>CM073761.1:48138803-49391131 GCA_037127475.1 Arma custos
GCATCTGTTGATTTTTTAATCTTCAAAATAAAAAAAAAATAAAAAAGAAGATACAGAATATGAGTTCCTAAGAATCGTACTTTTTCGAAGAATTACTAAACAAACAATGTATGGAAATATTATAACAAACACATACTCTAAAAATTCTTCAATTAATATATTTCTGAGTTGAAAAGTGATTTGGCAGGTAAAAATTATTAAAATGAAAAGAGCAGAAGTCCAATATTTATATGATGAAATTTAATTATTCACTATTAATTTGCTATAGTATCATTTTTAAAATCTATTTAATATAAAAAAAAAAAGATTCAAGTCATTGATCAAACGTAATTAATGCATGAACAGATGCACATAATTATTTAACAGAAATGATAAAAAGTTTTAGGAACTGAATTTACAAAATATTAAACAAATTAGCTGAATCAACTGGTCTACTAATGATAATTGTACAGGGTTAATATATATAAAAACAAATTTATTAATTTTTGCTATTGAAAAATAATTATTTTAATTTAAATAATGAATTTTGTAATGATTCCGATACTTCCATGATCCTTTAATACTAATCATAAATCGAAATGTGATTGCAAATTCGTATATAGCTTCATTGAAAATCTAATAAACGATACCAACAACAACTAATTTTTTAAACTAATAATTACTAGTAAACGAAATTTCGATAGAAAATTTGATATTTCCTGCTTCAAAACTTGGATGATGATCAAACTTTTTATTTTTATTTAACTTTTAGTTGAATTTTGCATTTAATATCAGTTAATATAATAATATAAAGGGCCAGAACGATATGCGCAAATTATTTAAAAAGTTATTATTTGAATTAAAGTACTAAATAAACAAAATCGAATTGGAAAAGCTGCTATTCAAGTATTTTGAAGTAAATAATAATTTTTTTATTTTAAATTTTAGTTGAAATTAGAATTTAACATCAGTTATTTATTAACCCATTAGAGACCGATTGCACACTGTATGCAATTGATTTCCGAGGCTACTCGTATAAGACGGCTTGCTCACCGTGTGTGCAATAACAGTAATGTGCAATTATCAGTTATTCCAAGTAAACTACTCGTCGAAATAAGATTATTCTTGAACTAATAAAATCTGTAAAGTGCAGGAAAAAAAAAATTGGCATTGGTTTTACTGTGTACCAAAACATCGAAAAACTTATTTTTTTTTTAACTTTTCACTACTTTTAAACAATTGTCTCTCATTATTTTCTGTTATTTATTATTGAACACAAAATAACGATTTTATACTATCTAACAATTTTTGAAATAAATGTTTATACATTTTTTAATGATGTATTTTCATTTTATCTTACATTGCCTACACATTGTTCAATCCATTACTATCAATAAAAATTTTCCGAGGAGCGAGCTGCACACCCGGTGTGCAATGATCTTATTTATGTGAATTCACTTATGAATTGGGTGATTTCCATAGTAAACATGTTTTTTTTTTATTAAAAATGAACAATATAAAGAAAAAAAATTCACTCCTGGGGGCCGTGTTTGAAAAAAATCTTCGTCTCGAATGGAATAAATGAGAAAAGGCCAGAAAAATATGCTTATGATTTAGATTTAAAAAGCTATTATTTGCATTAAAACCATAATTTTTCAATAATAAAATAAACAAAATTTAGTTAATTTAATTTAAAATTGAGTAGTAGAAGTTACTGTTGAAATTTAAAAGATTAAAGTTGACTTGAAAATACAGAATAACTATATTATAGAATATATAACAGAAATAAATGAATTTCTGTATTATGACATTTGCGAAGGTGAAACATTATTACAGTAATAAAATGCTGAATTATTACTTCTCACAGCACTTAAAATGGCTATTTAATTTTACAGATGTTTTGTATTACAGCCTTGGCCGAGAATAATTAAATATGCTCTTGGAATAATTCATAAACAATCGATCTATTATTTTTTTTGTAACATAATTTTTTTATTAAAGATCTAAAGTAATCATGGAAGACGCGAGTAGCCGTATTGATTTGGTAGGATCCACAAAGAGACAGTTACTGATAAAATATTCCACAGTTCTGGCGTCACGTGAACGAAGTAGTTAGTAATATTTTCCAGGAAGACGACTTACGAACAAATTAACTTAAAATGTCAAGCTGATACTTTATTTAGAGTACTTTAATAGAAAGTATCTGAAGAAAATAAGTGTTAAGTGATTATCCAATTAAAAAAAAACTATTTATTGAAATTTACAACTATATTATAACAATACAATAAGTAAATATAATGAGTGATACATAAGGGCATGGATAAAGACAAGTAGAGAAACTAGCCAGTGGTAGTACTCAAATAAAAAATTCAACTTAGAAGGTCACGAGGCCATATTCTTTTCACTCGCCTCGGAGGATTATCTGGAATTGAAGAAGTAGCTAGGTTTGTAATCAGTGGGTTTGACTGGAAATAAAGTTTGTCGTGAAAGGATTGATAACAGGTTCGGGACAAATCAGCAACAAATGGGACATTGAGGTCATGATGGATTATTTTATTCGTAACAAAGTAAGGAGCATTAAGGATTTTGGATATTGAGGATTGGACACGAGAGGAATTCGATGGCTTAGGAGAGCCCCAAAGTTCTACTTCGTAAGTCCAGATAGGTATTATAATATTCATGTATATGAGTCTTTTGTAATTAATTAGGAGCTTACAGCGTTTGTCGAGTATTGCAGTAGTCTGAAACGGCATGCAGTTTCTTGTATTTTCTGTATAGTATGAGGATTCCAAGTTAAACGGTTGTCAAGATGTAATCCTAAGTAGCGAACCTGTTCTACAGGAATCAGTGGAATGTTATTAAACGATAGTGGACTAATCGTAGTCATTGGTTTCTGACGAATGGAAAAGATGGTTAGACGGGATTTGTGGGAATTTATATTTATTATCCATCCAGTTTTGACACCATTCTTCGAGGTCAGTGATATGGGATTGAAGAGTATGGGATACAGTTACTGGATTAGTTTTGGCTGATAATACACATGTATCATCTGCATACATAATAAGGATAATATTAGGATGGGTTGGGATGTCAGTTGTGTAAACTGTGTAGAGGATTGGGCCAAGATTTCAAACTTAAATTTAAAAAAAAATTTATGTATTGAAATTTCAACTGTATTAAAGCAATACAACGAGTAAATATAATGAATGATAAATAATGGCATGTCCAAAGGCAAGTAGAGAAACTACCCAGTGGTTGTACTCAATCAACGTTAAATAAAATGAACATTGAATATATGAATTTTTTTTATCTCATTCAAAAGTAAATAAAATTCTATTTTATTTAGAATAATTAGTTAAATAATTATTTTAGTTACATGTTTTAAACAATTTTAATATTTTAAGCGTTTAACAATTATTAAGAGGGCGGTAAGTTGAAGTTGAAGGAAATTGACTTATTCTGTCTCATCACTTCTAACCTCATGACTTTTTCTCTTAGATGTTACCTCAAATCTAAAGCAAATAATCATCGTTATTCCGATATCAACCAACTAAAACAAGCAATTCGAAGAAAAGTACTGATATCTCTTAGAAAAAGAATAGTTTATACGTTACAACTCATTTATCAGAAATTATTTTTAATGACAATCAATTAATAGTTAGCTCATACAAAATGACACATATAGACATATTAATATCGTAATAAAAAAACACGATTTTGAAATAGGTAGAAACAAAGTACTATATACATATATATTAGCTGTTTAGAAGGTAGTACTATTAGAACAAATATAAAAAATAACATATTATATATTTGATTATAATTAATATAAAAATAAGATTTGGAATCTACCGATCAACAAATGACCAGATATTCGCTCTACGACAGGTATAGGAGAGGGGCTACGGATATAATATTGACCTGCATCATCTCTTTATCGACTTTAAGCAGGCCTACGATAGCATAAACCGTAGCAAACTGTTGCGTGCCATGCTGGAGTAAGCACTACCAAGAAAACGTGTTCACCTTAAAAGGATGACCATCACAAACACGTGATGCCTATGAAAATAGGGAACATGCTCTCTGAGGAATTCGTGGTGGTTGATGGTCTGAGACAAGATGACCTATTGTCGCCACTGCTCTTCAATTTAGCACTTGAAACAGCAGCGCGTGCGCTTCGAGCAAACCCAGGTGGTACAATATGCAATAGAGTGACGCAACATTTAGCCTATGCGGATGATGTTGTTCTAACTGGCAGGAGTAAAGCAGCACTCGCAGGAGCCTTCCAGGAATTCAAACAAACAGGAAAAAAAATGTGTTTGCATATAAACGAAGCCAAGGCCATGTAAATGTGTACCTCAAGAAGGAACGTAGTGCTACCAGATAGAGGAGGATATAAAAGTGAGACATGCCGCTGGTAATTGCTGTTACTATGTAATACAAAAGGCTCTTAAAACTGAGCAAATGCCAAAAAGGGCCAAGATCACATTATATAAAACCGTTGTCAGGCCAATAGCGACATATGGTTGTGAAAGTTGGGTCCTGAATAAAAAAGCTGAAAGAATGGTGAATGTCTGGGAGAGAAAAATACTGCGGCGGATTTATGGACCCATCTATGACCAGAGAGCATGGAGAATACGTAATAACACAGAACTCCGACAACTTTAAGGAGTACCAGACTTAGAGTCTTTATGGTTAGGCCATGTGGTGAGGATGCCGGAAACAAGAATGCCCAGAAGACTTTTGTTTGGGAAGCTCGGTGGTAGAAGTCCCAAAGGAAGGCCCCTAATACTAGATGGCCTGGAGGCCGATCTTCACCAGCTTGGAGTCAGACATTGGCAGGCAGTGGTGGATGAGGCCCGGGTCCTTGCATAATCGTAGTGGCAAGGAGTAGTATTAATAAATATAAGATAATTATAATAAAATTTATAATAAAGAAAAAAATTACAGTACATAAAGTTCTGTATTTGATACGATGGATAGGTCGTATGGGTTGAACCTGTCCACATTCATGACATGAAGATGCACGTCGATATTTTAGGATATTTATTTGGCTTTTGACCTATGATTCCTAAACTTTAGAATATTGATAGCTGTTTGATCGCGTGATTAGACTGAATAGAAAAAAAATAAATATTCTAAATATGATTGGGGGTGCAGTCAATGAAAACATCAAAATAAGGATAACTTATTTATTATGTGCCGACGTTTCGGCCTACAATGTAGGCCATCTTCAGGGCGAATAAAACAACTTGCCTCTTGTCTCTGAGCGGCCTAACCTGCAAGTTGTTTTATTCGCCCTGAAGATGGCCTACATTGTAGGCCGAAACGTCGGCACATAATAAATAAGTTATCCTTATTTTGATGTTTTCATTGACTGCACCCCCAACTATTTCTTCCTTGAATTAGAAGATACAGTCGACCAACTCTTCTCTAACAATTCTAAATATGAGTTGAATAGATTCGTGGCGTTGAAATAAATTAGGCCAGATACTGAAACATGTGGTTTTATTAAATCTAAATATATTAAAAAAAGGTTAGGCAATTTTTACAATTAAAGAAAATAAATAAATATTGCTTATAGATATAAACAAAAGGAATAATGAGTCTTTACAGAAGAAAATGATTTGGAATAATATTATGAAAGGGAACTATTAAATATTAATTATTAATTCGAAATGAAGAGTCATATGCACAAAACATTAACACTGGGCGATGGAGCCACATGGTGATTGAGTCTAGAGTCTTTATCTCTATTACGGCAAAGTTATATATTGTCTTTGAGGTGGATGATGACCGATGAATAGCTCCCTCTTATTAATTGAATGAAATAGTGAATACCTACATTTGAAGCGAAGGATTCGTTTCTTTGGCACCGAGTGTATCTGGTAACCAGGCAATCTCTGGGGTATCATCAAGGGCGTACTTCTCGTGTCTAGAGCTTTGGGCGAATATCATCAATGTACTGGCTACAAGCGGTGAACGGCGAGGTTAGCTTCAGTCAAGGAGAGCGGAGAGATGTGGTGAGCTAGCGGTCTGAAATTGGAAGTCCAGAGAAGTGAAGTACTAGACGGTCGAGAGGGGGAAAAACAAAAATCCTCTCTATCTGTTGCCAAGGCAACAACTGTGAAGCAGCTCGCGGAATTTAAATTGGTTTGACTCGCGACTGAACAATAGCAATTATAGATATTATAGAATATAGAATAAGCAATTATAGCATATTCAATTGTATTAAAGAGAATAAAATTATGGGTCTAGTGGGTACTAAAGTGTAATAAGTCGTTAAGTAGCGAGGACGAAAACCCAAAACTACAGTATGGTCAAAAACAGAGACTACATCTGTAGCAGTGAATAAGTGGTTTAGGCCGATTTAGTCTAGATAGAGTTAATTGTATTGGAGGAAGCAAAATCGTGTCATTCTCATAGTTTTTGGATTGGAATGGAATTGTAATATTAGCAATAACTCCTTTTCAATCCTATGCCTGACTTAGCCCATTATTAACTATGAAAATAACATGATTCAGCTTACCTAAACACTAGAAACTCAAATTGAAGAAAATCCGACCTAACCACTTATTCACCGGTGCTTTAGATAGCACATATTCTCTTTATAATATGTAAATAGACTGTATTATATTTATCCGCAGCTTGAAAATGAGCACTCTAATAGAAAAAGCTTGCACTGATTGAGCGGAGGAATGCTTTAATTAGTTCTAGTGCACTCTCGAAATTGGCAGTAGGGAATTTTACCCAACAGTGGTCTGAAAAGAATATCAATAAAATAGTTCAAATTTCATTTTCAGGTATGCTATACAAATTTCCACTTGAAACATTACTAAAAAAAGTGTTATTACCAATTTTATAGGGCGTTTAAATTTCTTCCAAGTTTGTAAATTAAACCATTTTTATATTGTAAAGCACTCGGTTCCTAAAGTTTTTTAAAATCAAGAATTGTAGGTTTATAAGAGCTTGAAATAAATCACAACTCATACATTTAAAAAAAAAATATATTTTAGCATATGAAAACATTGTGAACACAATTGTAGGAGATTTTTTATTCTTTAAAATTAGTAATACAAATGTTCACCTCAGATTATTTGGAAGCGTGTAAATTTTATCAAATTGAAAGTCCTTACTTAGCAGTTTTTTAAGATGGCGAAAACTTCAAAGCAGGGGGTCGAAAACTTGATTTGTTAAAAATTTAAAAAAAACTTTCCTAAAAATTAAAACAATAGCGTTTATCGCAAACCACTGGAGGGCTAAAATATCCAATTACCGGAGATCGGGAGTTTGTTCAATTTCGAGAGAAGTGCTAGAACGAATTGAAAACGTTTGTGTTTGATGAACGCTGATTTTTTTTTTCTTTTGCAGTACTCACATCCCAGTTGAACATAAATATAACTCGGTCTCTGTTTTTGAGCAAATTTTATTTTTCTACCACACTAATACAAAAATGCGATTATTTTTATTTTGATATACCATACTTTCTTCTTCAGAATCATTGGTCGAAATCCGGAAAATTATCCTAAAATAGGAACGTGCGTTATTCATGTCAGCATTATTAAAAAAAAAGAACTGTGTCACTGCAACCCATGGAGGGTCTTTTATTCAGTACATGGTAGAGTACTGATTCTAAGTAAACGGTTGTACAGCGAGGTGATTTGTCCTAGATCACGCTCAACCGTCTGATTCCCCCCTATATTGGGTATCTACTTTATAGAGGCCGCTGACAGATTTATTCTTTTACTTAACGAAACTTTATTAGAAACAATTCAATTTTTTCCATTTGCTTTACGAGTATCCTTAATTACACTAGGCCATTTTACGACTTTAAGGTCTTGAGCTTCCCTTAAACTGGCTCAGGGTCGTATTTTACGAGCTATCAATTAGATTGTAAACAACATATTAAAAAAGACGAATGGACGGGTTAGTATCCACCAGATTGATGGTGTGTGGTTTGGTTAGCTTGAAAAATAGCTGCGTGTGATCAGCGTAGTAAAGAGGTCCATTTTCACCCCATACTTAGACAATTTTACAAAAATAACAATTGATGAAAATGAGTTTCTATTTTATAATACGAATTAGTATTCCATTCTTATTTATTCTTAATCTACCTTTTTTTCATGAATATTTCATTTAAAATGAAAAAAAAAAATATTAGCTTTATGGTTTATATTTTAATTTTGTATTATAGTAGAAAATCGAAGTACAAGAGGTATCAATATCAATGCTTGGTTGAATGGTACTAAAATTTCTTGTAGTAAGGGGAATTTTCCGAAAAAAAATTATTGTACAATGAAACAAATACTAAAGAAAAGCAAAATAAGAAAAGTGTATCAAACAGGAAAAATGTGTAATTTACGGTAATAATAAACGGCTTTTTTACATCCTGGAATAATAAAAAAACCTTACGATCTTCCAAGCATACACAATTAAGTATAGAAAATAGCCTAAGATTCAATTATCAATTATATATATATATATATATATATATATATAGGGGAGTAAAGTTGCTCAGTAGTTAGCAAGTCACTGAGTTGCCATGCCGAAAATCTTGGTTCAATTCCCGCTGCCGGTGAAACTTTTATTTAGTCTGTTAGCAGCCGGAGATGGATACTAAGAGATCTAGGACCCTCCTGGGGTTCACCCAGCCTCTATAAAGTGGGTACCCAAAATAATGGGGAAAATCTGGCGGTTGAGCGTGATCGAGGTCATCTCAAATCATCTCTTTGCACAACCGTTTTCCTTGAAACAGTACAGTCTTTACCATGTACTGAACCCCAGGCCCACTGGAACTTAATTTAATAACTGACTGAAACTCAACTCAAGAATCAGTATATATATAATTTTTATTAATAATATGATATCCACTTTTTAGCTTGTAAAATAATACAATAATAAAGTTGATTAGGATCAATGGTTTTTTTTTATGATTAACTATAACTAGGTTTATGGGAGATTATTATTATTATTAGCTCTCCAATGATTATTGTTATTATCAATTAATGCAATTAAATTATTTAAAATAAAACCCAGTGAGAGTCTTACCGGTACTTTACATAATTCCTTAGCAAAACACTCTTTAAGTATCAACAAGAAACCTCTTTTGTTTATTCATTTATTATTCAGGAATGAATAAATAAAGACTAATCGCTTTCTTTGTTTGTCATTATTAGGTTGTTGAGAAACTGGTTGAGCATGGAAACATTATTGACTCCATCGAATATTAATAACTTGTTTGTTTTCTTGTATATCATTATTACATCAATTATGTAGCTTTGAATATCTTATCATTCTTCTTTGGCTCAACAGACGCTTGTAGCAATTTTTATTTTAACCTATAGAAGTAAATAGTGGATTAAATCATGCACGTCTTATGATTAATACAATGAAAATAACTTCAAGTTCTTTTAATAATAAAAAGTAAAAAGAGACCTTACATAAATGTTAAGACTGTGGAAAAAAATCCAACGAAAAGCCCATAAGTCTCCAAACTAAAACAGAAATTGAAATTATCTGTCCTCTTAATTAATTAAGTTTTTTGTTTGGTTTCATATACGACTAATTGCCTCTACCATAAAATATTTCATATTTGTAATAAAAATAATCTGTACGACTACAACCCGTGAACGGGTCTGGAGTGCAGTACAAGGTAGAGACTGTTTCAAAGACAGCGGTTGTGCAGGGGGGGTGATTTGTCTTATATCACGCTCAATTTTTTTTGCAAACCAGTAAATAATTATAATAATATTTCATGTAAATAATTTGTAACACATTTTCCTTATATTTTAATAAAAATACAGTTTATTTACGATTGCAGTGAGTAAATAGGAAAATAGGCGTGATTTATATATTAAAAAAAAAGTTTCTGGTCTGATTAGACAAAATGTTTGCAATGCCACTGCTAATATAATTGGGTATCTGTTCTGTAGGTTGTCGCTTCAAGTTGAGTTACAAGTTTTAACTGTTTATTCGTTACATTTTTAATATTTTCCAAAAATACAAGTTATCGTGAGCTTTAGTACGGAAAAGAGTATTTATGGGTAATGAGTAGATTTCGGTAATCATTTCACCGAGAAATAAAAGTTTAAAACAAACATTTCGAAGTATAGTTGCTGAAACGTTCCGTTTTAGATGGAATGATTACTGAAGTATACACATGTCCCATAATTACTTTTATATATTTTTATTTTGAAGAGAAAAGACTTGTCCTGGCCGGAATTGGAACCCGGGTCGTCTGCATCTCTAGTGCAGTGCTCTAAACCACTGAGCTACCAGGGGTCGTATCCAAGCTAGATAAATTCATTCTCTTCACCGATCCTATAATTATATTCTCTTTTCCATACTAAATCTCATGATAACCTGTATTTTAATGTAAAATATTAAAAGGAAAATGAATGAAAAGTGAACAGTTGTTGTGACTCAACTCGAAGCAGCAACCTGCGGAATAATTACCTATCATTGTAATTCATGATACTGTGAACCCATTATGAGTTTTAGTGGCACATGCTTTCCATATTAGATTAAGGAGTGAAAAATTTAATCATAATGAGTAATTATTGTTTTGCACTATTATTCTTACATTCTGGTAATAACATTGTTACTAAACGTATAGAGTAATGCAGTAATGCAAATAATTCAAGCTTTAATGCGAACAGTTTACATTTGAATTTATCTACACGAAAAAAATGTATTGTTTTACTACATTTATTTTAGCTACTTCGGTCATTATAAAATAAATATTTTTATAAATGTGTGAAGAATTACGCGTTCCACGGCTAATTCACCCAAGACTTAAAGCTGTTGACCCTTTGTATGGACTAGAATAGGTCCGAGACATATATTGTTACGGTCAGAGAGAGAGAAAAAAAACGGGCGGAAGGGATTAACGTCTTAAGTCCGTCGGCGGGAGATATAAAGATTGGATTAGTACCATCTCGAAGATTCCAGAACAGTCTCCCCTCTACTTCCGACCGTCTAGAACATTCGACCTTGATATAAATAGCACCTCCTCGCAGCGAGTGAGTCAGTCAGTAGTAAACCGGACAGTGTGATAAACTTGTGTCAGTGAACTGTGACAGTCCTGTGAGTGTAATAAACTGTTTCTGTTTATTACTGTGTGCCAGTTTGTTATATTTGGAGATTCTTACAGTCGGTGGACTTTGATTAGTGAACTGTAAGTGTTAATTTGTAGTTATAAGCTCTAGTGAAATTTTAGTGTATTTATACAAATTTATGTAAATAGTTAAGCTATTTAGTATTACTAATATCTTATAATATTTTAGTAATTAAATGGAAGTTAGGCCTCGGTAAAAATATTTTGAATATTGTTATTGTAAATTTATATTAGTCTAATAATTTAATTGTTTGTAACTTCATTGTATTATTTTTGTCACTTTGTTAATAAATATTAGTATCTTGAATTTAGGAGCAGTTTAATTCATTTCTACACCCGTAACAATATCTTTAATGATTCTTTGTTCAGAAGACATGTGTTTACTAACAATAGGTTAATCTATTTATAAATACTATTGTTATGATAAATTAATATATAAAATTAAAATTACTTGAAATAAAAAAATACAAACAAAATTAAGCTTTCTTTTAAGAATAAATATAGGATGAAAGATAAATAAATACTAGATAAATAATTAAAAAAAATTTACACGCAAACAGTACTTATCACTTTAATTCGATGTTTGTTTTAGGTTTAATCATAGTTGATTTACTGAGTTTGTATAGGATTTATTAAAATAAGTTATAAGTAAAGGATTTCCATTTTTAGATCATATCACAGTAAGTCCAACGAACCATATGTATTTTGCTTATATACTTTAACAAACAAAACTCCGAAGTCGAATCACCATTGGCTACGTTATAATTCTATTATTAATGTAATTATATATAATTATTGATTTTTTGTTTAATACTTTGTATTGAATTGCAATAGTCTACGACGTTCACGAATGGTCACAATATATGAATATCCATAAAACAATTAGTTTAAAAAGATGTGTTTATTGAAATTTATTAAACAATAAAACAAGTAAAAATTACGAATAAACATAGTGACAAGCAAGTAAAGGCCAGTTGAGAAACTACCACTAGTAGTACTTAAATAACAGATTCAAGTCAGGTCATAAGGTTTTATTCTTTTAAGCCGCCTCGGAGGATTATTAGGAATTGAAGAGGAATTTAAGCTAGTGGGTTTGAGTGGGAATAAAGTTTGTCATAGGATTGATATTGGGTCCGGGCCAAATCAGGAATAAATGGGACATTAAGGTCATCATGAATGATTTTATTTAAAAAAAAATAAAGGAAGTGATACATAATGACATGAGATAATGACAAGTCGAGAAACTACCCGATGGTTCAAACCACAAGTTCAACTAAGAAGGTCATGTGGTCTTCTTTTCAGAGCCTATGGAGGATTATCGGGAATCGAAGAGGAAGCTAGGTTTGAAACTAGAGGGTTTGAGTGGGAATGAAGTTTGTTATGAAAGGATAGATACCGGGTTCGGGCCAAATCAACAACAAATGGGACATTAAGTTCACTATGGATTACTTTGTTTGTAGCATAGTAAGGAGCATTGAGGAATTTACGAAGAATTTTGGATTGTAAGGATTGAGTGAGAAATTAATAGGTCTCATAAATGTAATATAAATGAGTCTTTTGTAATTAATTGGGAGCTTAGAGCGTTTGCCTAGTAAGTGTTTAAGAAATAGTGCCGAAACAATACACCTATAACTCATATGCAAGTGCTAAAAAGAACCCATGTTTTAGTTGTATAAATTAAATATATTTCATTATGTTTTTTTAAAAAAAATATTTGAATAATGCATAAAACATTTTAAAACACCAAGATAAAAAAAAATAATAAAATAGGATCAAAATTGGAACTGAAACGAAATATTGTTTTTGTGTTAAATGGCACAAGGCCCGGAAAATTCCGGCAAATGTTGGATGCTACAGAAATCTTCGCTCTCACCTGGAATTCGAAAGGGGGAGAGGTTGAGAGGATCTGATGATTATTGGTTCGTTGCAGAATTGATGCAATAGACATTGTAGGCAAAATTATTTTGTACTATCAGCAAAGAAATAACCTTGACTGGGATCAGGAAAATCCATAACAACTAGTAAAGGAAGAAAGGTCAAAAGGACATAGGATAAAACGTTAAAGCTTTTACTACTTGGCAATAAAGGTACTCAATTGCACACAAAAACTTTTATGGCCATGACAAGGAGATATAAAGAATAAAATGCAATCAACAAAAATAATGAAATCACGGCGGATTTTTCATTAAAACAATTATATGTTTAAAGAACAGCATGCTCGCATGGTATATAATCACATATATGTGGCGCTCAGGATCAAAAGTGAGTAACTCCAAATTTCAAAACTTGAATTTTTCGCTCTTTTAGTCATGCAATATGCTCCCGAAACTTAAGGTTCAGAACCTGTCTAAAATCACGAGCTCTAAAAAACAAGGCGGCAAAGTATAGTTTTGGATAACAATGCTGGAAAAAATAAAAATTAAATTTTGGAGTTATCCACTTTTGATACCGAACGCCTCATATATATATTTATATAAAAAAACCAAATTGTACTCAAACTCACACACGGATATTTTTATATCCATATTCAAATTCAAATATTTTTAGGTGTGTATCACCTTTCTAATAACATATTCAAGTGTAAAATATAGTACAGGCTAAAGCGACTCTCCTTGTTTTAAACCCGAACGAAGTTGTTTAAAAAATAATTATTGGTACTGTCATTATTGAATGTTACGGCCATGCATATTTTTATAAGGATTACAAAAAAAAAAAACCTGTACCGCTACAACACGTGAACGGCTCTGGGGTTCAGTACAGGGTAGAGACTGTACTGTTTCATAAACAACGGTTCTGCAAGGAGTTTGCTTGTCCTAGGTCACGCTTAACCGACAGATTTTTCCCCTTATTTTGGGTACCCTATTTTTATAATATTTTTTAGCGGCTGGGTGAGCCCCAGGAGGGTCCTAGATCCCATATGGCCCATCTCCCGCTGCAAACAGACTAAATAAAAGTACTGCCTGCAGAGGGATTTGAACCAGGATTTCCGGCATGGCAACTCAGTGCTCTACCACTTAGCCACTCCGCTGCCAACGCCTCATATATCATATGTGATAAATATATAGTTTGCTATACATATATAACGATCATAGTCGATATATGGTGGTAAAAGTAAAGGTATAAGTAGCTTATTGAAGGTTTAGCTGTTGAAGGAGATGGAAATGGAATAATTTGAGTGTGTTAATTGAATTTTGGTAATATGAGGAGTGATTATAAAATTTACCAATTATTTATACATCATAATATGAAAATTTGAATCAATACATACTAATTGTACTTAGAGATTGATATCAAAATACGCTGCTACTGTTTATTGTAATTCGCTAAAATCCTATTTTTTCACTGTAAAAGCATGAATATGAAAACAACAAAGTCTCCGAGGATTGCTAAATTATTATATTGACTGAACCTCAAGAACCTTATAATATAATTATATTATAAACATTCGAGGCTAATACATACAAATAAATACTATACACTCAATATACCAGTACCGCATGTTTCTTGAAGTTAATGCTCACAACTGGGTAAGACTTGAAGTGTGTAAAGTTAGTTTTTTTGATCGTATGGGTATGTATGTGAGTATGATAATGAAAAAGTAATTATGTTTTTTCCAGACTAGCTTATGTTTTTATGCGTGCATTAAAGATTTCAGTGGTTAATATTTACTTAAAAATATAATACTATTATATAATTATAATAATTTATCATAATATTAAGATGTTTGACTAAAGAAGAGAGTAGATAAGAGGGGATGAGGCGCTTGACCCTAGGGCTGCACAAGGATGCGCTTCCCTTATTGATCAGACAGACTTTCCTCAATCTTGTATTTTTCAAGGAATGGAGACGAAGAAGCCCAAATTAGATAAATTAATGCTTGAGTATATAGGTGACGTGTCTTGTTTTATATATATATATATATATATATATATATATATATATATATATATATATATATATATTTATCTAATATATAAAATTGTCGTGTCACAGAGTTTGTAACAAAACTCCTCCGAAACGACTTAACCGATTCTTTTGAAATTTTGTGTCTATATTCAGTAGGTCTGAGAATATGATGTAAATTATTTTTCATACACCTAAGTGATATGTGTCGGCCATTATTATTGATTATGTGTAATTTGAATCCACCAATTATGGAATCTTACACGTTTGGTCATCAAAAATATCACCGGGAATGTTGACTTGAGAATGCAGCAATGTTGACTGGAATCTTTAAAGGAGAGGTCGTCCTGCAGCCACGTATTCCAATGATACCATCAGAACCCATAATAACGTTCAAAATACTTCGATTTGATATAAGCTTGCCTTTTGTTATGACCATCAACAAGTCTCAAGGCCAGGCAATGTCCATTTACGGTTTGGACCTAGAACATCCATGTTTCTCCCATGGACAATTATATGTTGCATGCTCACGTGTTAGTAAAACATCTAATTTATTTGTATTAGCAAAGGACAGATTAAAAAAAACATTGTGCATCGATTAGCGCTCAATTAAATTGAAATAAATAGTAATAATTTAAAACAATGTTACTAGCCATAATTAAAAATCAACCATGATATACCTCATTCATTAATCTAATGTTTATATTTTATCAGTTTGGAATTTCGTATATTATTTATTATATACCGTAGATATAAGATGAATACAATGTAAAATCAAAAATCAATTTAATTCATTTTTCCATTCATTTATTGTTTCTTTAAAATTAAAAATTTAACGTAATATATTTTTAAAACTATTACAACAGCCACAGCAACGCGTGGCAGGGTCATCTGGTACATGTATATATGTATATTATGGTGGCCACTAAAAGTCGATGTCGGAATTTTGTCGTTCCGAGTCCTTCAAATAGCTCAATGTATGCAGAAAATTAGATAGCCGAAGTTTTAGAAAGATCGGAGTATGTTAACACGTGGACATTGACTGGGCGGTCAATGTTTCAAAAAATACGATTTTTTGCCTGTTTGGCGGCGTCTTTTGGCCGTAACACCTGAACGTCCAATATCTGTCATACGATATATGCATCAAATTAATGGTAATATTCCTCTCTTTAATTTATGTATGCCCAGTATTACAGTTACTTTAAGTCCAACTGAGATATTTGAGCTTTTATTGTAAAAAACGTGACCTAGTGCCTTTTAGAACACACTTCTGAAATTATTCAATCATTTTGTTGTAGTGGACAAACTACTGGTCCGATTTTAATTATTGAAAGCTCATTTTTCTCAGCAACATATCCCTATTCCATTGAGCTGAACATGGGCCTTGTCTTAGCCATGAAGAACGGATCTGATTGTGTTAGATAAATAATTTCATAGATTTACTTAAAAAATGCCAATTGTCATACTTTTTATTTTCATTTTAGAAATTATGCGTACATTGTCATAAGTAATTATTACATCATATTCTTATATTCTAACTTTAGTTCATAGGTATACAATACATTAAATACATCTACTAGTAAATAATAATACCTACAATCAAATAAGTAGTTATGGATGGTCTAACTGCCTAAGGGTCGTCTGCTCACAGTAGCCTTTGTAACATCAGGATACAATTTCCTACATTTGCTTACCACCTGGAGAACAAAGGTTTTGCTCTTCATCTTTTGTTAAACGCGTGCTGAAGTCGGTAATTAGTTTTACTCCTCTCTCCGCTACATCATTCACTACCTTTAGTGAATTGACGATTTTGAGCCCCTCTGTGTAATGTGTGTTGTTAGGCCACGCTCCGGGATCTTCTTTGAGGAACTCAGTCTTGATTCCTAAGCGTTTGAAAAAGCAAATAGTGTTTTGTGTGACTAGGCCTGGCAATTCTTCATTCAAGATTTCTTCTAGGTGCTCTATTTTGAATTTCGGGTAGATAACTCTTGGCGAATTCTCCACCTCGTACTTGCTCTCAGCTAGAAGTTTTCTTGCCATTTCTGATTTTATTTCGTCTGATAATGTTTCATCAAAGAACGCTAGAGCCACTTACTCTGGACTTAAATGTCACGAGTGATTTTGGAATTTGGTCTGTCGTTTGTTTGAGATCTCATCATCGATTGACTTGTACTGGTTCAAACTTTGTAACAGTTCAAGATCTTGTTTGGGAGCTATACGAGCATTGGGTGCGTTGAACCAGCATTTATAATCAATTCTCACAAGGAAGATACAGATGGCTTCAATACCACTTCGTTCTTCGTCACTCAAGATGAACTGCCCCCCGAAACATGTATATTTTTAAACAAAAGATAGCCTTCGCAGTCCATCTTGCATGGTGAATAGGCCCTGGAGGTCTGAATCCAACAACTTGTCCATCCAGTGCTCCTAAAAATATCAGTACCAATTGTAGCAGTCTTTCATAACCATCTCTGGGTTGAGATTGTGAGAGTTTTGACTGAAAATCAGTTGTAATGCCAGAAACAAACTCCAGTGGCAAGTGCTTTCTCACATATTCGCTGGCGACGCTCGGTTCATATAGTTCCTTCTGAAGTGCCGGCCATTTCTTCTGAAAGCATTTGAAGACGTCCGGTTCGGGATCAGTTATTGCACCTAATTTAACATCGAAAACGCCCCGCAGCTCAACTTCCTAAATGTGGTGCCGACAGGCCAAATGGAGTGATTCTTTACCCTACAAGTACTCTAGAATGGTACAGGCTCCTTTGAATCTCCCTGTATTGGATGCAGTTGTGTCAAAGCACATTGCATTTACACTATTAGAAATGTCCCATTCCTCAAGACACTCATACACAGTCGATGCTTGTTCTTCACCACTGCTGCTGTCTGTTACTGGCTCTCCTAAAAGTTGTTCCTTGTCTCCATTGGAAATTAGAACCGCAACTCTCTCCTTCAACTCCGGCTTTAAAACCTCTTGCAAAAGTTTCCCGTCCCAGTGAACGACAATGGGGTCCTTTTCAGTTATGTCCACTTGCCCTAGGATTTGTTCTGTATATTGTTCTCACAAAACTTTTCGTTTGATTTGGATGGCAGCTCTTGACATTTTGAAGTCTTCGGGATTCTGGTAATTTAATAATACGTAATTTAATAAGTAATAGTTCTAATGGTAGATGTTAATATCCGAGTAGCATTCCTGTCTGATATTTGGCACAAATCTAACAACGCAGACAGCTTCTCGGTTAGAATTTCTTTCACGCCACACTTCTTTTCGCATTCAGATGGTCCAGCAAACTCCAAGTCTTCTTAAGAAGTAGTGTAGACGTCCATTCTTCTATCTTCAACACCAGCAACAAATGCATCTTCTTCTTCACTCGAGTCAATGTCAGAGCTGTCTTCTTCTTCATCAGTCTCTAATAACAGACAAAAACAAAAGAACATTTTTCTTAGTTTAATTTAAATAGGTACCTTTTTAGATTCACTAACTACGCATAATTTTAAATAACTATCACGTCTTACTAGTCTAGCTACCGGTCATATCATATCATTATTACCATTTCGAACCAAGAGATAGGAATTTCGAGTCCAATAGACGGATTAATAGAAAATAGTATAGTAGAAAAGTTAAAAAGAACTTACCCATGTCAAAAATATCCGCCTGGAATTTCTTGTCCATTGCCGCTAGCTCCGTCTGTTGCTTTTCTCTTCCATTCTAGCTGGCTTGAGGTCAACTCCAGCCATAGAGCCCGGACGTCCCTTCTCCTTTTGTTTCAAAAGGAACGCCTTCTCTTCTTCTGATGTCATTGAAGTCAGAATATCTTGATGAGCGACATCAAATGATCATTCAACTTGTTGGCAAATTCTTGGATTTTTTCCTTCGCACTTTGTGTTGGTCTATTCTTTCGTTTCTGTACGTCTCTCCTTTCGGCGTGAAGTTTCTCACGAAGTGAAGAGCTTCGGTTTAACATCTCTCTCGTGCTTTGTTGGAATTCGAGCTTTTCGGGAAATCGGGGCTACAGTTTGGTGTTGTAGCTAAATATCTACCATATCCATCCAAATTTCCATTAGACCACTGGATAGCTAAAGGGTCAAAGAATTCATTACGATAACTAAGTAATGTAACACATCGCGCGCGGTGAAGGGGGGAGGGCCACTATTTTGAGGTTATTTTGCTACATAATGAGATTTCGATTTAGTATAACGTTTGACTCGGATAATCTACGACGTTCATTTAAGGTTCAACCCTCAGCTGTCGCCAAATTTTAGCGATTATATATAAAACATTAGTATAAAGTAGTGACAGTGAATATAATAAGGGATTAAAATAAAAAAATACAATAAAAAATATATAATGTCGGCCTTTACGCGCCAAAAAGCAAAATCCAAATACAGAGATCTTACATGGTTAGAAAGGGTTTGTAAAGAGCAATCGAATGGTAACAATAAAACACCATATGACCTAGTCAATCGGTGCCGATACAAAAAATAACTTGTATTTTCTTAACTTAAAATGTATTCTTCATCGTTATTATAAAAAATAAATGCACTTTGATCTTATCAAAAATGTGTATGAGTAAGTGCAACAACAAACATTAGTAACCCTTACATATTTATTTCGCTGATTCAACCATTAATTTATAAAATAAGTTTTACTTGGCCGCTCCACCCACGTATTTTTACGTCTCCATAGTTTGTTAACAATTCAGCTTTTCTTATGTTTTTTTAAAATTAAAGATCCGACGCGAGTATTGTAAGTTTATCTTAAAGGCCAATAAAATGTTTTCCTTACCCCCTATAAAATTCATGATCTATAAACCCTATAAACTTCACTTTTAAATTACGACCAATATACATCAATCCGTTACGAAAATAGAATATAATCATAATTGTTTATGACATAATGAAACGGAACTATATTTATAGTTTAATTTAGTGATAAGTATAGATAGGTCTCAGCACGCAACCCCGTCAAACTAGGTTAGAGCGCTCCT
The DNA here is from genome assembly GCA_037127475.1 of Arma custos. Classification (NCBI taxonomy): domain Eukaryota; kingdom Metazoa; phylum Arthropoda; class Insecta; order Hemiptera; family Pentatomidae; genus Arma; species Arma custos. Next base: position 48,158,787 of record CM073761.1, read on the forward strand.
CGTCTTTGAAGGTAGTCATTTATAATGTGTTATTCAATACTAAAAGTTCTCTGTCATGATGATTTTAAATTGTTTTCGGTTCAATACTGTTATTATTCTAGAGCAAACCGATTATTTTTTTCTGTGTGTAAATTATAAATTTATTCCTAGTAAGGGGTTCTGCATTAACAATTTAAAATACCTAAGTTTTTTGACCCTATGGCTTCCTGTCCTCAAGTATCCATTAATAATATCCCACTGACTCCTGTGGAACAAATCCGATATTTAGGATTACATTTTGACAAATGTTGGAATCCTCATACTAGACTGAAAAGACAAGAAACTGCTGGCCGTTTAAGATTACTGCAACAATTACAAGACAAACGCTCTAAACTTCCAATTAATTACAAAAGACTCATATTCATGACTATTATTAGACTTGGACTTACAGAGTAGAGCTTTGAGGCCCCACTAAGCCATCGAATTATCTTGTCCAATCCTTACAATCCAAAATCCTTTGTAAAATCCCTAATGATCCTTGCTTTACGAATAAAGTAATCCATAATGACCTCAATATCCCATTTATTGCTGATTTGGCCCGAACCCGTTGTTGGGATTCGGATAAAGTAAATTAATTTATACTCCTCCAAATATATTCACAAGATTATATTTATCACAAATATAAACAATTTTCCACAATAGGATACTCTATAACGTTCCTCTTAGTGTGTTACAACAAAAAACTGATTATATTCACTGAATATAAACAATAAAACTTTACTACTCGTTGCACTTTTCTCCTTAGGGTGTCACAACGAATATAAACACTAACAGTACCAAGCTTTGTTACCTTCCTTCCCCTTTGGCACTCACTCTCACAACACTACTCACTGCCTTCATGATTTCTAAAACCCGTTACCAGTCCTTTCATGAAAAACTTTGTTCTCACTCAAACCCACTAGTTTCAAACCTAGCAACCTCTTCAATTCCTGATAATTGTTCGAGACGTCTGTAAAGAAGGTGGCCTCGTGACTTTCTACGTAAGTTGAAATTGTTATCTGAGTACTACCACTGGGTAATTTTTCTACTTGCCTTTATCTCAGGCCATTATGTTTCATTTATGCTATGATATTTACTTGTTGTATTTTTATAATACAGTTGTAAATTTCAATACATAAATTAACAAAAAGGCAAACGTTTTTTGCCGATTGGTATATTATCTCTTTATATGATATATAATATATATTATATGTTTTATAATATATTATATATATATATATATGTTTTAGAAATTTTTATTAATATGTTATGGTCTGAATGAGTATTAATATATTTCTGCTTGATTATCTTCATTAAAATTTTGACCTCACAGTTTCTATACTACAGCTTATCTACGAGGCATATGTGTGACTGATAAGGAGTAATGAAATAGCAACCTTTTATCACTCTATTGATTAAATGTTATCATGAGAGGTATCCGTTATATTCATCTAATATAAAAACATTGTCATATTGTCTGAACATATTTTATAATTTATTTCACCCCAATAGTAACGGGTATTGTGTTGAGCGCTGATCGGTTCAAATCCGGCACTCTTAGATAAACTATTTAATCTTCTAAAAGCCATAGATTGACACTGAGGGATCCATAAACCATCCAAGAGCTCACCGCACATCTCTTGCAAAACCGTTGGCTTAGAATCAGTGCTCTCTCTCTACCAAGAATTAAACCTAGGACCTTTCAGGAGTTGTAGAGGCACAGTTTCTTTTTCACACAAATATTAATGTTTTTCCTTTAATATAACCTTAGATATTAAATTATATGTTTTGACGAAAAAATACGTCGATGACATTATCCACAATCGAGATATAAAATCTTTTAAAGATTTTTGATAAGACCGAATACCTGGCAGTGACCTGCAGAGAAGCCCGTCATATTATCGGGAAAATATGCAAGCGAGTGGACTCCTTCAAGTACTTCGGTTCAACAATAGATGGGAACGGATGCCAGAACGTAGGTGGCCGAAGAGACTTTTGCTGTGGGAACAGCCAAGCGGACGAAGACCCCGAACCCGGTGGAAGGGCTGCGTGGAAGATGACTGGTGGGATAGAGAAAAGTGGAGGGACGCTCTGACTTAACCCATTGAGGGAAAAAAATGCAAAAAAAGAGATATAAAATAAAGAGTTTTGTATTTTTTAAATATTTTTATTTTGAAGAGAAAAGATTTGCCCTGGCCGGGATTTGAACCCGGGCCGTCCTCCTCCTTGGCAGTGCTCTAACCAGGGGTCGCCTCCCAGTCAGGCAAATCCGTTCTCTTCACCGATCCTATATCTCCGTGTTCTCGCAATTTTGCGATGTTTACACGAGGAAGAATGTTCATTGAACATTACTTTAATTAGGATCTTGTTGACTTACTTCATTATATTATTTATAATTTATTTTTTTATTAATCCCGGCCAGGACAAATCTTTTCTCTTCAAAATAAAAATATTTAAAAATTATAACTTATAAAGATTGAAAAAAATAAATTATAAAGAGTTTTATAGTTTCTCTCAGGTCCTATGTTACAATGGAAGAACTATGAGAGGGATCGCCTGTGGTCTAATGGTTAGAATGCCAATGTACTATGCCCAGATCGCGGGTTCGTAGCCCGGAATGTAGTCCTAGAATTTTTTAAAAGGGAGAAAAAATCCTTGGTTATGCCATCCTTTAGAAGGGGAGTAAAATGGTGGTTTCGACCCTGTACGATGCCCGGTACTCGTTAATGATCCCTATCCTAATTATAACTGGATAGGTAATGTTTAGGACTACAACTGGATCACCTTCCGATTAGCCATACAAGCATAAACTGACGGTAAATGAATATGCAATAACTAATATAATGCAAGAACAAGGCATCTGAAAAATGTTTCTAATTTGTTTAAACACAATGAAATATGACTAAAATCGTTCAACATAACGACTGTGATTTGAGTTAAATTACATATTTCTGATACAGAAGCTATAAATTCCATTACACATGTTGAATGCATCCTCCAGGAATATGTGGTATCATTCGAGCTATTCATAGGAGATGATTTTTTGTTTATGTTCGATCTCAAGCATGTTTTAAATTTTTTTAAGATGTAACACATATAAGAAAGTATCGGAGCTAGAAGAATCATTGCACTGTTTGTACAATGCTTTTGCATTTTACTTGTAAATTGTTATGTGAAAAGTTTCTCTGTTTTCAATATTTGCTTTTTTATTATAAGATTCCTATGTTTAATTATATCTATTATGATTATATTCCTTTTATGTAATAATTAGAAACTGAATTTTCCGTCTAAGAAGTCTAAAATATGTAATCTGAGTTGTGGAGGAATCCCTGCAATATAATGTCTTTTAATTCAATCCATTGTCCCGGAAAATATGGACTTTTCCTCGTTCCCAGTTGTCTTACGAAATAAATACCTTACAGCAATATCAGGGTTCATAACAAGAGGCTGTCTTTGCTGATCAATAAAGTAAAGCTTGGTTGTTGAATCATGCTGTAGTGCTTTTGTATTACGTTTTGTAAACGTTAGTTCATTTTTTTTTTTTACTAACTCAAGTATCTAGGATGTGGTGCGTCAGCCTATGGGTTCGATTCCCATCTAGTTTGATTAATTTATTCTCAGGAAGTGGTCCTGCTGGACCAGCAGATAAAATTTTGCGAGACAACTATTTAAGGAAAATTCACTTTATAAACTCTTCTGAAAACAAATATCCAAGTCTCACAAACTTGTCTATGTTTATTTGTTTGTTCATTTAACGTTATGTTTTGCTAGTGTTGGTAATCAGACAATGCTACTGTAGGAGTCCTAAATATTGTATATCAATATTAAGATGATTATTTTATAGGCTTAGGACCCCTATTTCCATGTCCTTTCCGAATGACGGCATATTTCAGGATTTTTTACTCCCTTTAAAACTCCTAAGGCCGCCTGCGAACCATCGACTTTCCGCTTATTAGATTATTATGCTAACCACTAGACGACAGGAGACCTTATTTGTCTGTGTGTAAGTGTATGTGGTAAATATAGTTCAGATACAAAAAGTGGAATGGTATATTGAAGGTTGGTTAGTGGAAGTGCTTGTACTTATCTTTATTGTTTACTCTTTGCCATTTTTTTCAGAAACATCTCAGACAATTTTATTAAATCCATTTTATCAACATAAAATTTAACGCTATTGTCTAGCAGCTTGGGTGTCATACGCACTGTTAAACGTTCGGCAGAGTATATTTTTCAAATCAACTTAGTTTTGTTTATTTAATGTAGTTAACTGGTTCTACATGTTATCGCTAGTAAAGAAGATATACATTGACATTCTAGAAAGCATTTTCTCTAGGCGATGTAATATAGTAATGGAATATGGAGGCATTATTCATTATGTCAATGTAGGTTTTGTTGGAAAGGCAGGGATCCATGGTACCCATATGTCCTTATCATATAAAGTACAAATAGCGTTACCTTGGTCAGGATAAGTTAGCCAGTTCTGCACCCTGACTATATCCCGCATAACATAAGTTAAGATTGTACTTAGCGTTCCTGTTTTAAAAGGTTCACCCACCCTCATGGATTACACACCCTCGATATAGCATTTGGGAGACATTAACCAGTTATTGGAAATGACCTTGAGATAATCTTTTCCAGGATGTGGAAGGGATAGCATGAAAGAGGTATCCTCCCAACGAATTTAAATAGTAGGGATGATGGAAGAAGCTGCGGTAGCGGTGCGTACTCAATGTTGGCCTGAGATCGATACTAATAGCAGGCTGCCTGAGTCCCTTGTCCTGTACCGGTCGGATATACCTGGTTGCCTTCCGACATAAACTCCAACCGCCTTGTTCAACCAAGTGCAGCTATTCATAAAATGTGGATTTAAAGTGAGAGTTCGTTCCGCTTACTGTTTTAATGCATTACAAAACAAGAAGTTCTGACCTAAAAAAAACAACAACGTGAATCCCTGTATTAGAATATTCAGGTGTTGTGTTAGCCAATACATAAAGTTGCCAGATCTAATTAACTAAAGAAAATATTACATTGTATCATTAAAATGGACATATACCAACATTATTAAATTAAATGAATAAATATATATACATTAAAAAAACAAGCAATATCACTACTACCCATAATGGATCTTGGGTTCCATACAGAGCAGATATTGTAGGGTTTCTTAGCCAATGGTTGTGCAAGAGGTGATTCGGCCTGGACCAGGCTTAACCCTTTTCTGCCAATTAAGAGTACCCACTTCGTTGAGACTGGGTGTGCCTCTGAAGGGTCTCTAGATCCCAAAAAATACATCCCCGGCTCTTAACAGATTTAATAAATTATCTGCCACAGCCGGACTCAAACCCAGGATCTTCGGCACGGCTACTCAGTGCTCAACCACTGAGCCATCCCGTTCCTAAAAGTTTTTAATAAAATTATAACAATAATAAAGTATGCTAATCCAAAGATTTGGTAAAAATATAGTACTGCTTTGAAGGACCGAAATTAAAACAAAATCATTATATATTTTTTCGCTGTGTCTCTTAGAAACAGCAGCGACCCCAAGACCTTTCGTATAATATGATAACTGCAGACATAGCAACGACCAGTTCTGTCACGTAATTCCTAGCCTCTGTGGTTATAGCTTACACTGGCTGTCACTGACAGTAATGTAGCTGAGAGAGAAGCGCTGTTCTTCAGAATTTCTGCATTCCTCTTTACATAAAGCAAGTGCAACTGTTTCAAACATACCTACAAGCCCATTGTACATATTTTATAAAAATTATAAAGTTTAGCGAATACGAAGGCTCGATGCCGATACCAACAATCTCTTCTTACAAAATTCCGTCCACGGACCACCAACCAATCCAAAATCAGGTAGATAACTCTCACCAAACTTCCCAATCCAAGAGGGTATACTAGGGAATACATATGAGCTTCAATATTTCGTTCATTCTTCAATTCACATATTCTCTCATAATTTTTTTATATGTCTCATTGCAGGGTTGGTTAGTGTGTTGTCAAGTTTATGCTGACCCGGAGTGCATTAACTCCTTAACTGGGAGAACGATCTGGCTTTGAGCGTTACCTCAGAAAAAACACCTCCATGCACAGCCATTGTCTTACAGTAACAACACAACAGTACAGCACATTACCATGTACTCAACCGAAGATATTTCATTGGTGTGCCGTATTTCGGCAGGTTTTCGTTTAATTTAATTTTTATCCTTATCCCCCCACCTCTTTTAATTTGAACAACTAGCGCCCTTAGTTTCTTGTTCTCCCGCTGTTTGGCGGTTGTAAGTTTTTAAACGACGCAGTCTAATTTGAGCGGTCTTTTAGATAAGAGCTTCTGTTTCAACTATGTCTTTAGTGGTAGCCACACACCTACAGATATCTGTATTATGTGTATGAAGATGTGTACATGTATTTTTTATTCCTTTTACACCATTGCCTTTCTCCTGTATTACTATTCAGAACCTGGTACATTTCATTACACACGTAAACCTGCTAGAGAAACCATTAGATTATAGAAGATACAGATATTCAGGTGAGTTGATCTTTTCCTTACCCTTTTTTATTTCAGTTCATTACTTTGTAATTAATCTCCAGTCTAAATTTATCTCTTTTATTACAATATTACTATGCTAAATTAAACAAACTTGTTGATCTTAGATCAACGATTTTTGCTAATGTAACGTCTATTATTGATGCCATTAAACCACTTAAAGTGGATAATATAGCAAAGGTCCAAGCCTATTTCAATCGACTTCCTTATTATGAGGAAAAGTTCCGTAAGGTACAGTCCGATATACAAGAATTTAACCAGTTACTCCCCACGGAAGACCGCGTCGATGTTTTATGAGCAGAGTCATCCTTCTTGGGCTTGGTGGTTGAAATAGAATCATTTTTAAAAAGGCTTGAGGCACAACTAGCTGCAGCTCCTCCAGCTACTACTTATCTAACACCTTCTTCATACATGCTTCCAAAAATACCTTTACCGAGTTTCTCGGGTAAAATTGAAGATTGGCCAGATTTTATATCCCTTTATGATTCCTTGGTTCATGGTAATACCTCTTTAGATAATATACATAAATTTCAATACCTCCGGTCAGCAGTTAAGGGCGAAGCTCTGTCATTAATTTCAGGTTTTCAAGTTTCAGAGGCTAATTATTTGTTAGCTTATCAAACACTTGTTAACCGTTACCAAAATAATAGAAGAATGGCTTCTATGTACCTAAATAAAATTTTATCTTTTAAATCTTCAAACCCACCTAACTCTTTAGATAATTTGAGACAATTACTTAATGTACATCAAACTTTTGTAAATGCAATAAGTGCACTTCAAATTCCTAATTTAGCAGATTTTCTACTTTTTTCTTTAACTTTAAAAAATCTTGATCCTGTACTTCGAAAAAAGTTTGAAGACCAGAACACTTCTACTAATATTCCGTCTCATGAACAATTAATTAAGTTTATCACCAAACAGGTGAGAACATTAGAACTAAATGAAGGTTCAGAGAAACCTAGCACTAATTTCAGTAAACCTAAATCAACCACCCAGGCTTTAACAGCCGCTATTAATTCGTTTAAACCTCAGTCTTCTTCTAATTCTTCTTCTTCAATATGTGGCTTTTGTAATGATAAATCCCATACTATATATACATGTGACCAGTTTGGTCGTAAATCTCCTAGAGAAAAATATAATTGGATTAAGGCACAGAAATTATGTGTAAATTGCCTTCGGCATCCTGCAAAATATACTTGCCATAGTGAAGTTACTTGTACAGTATGTCATCATCCTCACCATTCTTTATTACATTTTGGTTCTTTACCTACTACAAAGAAATCTAATAATAATGTTTTTGCAGGAAACACTAACAATACTCAAACTACTGTAATTCAGCCTGGATCGAGTTCCGGTACTGCCGAAGCCACTCCTCCTCCTTCTTCGTGTGTTGCTGGTATCACTGCCTTAACTTCAACACAGCTTAAAACTACAAAAATTTTATTGGCCACATGTTTAGTAAAATTACAGGTATCACCTCATAATTCTGTTATTGTTAGAGCTCTCCTGGATTCAGGTGCAGGGGTTTCTTTTATTTCTGAAAGATGTGCTCAATTATTACAATGTGCTCGTTCTCGAACTCCTATACCCGTTAGCGGAATAGGTCATTCTCAAACTAAAACTAAAGGTTCATCATTTCTTTCTACTTTTACTTTAGAAGGCAAAATTGTTTCTGAAAATCACCCCTTTTTTATTATGGACTCCCTTACAAATAATACTCCATAGGTTCAAATATCCTCAGCAGTTCGTACTGCAACTACTCAACTTCGTTTAGCGGATCCTTCTTTCGATTCGCCGTCTCCTATTGACTGCATCTTAGGTGCAGACATAGCTGCTATCGCCTTGGAAGGTGGTTCTCCAGTTGTGTTAGGGCCAAACTTTCCTACTGCCGTTCCATCTGTGTTCGGTTATATTTTAATGGGCTCCGCCCCCAGGAACCCTGATTCGGCCTTAATTGCAACCCCCCTTGGGTTTTCTACTACTCCTCCTTCCGTTAGTAGCTTTTATGACGATCCTTCATCGGACTTACATTTATCTCTTGAACGCTTTTGGAGTGTTGAAGAACCTCCTAAGGCTATTTCTACACCTTCTCATGAGGATGAATTCTGTGAAACCTTTTTCAATGAAACTACCGCTCGAACTCCATCAGGTCGTTACCAAGTTAGACTACCTTTTCAAACTTCAACTACTCACACCCTTGGTGACTCTTATAAAACTGCTTACGCGCGATTTACTGCTCTAGAGCGTAAATTCGCTTCTAATACAGAATTTAAAACCCAATATTGTTCCTTTATGGACGATTATTTACAACAAGGTCATATGACTCTTGCTAATGGTCCCAAGCATTATTTTATACCACACCATGGTGTGTTTAAATCACATGGTGACGCTTCTAAAATTAGAGTTGTTTTTAATGCAACTTCTAAAACAACTACTGGTCTTTCTTTGAATGATCTTCTGTATGCTGGGCCAAAATTACAACCTTTACTTTCTGATGTTATATCTTTATTCCGTCAGTTTTTATATGTTTTTGTCTGTATCATCCTATGCATACATCCTGAAGATTATCCTTTTCAATGTATACTTTGGCGAAATGACCCTTCTAAACCAATTCAAACTTATTATTTAACTACCGTCACGTATGGTACTAGGTGTGCACCCTATCTAGCTTTGCGTACAATTTCTCAACTAGTGGGAGATGAAGGAATTAATTTTCCTTTAGCTGCTTCTTCATTAAAATCCAACATTTTTGTTGATGATATAGCTGTAGGAGCTAATTCTTTAGACCAAGCGTTACTTTTAAGAAATGAAATTATTTCTCTTTTGGCCAAAGGAAATTTTCTTTTAAGAAAATGGATTTCAAATCACCCTTCTTTATTAAAGGATATTCCTGAAGATCACTTACTTGAACCATCCACTTTAGTAGTTCAGCAATCTATACCTCTGTTAGGTACCTTATGGGATCCTAGCGAGGATACTCTTTCAATTCCTGTTGATATTTCTATCCCTAATAATAAAACCATAACTAAGCGTATTGCATTATCTTACATTTCACAAATTTTTGACCCTTGTGGTTGGTTAACACCTTTTATTTTCAGAGCTAAATCGAAACATCAAATTTTACTACTTAAATCTCATCCTTTTGTACACCTTTTAATTGATCATTACCACATTACTTATTTTCATGCAGGTTTAACTTTTACCCAGTACCATCTTACCCGAATGTTAAATAATCAAGTACCCACTTGGGTCAATTTAAACTCTTTATTAATCCGAATAGAAGGAATTCTAAATTCCAGACCTATAACTCCTATGTCTAGCAACCCTACTGACTTTGAGGCCCTGACATCTTTTAATTGGTCGTCCTCTTGCTTCTCTACCTGAGCCTGAGGTTCATCCATCTCATTGTACTCCTGTTAACTTTAAATGGGTACAATCTATGCACCAGTCTTTTTGGAAGAGATGGAGAGTTGAATACTTACCTTTATTACAACCAAGGCAGAAATGGACCACTTCTTGTCCCAATTTAGTTGTTGGCGATTTAGTTATTATCGATGAAGCCAATTCACCTCCTTCTACGTGGCCTTTAGGTAGGATATCTGCTGTGCGCGCTGGGGAGGATGGTGTGGTTCGGCAGGCCGAGGTCTTAACTCCGACAGGCAAGTATTTGCGACCAGTAGTGAAACTTTATAAGCTTCCTATTTACAATTAAAACTTTATTTAATTTTTACTTTTTTTTTAAAAGATTACCTTTTTTGTTTTTTGTTTTTTCACTTATTTTTTCTAGGTTTCTAGATGTGCGGAGTCTGTGCTCGGCGGGGTTCGCTGCGGCACCTTTATTTTGTCTTTTCCAGGTACCTCTCCTAAACAGTTGTTCAGGGGGGCCGGTGTGCCGTATTTCGGCAGGTTTTCGTTTAATTTAATTTTTATCCTTATCCCCCACCTCTTTTAATTTGAACAACTAGCGCCCTTAGTTTCTTGTTCTCCCGCTGTTTGACGGTAGTAAGTTTTTAAACGACGCAGTCTAATTTGAGCGGTCCTTTAGATAAGAGCTTCTGTTTCAACTATGTCTTTAGTGGTAGCCACACACCTACAGATATCTGTATTATGTGTATGAAGATGTGTACAGGTATTTTTTCTTCCTTTTTTATTCCTTTTACACCATTGCCTTTCTCCTGTATTACTATTCAGAACCTGGTACATTTCATTACACACGTAAACCTGCTAGAGAAACCATTAGATTATAGAAGATACAGATATTCAGGTGAGTTGATCTTTTTCTTACCCTTTTTTATTTCAGTTCATTACTTTGTAATTAATCTTCAGTCTAAATTTATCTCTTTTATTACAATATTACTATGGTCCTCCATTCTATGCGACGAAACGCCAATTAGGTATATTAAATTCGATTGGCTACGTGAACTCGAAAGAGATAATTTAAATGATCTCATTCTTAAATTCTTTTTTTCTCTTACAATTGGTTTTGGCGAAACAGGTTATGTTTCTGTCTCCATTTTGTCCCTTACATCCTTATATCCCTCAATTCAAAAAACCGCGTTCTCCATCGTTTTCCATTTTAATTTTAATGTTTTAATTGTATTATATATTTTCTATAATAATCATAGGTCTATTATAGAAAAATCTAGTTGCAGAAGTGATATATTTTTATGTTTATGAACGTGCCAATACTGTAATGGATGAATTCTACATTTTGATTGAGTAGTAATGTAAACTATTATTTATTATAATGCAATTGGGAAAAACCAAAATGCAAAGCCGTATGTTTCAAATCCACTAATACACCCACTTACCAGTCGACGTTTCGCCTATTCAGGCATTCTCTAGACACAAAAACAAAAAAGGGTTATGCGAATCACATCTCGAAGAAAAAGGTGCAATACATCCCAACGATCAACAGCCCAAATAAGCTCCAAACATGAGACAGCACTCCACCACCAAGACGTTCAACATACGAGGGGTGATCAAAAAGTTCCAGGACTGTTGAGATTGCGCGGCAATGGAGTGTCATAGAGCAGTGCGGTTGGCAGCATTGTTTAGCGTGACTCTTCCTGAGCTCAGCTGTTTATTCAGTTTGTTGATAACCTTCTTCATTGCAAAGTTACTGCTGTTTTCGTAAAAAAAAGTTTTTTGTGTTCGGCGATTTTGTGAAATGAATGTAAAGGAAGAGCAACGCGTTTGCGTAAAGTTTTGTGTGAAGTTGGGTAAAATGTTTACTGAAACTTTTAAAATGTTGCAAGTGGCTTTCGGTGATGAATGTCTGAGTCGGTCAAGGTGTCATGAGTGGTACAAAAGGTTCAAGGAAGGCCGGACATCGTGTGAAGATGATTCTCGTTCAGGGCGCCCATCAACTTCGACTGACGACGATCATGTTGCAAGATTGAACAGTCTCGTGCGTTCTAATCGTCGACTAACCATTCGTGAGATGGTGTGAACATTTCATTTGGTTCGTGTCAACAGATTTTAACAGAAAATTTGCAGATGAGAAGGGTGGCTGCAAAGTTTGTTCCGAGACTGTTGACTGAGCAGCAGAAAGAACACAGAGTTCAAGTTTGTCAGGAAATGGCAAATGCCAATGAAAACTTCTTAAAACAAGTCATTACTGGAGATGAAACGTGGGTTTATGGCTACGACGTGGAAACGAAGGTCCAGTCATCACAATGGAAGACAAAATCCTCCCCAACCCCTAAAAAAGCACGTCAGGTCAAATCAAACGTCAAGGTCATGCTTACTGTTTTTTTCGACTGGAAGAGTGTTGTTTACCATGAATTTCTTCCACGAGGTGAGACCATTAACCGCTTTCGTTATCTTCAAACCCTGAGAAATTTGCGCGAGGCAACAAGGAGGAAGAGACCAGAGTTGTGGCGGAGCGGTGAGTGGGTGCTGCATCATGACAATGCGCCTGTTCATTCCGCACTGCTCATTCGCGACTACTGCACCAAAAATGAAATGACGGTCATTCCCCAGCCTCCATATTCACCTGACCTTGCCCCTGCAGACTTTTTCTTGTTTCCAAAACTTAAGAGACCCATGAAGGGAAAGAGATTTGAGTCCGTAGATGACATTAAAAAAAAATCGCTGGAGCAGCTACACACCATTTCACAAGATGATTTCTCAAAGTCCTTCACACAGTGGAAACATCGTTGGGAAAAATGTATAGCTTCCCAAGGAGAGTACTTTGAAGGGGACGACGTCCAATAGCCTGTAGATTTTTTAAATAAATTAATAAAAAATCAGTCCTGGAACTTTTTGATCACCCCTCGTACAACTGAAAAGAAGGTAATAATGTAAACTACTATTAAAAACAGAAACAATCTGAAGTATAAAATAGACAATACCTAAATCAGGCTTCATTCACACTCAACCGTGTCTTTCTCCTGATTAAGGGTACCCACTTTATAGAGGCTGGGTGAACCCCATGAAGTTTCCATCAATCCCTGTTAACCACATAAATGATTTATTTGTCGCACTCTTATACGTATGAATAAAATATGGTTCTACTATGCTAACATTGCGGTAGGCATTTGCATTTTCAATAATTCTTCGGCAGTGTGTGATGAAGGGAGTTTGGTTTATACTGTTTGGACATAGGCCGTGAGCTGAGCTAATATAGGAAAAGGTACAAGCCTTGATTGGCTTTAGCCGCATGTCCCTTCCCTGCTAACAAGGGCCCATAATCTCTTGTTAATTCTCCCTATTCGCCCTTTACTAACGATAAATCGAAACGCGCGTGCGTGATAAAGATCTAATTAAAGAAAGAGGCTTCAAGTCCATCGAAAACTCAATAAAGGATTCCATCGTCGAAGAAAACTTCACAACTAGTAAACTGGTCACTTTGTGACCTCAGTTTAGATGTTTAGACGATTAAAAAAAAGGAATGAGAACAATCGGTAACCTAAAATACGGTTTTCATATGACAGGAAACTCCGGGATTGACAGAAAATACAAATACGCATACTAAAACGAAAATCTCATAGCAAACTCGGAAATGGAGCCCTTGGAAAATCCACGAACGATGCCGAATAATGTCACTTAAAATTCTTTATATCAATTGGTATACAATGAGATCCCGAAGACGCCCAAGAATGTCATACCTGGACTATATAGAATGCTTATGCAGAAAAAAAGGGCAAAATCATCAAGGTAGAACCAGGGAAGGATGGCAGTCATGGCTAAACGCTCCCCTATGCTGAAAGGCACAAGAGGATGTTGCGAAAGAAGAAGGTATACGAAGAAAGATAATAGTGAGTTAGGATTTAAACAGATTTCTTTCCATGACATTCCGGTTGAAAATAATATTTAAAAACTTGGTATTTGTTGTGTATGATAAAATATTGATATTCAAGAACAGTTTAACTATAAAACTAAATAAAAATCGAATAGTGAAATACCACATTGTTATTTAAAAACTGGGCCCTTATACCTCCCTTTATAAAAACATGTTGACAAAAATAATATTTTTTCCACATTAATATACTATTTTCATAAAACCCTATGGAAATTAAGGGTCACATGAAAAAAAAGGTGCTTATAATAGTAATAAAATACTTGTTGAGTCCAAAGGCTTGATGCCGATACTATCAATCTGTTCACAAACGTTTATCTATGGATTTCAACCCAAATATGTAAGATCGCCCTTAACGCAACCCTCCCATCTACGCTCGGGACGTTTAGCAGTCGGTTTAACACATTATTTTTTTTTGTAAGTGGCCTTATTAATTTTAAATTCAGAAATAGATTTATTCAGGTTTGGAGAGCAAAGAGTATCCAAATTTTCATATTTCTATAAGCAAAATTCAAGGGGAAATCAAGGCAGGAAATGCTTGATTTTTTGTCTTAATAGTAGCTACTATGCTCGTGCTTTTTGTCATGAAACTTTATTAACTTAATATGCTTGATATAATACATACTATACAGTGATATAATAGATTAAAGCGAGCTACTCTCAGACATGGTTGTTGCCACTGCTTCGGCAATAAAGGAAAGCACAGTGTGTTTCCTTCCTCATAAATCCCTTGAAACCCAAGTTTATCAGATCGTAGCTAATACGATTCTCTCATCTATATCCATCTACCCCGAAGATATAGCAATTGCCTTGGGAAAGATTTCCTCGTTCTTTCTTATACGGCCATCATGCTCATTTTCTTTCTTCTGACTTTTAAACGTTTTATAAATTAACTATTGCCCGCGACTTCGTCCGTGTTAATTTTAAATAAAAACTTATGCTGAGTTTAAACGGAGAGTGAATTTTGAATTCCATAAATGAACTCCATATTATAAACACTGACTAAAAGCATTTGTGAATTCCGCCAGCCTACCAATGCTTATCCCTTTGTTGATAGATTTTAATAAACTGTCCTATTAAATATTAAATGGCATAATTATAGAACTATCGGTAAGTTTTCTATTGAAATCCACCATGTTATATCCAAAGCTGTATACCATGTTATATCTAGGGGTTGATTTTCCAAAATCTACAATTATTATTACATTAAATGTAAAGCATGCATACTTATTCTCACTTCGCTAACTTAACATGTTACGACTTCCCGTATTTTACACTTTTAGGGGTCGATTTTCAAAATATAAAAAAACACGTATTTTTTATTTTTAATGCAGAAGCTAAATATAAAAGTTCATGGGGCTCACTTTAAAAATGAGTTGTTTATTTTTATTACAAACGTTTGTCACCCTTTTCACCCTCTTAGGGGACGATTTTTCAAAAATCATTACTTAGTGTGCGTTGGACTTATAAAATTTACCTACTGTCCTAATTTAAAGTCTGTAGCATATGCCGTTTTGGCTCTGGGATGGTCTTTTCGCTCATCGCTCACGAAAGGATCGATGTGGCACACTGAGTTGCCTTGCCGAAAATCTTTGTTCGAAACCCGCTGCTTGCGTGACTTTTATTTAGTCTATTAGCAGTGGATAGTAAGGGGAAAATCTGGCGGTTGAGCATGGTCTAGAACGAATCACCTCTCTGCACAATCGCTGTCCTTGAAACAGTACAGTCTATACCATGTACTGAACCCCAGAACCGTTTACGGGTTATAGTGTTACAGATTTTTTAAAAAAAATTATTTTGTTAGATATCGATATTGTACCAACAGATTTGGAATATATTTATATGCAAAGATAAAAATAAAATCTGAAAAAGGAAAACAAATAAATAAACCAAATGACAATATACATGGTTAAATACAATAAAAATAAATAAAGCATATAATTGGAATACATTTTTTTTTAACTTTGAAATCTATTAGTATAAGGCGGTTTCTTTTAATTAATGCTATTTCTTTAATTAATACTTAATACCCAGATTGAAATAAATGTTCACAAATAAAAATAAATAGCTATTCCCTAAAAAGATTAACAACAAAAAAGCAGACGGATTGAATGGGTGGAGAGAGAGAGAGCGTGGTGACACTTTCCGGCCTAAGTTACTTTTCCAGGTTATTTTTTATTAAAGGCAACAATGCGATGTGGTTAAACCTTCACGCGGGGTTTGTATAAATTTATTACACACGGTAAACTTTCTCTAATGTGATTATACGCTTTATTATAAGCTATCTACTTAAATTAATTTTTAATGTAAGTTATTTTATATTTATGGTCACGAAATAAAAATTGAGTAATCATTGAATAATGATGTAATAAGTGTGTTTATACTCGCCAAGTGTGCACTGTTTCGTTGTTAAATAAATAAATGGAAGTTTTATATTGTTAGAAGATGTTTATGAATAACTTTTTTATTTTATTATTTATTTACATGTTTAATCCACATTGAGCGGGCATCCTCAATTTACATTATGTTCATACATGAATAACTTAAGTAACAAAAAGTAAATTTTTTACGTTAGATTTAACCATATGCATTCAGATTTTAAATATAAACGTTTTTTTATCGCAATACAATGCATTAAATTTTACCGTTTAGCATTTATATTTTTCCTTATATTGACTAAACATAACTTGCCATTTGACTAAACATAACTAAACATTTTAACTATCCTTAATTGTCATATTTATGACGTAATAATATTTATTATTATTTTCTCTCTCTTCTTTCAGACCATATACGCATCACGCTTGCATTATTTGTTGTTTTTTTCACAGAATATTTTTATTCTTACTCTTTGTTGCTCTTTTCTCTCTTTAGTCCATTTTCTATTTGGATTGGATTATTAATAAACTCACCTTTTCTTCTTCTGGCCCCGAAGAATCGTAGTTGGCTGTGCTATCGTATGAAGGATTGTTCTGCGGACATATTATTAAGAATATACCTTTTTATTTTTATATATATAATAACGACTTTATTGACAAACATTGTGTTCATATGTCGTTTCCAAAAAGAATAGTATTCCATTCGTTCTTGTCCTGCCATTGGTCTTCTCTAAGCCCTCGTGCAGCCATCCCTGCATACACCACCTCCATCCATTGCTTCTTTGGTCGTCCTCTCTTTCTTCTCTCTTCTGGAGTCTTTTTATTTTTATGTTTAATAATATTTAAATATTCGAAATATGAAATTACAACTATAACTACAAATAATGTAGTAGTGTGGTTAATCTGAAAATTCAGACTCTCACCACGTGAAAGCTAATCCTGGTCTTTCGACCTTTACAAATCTTAAGATTATCGAAAATCACTGCCATTTCTGCAATGTAACAAACAATATTTAATATTTTATATAGTACTACAGCAAGAAGCAGAAATGTGGGCCTTGGTGTTCTTAACAATATTGTTCCAGTTTTCTCTATTTCTGGCCTTCTGTTTCTATCAAGACATGCTTAATACTTTAAGGCCATCTTCAACATCTTACATCCGTTGCCTCCTTGGACTGCCGACTCTTCTTTTACCAATTATGGCACCATGGAGGTGCTTGTTCGGTTGTCAGGCATTCTTATTATATAGTCTTAGCATTAGACCGAAGCTTCCATACACTGTTAACACTATCAAAACCCGGACCATAAATTATCTTTGAAACCTTTCAAAGTCAACGAGGAAAAATGCAAACACGTGACTTTTACACTTCGCCGGGGAACATGTCCTTCTGTCCAATTCAACGAAACCATCCTGCCTATTTCCGACACAGTACGATACCTTGGCTTCTTCCAAGACAAAAGACTTACATGGAATCCTCATACCAGACTCAAAAGACAAGAACTTAACAGACGTTTCAGCCAACTATACAGATTACTATGTAAGGCCTCCCATCTTTCAATAGACAATAAACTACTAATATACAAGACGATCATCAAACCTATCTGGACCTATGGACTGTAACTGTGGGGGACCGCAAAAAAATCGAATATCAGACGCATTCAATCCTTTCAATCCAAAGTCCTGAGAACTATTGTCAACGCTCCTTATTATGTCTCCAACAAAACCCTCCATAATGATCTCAACATTCCTTTTGTCCTCGACCTCATCCCTACTAAATTCTCAAACTTTCACCAAAACCTTGTCTGTCATCCCAATCCCCTGGCTCAGTCATTATCCAGTTCCACACATCCATACAATCCACCCCGCCGCCTAAACCGGCAATGGCCTCGAGACTTGTTATAATAATGCTATTTGGAGTACTGGCACTGGCCAGATTCTCCACTCACGACCTGTGTGTGTGTGAAGCGCCCTTAACCAGCTTCCATTGCCGTTTAATGCTAGTGACGCGGCTGGGAAAGGGAGCTGGGGCCTCCCGAACTCCTGCTTTGCCCTCATTTATGAGGAAGAAGCTCAGTTCGGGGACCCCAGGCAAATTGTAAATAGAGTATGAATGTGTACAGTATATTTCTTTTATGTTTTATTTATTATTATTATATTTTTTTTATTATATATAATATTTTATTTTACTTTATTTTTGTATATATTTTTTCGCTTGTATATATTTATTTATGCATTTATTTCGTTTATATTATTGATTTTTTATGGAATGATTGTAGCTACATAGCACCATTACTTATTGCCCACAGCAGGCAGATTGTAATGCTTCAATAAAGTGTTTTCAAAAAAAAAAAAAAAAAAAAAAAAAAAAAGAAACCTTTCGCTTGAAAATTTTGTGCTGGTTTTTTCAGTGCCCCTGTTTTTGCACTAGTAACTACTGATCTAATGTACGTTTTGTAAAGCCTAGGGTTGATACATCTTGACAAAATTTTACTTTTGAAGAGTCATTCTAATTTTACATGTTTCATTCTAATATTCGCGAAACATACTCTGTTCACTGCCATGACAGAGCGAAGGGCATGTATAACTCTTTATTTATTATCTTGTTCCCATTATTCAGATCTAAGCCTAATTAGATAAAGCCTTTACCAATTTTAAAAGAACATCCATTGGCATCCATCATGGGGTTGCTACTGCCTGTATCAATGTGCATGTATTTTAGTTTTATTTTCATTAATACTGAGGCCAGTATTTTTACTTCCCTCAATCTATTTTGTTTTATTTACTACACACACCTTTATTATGCAATACATATTTGTCATTTTATAAATGCTATCTTCGGTCCTGTAAGAGGCTATTCATTCATTCACTGGCAGATTTTATTTAAATTTTTAGCGGATGGAGATTGATCCTATCGGATCTAGGACCCTCCTGGTCACTGGCGGATCTAGGAGAATGTTCAGGGGGGTGGGTCATGGGTCAATGTGAATTTGTTATCAATGTATATGATCCATATATGAATGAAGATACATAAAATATAAATTTTTAATTTAGGACAACTGAGGCCATAAATCAATAACATGGATAAAATAAGCTCCTTGATCAAAGCGGTAGCTACTATATCTATTTGTGAATGAAAAACATAAAAGGGTTCGGAATCGCCGATTTTGGATGCACCCATTGAGAAAACATTCGATACAATGAATAATTTTGGTGTGTAAAACGTGTTTTTTTTCTTGTTGAAAACCAATTAAAATTCAGGTCGATATCAACTAATGAGAACTCTAGGGGGGCATGGCCCCCATGGCCCCCCTCAAATCCGCCAATGCTCCTGATTCTCACCCAGCCTCTATAACGTGGGTACCCAGGTTGTCTAAGAAACATTACAGTCTCTCCCATGTACTGAACCAACCCTCCATGGGCTGTAGTTGTTTATTTCCAGCCAAACCTAATAACTTAATAGAATTATCATTGATGTAATAATGATTGCATATGGAGGATCAGGATGTAGTGCACAGTTAAACTATTAAAAACATATAACTGCTTATTTTGTTTATAACTAATAAATACAATGAAAAATTAGTAGTAATTATTCAGGTTATTAGTTTTGCCTTACACATACATAATTAATCCAAAACTTATCTATATCTAAAAAGGGGCACTTCTAAGGTTCTTCGTCAGGTTTCTGAGAAGGGCGTCTCCTGGGTATCTCATCTTTGGCTTCTCTCTGTGCCAGCGCCTCTGTCTTCCCTTCGCGGCTTCTCATGCAGATCGCCCTCCCTTCAAGCTTTGCCCTTTTATGATTCCTCACCCTCTCCTCTGTTGTATTGCTTCCTGACTACGTGACCCTCTGATATCAAGGTTTTGTAACGGTCGTTTCCCTTATTTTCAAAATTCATAGTTACATTTCTAATCAAGGCCGATTTGGCTTGTACGATAAATAGCACTATTTATTGAAGAATTTATCGAGATCAGGCAAATATCACCTGGATAAGCTCATGGAGTTACCAAGCGTTACCATCCGTCTTGAAACGATGTAAGACAGAATGGGCATTGTCTAGGCTAGGAACAATTAATAATAAATATAATTGTAATTATAATTAATAAGCTGATAAATGTATTGTCTCCATATATCCGAAGATGGGTCATTGACCCGAAACGTTAATGTCTAAAAATTTATAGGATTATCGTCAACTTCAAAAGAAAGGAAGTATAACAAAACCGGGAAAAGCTGAGCAAAAAAAATCTGATTTTATCTGAAAGGGTTAATAACATCGAAATCGGCAATTTATTTGTGAGTGACAAAACAAAGAAGTGTTTGAGGTACTCGTTTATACTTTATCTCTTTTAACTGTAACTTGATAACACCTGTAACAGGTAGGGAGGTTACGCCACATTATTGGAAGCGAGTCAAATGGCGAGTTAGCGATAATGGAATTAGAACTGTGTACCGTACTCATATATTCCTCCTCTCTTCCCAACCAAGAAAGGTTAGACGTTGTAAAGAAAATCCGATTAACAAATTAACTCTTAGTCTGCTGTTGATTACACGGTGTAAAAGACGTTAATGTTAATCGCTATAAAGATGATCAGCTGCCGGACCTTATAAAGGGATCGATAAAGGAGAGATGTTTTTATTCCGAACATATTTAGGATTATTAATGCCGGCTAAACTTCTGGGTGTACTAGCAATTTTTAAGTAAATAAAATTAATAATAATTAAATTTTAATCCCCCCCTATGTCTGAATTTACTTTCGCACAACCGTGCGTTATGGCAATTCTAACCATAATTTAGCCAAAATAGATATAGATAATGTCCAATACTAACCTTTAATAAAATTATTATTATCAAAGGGTTCTTTATTATATAATATAATAATCGTAAGCCCTTTTTATCTTATAATTTCTTCAGAATCATTAGAATATTTCAAACGTAAAGTATCAATCCTCACTTGTCGGAATTTTACAAGAATGGCTCACGAAAATATTTATGTTCGAAGTTATACAATCTACGATTTCCAATCCTGTGTATCATAATATTTGTCTTATTTTTTTTACATAACATTAGGGGACTTGAACAAAGTCCTGAATGTTATTTATACGCTTCTAGCAATAAATATAATTTAAAAAATTGCTATATATTGTCGGCACTGATGCGGGCGGCAAACATGAAAGGGAATATGTTTTGGACAAAGAACAGACCTTTTGGTCCCGTTATGGAGCTATGGTCCAAGATGGTGGAGAAATTTGGGGAGCAAGCTACTACTAAAACTAGGCTGAAGAAGTCACTCTTGAGACGAAGGCGGAGCAGGAAGGAGCACTCTGGAGAGGTACAGCAAGGAGGAGAGATCTGGCAGATAATAGAGAGTCCCGGAGGCAGCAAGGCGAAGACCGAACAGTAACCCAATCTACCCCTGTTCAGAGATAAGTTTAATTTATTTCCTGTAAGGTATCTTATGGCAATCCTTTTTATCTATTAAAATCTGAATCATTACCCTTGTTTGAAACTGAATAAATAAACGATCCTTATTGTAATTCTTTGTTGCTTACATACCCCAGGTACACTATTTATTTATAAATAATATATTCAAGGTATAATAGATGAGTAAATTGGTAAACACAAGAACATACCTTTGGAGAGGAACCCAATTAAGATAAAGGCATGTAAATAATAATTTGAGTATTCATCCTAAATGAGACTCTGGTATCATAAATATCAATATATATATATATATATATTCAAGATATATTTAAGAGTAGAAACATATCAAAATAAATAAATATGAAAATTATAATACTGTCGTATAAATGGAAGGCCTCTTCTCCAGTGAATGCCTTTCGATGAGCTGAAGTTTCAAAAATTGAAAGTCCTGTAAAGAAGATCTGTAAGAATAATGATGGGGACTGTTCAGGCTGAAGACAGACGGAAACTGCGAAGTAACAAACAGATCTACCTGAAAACGGAAAGAATCTCAGTTACTATGCGGAAGGGGAGGCTGACGTTCTCGGACATCTGTACAGAATGAACAAACTAGTATTGACTAGAAAAATATTTGATCACTTTTGGAAAAATAAACATGACAATGTCGACTAAAGAAGTAAAGAAAGTGAAAAGTCTGTAAGCGTTTCAGGATGAAAAAAGGCCAGAGAAGGCTTGGCGAAGCAATACACATAATCAAAAGATGCGCGCTAGTAAACGTATGAAAGAATGTTAGGGACTGAGAAAACTCCAGCAGAAGAAAGGAACATAAAGCTGTAACCTGATCCGAATTTTTCTTTACGATAATAAACAAATAAATAATTATGGATAAATAAATACTCGATTAAATGGTTAGCTTTTCGTTTTAAGTTTATTTGAAGAAAAAAAGTTCAAATAAAATTTGATTTCCATAAGTAAATAAATACGACATCTTCTACTCACTTATATGAAGTTGAATATTTCCCTTTGTTGGAAACAAAACACTTGTTTCTTCATTATTTCAGAATGCCTTTTCAGTTGGGAATGAATAGTTTATTCAACTCATACTGGACGTAATATGCCCAACGAGTAGCAATCTCCTCTAAGTATACAAAGTCATCTGTTAATAAAGTACTTTGATTCAAAGGAGAAGAACGAGCTAAATGAGTCTGACCTTAGAATTAAAGGCTGGGTCAGATTGAACAGATTGTTCCGTTCCTCGCTAACTTACAATTATAATACGTAATATAAATAAATTATAATTATTATACTAAACTTCAATCTATTCATCATCTTTTATGCGTGTTACATTACCAAAAATGTTCGTGATAATTACGAATACAATAATATTTTATTCCAATCAGAGATTTATGAAAATTATTGTGCGAGACCAGAATTGTATTTTTTTTTCTGAAAGCCTAAGTTGAAATAACCAAACTAAAAAAAATGTTTCAAAAGCAGAGTTGTATCGATAACTAGTTATTATGAAGATTTTTTTCATAATAAATTAAATATTTTATGAGTAGTTAGGAAGGGGGTAGCTCAGTAATTATTCTTCAAGGACTTTGTCCTAGAATTATGTTGTTTTTCTTTAATTCATATTAATAAATAATAATATAATTTTTATAATAAGGTTTTCCCCACCATTTTTTTTAATGAGTACCATCCATTGGTCTAATCATTAGAACCCAACACAATAAAAAATCTTGACTCACCCTTTCTTTTGAGAGTCATTTAGATAGTACTTTATCAAATATAACCTCTTCAAAAAAGGGGTAACTCAATGTCCAGTGTGCTGAGTTGCTGTGTTGAAGGTCGAGTTCAAATCCAGCTGTGGCAGATAATTTAATTAAATTTTCATTAGCCAAGGATGGACACTGTGGTACCTGCATACCCTTCTTGGTAGGGGTTCACGCAGTCTCTGTAAAGTGGGTACCCTAAATTGAAGGAAAACTATTGAGTGTGATCTCGACCAAAAAACCTGCATAACAGATGGCATACAGACAGTCTCTTCCTTGTTTTGTACCCAAGACTCTTCATGGGTCTATTAGTGGTGCAGGGTTTTGTTTATTTTATTGAATTCAGAGTTATAATTGTAGGTGATGCTCAATTCACGCCGTTTGTTTCTTGGCTTTAAAAAATAAATCAACTTAGTATGAACCATACTAAGGAGATGTATCACTGTCATACTTCAAAATTAAATATCCTATACAGATTAAAAAACAAACTAGGGATAGACAGACAGTTTAAAAATATTGATGATTAACAAGAAACAAGATAATGACAACGCCCTCATATACTATATCTTCGCACAGCTTGGATGGAACATAAAAAAAATACGTCATTGATAGCACTTAACGTTATTCGTAACGTGATACTTGACAATGTTGGCAATTATAATTAATTGCCGTCTTTGTTAATTAATTATAATGATAGCCTAGCAATTTTACTTCGTTGAAAATTATATTGTATTAAGTAAGACAAATAAGCAGCAACATTGTAGCATTATGTTTAACATAAAGGTACAGTTACAAATTTTTAGCAATACACTTGGTTACCAAGGGTTCCTAAAGCACATTTATGCCTCTGTGAGGGTATTTTTTTTCTTATATAAAAAGCCCCTGATTTTTAATATGTATTAACTTTATGATTATAGTTTTCATAAATTTAAGCATTACGTTTTATTAATAATTGATGGAATTTATGAAGGAGAAGCCAGCTTGCAAAATTTACTACGCGAGACCACCTTGACTCTGTCACAATGAAACCACAAGCAAGTTTGCCATTGTCTTTGCTCCAACCCCTTTTGTGACGTCCTTAGTATCAAAGAACAAGTGCTAACTAAGTGAATTCCCTAAATAATATCCTAAAGTACCTTTATTCGAAAATTCCGTTAAAACATGTAGGCTTTTAATAAGTTAAAATATGTATGTGAAAGTATGTTTTAAATTAATGCTTGGATCTTATTTTTTGAGGTAATGTCTGGTATCAAATGTTCTTAACCTGTATTAATGGTACCCTTTAATGTAATAATTGTAGCAATATTCTTCAAACATCAATTTTCTAGATTAAGGTCCAGGAACATGACCTGTAATACACAGATAATCTAAAAAAAAAATACAAATAATTAAAAATCCTGTATACGTATATATTTAAAACTATCTGCGCATCATGGGATCATTTCTAACAGTGTTATTGTTCCTATTATGAGATATTTTTATACAAAATTAATATTACGAGATAAAGCAAAGGTATGTGTATGCCCAGTATATGCAAATAACGGGATTTATTTCAATTTTATTTTAAAGGATGTGCCATAAATAAAACTGTACCACTACAACCCATAAACGATCTTGGGTTCAGATTATGGTAGAGACTGTACTGTTTCTTATACAGTGGTTGTTCAGAGAGAGGAATTATCTTATATCACGCTTAACCGTCAGGTTTTCCCTCCAATTAAGGGTTCCCGGGAGGGTCTCCACACCACTCAGGATCTATCCCCGGTTGTTAACAGAGAAATAAATTATTTGCTGCTGCAGGATTTGAACCCACGGAGACTCAGCGCTCTACCACTGAGCTAAACCGCTCTCTATCATTGTAAAAGACTATAAACTATAAAGAACAAGTTTAAAAAAGACTATAAAGATCTTTTTTTCTTCTTAAATTCTTTTTAGAGGAATCGTCTTAGATCACGCTCAACCACCAGGTTTTTCTCCAATTAAAGGTACCCAATTTATAGTTGTTTCGTGAGAACACGGATGGTCCATCCCCGAGAGTTAACAGACTAAATAAATTATCTGCCACAGCCGGCTTTGAACCCAGGACCTTCAACACAGCATCACAACGTTATAACACTGAGTCACTTTTCCTACACGTTCCTAAAGGATGAGACAAGGTGTAAATTGTTAAGATTTGCATAGTTTTTACCAATAAAGATGGGCATTACTACCAATAAGACGTGCTATATTGGCTTTACTGTTCAAGCTATGATCTCAGGGAAAAGTCAGATCCTTTGATCTGAATATATTTAAATACTAAAATGGGATGCCTCCCTGAGATCGTTATACTTAATATATAGTAATTTTATGTTATTAATAAATAAGAGACATATATACTCTTCTCCAAAGGTTAACGTGGTTGACTGACCAGGAGTTGTTTATTAAATAAGAATAATTATTGAATAACATTATATTTATTGGTGCTGATCATGGTTACAAAGATTAATGGTTAATAAAACTTATACTGAAAAGGGGACTACATGTGACTTATGTGATACATGTGACTTGATTCTTCATCTTGTTCCTTCCATCTTGAGCGTCTTCCGAACAACTAAAGGTAATAAACCCCAAGGGTCATTTTACTCTACCAGGCCCCCTACCATATTCACTTAGGTATGTCTAATGCTTCAGATAGTCACATATAGCAAAAGTATTTACAGTTATTTATATTATTGGTAATATATAATATAAATAACTGATATTATTGGTCTTAATCCATGGATTATGTTTGCGCAAATACACTACGCAACTGTGGTCATGGAGTACTCACTTGAGAGTATGGAATCAATCGATTATTTAAGTGTAGTCACAAGTGGTCGTATAAAACCATCTGAAAAAGATGTGAGATTGATAGCTCCTGGGGTTTATTCGAGCTTTCACCACTTTTTTTCTATTCTTGGAGACGATAAGGATTTGATTGCCAGTCGAGCTTGAAGGGAGTTGTGCCACTTTATAATGTTGTGTCACCACAAAGGCCATTTGTGATGTCACAATCATTCCAAAGAGAGTGGATATTCTTAGATCCTTCTCATATAAAATCTTTTGAAAATATTACGCAGAGTGTTTAACAAAACTAAGTTGTGGTGTTTGCCAATTTTAATCTCTGAAGCATTGAAGGCAATACGCCTTCATGAGAGGGATGCTACCTGAAATAAAAACTACACCGTCTTTAGTAATCCAGAATATTAACTATATACGTATTTAATTACATGTTTACCTAATTAATAACCGTTTAGCAATATACAGGGTAAATATAGTTTAGATATATCTCCCAAATTATACCACATACACATACTGGTATATTATTGTTATTTTTAACAATAGTGTAGGAAAAAAATTTTAATCCGACAAGAAGTCATAATTTATCATTTTTATCTAACAATTATTGGGCAATAAAAACATAGAAAAAAAATAATGCTCATTCATTCTATTCTATTCATCATCATGCTACATTAAACCTTATATATTAATATATTAAATGTAATATAAGAATTAGTTAAATTTGCACAATTTCTTAAGCTCATGTTAGGGATACCGCTGTTGTTAATAGATATATTGTTTAAAAAAATTAATAAAATTAATCTTGAGCATATTTATTATAAATTTTCATTTGGGTATGAATAAGTATATAGAAGTAGATTTGATTATTTTTTTTCTCATTTTCAACCACGTGTTAGACGATGTCGCCAAACTTCTACCAGAGTTTAGTTCCCGGTTCTCATTACATTCCGATAATTGTTTTTAGGAGTTCTACTGAGCTAAAATGGAGTTGGGACCTAACAGACACATAACATAAAAATGTTTGGACACCAAAAACCAATGAGGGGGTAGAAGTTTTCAATTACACCCGATAGATTAAGAAAATTAGTTTATTATATTTCATTTTATAAATCACTTTTTAATGAACAAGGGTAACTCTGTATGTACAGCGCTGAGTCGCAGAGCTTTAGGCATCTGTCGGCTGTGGCATGGCAACAGATACATTATTTAATCCGTTGAAAGCTATAGATCGTCCCTGTGGGATCTGCAGACCCTCCTTGGACACATCCAGCCATTATAAAGTATTCTTGGCTCATGATATCGACCATGTTACCATATCCATGTACAACTGATGCCTTACAACCAGTACAGTCTCTACCGTGAACTGAGCGCTAAATGCTTCATTTTATAAAATTATCAAATTCAAATAGTATTTTTATTTTTCAACTCAATATAAATGCGTAAACAAATGAGAGTGAATATGCTGCAATGAAGACTTCATGAATATTAAAATGTCAAAGTTGAAAGTATTAAAAATACATATATGTATGTATAAATGTCTGTCATTCCAACAGGGGATTAAATTAATTGACTAAACATTTGTAAAGTAACAGTAACAGTAACGTCTGATTTAGCTTAATCCGAAGCAAATCGACCCAGTATATACCTATATATATATATATATATATATATATATATATATATACACAACTTATGTACTTCACCAAGCAAAACATAAAAAAAAAGACAAAGTCGGGAAATAAACAACTCATTTGAAGGCTGGTTAAACACTGCTTTATTCAAGTTACAATCCTCTATTTATCTTATTTACAATGTTGACATCCACTGTTTACGATTAGTGTCTATACTGATATATGTCCTATCTTAACTCCCCCCTGCCAGTTTACGAATACCCTCGTAAACTCAAAACAAAACAAAACATAGTTATAACATAAGAATACAAAAATAATAACAGAAAGAAAATTAAATACAATATCCTCAGATCAAGAAAGCTATCACTTACAAAAACCAAAAGAAAAGAAAACTTACACTATGTACAAGAACTCACTTAGCACTTTAACTTAAGATCATTATCACTCTACTCACCTACTTTAACAAACACTTAAAAATACAAAATAATAAAAATACTAAAAAAAAAATACAAACAACGGTAATCATACATTATTTATAGTCTAGTTTCCCCAGCTGGAATTTTCAGCTGTTCAATGTGTACCGTTCTACGTTTTCTGGGCTCCGCCAGACTCTGAATGGTGACCAGATTGTGCTCCCTAATCGCAATCACTTTGAATGGCCCCTCGTACCTGAGCACCTCCTTTGCGCGATTTGACACAATCTTTCTGTAAAAAATATGGCCTATCCTAAGAGTTCCCATGATATCCTTCACACCAAAATTATCCCTGGCTACTCTCTTACTCTTCTCCGAGACCATTCTTGTAAGCGCTTTTCCCCATATTCGGTCGAGTTTTATTCTGTTCGCGACTAGGTGTTCCGCCATGGTGTCATCTACGACCGTACCGTTCCCGTCCCTACGTCGAGCCCGTAAACCAAAGAGGACCTCGAAAGGGGAGAATCCCGTACCCATGTGGATTGAGTGGTTGTACGCCGCAACAGCCCGAGGCATCGCCACATCAGCCTCCAACCCTTTATCCGCATGGAACACACGAAGATGTTCGCCCAGAGTACTATGGAGCCGCTCAATCCCTCCCCTACTTTTGGGATGCCCGGGTGTATTCCAGTGCCAAGCGACACCGCAATCTTTCATGTCCTTCCGCAGTTGGGCATTGTCGAACTCTCTACCGCTGTCCGGGGAAATCGAATCTGGCATCCCGTAACATTGGAACCATGTTCGGAGGGCGTCACCGACTGCGGCCGCTGACTTCTCTTTCACCGGACGGGCCATGGCTATTTTACTGAATATGTCAACGATAGTTACCCACTTAAAGCCCCTCCACGTAAAGGTGTCAATTTGGAGGTCCGTTAGCGGCGCTATAGGCGTACACGTCTCCACTTGCAACCCTACCGGGGGATGGCGATCATACTTCGCGACATGGCAAATGGCACAGTCCCTCACAATCTCTTCGACCGTTTTCCTCATCCCCACCCAGTAGTACCTCCGTTTCAATGCCGTTACTGTTTCATTAACCCCCCTTTGATTAGTTTTCCCCTGGTGGTAAGCTAACGTGACCTCTTTTTGGTGATCGGTATCCCGGATCGTATCCACCATAAGGCGACACCGAACAAACGACCTATCCATACCTATCTTCTCTAGTCGCCACAAATTCTTGATTTTCTCCCAAACCGTCGCGTTCCCTACATAGAGATAGTGGGTCGCCCCTACCTTTGACGCGGCTTTCAGAACTTGGCATATCTGTTCTTCCTTGACTCCAGGTTGAGACCAGATAGTAACAATATGATGCCTCTCATATCTGGAATATTCCATTTTCAGTAACCCTGTGGTCCGTGTCTTCCAGATTATCTGTCGCGTCTTGTCATTGATCACCTCATCCACCTCCTCCATGTCCGTCAGTCTCTCGTCCTGTGAATCCTCCTGTTCGGGAGATTCCTCGTTGCGGTCTGTTTCTCGCTCTCCTTCCCCATCTGGCGTCCATTCACATACTACCCTCTGAAGCCCCCCGGACGGTTCCCCTTCTCCTGAATCGATCGCATTGACCTGTAGGGCACGAGATAGCCAATCCGCCACCACATTATCCTTTCCCGGCTTGTATGTTATCTCGATATTATACTGGCTCAGGATCTCCTTCCAACGCGTCACCCTAGCCGACGATTCCTTCAAATTCCCCACCAACAGAAGTGGCCTGTGATCGGTATGAACTTTGAACCTCTTACCGAAAATATAGGGCCGGAAGTGTTGGACTGCCCATATAATCCCTAATAACTCCCTTTCCAACGCGCTGTACCGAGTCTCTGCGTCTGTAAGCCTCCTGCTTGCGTATGCCACCGGCCGTTCTTCCTGATCATACTCCTGCGACAAAACCGCCCCCAGTGCATATTCACTAGCGTCGGTGGTGATCGCAAACGGTTTCGAAAAATTCAGAAATGCGAGGACCGGTTCTGTTTGCAACCAACGCATGCATTTCCTAATGTTCTCCTCGATCTCCGGGGTAATCTGAACTGTGCGCCCTTTCTTAACAATTCATTCAGAGAAACCAGATGTTCGGCCATCACTGGGACAAATCTACGATAGTAATTGAGGGTTCCGAGTAATCTCCTGATTCCCTTGATATCGTTCGGCAGCGCCATTTTCCCTATGGCTTCCACCTTCTTACCGTCAGGCCGAACCCCTTCCTCCGATATCGAATGCCCTAGGAAATTGATCTGTTTTTGCCCCAATATTGATTTTTCCTCCGACAATTTCAATCCAAATTGACGGATTCTGTCAAAGACTCGCCTCAAGTCCTCGATATGACCTAACTCCGTCTTACTAAAAACCAGGAGGTGGTCCATATAGACCTGGCACATATTTTCATCTAAGCCCCTCAAGAACTCGTCCATCAGTCTCTGAAAAGTTATTGGCGCATTTTTCAAACCAAACGGCATACGGGTAAATTCGTAATGCCCCCTCTCAAACGTGAACGCTGTTTTACATTGGTCCCTTGGATGCATTCGAATCTGGTGGTACCCTGATTTCAAATCCAACGTACTGAACACCGTTGCTCCGCCCAATCTGTCCAAAATGTCTTCTAGTCTGGGAATAGGGTATTTCTCATCCAACGTGTTGTCGTTGAGTTGTCGGAAATCCACTACCACACTGTAGCGCTCCCTAGTATCCCCGTCAACAGGTTTCTTCTTGACCGCCCATAGAGGACTGTTAAAGGGCGACGTACTATCGACGATAATTCCTTGCCGTTTGAGTTCCGCGATCTCCGCCCTAATGTGTTCCCGTAACGCCTGTGGGTACCTCCGCTCCTTCACGTACGTACTCTTCTCTGACTTTAAATGAATTTCGTGAAAAGTTTCCCCCGTCACACTCAGGGGATCCCCCTCGCGAAAAAAAATATCCGCATATTCCTCCTTTATGCCTGTCCTCCAATCCTTGCCCTGGGTGATTGCACCAACGCACCGCACATCCCTTTTCGCGCTCTCCATCGTTTTATATATCCGCCTCCCTATTTTAATCACCCATTGACCCTCTACATTACGTAGTTTCGCCCCTAATTTCCCGAGCACATCACACCCCAAAATCCCCCTATATTCACGCGGCATAGTCTCTACCACATGCAGAGTTGCTATTCCACCCTTTTTCCCCCATTTACCTAACGCCAGGTCAATTTCCTCCTCCACCGTACAGGGACCACCCAAAGTGACCAACTTACATAAGCACGTCCAAATTTCTGGTTCACTCTTTCCTTTAAATATAGTTTGTAAACTATCTCTACCTATTAGAGTACACGAACTCCCTGTGTCCACAAGACACCTCCACCCCTTGCAAAACTCGATAATTGGCAACCGATCACACCTCTTTATGATAGTATTTACACAAAAATGGTTGCCTCTCTGCTCACACCATCCTCATTCTCTACTCACCTCCTCGATTCTCCTCCCTGCACTCCGTTGTCTGCTCTTTCCTCCAGGGGTCCCTCTGCCACCAGGCTCGCTGCCCTCTGTCTCGAATCCTGAAGCCTCGGAAGATCTAGACGAATTGGATGGCCTTCTGCTTCTTCTCCATATTCTCTGCGCATTTACCTCCATCGGCTCCCCACGATCATGGTTTCTCCGCCTTATGTATGGGCATTGTCTCGCCATGTGTCCCTCGCTGTGGCACTCAAAACAGCGCGTGCGTGGGCACTGGGCCATCAGATGCCCTGTCTTCCCACATTCGTGGCACTTTCTATCCTCCTTTCTCCCATTCCTTCTATCTCCGAACGGCTTTTTCTTTCTGGGTATTCTTTCTCTCCTGCTAAAGTCTCCATCCCTTCTTCTTTCTCGGTCTGGTCTTGGTCGATTTCTTCCTATATCATTACGGCGATATGACACCTTACACCATCCTGGTTCGAAAACTTCTCCATCCTCTTCATCGCGGGAACTCACATCCACCATCTCCTGGGTGCATTCCATGATTGACTTTTCTCTGGGTAACCCGTCTTTCTTTCCGGTATCCCTAGCTAACTGCACCTTCAAGACTGTGGTCATAAACAGCATCCACGTTCCATTACCTCGCGTAACTTCTCATTTATCTTATTTAGCCTCACCAGCAGTCCTGCAGCATACTGACCATTTGTCTGATTTTGACGTTTCACCTCCCGAAACATCTGCAGCATGTCTTCTTCTGGGGCCCATCGCCCCCCTCCATACGCTTTTCTTAGCCTTTCTTTTATCACCTGCCATGCAGTATCCTCATCTGCTTGGATCAGATTTAGCACGCTCCTTCTGACCCGTCGTGCTAAGGCTACTCGTAGTCTTTTGGCATCTGTTTCTTCCAAACAACCTGTTGAGACCTGGGACTGGATACTGTTCATAATGCCATCTCCGCCCTTGAGAAAATGATTCAATTCGCCTATATCACCATTAAACTTCTCTAAGTCTGATATTTCCCTTCTTAAGTCCTGCGCATTTGCCTTTCTTAATTTCATTTTTTCCAGCTCGTTTGTTTCCTGCGCTATTCTATTCGCCTCCTGCGCAGCTAAGTCTGCCCGTGCCATCGCTAGGGTTGTCGACGGTAACAGCGGGAACTCGGGATTCACTGGTTCTGCCTGTGAAGGCTCCAACGTTAACGTTGCAGGCCTAAGGATTTCTCTTTCACCATTCATAATGGCACAATTAGTTTTTCAAATTTTAAAGAACAAAACAAAAAAAATGAAAGTACGTAAAAAAAAAAATAGCTCTGTAACGATTATCACAATAGTTTCTAGTGTCCTTGAAAGAGAGAAGAGAAAAAAACAAAAGAAAATATTCTTACTGCACTGCTAAAACGTTTTCCCGGGTTTCGGCACCACTTATGTACTTCACCAAGCAAAACATAAAAAATAAGACAAAGTCGGGAAATAAACAACTCACTTGAAGGCTGGTTAAACACTGCTTTATTCAAGTTACAATCCTCTATTTATCTTATTTACAATGTTGACATCCACTGTTTAGGATTAGTGTCTATACTGATATATGTCCTATCTTAACTCCCCCTAGCCAGTTTACGAATACCCTCGTAAACTCAAAACAAAACAAAACATAGTTATAACATAAGAATACAAAAATAATAACAGAAAAAAAATTAAATACAATATCCTCAGATCAAGAAAGCTATCACTTACAAAAACCAAAAGAAAAGAAAACTTACACTATGTACAAGAACTCACTTAGCACTTTAACTTAAGATCATTATCACTCTACTCACCTACTTTAACAAACACTTAAAAATACAAAATAATAAAAATACAAAAAAAAAAATACAAACAACGGTAATCATACATTATTTATAGTCTAGTTTCCCCAGCTGGAATTTTCAGCTGTTCAATGTGTACCGTTCTACGTTTTCTGGGCTCCGCCAGACTCTGAATATATATATATATATATATATATATATATATATATATATATATATATACACAATTCAGATAGATCGATAACAATAATATAGTAACAGTAATCCTTTAATCACCTGATTTAGCTTTCTAATCATTATCAGTGAAAATTCAGGGACTCGTTTTTTTAGATTAGCGTGTCCACAGATGCAACGGTTTCCTAATGCACTATTTAAGTGTGTACAGATTTTGAGAGAAAAATAATAGTAAATAAAAACCAATAGTAAGAAGTAATTCTTCAAGGTCCTTTTAGGAACAATTAAAAGGGACGAAAATAGAACCATTTTTGTCTAACAATCAATTATTGAGATTCGTTCAAACCCTCATAACAGCGTCTTTTAAAAACCCATGAAACAAAGACGTCACGATAGCTTACTGTTGCAGAATTCATGTAAATATACCAAGGGAAACGATATTGGGAAAAGAAATTCATTTCCAATAATAGGA
Organism: Arma custos; assembly: GCA_037127475.1. Taxonomy (NCBI): domain Eukaryota; kingdom Metazoa; phylum Arthropoda; class Insecta; order Hemiptera; family Pentatomidae; genus Arma; species Arma custos. The sequence continues at coordinate 48,193,030 of CM073761.1, forward strand.
TGTAACCGCTGTTCTATTTCTCACGATGTAGAAAATTCTGTTATTTCTTCCTATTAAAATTTGCAAAAGATTTGTTTGTAAGATTATATATTATTGACTCTAATTCCTTGCTGATGTGGAAAATCTAACAATAATTTGCGACTAGAATGATTCGTTAAATTTCCTTTATGGCGACACTTCAATTCGTCAATTTTAAATTTAGACTTGTGTGTAACAGGCTTTTGATCGAGTCTGGCGCCCAGGTCTCCTTTACAAAATTCGACAGTTCCTTCCTCCTACATACTTTTTAATCATTCACTCCTTTCTAACTGGCAGAACATTTAAAGTAAGTCATAAAGGTTCCTACTCGTCCCTCTATTCCCAGTCTCCTGGCGTTCCTCAAGGTAGCATCCTCGGTCCTATTCTTAACACAGTATATACAGTTGACATTCCAACCCATCCTAACACCTTCATCTCCACGTATGCTGATGACACATGTGTGTTATCAGTTAATAACGACCCATATATTGCATCCCAATGCCTTCAATCATACTTATCAAGCCTCGAAGAATGGTGTCGGAATTGGAGAATTAAAATCAATTCCAGCAAGTCCCATCAAATTACCTTTACCCTTCGTCGAAAACCCATGACTTCCTGTCCTACTGTATTCTTTAATAGTACTCCACTTATCCCTGTCGAGCAGATTCGCTACCTGGGACTCAACTTAGACAAGCATCTTACTTGGAACCCTCACACAAGACTGAAAAGACAAGAAACAGCTAGACGCTTCCGACTACAAGACAAACGCTAAAAGCTTCAGATCAATTACAAAAGACTTATTTATCTGACTGTTATAAGACCTATATGGACTTACGGAATTGAACTATGCAAAATCCTAAACGCTCCTTATTTTGTCACAAATAAAACCATCCATAATGACCTTAACTTTCCATATGTTACCGATTTAGCCATTCCACATATCTATCATTCCATAATAAACTTCAGACCCATCCAAACCCACTTGTTTCCATCCTTGCATCCAAATTCCATCCCGGACAATCCTCCTAGGCGTCTGAAGAGAAGATGCCTCGGGACCTTCTATTATAGAAATTTTATTAGAGTGCTGCCAGTGGGTAGTGTCTCTACATGTCCTATCATGTATTATTTATTCTTATAGCAATTGTACTAGATGTATATATTACATTTGTACAACTCAATAAAATAATTTAAAAAAAAAAGACTTGTGTGTTATTTAATATAATTCATTAAAAGCCTTATTTGTTCACTGATTATGAGAACAATAGAGTCTCGAAACGTCACTAAAAGGAAGTTTAACGAATAGATTGGATCTCGAAAACTGAAAGTGAAACTTATTTATTGACAGCCAAGAAAAGTAATACCAATATATATATATATATAACTTAAGAGCTTCGGCACATAAAACATAAAAAAAAAGAGAAGTTTAGGAGAATAATAACACGCATGAAGTCTAGTTAAACACTGCTTTATTCAAGTTACAATGCTCTATTTATCGTATTTACATTGTTGACATTCACTGTTTAGGATTAGTGCCTATACTGGTGTATGTCTTATCTTAACTCCCCCCTGCCAGTTTACGAACATTCTCGTAAACTCGAAAAACAGAAACAAAACATAAGAGTACCAAAAGTAATAAAAAGAAAATTAAATACAATATCTTCCAATCAAGAAATCTAGCACTTATAAAACACAACAGAAAAGAAATCTTACACTATGTACAAGAGCTCAATTAGCACTTTAACTTAACGTCATCATCTTCTTCTGACCCACTATAACATACACCTACAAATACAAAGTAATAATAACACTAAGAAGAAAAAGAGAGAAGAAAAAAAAAATTACATACAACAGTAATCGTACATATTTACAGTCTCCTGTCTCCAGCTGGAATTTTCAGCTGCTCAATATGCACCGTTCTACGTTTTCTGGGCTCTGCCAGACTCTGAACGGTGACCAGATTGTGCTCCCTAATCGCGATCACTTTGAATGGCCCCTCGTACCTGAGTACCTACTTTGCGCGATTTGACACGATCTTTCTGTACACAATATCGCCTATCCTAAGGGTCCCCATGATATCCTTGACACCGAAATTATCCTTGGCTACTCCCTTACTCTTTTCCGAGACCATTCGTGCGTGCGCTTTTCCCCATACTCGGTCGAGTTTTAATCTGTTCGCGACGAGGCATTCCGCCACGGTGTCGTCTACGACCGTATCCCGCACATCTCTCCTTCGAGGCCGAAGACCGAACAGGGCTTCAAATGGGGAAAACCCGGTGGCCATGTGGATCGAATGATTGTACGCCGCTACAGCGCGGGGCATGGCCACATCTGCCTCCAGACCCTTGTCGGCATGAAAAACCCGCAAATGCTCACCTAGGGTGCTATGTAGACGTTCGATCCCCCCTCTACTCTTCGGATGCCCAGGCGTGTTCCAATGCCATTCAACCCCAAGTTCCTGCATCTCCCTCCGCAATGGGGCATTATCAAATTCCCTTCCCCCGTCCGAGGAAAGTCTATCGGGTACTCCGTAGAATTGGAACCAGATTCGAAGGGCCTCACTGACCGCCGCTGCCGACTTCTCCTTCACCGGATGGGCCATAGCTGTCTTACTGAAGACATCCACTATCGTCACCCATTTGAAACCTCTCCAAGTGAATGTGTCAATCTGGAGGTCCGTCACCGGTGCCGTGGGGATAGTCGTCTCTGTTTGTAGTCCAATCGGAGGATGACGATCATACTTCGCAGTATGACAGACGGTACATTCCCGCACCATATCTTCCACCGTCCTCCTCATCCCTACCCAATAATATCTACGTTTTAGGGCTGCAATGGTCTCATTAATTCCGCGATGATTCGTTTTACCCTGATGGTACTTGCCAATGTCACTTCCTTCTGATGCTCAACATCCCGTAATGTTTCTACCATCAGACGACACCGAATGAACGCTCGGTCCATGCCTATCTTTTCTTTTCTCCATAGACCTCGAATTTTTTCCCATACTGTCCCGTTCCCGACGTAGAGGTAGTGGGTCGCACCAACTTTGGACGCATCTTTCAAGACCCTGCATATCTGCTCCTCTTTGACTCCCGGCTGGGACCAGATAGTAACGATACTGTGCTTCTCATACTTGGAACATTCCATTTTCAGAAGTCCTGCCGTCCTGGTTTTCCATATGATCTGTCGGTTTTTATCGTTGACTGGCACGTCCAGCTCTTCCATCTCCGTTGACCTCTCCTCCCCTGATCCGTCCTGGTCGGTGGAAACTGCATTGTCACGATTGTCCGTCCCAAGTTCTCCTTCTCCATCTGGCGTCCATTCCCGGATAAATCTCTGCAGCTCTCCCGACGGTTCACCCACCTCCGGTTCTATGGCGTTAATTTGGAGAGCGCGAGATAACCAGTCCGCCACCACGTTGTCCTTACCCGGCTTATAGACCACCTTCATGTTATACTGGCTGAGGATCTCTTTCCACCGCGTGACTCTCGCCGACGACTCTTTTAAATTTCCCACCCACAGAAGGGGACGATGGTCTGTGTGGACCTTGAACCGTTTCCCGAACACGTAGGGCCGGAAGTGTTGGACCGCCCAAACGATGCCTAGTAGCTCGCGCTCCAGGGCACTATACCTAGACTCCGCGTCCGTGAGCCTCCTACTCGCATACGCAATCGGTCGATCCCCCTGCTCACTCTCCTGGGACAGCACGCTCCCCAACGCATACTCACTAGCATCCGTCGTAATGGAGAATGGTTTATTGAAGTCTGGGAACGCCAGAACCGGTTGGGTCTGCAGCTGCTCCATGCACTTCCTAACTTTCGCCTCCATTTCCGGAGTAATCCGAATCGTACGCCCCTTTCGTAGGAGCTCGTTCAGCGAAACGAGATTTTCAGCCATCTCTGGGACGAAACGGCGGTAATAGTTAAGGGTTCCTAACAGTCGCCGAATTCCTTTCACGTCAGTGGGAACAGCCATCTTGGCAATCGCCTCGACCTTCTTTCCGTCCGGACGCACCCCTTCCTCCGATATCGTGTGACCCAGGAAATTAATCTGTTTCCGCCCTATCATAGACTTTTCCCTGGAAAGTTTCAGCCCAAACTGCCTAATGCGCTGAAAGACCTGTCTCAAATCCGCAATATGCTGCGCCTCCGACCTACTAAAAACGAGAAGATCGGCCATGTACACTTGGCACATATTCTCATCTAGACCACGCAGGAACTCGTCCATTAGCTTTTGGAATGTTATGGGCGCGTTCTTCAGACCAAAGAGCATGCGCGTAAATTCGTAATGCCCCCTTTCGAATGTAAAGGCTGTCTTGCTCTGGTCCCTGGGGTGCATACGTATTTGATGATACCCGGATTTCAGATCTAATGTGGTAATAATCACCGCCCCGCCTAACCTGCCCAAGATATCATCCAATCTCGGGATGGGGTACTTTTTCCCGATTTTTATACCCCATGCACCCCCTGAATTCCGCAATTTCACACCCAGTTTCGGAGTAGGTCGCAACCCAGAATTCCCCCGTACTCCCGCGGCATGTCCTCTACCACGTGTAATGTCGCCACTTCACCCTCACGTCCCCATTTATCCAGTGTTAACTCGATTTCACCCTCGACGGTACAGGGACCACTCAAAGTGACCAACTTACACAGGCACTTCCTGAATTCTGGTATACACTTTCTTTTAAATATTATACTTAAACTCTCCTTACTCACTAAACTACAGGAACTCCCCGTATCCACTAAGCATTTCCACCCCTTACAAAATCCAATTATAGGCAACCGCTCACACTTTTTCCCAATAGTATTAACACACAAAAGGTTGCCCCTCCATTTACACCATCCTCATTCCCTGCTTACCTCCTCGTGTCTCCTCCCTGCACTCCGCTGTTTGCGCCTTCCTCCAGGAGCCCCTCTGCTACCGGATTCACTGTTTCTCCTGCCATCAGGTTCGCTGCCCTCCGTCTCGGATCCCGAAGTCCCGGAAGATCTCGATGAAACAGATGGAACTCTACTCCTCCTCCACATTCGCTGAGCGTTTATTTCCATCGGTTCTCCTCGATCGTGATCTCTCCTTCTTAAGTACGGGCATTGCCTAGCCATGTGCCCCTCGCTATGGCATTCGAAGCAGCGCGTGCGTGGGCACTGGGCCATCAAGTGCCCTGTCTTACCACATTCGTGGCACCTCCTGTCGTCTCTTCTCGAGTTCTTTCTGTCACCAAATGGCCGCTTCTCTCTGATCATCGGCTTCTTTCTAACAAACAATCCCTCTCTTCTTCTCTCCGGTTCTATCCTTGCTCGATTTCTACCTATCTCGTTTCTGCGATAGGACACTTTACTCCACCCTGGTTCAAGCACTTCTTTTTCCTCCTCGTCCCGGGCACTCACATCCACCATATCCTGAGCGCATTCTACGAATGACTTATCCCTGGGCAGACCGTCCTTCTTTCCGGTATCCCGAGCCAGTTGTACTTTGAGGACTGTTGTCATGAACAACATCCATGCTTCCACTGCGCTGGTTTCCATCACTTCACGCAATTTTTCATTTATTTTATTTAGTTTGGCGAGAAGTCCTGCTGCGTATTGGCCATTCGACTGCCCTGTCCTCTTCATCTCTCTAAACATCTGTGACATATCCTCCTCTGGGGCCCATCGCCCTCCTCCGTAGGCTTTTTTCAACCTCTCCTTAATCACCATCCATGGAGTATCCTCATCGGCTTGGATCAAATTTAGGACACTCCTCTTGACCCGACGTGCTAATGCCACTCGCAATCTTCTCGCGTCTGTTTCCTCCAAAAGATCAGCCGCCTCCTGTGACTGTATGCTGCCCATGATGCCGTCTCCGCCTTTGATGAAGTGGTTGAGCTCACCCACATCTCCGTTGAATTTCTCTAGATCAGAGATCTCTCTCCTAATGTCTTGCGCGTTAGCCTTCCTCAATTTCATTTTCTCCAGCGCATTTGTCTCTTGCGCTATCCGATTTGCTTCTTGTGCGGCTAAGTCCGCCCGCGCCATGGCTAGAGTAGTCGATGGATACGGCGGGAACTCCGGGTTCTCTTGTTCCGGCTGTTGCGGGTCTAAAGTTAGCGTTGCCGGCCTGAGAATACTTTGACCGTGTTCATTCATGCTGGCACTTGTTGACATATGAATTAATAAAAAATAAATAAAACAAGAATAATTCGAAAAAAGGAAAATAAACAATTTTACGAACTGTTTTTACGTAAAAAAAAAATCTTCACTAGTAACTGTTAACGAATTCCCGGGTTTCGGCACCACTTAAGAGCTTCGGCACATAAAACATAAAAAAAAAGAGAAGTTTAGGAGAATAATGACACGCATGAAGTCTAGTTAAACACTGCTTTATTCAAGTTACAATGCTCTATTTATCGTATTTACATTGTTGACATTCACTGTTTAGGATTAGTGCCTATACTGGTGTATGTCTTATCTTAACTTATATATATATATATATATATATATATATATATATATATATATATATATATATATTGGTTTCTACTTATCTTGACTGTTATGGAAATTATATGTTTTGGTTCTTGAGTTCCAGTTAGTTCTTTATTTCCTTTCGGTGACGTTTCAAGACTAGGCTAGTCTCATACTCCTGCCCTACCATTGAAAAAATGAGTTTGTAGTAAAAAACATTAAATGGCACACTAAAATAAATATAAATTGATACGTGTAAGATATTAATACAGATAAGTTGTACTTACAAGTTTTAAAGAATAGATCAGTTGATCATCAATCAGTTACTTTACAATATTTCTTAAAATGTTTATATTGCAATAGCTATGATCAATGAGTAAGTAATCTATTTTTAGGAACAGCAGTTTATTGTCGAATCATATTAGATTATTTCTATTATTATTTCATTAAGAATTAATTAAATTTGCATAACACGAACTTATACCTTGAACATCCGATTTTTCGTTTACAGCGCGATTTTTAAAATTCTGTATAGTTATTATTGCTTTTATATTCCGTTTGAAACTTTTTTCTCTTGGTGTATTATTTTAGGTTTATCAAATTTAAATGTATGTGTGTATGTATGTTTTTCTAAAATGTGTCGTGAGTACTGTTTGATCTGGTTGATTGTGTTTTTTATTATTGAATCACAACTATATTTATGTTGTTTTATATTTATTGCTCTGTTTGATGGTGATTATTTTTAAATATTTTAATTTTGAAGAGAAAAGATTTGTCTCGGCCAGGATTCGAACCCGGGTCGTCCACATCTCTAGCGCGGTTCTCTAACCTTCCCCCCCCTTCCTGCCATCTCTGGATGGCATTTTTTCTCTAACCATCTGAGCTACCAAGGCTCGTTACGAGATTAGCTCAGATGGTTAGAGCACCACGCTAAAGATGCGGACGACCCGGGTTCGATTCCCGGCCAAGACAAATCATTTCTCTTCAAAATAAAAATATTTAAAAAATATATTTATGTTGGTACACTCTACGTTTTAAGTATTGTTACGATGCTCCGGAATGGGATTTACCGCATTTATCTTCATATTGTATTTCGTATACGGCATTTGATTATAGCTCTAATTTATCCGAATCTTTGGTTTTTGTAAATAGTCTTGACAATGTGGCTGGTTTTTGAACGTAATTGCGGAGTCTATGTTACTTTTATTACCGGTGAGTGTTTTTGCTAGCCTTTCGGAAAGTATTAGTATATAGGTTATTGTATAGGGTTTTTTAGGATTGGTTTGAATGAATGAAATCAAACCAATTCTAAATTTTTAAATTAATTTCTAAATTAGCTTGAGCATTTCCAAGAATTGGAACAAGAACTCCTAAATTAAAAGGTTAAAATGATAATAATTTAGTGTTATTGAATATGCTCGCATAAAATACCTGCTATTTATTTAAGGTTTCTTATTTAGGGGTAGTGAACAATTTATCCTCCTGGTCTGGTTTTATTTCATCTCTTACCTAGTGAAATTCCGATGAGGAAAATAAACCACTGATTTATCTCATCTCATTATTTGATCTCTGCAGTTGATGGAAAAATTTAAAGATGGACGGAATGAGGAGCATTTAATAACAACAGTAATAAAAAAGCCGTTTAGGATGAAATAAAAACCCGATTGTATTTTCGCATTTCTGATATAAAAATAATATTTTTCTAAGTAATAAAATATATTCGAGAATATTTGTCAATAATTTCCAGTGACAACGTCCCTTTGATAACAATAATAAGAAATAAAAGGAATCTTATAGATTAAAACGCATTTGTAGCTAGATCAAGAGCTTAAATATATTGTTAATCTAACATTAATTGGGAGCTTAGAGCGTTTGTCTAGTAAGTATTGAAGTAGCCTGAAACGGCGAAATACTAAATTAGAATTGTTAATAAATAACAATATTCAGCTTATAATATTTGATAAATAACAATTTAATATCCTGGTAAATATGATTTTTCCATATTTCCCACCTGATGACTACTAGGAATATTATTTGACTGTTACAGATTTATAAATAAAATCTAAAACAAAAAGAGGAAACCATGCGTCAAAATATGATACAAATTAAATATAACTAATTTATTGACAACCAACTAAAAAAATTAGCGACCCATTAGAAGGGAAGAAAAATGGCTGGGAGTGACGTCAACGCTGAACAAGTATTATCTATTATACATATAAAGTATTTATTAGGTTTTAAAAAGTGATTGTTTAGGAATATTTACATCAAGTTCGGAAATAAAGCCTTGTTAACAATGTTAGGAAAGTAAAAATTAATGTTATTATTAAAAAAGATGCATCCTACTCTTTAATATTAACTGCTCTAACTGTTTACCAGCTAAATTAAAATCCTTTGGTGGGAACCATCAGCACGTAAAAGTTTGATACAAATAATTGGTGAATCATTGTTCCAAATATTATAAAATGTGAATGAAGCCTGTCCATTACAACCCATGAAGGGTCTTGGGTTCGGTAGAGTACTGTTTCTTGGACAACGGTTGTGTAGGGAAGTGATTTCCCCTAGATATCGCTCAACCGCCAGATTGTTCTCCCTTAATAGAGGCTAGGTGAGCCCCTGGGAGGATCCTAAATCACATAGGATCCATCTTCGCCAGCTATCAGATTAAAAAAAAGTCTGCCTACAGCGGAATTTGAACATAGGATCTTCGGTCATCACTGAATCATTTCGCTTCCTAATAAAAAATTAATGATTTTATTATGTTAGTGGCCTCTCACTCTTCAATATTGACTGTTCTAATTGTTGTAAAAAATATTGCTTTAAAATATAAAAACGAAAGCGGGAACCATCAGCATGTCAAAGCATGATAGAAATTAAATACAATTACTTTCTTTACAGAAAAAATAAAAAAAAAATTATCCAGCCACTGGAAGGGATGAAAAATGACTGTAAGTTAGGGGAGTGACGCCAGCAACAAACAAGGATTATTAGCGGATCTGGGCGGGCTAACACTTGCTGTTTATTTTGCGCGGGTGACGCCTGTCTTGAATCGACCGGAAAACCTCTTCAGTCGCCAAACGCAATGGCCATTGGCTCCGCCCTTCGTCTCAGCGGTTTCCAGTCGCCTACCACCATTTTCTTAGATGAATGTTGAAGGACTATTTCATTTATTTATTAATTTTCTTTGTAATTAGGAATTAAATAGACTCATTTAAGATTACTACCATCATCTATCAACTCAATGGTTTATTTATTTTGGTCATAGTACTAACCGATACAACGGTTCCATCCCATTTTATATCCTATCCATTGTGATATGGATTCCTATGTACAAGGACTCGTTCCCACTAGATGCGTTAAATTGTATTATTATTATCGTATATTCCCTCGAACAAATTTCATCGCTGCCCAATATAGCGTCTACGTTCTTCCCAAATCGTCTTTATTCGCTCACTATATTCTTTCCTAATTTCGCCCATCCATTTTTTCCAGGCATCTTGTTATCAAGTTCCTTACCAAATTTATGTTTTTTTTTCCACCCGATTATTTATGTCGTGTAACAACGACCGGAAGCAGGAGTGATGACCTTACTAGATATACATCCATCACAAATCGCTTTATAGTTTTTCAAGATATTAAATAGCCACTTGTCTATTTAATATATGGTGTTGGGGTGTACTGGTTTGAGGAAGGAATATGCCTGCTGATCGCTAACAACCATATCCCTAGGAGCTTGACATTCTTATTTGTGTTCTTAAACCATTGTGTGCCATCGTTATATTTTCTAATGTGATATATGTATATGTTACGGTAAATGTACACTCTTGGGAAATGTAAATTTTTACCGTAAAATGTGACGAAAGTATCTTTACATTTCCCAGCAAATGTGTACTCTTGACTTTACGATTTGGTAAATGTATACTCTTACCTTCATGTTTTAAGAAAAGTTGGAATATAAATAAATTAAAAATGTTGTTGCAGTAAAAAAATATTTATGTAAATAAACATACTTTTTGAGGAACATTTTCCTAATATAGTTCCTAATATAAAGGAACATATAGAAATTTCATAATGAAAAAAGTTTTATTTATTTGAGGAAGAATTGCTATTGTGGCACTTGGAATTACATAATATTCCAGAATTTTTACAACTGCATTTTTTTGAGGAACATGTTCCTTTACAGATGCATCTTTTAAAACCTTGTCCACCACTAAGGGACTGCATTCCTATAATTTCTCAACATCTTGAGTAACATCTTCGTATGATATAAACTTTTGTTCGCAAATGGCGAATTCATGCCTAGAATAAGATTGTTCTAAAACACCCTGTTTAGTTCCTAATTTATATAATTTTTATCGTCATCTCTAGACAAAACAATGCAAATCAAATTTTTTGGGTCCGTTTTACCACGATCAACGTCTGGAATGGAAACTCTAACACTATGCTCACATTTACCAAAACGACATGCTCATTGTGAATTCAATGTACATTTCCCTTCTTTGAAATTGCAAATGTTAGTTGAATGCACATTACCCAAACGAGGAGGCAAATGTGTACATTTGCCGCAATATCGACTTTTACCGTAACATATATACTTCATATTAAATATGTTGAAGAATATTTGTTTACGTTGTGCGTTGTTGTTTCCCATAATATCCATAAATTTCAGAATACTGTTCTTATACAAATCGTACTGCTAACATCTTTATGATTTTAAAATACATATAAGACCTATCTATAGTTCGCAAAAATGAATAAGGATATTGCTAATTTTGTAGTACATATATACTTTACCTAGAATTTATATTATTACATATTTAATAACTATTTACATTAATATTTAATGTAGTATAATTTCTAAGAAATATTAGTGCTTTTTATAATAAAAATAATATTAAAATGTTTGGCAAAGTAAATACAACAAAATTAGTGGTATTGCTATTCCGCAGTTTAATATGAAAGAATGAACCATGAACATAACAGGGGAAGAAAATGATCCAGGTAAGAACTTCTCTTGTATAGGGAGAACAGTTTATTTGGAAGCCGACGTTTCAACCCACTTCTTCAGGGTTATTATAGTAGGATCATACTTGAAAATAGGCTGGAGGTCTATTTTCAAGCATGAACAGAACATTAATATTCAAGGCGTGAGATTTATCTTAAATATTTCTTTTATTAGTGAATTAAAAAACATAACTCAAAAAGGGCATTGAATAAAACTACACATTCATTCATATAGATTAGGAGACGTTGTTGGAACTGAGGGGATGCCAAAGTTTCGCAGGGACCTTCTAATGAATCAGTATTATATCTCAGCCTAAAAGTGTTAACTTTTTTTTTAAATGTTCATACATAAATACTACAAAGGTTTTCGGTGACATTTATTAAATAATTTTGCTTAGTATTAAGGAATGTCCCTGGCACACAACCTCTATGGGATCCTATTGTGCTACATAATAATGATGCGATTTCTCATGCTGTGTTCATTCATTCATATACAATCGGAAAAGCGGAAAAAGAGGTCATAATATTGAATTGAGGTGCAATTCCATTCTTATACAAACATTGTTCATCGAGCATTATCAAATTTTAATTAAAGATTTCTTGGTCCCTATCGTAAAGCTAATTGAAAAATGACACTTTTTAATTAGGTGGAGGAGACGGGCCAGGCTTGTTAAACATTGGAGTGGGGGGACAAAAGGTGAAATTACACGGTTCATTTCCTTTGGTTATGAGATAGCTATTCTCAATTTAGTCGACATACGTAATACTGTTCTTGAAAAGGGTCAAAGCATTCGGTACGTTCTGAAGTCCCGAAAAATTTAATACATTCGCTGAGGGAATATATTTATGTTTCCAACTTGTTCCATATTTCGCATTTCACAGGCCACTTATAACTAAATATACATATAACTTATAAGAGAATATTCTACATCAACGGCAAATTAATAGTCTAAAAATGTTTAACAGGAACTTGTGTCTATCCTGACTATTGTAAAAAAAAACAAAAATAGTAATAATTAAAAAAAAGTTGATCCTATTATGTAGGTATTACAGTTGAAATAAAATTTGTAATTAAATTTAATTAATAAAATAATATATTGTTTATTAGTATTAAAAGAGATTTATATTAAATTGAAAAAGGTATAACAATAGACTTATTATTTTTTTAAAGTAATTATAAAATCCTAATTTTTATCATTTAATAAGGTGAATAATCTATTAAAAATACTAGTTGTAGTATACTAGCTGCCGGCATACGTTGTTCTGCCCTATTTCCCTAAAACAAAGGGCTTCCAAATTTTCACCAACCATTACAATGGCAACTTCATCGATTGTTGGTGCATTGAAACATCTCACATATTCTCCTACAGAAGTTTTATCAGCTCTGATTACAACTTTATCACTTCCAGATGGCATAAGATCCAGTGCAGTTTTACACATTGTATTCAACTGATTGTGTTGATGAAACAAAATTTGTAATTGTCCTAAAATAGATCTCCTCACTGAACTGTTTTTAGGTTCAAGAAAAGTGTTTTTATTATTTCCCTCGTAATTTTTACGGCTTTTCTCTCCATAAGAACCTTCTTTGCGCCTTAGCAAAAATATTTAAAAAAAAATAATTGGCCGAATTAGTGGCGCCGTTCTCGAGTTTTGCGTTTAGCAACACATTTGGTGATTCATTTTTATTTATATAGATAAGATTCCAATTATTTATTATATGATATGGAATGAACTCGGAATCTATAAGATAGAACTACATAGCTGCGGTTGGGCTCAAATTGTAGAAAATTTAATCTAGTTTAAAAATAGTTACCTATGTTTTTTTTTTTAACGCGACGATTAGGAGATACAAGTCAAAAACTGAAATAACTCTGAAAATTTAAAGGTTTTTCGGCCACCGAAGGTTACCCTCGTAATTTTTACAGTTCTTCTCTCCGTAAGAACCTTCTTTGCACCTTTGCAAAAACAAGAAAAAAAAATTAGCCGAATTTGTCGGTTCGTTCTCGAGTTTTGCGGTTAGCAACACATTTGGCGATTCATTTTTATTATATAGATTATTTTTTATCAATGATTAAATATATATTTTTTAATTGTATAATCAGGATAAGAAAATAAACGTCGAATAATTAATAATATAGACTATTATATTATATTTATTTATTATGGTATTTTTTTTATTTATTTATTTCTGATTTTTACAATTATAAAATGCAGAGAGGGTTTGGTTAGAAGTTTTACCATAATAATAATAGTACAATAGTTTAATAATAGTACATACAAAAAACAAAAAACAAACAGAATAGTAAATATACAGAAAAAGAAAGTAGTTATTATAATACTAAACATTGTAATTAAGGTAAAATCAAAAATATGGCCATGAGTCAACTCTACATCAAAATATGGAAAATTCTTGAATTAAAACTTATATAATTCAAAAGTATTATTTTGTTTTGTGGGTAAACAACCATATATGTATCAATGGGTCAGAGCTATTCTAATACTTAGAGCTTTATATTGGAAGTTACAGAGATTAATTACATCATTGTTGTGCTTGGGGTTCAGTACTGTATAAATATTGTGCTCGTATGAACTAATATATTTGTTTCTGGGTTCTGTGTAAAATGGACAGTCGAAAAGGATGTGGTTTTAGATCATCACGCGATTCATTTACTCATAGAGGACAATTGTCTTCGGTATATATTCTGTGGGTATTTTTATTGTAGTAAACAGCTATTTGTTTACTGGGGGAAACTCTAATTTGGCTTATGAGCCTTATTCTCTCAACGGGCAAATCTAATGTCAGTTATGGCTGTACTGAAGATCTACAGAATAAATTTTTGTACAAAACATTGTACTGAGAGCACGTAGATCTGTTTACATTCTAGTCATATAACCTTTCCCCGTATTTATTTATTATTATGGTATTTTTCATACAATTGATTAATATAAAATAGATTCTTTTGTTCTCAGATGCCTTTCCATTGCTGGATGGATGGGCAGCTAGGAGAAGCTGAAATTTCAAGAAGCTGACTCAGGGAAGTCATAGAGGTAAGTCATCGTATCCATTATCTTATGATATTTGTAAATAATTTAATAATTAAAACATTTCTTGGAAATGTCTCCTGCCTTGGGCAGGAAATGTATAAAAAGCTAATTGAAGAATGAGATTATATTTATAGTGAAATTGAACGATATATCATAGATATAGAGAGAGACTTTCTAATATGAACTAACTAGGCTTATGGACTATGGACTAGCATTATAACTAGGTATATAGCAAACGTTATAGAGTATAACTAAATTAGTGTTCTCTCTAATCTCTCCCTATCTCTTAGTGCTGGTATATATACATATAAAAGAAGAGGGAAGGCCAAGGAGGTTAGATTGCTGAAAAAACGGAAGATATTTCACGACAAAAGAGTTAGGAGCCCACAATTATATGCAATAACCTTAGGGCATCAAACTAATCTGATAATCAGTTAACTCCATGCATACTATCCCAAAAATAGAGGTATGTTACTCATACTTACTCATACTGGCTAGTTTTGTTTGGCAGCTAAAGAAAAGCATATTGAACCTAGATAACTGTCAAAAATAAATTCAAGCAATAATGTACTTTGAGGAAGTGCTTCTGATAGGTTCTAAAAAAACAGGCTACAATAATTAAAAACCTATGCAGCTGTACAGGTGAAGGTTTATACACACGATATTGCTACTCGTTCTACTTGTTGTCCATGTTGGTAAAGGGTAGTTCATAACAATTGCGAGTTTGTGTTTAACGGGATGATTAATTACTCTAGAATGCACTTAACGAAATTCCCTTTGCTGCAAGGGGTAAGGGAGAGGTATGCGCCTTAGAGTTGCCAGGAAAACTATTATTCAAGCAGCAGAGCTAGTTTTGGATTGAGTCAACAATATGCGAGAAATTCAACTCCATTATTACTCAATTTAAAACTGAACGATTTATTTATTTTTAAGTTGAAGAAATTGGTCCGGGTAGAGGTCACTGAATGAAATTCTCAAGTAATTTGAGAAAATCTTTATTGATAGCCAACGTTTCGACCTACGCTGTAGGTCTTCTTCAGGGCTATATGCAAAATACAGACAATATAAGAAAACGGTACAAATATATTAAAACATTTTAAATATAGATAAACTAAAAGAAGGTGAATACAGGCAAAAAAAATTGATAAAGATGTATAGTAAGGTAATTATGAAGGTTAAAATGTATAAGTGTATACTATAAACTACTAAATGCCAAAAGGTAGTGACCCACATCATGAAGAAAATAATAATAAAACAGAAAGTGTTGACAGTTAAAAAATTAAGGTAGTACAGATAAAAAATAAAAACTGAATATACAATAGGAATGTGAAATGATATGGGTAAATTAGAAAGTGATAAGAATTACGCACTAAAAATTATAGGTAATAAAAAAGAAGAAATAAAAATTGTAAAAAATAAAATGAAAATAAAAAATATTTTTAGAAAATACAGTATTAATATTGATAGGTAGAAAATACTTTATACTAGTGTAAAGAATATTAATTGCATAAGAGAATGTAAGAAGAGAGTTTATATAAGTGTAAAATATCAATTGTATAAAAGTAGTTATGTTTTAAGTAAAGTAAATGATAATACAATCAGGCTATATTGGACTAAAATACATATTTAAAAAAAAAAACGGCAAGGATATGGTATTTATGATATTATGATATTTTTGATATTATGATACATATTGATGAATATTTAGGGTGGTATATAGATAACTAAATATTTATTTTTAATATTTAATATTTTCTACTGTCAAATATGAGAATAAATTCGTTTTCTAATGTCTGAAGCCCGTTCACTTGGCTTTCCTCCCCGTGGTTTCATGTATTGTTTCGTATTTGTACTTCATGTTTTCATTTATTTATTTTTTTGCATTCGTATTGAGCAGCTATGGACAGTGAGTTAACAATCGATATAATTTTCCGTGCCAGTATCTTGTTCCCCTACCAGCTTTGATGTCTTGCCAGTTTCTCTTGAGAGTCCAGTGGCTTCTTCCATTCTTCCGACTGAGGTTTAATTCGTCTGTTGAGTTGATCTCCCATCATATAACCCTTGTGGCTTTTCACGATTCGTCGAAATTCATGACTTCCTGCTCATGATTTTGTCCACCGGGATACCTATAATCAGAAGAGTTTTAATTGGTAATTTCAGGAATTACCAATCAGATTTTCATAAATAATTTTTGCTAAATCGTGCATTTAGCCTCTATGCCATCTTAGGGTACACCTACATTGGATCCGATGCGATGCGACGCGATCCTATTCTATCACATAGGATGGTGGGCTGAAAAAACAAATAACTGAAATACGCAGTGAGTGCCTACACTGGATCAGATCCGACACGATTCTATTCTTTTCAATCCGATAGTGAAACTAGTCACTGCCTTCTGAATAATATACTATTAATTTTATTCTTTTATTTCTTATATTTAATATATATTATAGTGAAATATAAATATATTAAAAATAATTAATAAATAATCTTAATTTTATAAATTGAAAGAACCAAATGTTATAACAATGATAACACTATACTATATTAAAATATTTTTGTCTTGCTGTATGACTATAAATAAATAATTTAGTTGTTTTTCAATTTAAAAAAAATAGAATTTTTTGTTTTTTTTATATATTCGTGTTTTATATAATGATTTAATTTTCTCGTTTGTGATAATATTTATTTCTTTTGGTATTTTGTTGTTCATCTTTGCAAACGAGTATAAAAAATCAGAAAAGCCCTTACCTCCCAGAGTTGCCAACTGTTTAATAAATAAATTAAACATTACGATAATAATTTTATCAAAAGTTAATGTTTCCAATTTTATTTGACGAATTAAAATTGTATGTAGGTATATTTTTTATGTACATTTCTGATAGATATAATTTTATTCAACGGAAAAATAACCTTCGCTACTATATTTAATGGTTCATGAAGATTAGTAATAAAATATTTTAATGAGAATTGAGAATATTTAATTTTGATTTATGACGGATATTTATATAATAGTTAATTATCAAATTACAATGTACATTTTTTAATAACCATTTTAGACAATAAAGATTAAGTTGCCACACATGGTAACGGCTGGCTTATCGGATTGAAAACTAATGATTTTGAAATGCGAAAATCGCACCTGATCGTACCGTATCGCATCGGGTCCAATGTAGGCGCTTCCGTATAAATAAACTATTTTGATTCCACGAGCGACTAAATCGCTCGGATTAGTCTGATAAAAACGGACGGATTCAATGTAGGCGCTTTCGATATATTTCAGTCATTTGGTTTGCTTCCGAATTCTAATCGTATCGCATCGGATCCAATGTAGGTGCACCCTAAGGCACACACCCATAGTATAAGTTGATTATACTAAATTTTAATTATTTAATAATAATAAATTATTTTTTTAATTTTGGAACTAGTCCCTTCAGTATAATAATGCAAGGCATGAAATATGGACAATAGGGACTTTGAGTATAATACAAATATTTTTTTTTTTTTTTTTTTTTAAATTTATTTATTGATATTTACAACTGTATTACAATTATACAACATGTAAATAGAATGCGTGTTACATAATGACATGAGAATGACAAGTAGAGAAACTACCCACTGGTAGTACTCAAATCAAAGTTCAAATAAGAAGGTCACGGGGCCATCTTCTTTTCAGACGCCTCGGAGGATTATCGGGAATTGAAGAGGAAGCTAGGTTTGAAACTAGAGGGTTTGAGTGGGAATGAAGTTTGCTATGAAAGGATAGATACCGGGTTCGGGCCAAATCAGCAACAAAAGGGACATTAAGGTCGTTATGGATGACTTTATTCTTAACAAAATAAGGAGCATTGAGGAGTTTACGAAGGATTTTGGATTGTAGGGATTGGATACGAGAGGAATTCGATGGCTTAGTGGAGCCCCATAGCTCTACTCCGTAAGTCCAAATAGGTCGTATGATGGTCATGTAGATGAGTCTTTTGTAGTTAATTGGGAGCTTAGAGCGTTTGTCTAGTAAGTATTGAAGTAGCCTGAAACGTCGAGCGGTTTCTTGTCTTTTCAGTCTTGTATGAGGATTCCAGGTTAATCGTTTGTCGAGGTGCAACCCTAAGTATCGGATCAGTTCTACAGGCACCAGTGGGATATTATTAAAGGATACTGTAGGGCAGGAAGTCATTGGTTTACGACGTAAGGTAAAAGTGATTTGATGTGATTTTTGAGAATTTATTTTAATTTTCCAGTTTTGAAACCATTCTTCAAGATCAGTGATATGGGATTGGAGGCTTTGGGATGCAATAACTGGATTGGTGTTGACTGATAATACACATGTATCATCAGCATACGTGGTAAGGATAGTATTAGGATGAGTTGGGATGTCAGCTGTATAAACTGTATAAAGGATTGGGCCAAGGATACTACCTTGAGGAACACCAGCAGATTGGGAAAAGAGGGATGAATAGAAATTATTATGGTTTACTTTGAAAGTTCTATTTGTGAGATAGGATTGAAGGATGAGAAAGTATGTAGGGGGTAGGAATTTACGGAGTTTGTAGAGCAAGCCCGTATGCCAGACTCGGTCAAAAGCCTGTTCCACGTCAAGAAAGACGCCCGAACAATATGATCCACGTTCTAATGCAGAGGAGACCACATCCACCACACGATGACATTGCTAATACAAATATTGAAAATACATTTTGAATTAGCTCTCAATAACAAATTAAAATACAGAAAAAATTGTTAAGAATAATTACCAAAGAGGAAAACCTAATAAATATACAGTGTCCCATTTCAAGTGGATCAAATGTTTTTAACTTTTAGGTAAAAGTTGTAGTTATTCAGGCCTAGTTTGAAGAAATAATTTTTTTTTTTTTGTTTTTGGCCAAAACCTTCAAAAAATTGAGTTTCCTCTTGACCCCCATTTATTTTTATTTTTCTGAAATGTACAATCCAAAACATGGAAAAAATGTATCTAACATTTATATATCTTTCATAGTTTAAGTAGGAAAATCATTCAAAGTTGACTAGTTTAGTATACCTCCTATATGAGGAAACGTAATGTAGCATTAAGTTATTTTATTTAAGAGTTTTTAGTCGTAATAACTTACTAATCAAGGTACTTTTAATCTTTTAGAAAATGTCTGACTTTTAAATGACATTTAAAAATCTTCTGTGAAGACAGCATACTGAAGTAGTGAGCTTCAGATACTTCTTTTACTTAACTCTGAAAGATAGAAAAAAATGTTACATATATTTTTTCCACACGTTGTATTGTACTTTTCAGAAAAATAAAAATAAAGGGGGGGGGGGTCAAAAGGAAACTACATTTTTTGAAGGTCGATATTGACCATTTAAAGTGAATAACAAAAATGTTTTTTATTTCTTCAAACTAGGCCTGAATAACTGCAACTTTTAACTGAATCGTTTTTCTTAATTTTGTCTCGTTTAAAAGTTCAAAACGTTTGATCTACTTGAAATTGGACACCCTGTATATACAAAAAAAAAAAAAAGAAATATCCAATAGCATTTATCGTAACTGTTTTTTAGAACGGTGCTGCTGACTTTGATAAAGGCCACATTAAAATCATTAAAACATATTTTTCATCCGTCAATTTACAGTTTTAATCATTAATTTAACAACTACATCCGATTTTTTTAATATGAAGTGATTAAATAAACGGTATTTAAATGTCGTAAAGCCAAAAGAATGAAGAATGGAAGAAAGTATTGAGTTCCACAGGGACGATGAACGCATAAGGAAAAATCTGTCAAATGCTGATTTGATGCGGTTGTATATAGACGAGGAAGCGGGTGTTATGAGACCGTCAGACCGATTTTTCAATTGAATGAGATCGGAAATGTATGATGAGAGATTGGATAACTTGGTAGCGGGAGGATGCGAATAAGTACCTACGAATATGGACTTAAAATTTGGGAAAAGGGAGTCTCATGTTCTGAAGCATGTGATCGTTCAACCCAAGAAATTAAGAAACAATGAAACCCGTATATAGTTGTTAGTTTCCGAATTCTAAATATTGTTCATCTAGCAAAAACCTGAATTGCTATTGTTGCTTGGTTATTGAAAACAATAATTTAGGTCCGTTTTTAAACATGGTTTAGGGATAACAAAGTACTTTACAGAACCTTTGAATTCCAAGATAAAGTCTTAGTCATTGTAAAATTCAGCTTTTAAATCCAGATTAATGCTGCTATTCTGCCTGGATCTACCTGCACCTAACTTGGACAGGAAGTGATTCGGTATTGTTGCAATGAGGAAGAATGGACCCTCACCGGCCTGGCAAGATAATGGAATATCTCCAAACAGTTGCTATCCAGAGAATGGAATGAGCGGTGAATTCCCCAAATCCCTATTGAGTATTTGTAGGGCAGGATGCACCCTTCTCTTGAATGCTGCGCAACAGTTGCTATTCAACCATTTGACAATGGCATCGAACGTAAAATGTTAAAATTTGAGCTTAGAATAAATAAATAAAATGATCCTGTGTAAACATCTATAACTGTTTAGCATAAGAGTTATTCCATAAAAGAAAAAAAACACAACAACTTTAATTAAGAAATCAAAAGATCGCTTAGTTTTATACTTATTTTAATTATAAAAACTTTTTTACAAAATCATTACTCTAGTATACAGTAAATATCGATTTATTTTAAAAATGGTAGCGTTTTTCCATCACTTTAACGTCCTGGTGAAAACGCTGACCTTGCTCCTCACTAACGTCTCCCAAATTGTCCGGGAAGTAATCAAGGTGGCTGTTCAAAAAGTGAACTTTCAGGCTAATCAAATATCCTTCATTAAAAGTACTTCAAGCAGATTTTAAGGCCAAATGATACAATTTTTTTAAATCTCTGTAGACTGATAATTTTTCAAGCGTTTGCATTGATAATTTTATCCATTATTTTAAGGGATTTTAAAAATCAAGATGTCAAAAACCAGCTTTTCTACTTTTTTTGTTCAAATATAAACAAATGAATATAGAAGAAAGAAGCAATAAAAGTGATAGGTACGTGTTATAGGAATTAACGGATTAATGATACTTTGACCCAAGAATGGTCCGAGGTTCAATACATGGTAGAAACTATACTGTTTCTGGGACGACAGTTGTGCGGGGAGGTGATTTGTCTATACTGCCAGACTTTTCATCCAATTAAGATATCCACATTATGGATAAATAACTGCTGGGTGATCCCCAGGTGGGTCGTCAGATTATACAACAACTGTTAGTGGATTAAATAATTTGTCTGCATAGCCTGATTTGAACTAGGAACCTTCGGCATAGCAACTCAGCGCTCTACTCACTGAGCTAACCCACTCCTAATAACTGAAAAAAAATTTCCTTCGAAATAATTCTTTTAATTGACTACAAAATCGACTCAGATTATGTATTTTTATCTGAAAAAATATGGATTTATAAAAAAAATAAAAAAATTAATCAAAGATTAATAAAATAATTATAGCTTGATGAAATATTATACAGTATTTTTTTTATTAAATAATCCATTCAAAACTTTTTGGTGATACAGGTAAAATGTAAAAACTTGAGGACAAAAGAAACGATTTTTAATTTTTAAATATGAATCCGCTAGTCTCTCAACTTGCTTCCCAAACTATTCCTGATAACCCTCCGAGGCGTCTGAAAAGAAAATGGCCTCGAGACCTTCTACTATAGAACTTTATTGGAGTGCTACCGATGGGTAGTTTCTCCACAAGTGTTTTTTGTTTTCATGTCATTTGTTCATATCAGCAAATTTACTTGATGTAATATTATTACAGTTGTAAATATCAATAAATTAATCTACGAAAAAATAAATGTTTTAAATATAAACATCTTTTGAACTAAATAAAAATAATTACTACTGAAATAATATTGGAAAAACGGCAATAGCTTCTTTTTCGTAAGGTGTGTTACAAGAGAATTTGACTTAAGTATAATTGAATGATGTCACTGAATGGGGTGAGAAATATAATATATGTAGTATGAATATATAACGAAGGGGAAATGTGATGCGAAGTTACATCGCCCCAAATAGGGGAAGCTGTTGTGAGCATAAGAGTGAATGGCAAGAAAATTGTAAAAGTCCATTCAAAGCTGAACTTGTATTGCATTGAGAATGGTTTGCAAGTTTTTTGATATTGAGGCAAGTTTAATGTCTTCATCGATATAGGTCCTTGTTATGTCATTTCGAAGTAGTATTTCTATAGTCGATTATTAATCACTACTAATCATGCTGCAATTAAGCATCGATTTATCAAAATTAATTGACTGGTTAATTAGTCAATGAGGGCGAAAACATTCTCCATTAAAATAGAGTAATGTAAGTACCTCTCTTACAGGGCAATTATGTATTAATAATGAATGAAAAAAACCTTTAGAAAATCTATGCTATTTCTACACATCAGTAAGCCATTTTTCTGGCATAGGTTTTTAATTCAAAGCATTCTTCCACTGTAATATCTTGTCATAGATTAGTAACTAAGATGTAATTTGGGTGAAAAATTATTTAGCGAGAAAATGTTTTAATTTTTTTAACCTCCGTCGTAAACCAACGACTTCCTGTCCTCCTGTATCGTTTAATAACATCCCACTGATTCCTGTAGAACAGGTCCGGTACGTTACGGATTACACCTTGACAAACGCTTAACTTGGAATCCTCATACTAGACTGAAACGACAAGAAACAGCTCGCCGTTTCAGGCTACATAAACATTTACTAGACAAACGCTCTAAGCTCACAATTAATTACAAGAGACTCATATACATGACAATCATTAGACCCATTAGAATTCGATATCAATCATTTAATGACAAACATCATTTTTACTCAAACCCACTAGTTTCAAACCTCGGAACCTCTTGAATTCCTGATAATCCTCCGGGGCGTCTGAAAAGAAGATGGCCTCGTGACCTTCTAAGCTGAACTTTTTATTTGAGTACTACCACTGGCTCGTTTCTCTACTTGCCTTTGCCTCTGGACATGATTTATCTTTCATTATATTTCCTTGATGTATCCTGCATACAGTTGTAAATTTCAATAAATATATTTTAAAAAAAATTTTATTAAAAGTTTACGAAAAAAATTGTTTATTCTAAAATATATTGTTATGATAGAATTTGGGAATATAGAATGATATATTTCTATACGATCTTATAATTTTTAATTTATGGATTAACAATAAAAAAAGACAATAATATGTGTGATCATTTCGACATTCGAGAAAACAATTTAAATCCATAAACACCGTGAAATTACTTGCTTCATTTCTCTGTACTTCTCATTTTTCAAATTTCTATTAGCTTCCTCTCAACAAGTAATTATGATTCGAGGAATAAGTACGTCATTAATAAATCGTTTTACAAAAAAAAAATGTTTTAAATTAGTAAACATGTATTTATATATTTATATATTACATGACTGATAGTCATTTGTTATACATGGCAAGTGACAGTATAAAACATGTAGAAAGAAAGTAAAAAATTGTTTTGTTTCTAGACATGTTTCTATTCATGTCTTAATAGTTATTTATGCACCTAGGGACTAAAGAAGATCATCATTCCCTCAGCTGTAAGTTTGTCACGCATTCGCTCGGGTACAATTCGAGTTTGTTCCCGAGCAAATGCGAGATAATTATCTTTACTCACGAGGCCAAGCCGAGGGAGTAAAGTATTGCTGGGAATAATGATCAATTATTCATTTATATCTTTAATGATATTTATTAATAATATTTAATGATTCAATTATATCTCCAGATATATTGATTTAGCTGGCAATAACTTTGAAATAACATTCTTCTTGTACAATATGTGGTGGATCCATAACTTACACAACCTGAACAAAAATGAACTTCTGTTTATCAGTTTTGGTGTTTTTAAACAGCAGCTGATGTTAATGGCCGGTGTGACAGGTGTACCAACCTAACCCTGAACTTTTTCAGTACAAAACCTACATTATTTAGACGAATTAGGTTGTCATTTTTTTTACTTTATTCCCTAGGGAATGAAGTTAACTTTTTGACTCTATTTCTAATGCACAGGGAGAAAAGACGTACTTTAGTCCTAATTAATTGTGCCAAAAACACATGTTTTTGTACCAGCTGGAGATAAAAGTATTTTATGTACCTGTTGAGCTTTTGCTCTTATATATTAATGTGTTTTGTGGAATAGCCATATTTACAATAGGTTGTTGATAATGTCGTTTTGTCTTGCATTTTAACATCCCTTTTTGATTTTTTTTTAATATTCTTTTATGCGGTTTGAAGTTGAGTGTGTTTGCACTTCGTATTTTTTTTCATCAGCTGTTATTTATCCTCTCTCAGCTGTTGTCCCGTAACCTTCCTTCTGATTCAGTAGTTGTATTGCGGCCTTGGAAGTGGTGGGATGTTTCGTCTGGTTGGAGTCTGCATTTTGAGTTTGGAATGAGCGTTTTTGTTTATTTTCTTTACTATTATTTTCTTCATGTCCTGAAGATGTCAGAATTGGCGAAATACTGACATGTATTTTTGTTTCCTGTTGTTTTTTTTAGGGGCTTAAGGCTTTTTGTTTACAATTAATTCATATCTTAACAAGTATTGAGCTCTTTTGAGTGTTTGCTATTCCACATGAGTTGTTGATTCTTGTAGGACGGTTGTAATGAATATGATGGAAGGAATAATTGATGCTATATTTTTGATTCTGAATGGGTTTTACTTTTTATCTGTTAACAGCTATAGATCGACTGCGTGGGATATGAAGACCCCCCTTGTGCGTACCCAGCCTCTGCAAAGTAGGTATTCTTGAGTTACTGTTGAGCCCTGAAAAACCGTTGACATATAAACAATACGGTCGCTACCATGTAATGAACCCAAATACAATTCATGGGTTATAGTGGTACAGGTTTTTTTTATTACTATTTGTTGTTGTATGTTTTGTCTTCAGTATTTTATTATCCCGACGTAATAGCTAACAGGAATGCAAAAACACGTGTACGGGTCACATATTGATCGTCAGTGTGATGGGAGCTTCTCTCTCATACACATCAGTATGAATACTCATAGTGAACGGCTGAATATATTTATTTTTTGGGGGGTTTCTATCATGACTTCATACAGTTTGTCATATTGTGTTTATCATATTCATGGTTTGGAAGTCCATGAATAAGTGATGTTTGGTCATTGCAAAAATCCATCAAATTCTTTAACCTGCTTCGTAGGCAGGCAATTAGTATAGCTGACGTTTTTTGTTGCCATCCAGCCGACTATGGTTCAATTTCTCAATTCACAAAACAGTAGACATGTATCAAATTAATATTTATTAAAATTTGTATTAATGGATAAAGAAAAAATGTTTACTACTTGTACCACTGGAAGCCATAAGTACATGGTAGAGATATCATATTTCTAGAACAATAGCTGTGCAGGGAGGTGATTTGTTCTAGATCACGCTTAACCACTAGGTTTTACCTCCAACTAAGGGCACCCACTTTATTGAGCCTGGGTTAGTCCCTGGAGGTTCTCTAAATCCCATAGGTTCTATACCCGGCTGTTAACAAAGAAATCAATTATTTGCTGCAGCCGGATTTGAACCCACGAAGACTCAGCGGTCTACCACTGAGCTAACCCGCTCCCTAAAGAAAAATACTATATAAGGCTATAACGATTTTTTTTCTTCAAACTTCTTCTTTTGAATGACTACAAAATTGCCTCAGATAATGTATTTTTTTCTTAAATTATAATTTAAATACGTCGTTACTGACGAATGATATGTGGAGACCATTTTGTTGAGCTTGCCTTGACTAAGATATCGTGTTGCGTTGGCCTACATACAGCAATGCACCCATGTACCAATTAATTACTTGAATCAAACATTGTTAAACATCTACTTTCATATCAAACGATGTTAATAATGATATATTACCACTCAATCAAACATTGTACGATGTTAATACCCAAATGGTACTTAAATTTAAATGTATCTTTTGTTTTTCAGTAAGAGCCGTTTATTCAGGTTTATTATGGTAAGTTATAAGTGTTGTTCCGATTTTCCAATGTGAGATTTATAAATTTATATGTATGAATATATATATGAAATATTGTAAAGTAACTGATTGATGATTAACTGATCTATTTTTTAAAACTCGTACAATTAATTGATTAATTAAGTACAACTTATCCAATTGACATCTTACACGTGTCAATTTTTATTTATTTTAGTGTGCTATTTAATGATTAACTAAAGGTCATTATTATTCACTGTTAGGACATGAGTATGAGATTAACCTAGTCTCGAAACGTCGCCATAAACAAATTTTAGGAGTGACTGGAACTCAAGAATCAAAATATATAATTCCATACCAGTCAAGATAAGCAAAAACACACACACACACACACATATATATATATATATATATATATATATATATATATATATATATATATATACATTATCAACATTAATCTTAATTATGATGCTACAGTGATTTATTAATCGATTATTTTAAAGATATTGTGGTGGAGCGGTTGTCCTGGTTTCAAATCCCGCTGCTCGGCAGACTTTTATTTAATCTGTTAGCGACGGTAAATGGATCCTATAGGATCTAGCACCCTTCTGGGGCTCACCTAGCCTCTATAAAGTGGGTACCCGAAATAAGGGGTTATCTAACGGTTGAGCGTTATCTAGTACAAATCACCTCCCTACACAAACGTTGTTCAAGAAACAGTAAAGTTCCTACTACGTAATGAACCCAAAATCCTTCATGGGTTGTGGTTGTTCAGGGTTTTTTATTTAAAAAAGACTACACTAATTCCAAATTAAACTCAGTACGATTCCGGATTGCACTGTACAGATCAGTAAACTCTGTAAAGAATTTCACTTTAGAGTTCATAGTTTAATAACGGAGTTCAATTATTTTTTCAAACGAGATTAACGTCTTTTTTTTAGCTCCTTTTTGTATCAGATATAATCAGAGTAGGTCGAAATTCATCCGAGGTTCCACCACATAATATATTTCATCCGCAAAGGCCGGATTCGAACAGGCGCCGTTCCAGTATCGAGGTATGTAAGGCTAAGTCTTAACACTCTCGGCCACCAAAGCCTTAATTAAACGGTCTGAGATTAATTAAATGATACTCTTAATAAGATTTAACGAACTACAGGAAAACGGTCAAAGGCATTCAACTAGGCCTTAGTAACAGTCACAGGTTAGGAATTACATCTTACCACACAAAACAGATCATTTGTAACTAAGTTTTATAAAAAGTTTTATGGAGTGAAAATTCTCACTTCAAGGTACGAACAATAAACTCGAATATTTATTAACCCATTCGAGACGATGATTTTTTTCGAACACGGTCCCCAGGATTTTTTTTCCTTCTTTATATTGTTCATTTTTAATAAAAAAACATGTTTACTATGGAAATAACCCAGTTCCTGAGTGATTTCACATAATTATCATCATTGCATACCGGATGTGCAGCTCGCTCCTCGGAAAAATTTTATTGCTAGGAGCGCATTGAACACCCGGTGTGCTACGTAATACACGAAAATACATCATTAAAAATTTAGAAACGTTTATTTCAAAAATAGTTAGATAAGATAAAATCGTTATGTTATTTTCAATAATAATAATAGAAAATAATGCAAAGAAAATTTTTAAAATGTTTAAAAAAAATAAATTTTAGATTTTTTGGTACACAGTAAAACCAATGCCAAATTTTGTTTTCCTGTACTTTACAGATTTCATTAGTTCAAGAAAAATCTTATTTCTACGACTAGTTTACTCAGAATAGCTGATAATTGCACGTTACTGTTATTGCACACACGGTGTGCAATCGG
Source organism: Arma custos (assembly GCA_037127475.1). Lineage (NCBI taxonomy): Eukaryota > Metazoa > Arthropoda > Insecta > Hemiptera > Pentatomidae > Arma > Arma custos. The sequence goes on from CM073761.1 coordinate 48,221,353, forward strand.
TTTCAAATGGGTTAATTACAGAAAATTATTAGGAGTTATGAAGACTAAACTTTCGATAATGTAAATATATCGGCTGAAAGTACAAACCTAACCACATGAAAAGATAATGTAGATTATGATCTCCGTGTATCCTGAACATAAAGTAATGTTACGTTCCGAAATATATAATGCAGTTATTAATGGCTAATAGTAAGTTTCAATAATCATGTAGGATCGTTACTAAAAAATTCGTTACTTTATTATTTGTTTATTATTATTATTTATTATGATTTACCACGAGAACTACGAAATTAGGCAATAGTAGACCTCAAGAACCAAAGTACATATGGACCATTGTCTGTTTGAAGTTGGACACTTGAATTGTATGCGTTTTCAAGTGTCTGTTTTTTAATGAAATTTTTAATAGTTTTTTAGACCTAAAACTATTCTAAATGCAAATTCGTTAAGTAAATCAAATTCATTTTGCTTAAATACGTAAGGAGTTTTGGGTAATATTGATTGGAATAGGGTTTTCGGAAGGGGGTAAAATAGGAAAAAATTAATTTTTCAAAGAAAATTTTTTCTCTTTTGGATGTTTCGCCCATCTATTTGGAATACTCCACTTCTAACGCAGTAATACTTTCACTTTTATAAGAATTTGATGCATTATTTTATAAATGGAGTTGATACAAATCAAAAAGCGTGTACAAAGAGACAGAAAACAATTTAAAAATAAATAATTGATCAAAAAATAATAATAAGTAAATAAACAGTACTAATCTTGACAAGATATTAAGCAATTAAAGATAATAGATAAATCCATAACTTCTGTTAAATGCATGAGCTGGGATCCAATAATTTTTTTACGTGATGAACATCTTTTAAAAAAACAAAATTAAAACAACTAAATAACACAATGAATTATTCTATACTTTACATTCTAAGCAAATGACTAACCTACGTTGAGAGCATCTATTTGGAAAGCTAGGAGATGTTGAAAAAGCAAGGATTTAAATGACGATAGTGAGGGACCATGACGGATGTTAGGAGGGATTGAATTCCACACTGTGGTGGAGCGGGCGAGGAAGGAACGTTCGAATGCTTTGGTTCTGTGGGAACGAATACATAGATCAGAAAGGCGAGATCTTATTTTATGGTGTTGAACTGAGGATTTGAATTGGAGGAGGCTGTAGATATATGAAGGGTGTTGAGAGTAAATGGATTGGTATAAGAATGAACAGAGGAAATATTGTCTTCGGAAGGGAGGGAAGAGCCACTTTAACTCATCATAAAGGTGGGACACGCGCCATCGCCTATAATATATTAAATTAATTATATATATATATATATATATATATATATATTAAATTAAATAATTAAATAAAAGAGAAACACAGAGCAAAAAGCTTCTTTGCGAAATACAACGAAACTTTGCGAAAAATAAATATCCATTGAACTACAAATATAATTTTAAAAAATCTGTTAAACCTGAAATGAAATTATCCCTAAAACTAAAGGTAAAATAAATATTAAAAAAATAATTAATTCCGAAATATTTATAAGAAGAAGATAATAAATTCAAACAAACACAAAAAACATGCTTAGAATTTTAATATTATGATTAAAAGAACAGAGCGGTTCTGTTTTTATAGGACAAATACATTTAGGTTCCTCCCCTGGCTTTGTTCGACGTTTATTTTAATAAACATATATTTCTTGGTGTTTTCTGATAGCGCTGTTATAAATATTTTTTTTTACCCTTTTAAATATTTGCCAATTTCTCTTTTTAGTTTGTCAATGTTTATTGTTCTTTTATTTTAGGGTATAGCTTTATTTAAAATTTTATTTCAGAATTGTTCCGATTTATTATTTGATGTCATTTTTTGTAAAGTTTTTTTTTTCTCGGAAAAAGTTTTTTATTATGAATGGTTCTTATTATTTAATTAACTTTTTAGTTTAAACACAGTGACTTTAATGAATAATAAAATAAATGTCAAAGCATTATGGATAGATACAGATAGATACAGTTGACCATAAATTATTAAAAATTATAAATAGTAATTTGACGTAAGTCAACAAGATCCTAAAATTAATTAATGTTCAAAGAACATTCGTTCTCGTGTATACATCTTAAAAAATTGCGAGAACACGGAGAGATGGGATCGGATAAGAGAAAACATTTTCCTCTGCCGGTAGGCGACTCTGGTGGCTAAAATGGTTAGAGCGCTGTCACGGAGAGACAGAGGATCTGGATTCCAATCCCGGCCGGGCGCATATCTTTTCTCTTTAAAATAATAAAAAAAAAACATTATGGATATTATAGTTTTACCACAAGTGAGAATCTGTAACCCAGTACCTACTAGTTTGAAAAAATATTGAAAGAGTGGTTGAAAAAAATAAATAAAAAACTTCCCCCTTTTGATACACCGAACTCCCTATTACGATCAGTGTAATAAAACTATATTTTATTTACTTGTAATAAGTAATTTATTACTTTGTGATTAAAAATTCGCTTTTACTCATTCCATTACCTGGATTACAGAGGGATGTTGTTAAGCAAAAGAATTTCTAGTAAAGATAACTTTATCTATTTTACGGTGCTACGAACTTAATTACCATGAATAGTTGTTGAGTAGTTTCTCCCTTTTCATTAAAAAAAGAGCGTTTATATAAAATGAATAAAGTGGAAAGTAATTCGAGGAATTCCTTTATCGAGTTCATTTCGAAGAACTCTTTATGTGTTTGTGTTGCTGTAAACGTGGTAAAAGAACATATAATCAAGTGAAGTCAATATCTCAAGGCACAGCCTTGGATAAAAAATCAGATGTATTGAGAATTATTTAATCATTTTTGTTGGTTTTCAATGTACCATCTCTGTTTTTTGATTCATCCATGTTTTCTTATAGATCAGATCTGACGAAATGCTTCTCCTATCTTAAACGAGTTCTCTCCTAATATCGTCAGAGTGAGTTTGTAAGTGATTCTTCATTAATTATTCTACTACATATTGTATATATGATTCTTCTTGAGTCTATATACTCCGTTTTCCGGGTGATTTATATAGAAGTATTGTACATAAAGTACATTAATATCCGGTATACTTAATTTGTTCTATATATTACATACATATATACAGTAATACTTTTAAATATTATGGGATCTCGGCATTTATCAAAAATTTTCTTTCATACCTATCAATCTGGAATACTTACCATGGAGTTGGATTGATCGAGACTGTATTTTTAAAGAATCGCTTTCTATTTATAATATTTTTGGAGTTGAACTATCTCTAATTTTGGTCATTTGTTTACTGTGGTTTTTTTTCTAAAACACACATAACTATCACTCATAACTAAGTGAGAAAAAAAGTTGTTATCATGATCATTTATTATCATGATTTTTTTTGCAAGTTTAGGGTTTTCTATATTTTTTAAGTATTTAATTTTCTAAAAAAATATTAAAATTTATAGAAAATACATTTTAATATAAAAGAAATATATAATTTCCCTGCTATTTTTAAATAAAGAGTTCTATTTTCGTAGTAATGCTATTTATAATTTGGAGTTATATTTATAACGGATCTCTAAATTAAGTGTTGCTAATGTTGCCCTCGATTGAAGAATCGGGGAGAAGCATCTAGTTGTAAGTTCAGGTAAAAAAAAAAAAAAACCTTTACACGCCCAATCATGAATCCTCCCTCCCAAAAAAAAACAAACTGAAAGGATACATTTACCAGTGCAACTAGAGATAGATTCTAGAAGAAAAAGATTATAAAATACACTGCAAAACACACTGTTTTAGTAATATGAATTTTAGGTGCCTAAGTCCATCCTGTGCCAGAAGTAATTGGGAGGCTATTGCCGTAACTAATATCCCAATGATAATTTCAATGCCTAAGGTCATTTTTTAAATAATTTTTATATGGATCCAACGACGTTTCAATGGACCATACAAATAGGTTGTGAATTTTAAGAGTTAAGCTGAGTGGCTGTGTCAAAGATTGCAGTTGGCCCGGTACGGTTCAAATCAAACTGTGAAACATTAGTTAATCAATCTGTTATCAGCCATAGTTTGACACTGAGATCTGCCTACCTTCTTAGGGCTCACCCAGCCTCTAGGAAGTGCGTACCCTTAATTTAATAAGGGCGATAAACTTGACGGTTGAGTGTGATCTCGGACAAATCACTGCTAAAATACTCGCAAAACTATCTTTCGAGTCTTAATTGTTCTCATAATAAAGCATACCCTAACAGTGTAATAACACGCTTTGAGTTAATCATATTAAATTACGCATCGGTCTAAATATAAAATTGACGCTTGTACGACTATAAAACTATATTAATACTAAAATTTTATTTACAAATTGATGACGAAACGTTTCCTACTACATCATGGGATCAATATACCTGTTCAATATTAACGTATATCCTGCAGATACCCTCTTCTCCGTCCCCGTATATCCACCGCTGGTGACATTATGAAAATTAGCACACGAGCTAGAATCCCCAAGCCTCCACTTCATAGTCATAATAAATAATGTCAGGTTTTATAGTATATTACACGTAGGGGGATATTACATTTAATGTAATATCCTTATATTTAATGTAAGGAAGAAACATAATAATTCATAAGTCGAATAAAATAAATGTGTATGCTTACAGATAAAGTAATTCTATAGTTTTTTTCCTGAATATGTATATCTGTTATATATTTTTCATGTTTTATTTGTATTTCAATAATTTATTTCTTTATTTTTTTTTGGGGGGGGTGGTGTGGCTGAGCAGGCTAAGGCTATTGCAGCAAGTAATCAAAGTTTAGCTACGTCGAGCGTGGTAAGTACTTGGATGAGTGACCGCCTGAATTAGGTGGTTGCCCGCCGGGGAAAGCCCACGAAGTTCGAAATTCTGCAAATAATTAACTTTGAGGGCCTTCAGCCTACTGGAGGCAACTCAAAAAGACCGGGCGTAGGAGTGATGACCTTATTCTACCATTGGGTAGAGATAGTCTGCTTTGGGGGAAGATATATATAGTAGATCTTCGTGTGCTTACTGACCCCGAACAGCCATAATCCTAGGATCTATACCGATTGGTCACTGTCCTTGAACCCAACTGTGCGTAGCTTAAAAAGACACTGATGGATTAGCTCCAAACATACAGGTTATTGAGTAATGGACAACCTACCGAAGCACTATGGTTACCATGGTTCCTAGCAACGTGTTGTTGAGTAATCTCCTCCGTGATTTCTATTATCCAGCAAATAATTACGTGTGTAAGAAGGCCACATCACGCGACCAATGATCTGTAAGTCCGCAGAGTCAACCGAAAAATAATTTGTATTTTCCTTTCTTTGATCTATATATCTGTAATTATTTTGTAATCAGTTATTTGATTGTATAAATCAGTACCTTGGTACTTTAGTACGTTGATACTTTGGGGCGATCAGTGATATAGCGATTAGCATAATAACCTACTAAGCCCAAGATCGCAGGCTCGTATCCCTGCAGGTAGCCCTAGGATTTTTAAAGGGAGTACAAAATTCTTGGTTACGCCGTCCTTCGGAAGGGGGGGGTCACGTGCCTGTATGATGTCAGGTACTCGTTAAAAATCCCTAGCCTAATTAAACCTGGGTAGATAAAATTCAGAGCTCTCACTGTATCATCGTCAGATTAGCCATTGCAGCATAAAGTGACGTAAAATTAATAAACAAACAACAACAATATGCTATTTACATGGGGTATACGTTATTCAAAATAAGCGGTACATTATATTACGACAAACTTGCAATTGTGTGAAGCAAAATATCAAGTATTAAAATGACCATTTTGCTTTCGATGATAAGTAGACGAGCAACATACAAATATCCTTGAAACAATTGTGAGGCCTTTAACCCTTAAAACACTTGGAAGTGTCTGAAACAGGCATACGATTTCAGTTAATATGGATGGGTATATTTAGTTACTTTAGCGCGTACAAATTACCTGGGAGTATTTCAACATATCAAGACTAAATTGGATATTCCATTTAATTAAAAGGGAAATTACTAGTTATTGTGTGTTGGCAACAGTGATAATTAGGGGCTTTTTGCTTTTTATCTGCTATAAATTACGCTGTAATGTAAGCCCAAGGACGATCGGGTGCTTAAGAGTTTATCTCGTGAAACAAAACAAAACATTCCTTCTACCTTATACATTACCTTAATTAATGGTTAGTTACATTATATTCAAGAGTATAAATACATAGTATGGTATGGTATATATGTATATGCACACTGATATACATATATATATATATATATATATATATATATATATATATATCTATATGTATATGACAATAAAATTGGATAAGAGAATCCTTAGCGTTCATTAGTTGAAATTCTGACTTTCTTCTATATCTTTTAATAATTTTTCTCCAGAAATTTATAATCCTGAAAGATAAAGTACCAACTCTGACTCTACATAATAGGATTTCAAAACGTCTATGATGGTAGAACTAAAACTATTCACAATGAGAAAACTTGAAAATGTTTTTAACTCCGTCAAAGACCCTCGCTAGGCCCTGTGATTTCCATTATATCATCTTTAAAATGTTTTCATCCATTAACTTTTTTTTTTTTTTTATGGCATTGAATTATTTCATTCATCCATATAGCCAACTATGTATTATTATTAAGTGCACTGTTTAGTTAGATGCCAACAGCACGCGGTTTTTCCCCAGATGGTTACCGGCTGTTTTTCCCAGGCGGTCACCCATCCAAGTGCTAACCACGCCCGACGTTGCTTAATTTCGGTGATCTGACGGGAACCGGTGTGTTCAACGTGGTATGGCCGTTGGCATCCATTAACTTAAATTTGCTCCTTGATTAATACATTAGCACAACTAATTTGCGAATTATCGAAGACCTTGTGAGGTTCAGTGATTATTACAATACCCATAGCTGGAAATGATATAGGATTACCTAACAGTTACCGGTATCATTTTCGAAAACAAGTTGTCTCAGCATAATTACGGAGCTGATGCTCAATAAGAGATAAATGTTGATGGTACAAAAGATTGCCAATCAGTCTTTTCAATCTGGATTTTCAAAATGACGATTCACAGAAGATCATTGATCGACACGAAAAGTTATGAAGGCACTCGATAGCATAACATATCAATATCATCATAAAAATATCATTGGTGGAAGGAGTCCATAGACATTTTGTTATAGATTTATAGTGATATCTAGATGCGATATCTTGCAAATCGCCATTTCAGGGTTCAAGTTGTGAACTGTCAGAAGTATATTAATAGTGTCCCTCAGGGCTGTATACACAGCCCTACTCTATTATCACTACAGCACAATAATGCTGTGATGCTCAACTTCCCAAATGTTATCAAACCGTTAACATTTGTAAACAAGCTATACTACTGAAACAATGTATGTGCGTGTACATTGGTGTTCGTATCCTAATATGTGTGTATTTTATAATTATATTATACACTAATACATTAATTATATTTAAAATAGCGCTGATGACGCCTATAAACATAGAAACAATAATAATAACCATATTGTAGATTTTACTTTACTACATAGCTCTACAGCCCAAGCCTTGGTTTCCATGACAATACTATTTCAGTCTACTCTGAACAACGCTCTCGTCTTTCAGTTCCTCATACCCAGAACTGTTTGGTTCTTTGGGTTCAACGTCTATGAGTTCTTCATACATATACCATAAATAGTTCCCTACGGAGTCCTTTTATCTATTCTGGATTCTTCCATTCGCGGAAAGTGGCTACCAACTAATTCTTTTCGCTCCTATGAAACCGGATCTGTAGACAGCTTCTTCGGGACTATACATTATAGCCCATACATTTTCGGAAAAAAATTCTCTTTAAAATTTTAAAGCATTTATTGTAGAGGTACTGAGGGTACATGTTTCTGTCATGTATACATGTCATCATCATGGCGCTAGGGTCCATGGTGGACCTTGGCCTCCTCGACAATTTCCCTCCACTTTGAACGATCTTCCGCGGCTCTTCTCCATGTTCATACCCCCAGGAGGCTAAGATCTGCTTCCACATCGTCCAGCCGTCGCATTCTAGGCCTTCCACATCGTCCAGCCGTCGCATTCTAGGCCTTCCACATCGTCCAGCCGTCGCATTCTAGGCCTTCCACATCGTCCAGCCGTCGCATTCTAGGCCTTCCTCTCCCTCTTTCTCCATCTGGACGTACCACCTGGATCAGCTTTAGGAGCCTATTTTTACATTTTCTGTGAACGTGCTCTAACCATCTCACCTTGTTTTTAAACACAATAAACTATATATTGTTCTCCATATAGGTCCTTAAGTTCTTGGTTCCTTTTCATGCGGAAACGATTGCCTTCCTTGGTTGGGCCATATACTCTTCTAAGAATCTTTCTCTCCCAAGTATTCAGTAATTTCACATGCTGCTTGGATAGAGCCCACGCCTCCTCACCGTAGACGACGACAGGACTGTATATATATATCAGGGAACCATTAAATTTACAAGGAAGTTAAGGGTGTTCATATATTTATTTTTTCTCTCATAACATTGGGTTATCTTTTTTTTTCTTCTGCTGGTTCTTTAATGTATTGTATTAATAAAAGGGAGCGGGGTGGCTCAGTGGTAGCGCACTGAGTAGCCATGCCGGAAATCCTGGTTCAATTCCCGCTGCAGGCAGTTACTTTTATTTAGTCTGTTTGCAGCGGGAGATGGATCATGGGATCTATGACCCTCCTGGGGCTCAACCAGCCTCTATAACATATTATAAAACTAGAGTTCCCAAAATAAGGGGGGAAACCTGGTGGTTGAGCGTGACCTAGGACAAGTCACCTCCTTGCAGAACCGTTGTCGATGAAACTGAACTCCAGACTCGTTCACGGGTCGTAGTAGTTACAGGTTTTTTAAAATAAATTTTAGCAGTTATTCATGGTTTTGATTCAGGTAATATGATTTCAACTGGAAACATTTATCCATTGAGGTGCTTTTTATATATCATGGTTTTCCCGTAAACGGCATTAATTAAAGCAGAGATAGTAGGTTTTAAGGCTGCAGCAAAAAAAGTCCGATTCAACTCGGATAAGCAGGAAATTAATGTTTTTTGTTATTGGGGTAAGTCTTGCGTTTTGTGGAATAGGAACTTGTTGAAAAAACAGTTGTTTTTTTTATTTAAAATAAAATAAAGTGGCACTTTAAACATTTATAAAACTTTCCTTATTTGTGTTGAATAGTAGCATGAACGATTTGTACTTTTTTTTTTACTAAAGTTATACGGTCAATTTTTCCGGTGACTTGCGAGAAACTCAGTATAATATAATATCAATTTATTTTTTTAACGGTTTTAGATAATGAAAAATAATACTTTTTATTAATTTTATCTTGATTTTTTTAAACTTGTATTTTTTTTCATCGGAATTAAGTCACACGATAATGTCGGCCAGCGAGTGGGATTTGAACCTTCGGTACAGCAAATCGGCCCTCTACCACTGAGCCGTTCAGACATTTCAATTAACTTAAAAATTAAAGCCAAAACCCAAAAATTAACTAATAAAATCAAATGCTTGAACAAAAAAATATATAATAAATCCCACTTTTATTGATTTGCACTATTAACTACAATATTAATAAATATTTTTTAAATATAAGTTCACTCATATGTGCATATTTGTAATAAAACATGCAGGAAGCAATAACATCATTGAACATATTGCTTTTCACTTAATAATTCTCAAGTTGATGTCGTCAGTTATTGTTTTCTGTACTTGAAGAGGTATCAATATGCTTCAATATACTCTGAGCATTTCCCTGAGAACCATCAATCTCCGATGAAAATTTATTACGGACAGTCTTTTCTTATCTACTTTATTCAGTAAAACACGAAAAGAAAAATCATAATTAGACATTTTTTGACCCTACATGTAACTATAAATATTATATACGTATCTACAGCCCCGGTGAATAAGTGGTTATGCCTAATTTTCTGCGAAATGAATTACTTGCACTTATGTAAGCGGAATCGAGTTATTTTCGGAATGAATAAGGTGATAAGTAAGGCATTGGCTTGAAAAAGAGTTATTGTTTATATTACAACTCCATTAAAACCCCAAAACTACGAGAATGATACGATTCCGGTCATATGAAAGCAGTTAACTCTCTCTGGACTAAATCCGACTTAACCACTTATTCACCAGGGCTGTAGATATAACGTATATACAACGTATTAACTTTTACATTTTTTTAATAACTAGTAAAGAGACAAACATTTCTTAAAATAGACAAACATTTATTTTGTTATAGCCTACCCCTCAGCTTCCCAAGTGTACGACCATAGGCGTAACGAGGGGAGGTTATTGGGGATGTAACCCCCCCCCCCCTATTGCTTAGAATAAATTCAAAAAAAATTGTAAGTAACAATTTAAAAGAAATAAAAATTTGAAGGATTTTACTTTTTCAAAGTTATTATTGTGGGATTACAGAAGTAAAGGTCAATAATGTCAAAAACATAACAAAGAAAGTTTGGCTGGGTCTAGAAAGTTCCCTATGCAATTAACTATAGTAAGTTATTGTAACTAATAAATAAGGTTACTTGTATTTAAAACCCATTTCTCGATTGCCCTTCCAAAAATAACATTTATAATGAAAATAACATTTATAAAAAATTATAATTTATAATTATAATCTATGTATTTAATTTGAAGCTTCATGATTATAGTATAATATAAATTATACCTATATTACGAGGCATCTTTTTTGAAGGGAGTAATATGTTGGAGTGGTTGACTGGTAGGGGTTAACCCCCCCCCCATGATTCACCTCTAGTTACGTTAATATGTACGACAATAAGTCTTCCATAATATAAAAGGTATTATAGGGAATAAAAGGTAGTAAACTTATATCTGACGATAAAATTTATAGGCTATTAAATCAAATACACATGTAACGATGGCAGTTTTACTTTAAACGATTTATAGTCGGAAAAAAAAGGAAATGTTTAAGACAGCTCATAAACGATAGTATTAGCAATAAAAATACACCGAGGATTGAAGGAAAACCAATAAATTTTAAGACGCCTACTTTATCTTATGATACAGATGTTAAAGAAAAGTATACAAAAAATAATACAGCCTAATTTATAATAGTTTATTTAATAAACAAAGCAAAATATGCTATATTAATTTATCCTTGAAATAATAATTTTAAAGTAATTTTGAAAAGCAAAGATTCGTAAATTTACATTATAGTGACAGAACAAAAAATAAAATAAAATTGTCTTCATCAATATAAAAAAAAAATTAAACAGTATTCAAACATTTCGTTTTGTTTTAATGTTCAAACTTTACTTGAAACAATAACACCAATCCAATCGTATTAATTTTCATTTAATAATTCTAAACTTGAGATCAGTGTTTATTAATCAAGGAGATTTATGATGTCTCAGCACAGACATACAAGAATATATAGACTCCAATTTATTTTTAATTTTTTTATAATTATTGGTCATTTTTTATGAGTTAAAAATATTTTTATTTTTTAAAGAGAAAAGATAGGCCCTCGACCGGGATTTGAACCCGAAACCTTTGTCTCACCGTGACTCTGCCAATTGAGCTATCCAAGGCCCCTCCCGGTCGAGGGCAAACCTTCTCTCTCATAGATCCTAAAGCCCCAGTGTGGTCCCGCCATTTTTGCGATGAATACACTAGAACGAAGTTCTTAGGATCTTATTGACTTACGTCATATTATTATTTATAATTTTTTTATAATTATTGGTCATTTTTTATGAGTTATAAATATTTTTATTTTTTAAAGAGAAAAGATAAGAGAGAGAAGGTTTGTCCTCGACCGGGAGGGGCCTTGGATAGCTCAATTGGCAGAGCGATGTCACGGTGAGACAAAGGTTCCGGGTTCAAATACCGGTCGAGGGCCTATCTTTTCTCTTTAAAAAATAAAAATATTTTTAAATTCGTTTCACTTTGAGGCATACAGTTCCACATTAAAGAGCCAATATATCACTTCTAAATTTATAAAAAAAATTATATACCACAACAATAAAGTGATTGGTATTGGAATAAGCAACTGGGACTCAATTTTTCCCAGTTAAGGGAACTCACTGCAAAGAGGTTGGGTAAGAACCGGCAGGCTCTCCAGATCTTAGATGGTCGATTCAAGCTGTTTCCACGTTGAAATTCATTTTAAAATCGGTGAGTGTTCCCCAAAAAACGATTCTTCTTTTTTTTTATTGGTGAGTTTAATAAAGTTACAGTTACAGATTGAAATGACCGTATATTAAATAAATTTTACTTAAAAAGGTCGATATTTATAGCTATTTTTTCAGCTTCGATTTCTCTAACACGCAAAAGACAGTTGGAGAAGATATTAAAAAAAAAAAATTAGGATAATAAGAAAAAGGTTTATTTACCGTAATAGTTTAACTAAAAATAATTTATGGTGATTTACAGTAATTATTTCAAACAAACTTTTGTATCAAACAGGGGAACTCAAACACGCTGCAAAATATTGGTGGATATTCATCTTTTGTGGCAAGTAAATTTTAATTCTGAGAATAATTGAAATAAAATAACTGTATCGCTCCTAAAAAATATATTACATCACTTATTATTAAAGGAATATAAAAAAAAATCAACAGTGATATGGAGTGTTTTAATTTTTAATACTAACAATACAGGTATTAACGTCTAACGCCATATACGTCACTTGCCACTGCAAACACTCGCAATGGACGTCATTTACGACAAAGTGATAACAGAATAAACTGCTCACCTGCCTAGCAAGGTGCCTAGTTACCCTAGTTATTGAACTACCCCACTCCCTTATTTCTAAATATAATATAATAAAATAATATAATATATTTCTAAATTTAAATTATATTTTTCATACAAGACTGAAAAAACAAGAAACTGCTCGACGTTTTCGCCTACTTCAACATTTACTTGACAAACGCTCTAAGCTCCCCATTAATTACAAAATACTAATTCACATGATAGTTATCAGACCTATTTGGACATACGGAGTTGAGCTTTGGGGCTCTACTAAACCATCCAGTTCATCTCGTATCCAATCCTTACAATCCAAAATCCTTCGTAAAATCCTCAATGCTCCTTATTATATCACAAACAAACTCATCCATCATGATATTAATATCCCATATATTGCTGATTTGGCCCAAACTAGATACCTTACCTTCCATGACCAGCTCCATACACACTTGAATCCGTTAGTCTATCAACTTGCTTCCCATACTATTCCTGATAACCCTCCGAGGCGTCTGAAAAGAAGATGGCCTCGAGAACTTCTACTATATAACTTTATTGGAGTGCTACCGATGGGTAGTTTCTCCACAAGTGTTTTTTGTTTTCATGTCATTTGTTCATATTAGCAGATTTACTTGTAATATTATTACAGTTGTAAATATCAATAAATTAATCTAAAATTTTTTTTTATTTTACAACTGATTTATTTAATTGTTAACACATTCCATCTAATTAAATAAACAGACTCCTTCTCGCATTCACTACTCTTAAATATTCATTATCGGAAACTCGATCCTGGCTAACAGAAAGTTTAGAGTTACAGCAAATAAAAATACTTTCTTAAAGTTAATTACAATTTTAATTCTGGGACCGGCCGCTATCTTTAGAAATCAGATACTTTATTACTCTTTACTTATTGAAGGACGCTTAAAATGGAAAGTATACCTTGTTAACTGAAGTCAGCGAAGTTTTCTTCGGCGAAGTTTGATGTTACATTCAACTTGATTTGTTATAGCGGGAGAATACATTTCTTGCATCCAGGAATGTTAGGCCGCAAAAGCATAATGGATAATTGAAATACGGAAGCGGTATTATTATTAAGAAGTATTATAAAGAAGTTAAGAATATTAAGAGATGTTAGGTTTCCGTATTTCTTATTATATATATATATATATATATATATATATATATATATATATATATATATATATATATATAATCTATATTAAGCAATATTTTTCATATTGTTATATGGCAGATCATTCTTCGTTGTATCTACTGTATTATTGTTCAAATCACTGTAACTCTTATTGTTGTAGAATTATTATAGTATAGTTTTATTTTGAGCTACCATGCTGGTTCAAATCCCGCTGCAGGCAGTACGTTTATTTAGTCTGTTTGAAGCCGGAGATGGATCATATACGATCTAGGACCCTCCTGGAGTTCACCCAGCCTCTTTAAAGTTGGTACCCAAAATAAGGGGGGGGATCTGGTCGTTTAGCGTGATCTAGGACAAATCACCTCCCCGCAGAACCGTTGTCCATGAAACAGTCACTCTCTACCATGTACAGAACCCCAGACCCGTTCACGGGTTGTAGTGGTTCAGGGAAAAAAAGTTTTCTTTTATTTTGAAAAAGCGTTCTTCTTCAGTCTAATTCAATTTTAAAGTTTTTAATACCCAACTTAATACTTTTTTTTGTACATAGTTATAAACGGATTTCTTAACAAAAATTTGTATACAGAATATTTTGGCTTAAAAAGGCTTAAGACCCTTTTTTCTTTTTTATAGCATGCTTATTGGTCATTTCTTGCCTAATAATTTGGCTATACTTATAAACTTTTCTTAATACGATATTCCTTTTCTAGGTTGAGGCATTGTGATACACTACCCGCATAAAACTGCAGTCATATACCTTAATTACGCGTCGGAAACATTTCTTTATATTGTAGAGACAATACAAATAGAAATCTTGGTCCATTTAACGTTTCATATTATAAAACTAACTCATCACTATGATTCCAATCCAATGAATTCTATATACCATAATTAAATTTTGCAACATTTTAAGGCCACTCATCGAAATTGCGTTTTTGACTCTATATGAAACAGGGAGTCATTTGATTATTTGTTTAAATGCACAATGTTTGAGGGTGAACCTTCATATTTCATTTAGGAAACATAATGGGTTATTCATTTGGACGCCACTATTCCATAGATTTTTCCTAAGTGTAGGGAAAAATTATATGAATTATATGATCCATATAATTCGAACGAGGTTAGTGTGAAGAATACACTGAGTGATGTAACTGTTCTAGAATTGTTATTATAATAATGTATCAACCTTCATTCAGCATATGGTATGTTTTGATTTGAACGTATAACCTTGATGTAATGTATATCAATAATATTTGTATCCCTATTATTGTAAACAAAAAAGTAATGTACCACCAGACTCCATGAAGTCAAGATCACGTACAACCGTTTTGCCTCTAAGTTTACTTTGATTCCTTCACTTGATTACCTTTAACCGATTACTTCACTTAATATACTGTCACTTTTTGAGGTTGAGTGAGCCCCAGAAATCCTACAGAGTCCATCTCTGGCTGTTAATTAAATAATTATCTCTCACAGCCGGATTTGAACCCGGAACCCTCACAGCACTATACACTGACCTACTCCGCTTCTTACTAATGTAAAATACAAATTTACCTCTACAGGATTGATTTTATAAGTAATTCTCTTTTACGTCGTTTGCCGAGAACCTTATTAAGGTGGGTTTTATTGCCTGGAGCTTACATAATCCACATTTTTGCTTGGACATGGTAATTCCAAGGATATCTTCTGCTCGGTTGCTTTATGCTCAACATCAGAGGCTTATGATAAGAAGCTAAAAGAGCCTCCTACTTGCCCTACCTATTCCACTTTAACTAAAACGTCTGCTTTTTCGTTTCCCTTTAGGCCCACATGTCACCAAGATCGCTTACTCAATTTTAACCAATGCCTGTGAAACATCATAAATCCCTTTATTTTCTACTCCAAAAAAGCTATTTAAAGGCCTTCAACACAATGCATTTCTGCTGAATTTGAATGCAAAGGGAGTGGGGTAGCTCAGTGGTAGTAATTTTTCTCTTCAAAATAAAAATATTGAAAAATAATCTCCATCAAAAGAACAACAACCTCAACCTGTACCACTAGGAAGACGCTGAGGATGGGAGCCGCCAATACAAAGGCCGTTCTCTTGAGAGGAAGAAGGGATAGGGCTCGCCCTATCGGTTTTAAGATGATCACTTAGCTTGGAATCAGGATGGGAAGGAATTTGGACGTCACCCCTCACTTGGACCACCTGGCGGCCAAGGTGAGCCGGACGATGAACAGCTTTCCATTCTTTATTTATTATTCAATCCCACCGACCATCTTACATTTTCGATCTCCTTCAATTCAAAACCACAGCCCTCTCTCGCAACACCCGTTCTCGGCTCTCAGACCTATATACAGCATCCCACCGAACTGCAGTTTTTGACAGAGCTTTCCTTATCCGATCCTCCTCCCTTTGGAACTCTATACCATCTTCCATTCTTCGTTCCAATAATCTTCCAACCTTCAAATCCCGATATTCCATCACCTATTATCCCTACAATTCCCAAAAATCGAAAATATTAGGGGATCGGTTAGTCTTTATTTATACGTATATACATAATTAACTTCCTCATTATTTACAATATTTTATACAACATTATGTATACTATCTCTGACAGTATTGTTTAAATTCTCTTCATTTTTTTTGGTTGTTTTTCTTGGCATAAATTCGATATATATGTAACCATAAATTGTTTCTCTTATATAATTATTGTTAACTTATTTTAATTTTTTTTCTTTCTCTTCTTCTAATCTGTTTTTAAATATTGTTATTGTAGATAATTCGCATTTTTTTTCGTTCATTATTTTTCCATGTTTTATTCTTTCTTATTTAATAAATTACTTGTAATAATTAGTTAAATGTAATTATTTTACATTCTAAGACATAATAGCTTACAATACCTGTATTGTTATTCTATAGGGACGTGTCCCAGAATAAATAAATACATTATTATTATTATTATTAAAATAAAAAAAATACAAATACTTATTTTTTTAACATCCGGAGGGGGGGGGGGGGGTCTGGGAGCCTCCTGAGGCTTACTCAGCCTTAATAAAGAGAATACTTATAACCTATCTGTTTTCATGATGGTCATTGTTTTTATGATTTTACTTTGGAATTTTCTCCCACCTGATATCCGTCAAGCGTCTTCCTTATCCATATTCACACCCATGCTTTTCCTACATCACCTAACTTCCAAACAGATGATCTCTAATCTGTTATAATTAATATCTCATATCCATCTGAATTATTGATTGAATTACTGCCAATTTCTTCACTTACAACGATATTATTTTTTATAGTCCTTCTGTGATTTTATTTATTTATTTTTTCAGTTTTATTCCTGTTGTTTCAGATTTTTATTTTTTTCATTTAACAGAACATACTTTTTAATGTAGATTTATTTTTAAGTATTTATGATAGTACTGCTCATTCTTATAATGTAGCCCCTTGGTCAAGTATATATTAAATTATTATTATATTATCTGTTATTCTTAAGGGACCAGGTCTGAGAATAAAATTACACTGACAGGCAAAAAAATTCCACCTACTCGATATTTTCATGTTTTCATCTAAAAATATTTCTGCTTTGGATTTGTCTATTTTTTTAAATGAATAAATATATATTTTCTTTATTTTGTTTTTCATTAGGCTTAATCATTAATTCAATGAAAGGACTGTAGATTGCAATGTTCACTTTCTATGGAATTAAGATGTTTATTCGGTGTCATTTGTTCAGTGCCGTTTCTTGCAGAAAATTTTTTTGTTTCCGGTTTTTAATTTTTTAAATTTTTAGTTTAAAAATGGCTCTTCGAACTGAGGATGTTGCGTGTGGTGTGGCACTTATTGATGATGGACGTTACATTAGATATGTAGCTAATGCCATCGGAGTTCCCTATGAAACTTTACGAGACGCCATAGAAGGCCCGGTTCTGGACGGCCTAGGGTAACAAAACCACAAGATGACCATTTTTTGGCTTTAAGAATTTTACGAAACCGGCATCTAAACCTTTGTTCAAGCTATTCATCAGCTCGAAGACGTACGAGGTTTCCAAATTTCTGAACTTACTGCTCGGAGAAGATTAAATGAGCATGGATTAATGGATTTGCGCCCAGTAAGAGGGCCAGAGTTGACCAGAACTCACAGAGTTACACTGAACAAATGACACTGAATAAACATTTTAATTCCATAGAAAGTGAACATTGGAATCTACAGTCCTTTATTGAATTAAGGATTAAGGGTTATTATCCTCTATATTGACATTCCTAATTGAAAACAAATAAAGAAAATACATATTTATTCATTAAAAAAATAGACCAATCCAAAGCAGAAATATTTTTAGATGTGGACATGAAAATCGAGTGGGTGGAATTTTTTTTCCTGTCAGTTAATTTTTCTATTCTACCGGGTTTCCCGAATTTAAATGGAAAAACTTCAGGAACTTATAGGGGACCAAAAAACTAGGACAAAAAGTCCTTTAGAGATTTGCTCGTTTTAGCTTAGTTTTAGAGAAAATCGCAAAAAAAGAAACAAAAAAAGTTTTCATTTTTATACTTATTTATTTACATTTATATTTATGTTATGTTCTTTTTAATATAAATATTGCTCGAAATTTTGTCCTCTTGCACCAATGCAAGCATTATATCTAGCACTCACTTGATAAATTGCAGCTAAACATTGTTCTGATGATATTTGGTGTACTGCATCTATGATTCGGTCTCTTAATTGCTCTCTTGAGTTGATTGACACCGAATAAACTTTCTGCTTCAAGGTTCCCAATACGAAGAAATCCATGGGTGTCATATCAGGTGATCTGGTTGGCCAAGGTACTACTCCTCCACGTCAAATCCATCGTTGTGGATAATTTATATCCAGCCAAGCTCGAGCAACTCTGCTATAATGAGCTGGACATCCATCGAGTTGGAACCACATTTCAATCCGCTGTTGTAAGGGAATGTCATCTAAATAATTAGAAAAGTCGTTCTCCAAAAAATGTGTAAATGTGATAGCATTCAATCTTCCAGGTAAAAAATATGGTCCCACCAGTAATCCGTTCCAAATTCCAAGCCAAACGTTTATAGCAAATTCATGCTGAAACCTATTCTCTCTAATAGCTCAGGGATTTTCAAGAGCCCATACATGATAATTTCTTGATTAACAATTCCTCCTCTTGTAAAGGTAGCTTCATCGGTCCATATAATTTTTAATGGAAATAAATTATCATCGCGAATTTTTTCAAGAAACCAGTTACTAAAATTCAATCTCTTGACATAATCTTGAAGTAATAAATTCTGAACTTTTTGAAGATGGTATGGGTAGCGATTATCACCTTTCAAAGTTCGCCATATTGCTTGCCACGATATTGCTAATGCAGCAGATGCTCTTCGGATGCTAGTCTGAGGATTGTTATCGAAGTGTTGTTGGACACAATTTCTTCTCCGATAATCTGCTCTTACTGCTGCCTGGAATTGGTCGCCTTCATTACGTATTAAGAATGACCCAGTCTCTCGTAGTCTATTAAAAGTTAACGAAAAGACTCGTCGATTAGGCACTCTTCTATTTGGAAATCGGCGCGCATACTCCCGCACCGCTTCTAAAGCATTACCGTTACAGAAACCATACACAAAAATCATATCAGCGTATTCAACATTAGAATATGTATGCGGCATTGTGGCTGATGCTATTCACACAAAAATATCTGAGTAACTGACTGAAGACTTATTTAGGAATTATAATCCTAGAAGGAAGCCAAAATGTAAACAAATAAAAGAATGTAAAGGATAACATTAAGTGTTTACATATCTCACTGCCTAGCCTGACGAACTTTGAAAGGCGATAATCGCTACTTGTAACATTTTGTTTTGTTTCTTTTTTTTGCGATTTTCTCTAAATCTAAGCAAAAACGAACAAATCTCTAAAGGACTTTTTGTCTTAGTTTTTCGGTCCCCTATAAGTTCCTGAAGTTTTGCCCTTTAAATTCGGGACACCCTGTATATTATTCTATTATCGTGCTATTCTAATACTTTTTTTTGAGTGTTGTTTACAATCTGTATATTTTTTAAAGGACGTGTTATGTGAGTGCCAACAATTATCTTGTTTTTCTCCAATTAAATATAAATTGTAAAAAAATACCAACACTGTTAATGTAACATGTTAGTAAGTTGCACCAAGACCCTAAAATCCATTTGCCCTATTTGTGTGATAATTTCCTACATTATTCAGAAAATACTCGTATATTGTCAACCATTTCCTCCTCAACATTGTTAATGTTTTCTAATGTACGCCCCACCCCAAAAAAAAGTATGAATGAATACTTGATAGGAAAGGATTTTAGGGGTAAGTTATAAAGTGGGTACCCTTAACATAGGGAAAAACCTGGGGGTTCAGCGTTATCTCGGACGAATCAAATTCCTGGACAACTTAGAAACAGTGTAGTCTCTTTCAAGTTCTGAACCCAAAGCCCTTCATGTGTAGTAGTTGTACATTTTTTAAATTTTATTATAACTACATATTACTTATAATCACTATGTAATAATATCATAATTGTAGGTAAATACATAATATAATCATATAATGATGCTTATAAATGATATTAATATAATGATGAAAGATTTATTACATTTTATCAATTGTAATACTACATACAGTATTGAACTAATGTTCATTGATGTATTAACATTGAGATAGAATTATAACACATAAACTTTTAATATAAAATATTACATTATTTATTTTTAAGTTATTCATCAATTTTTAATTTCTTATAGAACTGACATCTTATTAATATTGAATTTTTCATTAATCATTTTATGTTAAAGTAGAATTTTTTAAACAATTTTCAACGATCCTGAAAACATTTCTATTGAACATAAATCGGTAGTTTTACTCTCTGTGTGTTATTCCAAATGTTTAGAGGGTTTTAGGGTGATTAAAAAAAAAGAAGACGTTTTAGTTAATTAAAAAAAAAAACTGACCTGGGAAATATTCATCAATCTATTTAATTTCAGTTCTATTTTGGAAACGTTTTAGGTTTTTTTAAGTCTTTTAAAATAACTGTTATTTATAATGGAAGCCTTATGTTCAATACCGTACCAATTGCATCATTAATAATAAATACAAAATTGTAATGAATAGAAATATTTTTGTTATTAAGACTGTTTGTAAATCTTATCACTTGGGAATTTAATCAGGCTAATGAAAATTGAACATGGCATCGTGAAATTAAAACGAGTAGAATTCTCATCCAGAAATCTTGAAAGCACTCACATTGTTATCCGATTCTTTTGAATTCTTTTTTTCTGACTGAAATTCTGACTAAAAACTCTAATCCGTTTTTCATCAATTTTCCTGAAAAGCTAATAAACAAACAGCTAATAATGAGTGAAATGTACAATGAATTCGAATTTGCGATTCTAAGTAAGTCCTGAATACTTACTTGATTACTTTATTCGAGAGTATCGGCGGACCAATCCCAATTTTCAATTTATATTACTATTCATTGTACTACTCATCCCTTGAATTGTATAAATGCAATATACAGATATTCTGCAGTTCGGATAGTATTTTTTTTTTTATGTATTATTGGCAGGAAAAAACTCACTTCTAGTCATTGTCTCTGCATTTTAATTTGTACTTCCAATTCCAATGCTCAAAGTAGAGAGAAAATAATAAGGCTTCTTGGAATACATTTTAATTTACAAATTCTAGTTCTTTTAATATAGATATTTTTTTAGATTAATTTATTGATGTTTACAACTGTAATAATATTACATCAAGTAAATTTGCTGATATGAACAAATGACATGAAAAAAAACACTTGTGGAGAAACTACTCATCGGTAGCACTCCAATAAAGTTCTATAGTAGGAGGTCTCGAGGCCATCATCTTTTCAGACGCCTCGGAGGGTTGTCAGGAACAGTATGGGAAGCAAGTTGAGAGCCTAGCGGATTCAAGTGTGTATGGAGCTTGTCATGGAAGGATAGGTATCTAGTTTAGGCCAAATCAGCAACATATGGTATATTAAGATCATGATGGATGAGTTTTAATATTTAAATTTTATATAATGTACTTTAAAAAAACTTTAAAAATCATTATACATGATTTAATGTCTATCAAAAAAGGATTTATCAAACAGGTATTTAAGAAATTAACTATGAACTCATTAAACTGCTTTAATTTCTTCCATTATTAAATACGATAAAGTAACCTTAGAATGAATAAATTCGATGTATAATGATCAACTATAAATAAGTTCATAGCTCGGTCGGTCTACACTGAACACGAAGTATTGTGTAAGAACCTGGACGGATCTGTAGCGTTCAATATTCACAACTAAATAAAATAAAATGGCTTCTTAAAATACATTCTAATTTGCAAACTGTACTTAATTTAATCATTTAAATGGTATCACTTCCGCAGGTTGTCGCTTTGAGTTAAGTTACAAGTTTTAACTTTTCACTCGCTTCCTTTTTAAAATTTTTGATAATAAAAACAATCATGAGTTTTAGTACCACAAAAAAGTGTGTAATTATGGGCAACGTGTATACTCCGATAGTCATTTCATCAAAAAATAAACGTTTCAAAAATTATTTCGAAGTATAAGTGATAATATGACCTAAACAGTATATGTAAGTCGGCTCTTTAAGTTATATACAGTCAGTAATATTTACTATATACTATCAATAATAGTTACTGTATACAGTTAGTGATAAAATATTTCTTATTTTCGAGAATATTAAAAAGGAAACGAATGATTAGCTGTGATTTGACTCGAAGCGAAAACCTGCGAAAGGTGTTTATAATGCGTATAAATATATATTCATATATATTTTTTATTTTTTTATTTATTGTTCTTTTCATTAGTGTGAGAGACTCGGGTTCGAATCCAGGCCAATACATAACCTTTTCTCTTCAAAATAAATGAATATATATACTCTTGTATAGCAAAGTAGTGAATTATTATCTCATTTCTATTTCAAATATGAAAATATCACCAGTTTGGATTCCGAGCATCCCACTCCACCATTCAGCAATGCCATCGTGTGGTGGATGTAGTCTCCTCTGCATTAGAACGTGGATCATATTGTTCGGGAGTCTTTCTTGACGTGGAACAGGCTTTTGACCGAGTCTGGTATCAGGGCTTGCTCTACAAACTCCGCAAATTCCTACCCTCTACATACTTTCTCATCCTACAATCCTATCTCACAAATAGAACTTTCCAAGTAAACCATAACAATGTCTATTCGTCCCTCTTTTCCCAATCTGCTGGTGTTCCTCAAGGTAGTATCCTTGGCCCAATCCTTTATACAGTTTATACAGCTGACATCCCAACTCATCCTAATACTATCCTTACTACGTATGCTGATGATACATGTGTATTATCAGTCAACACCAATCCAGTTATTGCATCCCAAAGCCTCCAATCCCATATCACTGATCTTGAAGAATGGTTTCAAAACTGGAGAATTAAAATAAATTCTAAAAAATCGCATCAAATCACTTTTACCTTACGTCGTAAACCAATGACTTCCTGCCCTACAGTATCCTTTAATAATATCCCACTGGTGCCTGTAGAACAGATCCGATACTTAGGGTTGCACCTCGACAAACGATTAACCTGGAATCCTCATACAAGACTGAAAAGACAGGAAACCGCTCGACGTTTCAGGCTACTTCAATACTTACTAGACAAACGCTCTAAGCTCCCAATTAACTACAAAAGACTCATCTACATGACTATCATAAGACCTATTTGGACTTACGGAGTAGAGCTATGGGGCTCCACTAAGCCATCGAATTCCTCTCGTATCCAATCCCTACAATCCAAAATCCTTCGTAAACTCCTCAATGCTCCTTATTTTGTTAAGAATAAAGTCATCCATAACGACCTTAATGTCCCTTTTGTTGCTGATTTGGCCCGAAACCTGTATCTATCCTTTCATAGCAAACTTCATTCCCACTCAAACCCTCTAGTTTTAAACCTAGCTTCCTCTTCAATTCCCGATAATCCTCCGAGGCGTCTGAAAAGAAGATGGCCACGTGACCTTCTTATTGAACTTTGATTTGAGTACTACCAGTGGGTAGTTTCTCTACTTGTCATTCTCATGTCAATATGTAACACGCATTCTATTTACTTGTTGTATAATTGTAATACAGTTGTAAATATCAATAAATAAATTAAAAAAATATGAAAATGCCGTCATTTTTTCTATTGTTAACTATAAGACTTACAAAGGAAAAGCAGAAGGGGTAGCTTGCCGATACAAATCGAGCACAAAACAATCCAGGGTAGTGATTCTGGGAATATGAAGTGAGGTCTTAGTTACAGTCCGTCCAGCCAATCATCATTGATCCCGTCTAATAAGGCTAACTCGTAAAAACCGCCTTCAGCAGACCTTGTAGACAAATTACATAAGGAAATAGCTTATGTTGTATATATTAGTTTGAAGTAAACTTTAGGTTTAAGTAAACGTTCTAAAAAATTGTTTATGTCCTTCATGTTTTTTTTCGTTTCAACTATACCATTGCTCATACTTTTACTATTGGTTATGGCGTTTTAATACTTTATTCCGTATGATGTGGTTTGTAATATTCGAAGGGAAAACGGGAACGAGTGAGAAATATTTCTGATTATAGCCATTACTCGGATGGAAGAATCCTGAGTTAATTGCTGGAGATATTTGTTGCTGGGAGGCCCTTGTGAAGTTCCTTCAGCCGAGCTTTCATCTTTAAGCTCTTCCCTTATTCCCCCCTTTTCTTGCTTGCGACTGAATTATCTTCGAGAAGATCCCTTTTCTCATTTATCATCTCTGATTGAGTTGTTACAGGTTTTATAAAAAGAATTTTTTTTTAAGTAACCAAGATGGTGTGTTCTGATCTTACATTTTTTTTTCTGTAGTGCCTACTCTTTTATTTCATTATGAGCTTTGGAGTTTGAACATATTTCATACCATCCTATTATACAAGGTCTAAATATATAAATCTTTCCGCCGTCTCCACATAAATAAAAAAAATAAAATTTTAAGCCTACTAGAAATCTGGACAGCTCGCCATCAGTTCGGCGATCCAAATCAGAGTTCAATAGATCCACGTTCGGTAACTCATTCTTGATTTGAGTTCGTTATTAAAGAAAATTTTATAAAAAATATATAAA
The DNA here is from genome assembly GCA_037127475.1 of Arma custos. Lineage (NCBI taxonomy): Eukaryota > Metazoa > Arthropoda > Insecta > Hemiptera > Pentatomidae > Arma > Arma custos. Next base: position 48,246,398 of record CM073761.1, read on the forward strand.
TACGTTACACTTTACGCATGGAATTTTCACAGAAAGAGGAATTATGAATAAATTTATAATTAAATATATGTTAATAAGTAAAAAAGGGGGTAAGACGGTTGAATAGCGCATAAATTATGTTTATGATCATCATTATGAGTTAGGTCTCAAGTATAATTTGCTAATAAATATAATGAGTTAAGAAAATTTATTATCGATGTAAAAGTTATAGGAGAGGAACTGAAAACACATGATAGACTACTGGTAGCTGCTACGAGAATGGCATAATATACAAATAATTAAAAAAAGTTGTCATTCCTCTTATTATATTATTTCCTATTATATGATTCATGGTTTCCGTTTTTGAAGGAGACCATACAGTTTCTAGGACTCGTTGTTCAGAGAGCTGATCACGCTCAACCGCTAGATTTTTCCCCTACTTAGTGTACACACTTTTATGAGTCTGCTGAGCCCCAGGAGGGTCACCAAATACCTTCCATCCCCGGCTGTTAATAGATTAAGTAAAGTTTCTCCCAAACCAGGATTGAAACCAGGTTTCTATGGGATTATAAATAAATAAATTACCCAAAAAAAAAACTGTAATAGGGCTCAGAATGCCTGTATCTGCCGAAGTTATAATTTTTACAAATTATGTAATTCTAATAGACAATTATCAAAATAACGTGTAATAAGCTATTAGTAAGTGGAGGTAGAAATCTTATAGGTAATGCAGGACTATAAATGCAAACAAAGTCAACTCATGCATGTAAAGTGTCATGACATATGTTTGATCTGAAATGGAGACTTTCATGAGTGCTTAGGCACAACGGAATATTTAGGTACGACTGTAAACATGAATGGCTGACCATGAATAATCAGGATTAAGGTCAGACTTAAATTCACATAAATGGAAACAAGGGGATAACATTATTTTATGTCAATACAGGATTAGTACCATAAAATAATACTATCATACAAAACGATTTTTATCACCACCTTTCCTTATTGTAAAGAACCCTCGAATGCCCAAAATGGTATAGTAAATGGAATGGAGGACTTAAAAATGATCGGTATAAAAGAAAAAAAAGATACAGCAGAAAGAAACTTGTGTATTTGAATAAGAGGCTTAAAGATTGGTGTCATTGAAGAAATCCAACTGCACTGCTTTGGACAAGTGTGCAGAATCCAAGAGGAAAGGATTCATTAATGAAAGCTAACCCAGAAGGGAAAATACAAGGGCGAACTGGGTACATTCAGTGAGTACCTGAAAGGGCTTGGAAGACAGAAGGAAATCAATGAAACAAATAAAAAATTGTCAAGCCTTAATTATTAAAAAAAATGAACTGTGAGGCCATGGGTCTACAGTTAGCGTGTCACATTACTCCTCAATTTTAAATTTGGTGGTGAAGTAAGTGTCTTACTAAATGGTCTATTAATTTTAATTGTTACTTTAAGAGAGGCTGTTCGATACTTTTCCACTTAAGGGCTATATCGGTCATCGATAACGCCTTGTAAATATTTGGTTTTGCCAACACTGTTAGTTATTAAACTTTACTTCTTGCATAAATGAACGGGTCAATGACCTAACTATCCTAAGGGGTAAATAATTTTAATTATTTAATAAAAACTTCAGAGAAGTTGGGTCACGGAACGTAAGTAATGGGTAATTATCTATCCTCCCATAGATGTATAATGTATCTTTTGAAAGCTAAATATTATTTATCGTAAACATTCCACGTAGAGAGTGGAGAGGCTCAGAGTTATAGCGCTGAGTTGCCATGCCTGGGTTCAAATCCTGCTCGCTGGCAGACTTTTATTCAAACGGTTAGCGGCCGGAGATGGATCTTCATGGGACTCACACAGCGTCTATAAAGAGAGCGGGGGAGGGGGAGAATAAGGGGGAAAATCTGGCGGTTGAACTGATCTAGGACAATTCACCTCCCAACACAACTGTTGTACAAGAAACAGTACAGTACCATGAATTGCACCCCAGACCCTTCATGGATTGTAGTGATACAGTATTTTTTTTATAACAATCCAAGATGTCAATTAAAAGTGCATTGACTTAAGTGTTCGATAATTGGTGATGAAGAGTAAGAGTATTTTATCATTTTTATTTTTAATTATTTCACGGACAAGTAATAATTGAGGAGCTGGCATACAGAACCGGATTAGTCCACGAAATTAAATATTACAGGATGGCTAAAAAGCTAATAATAATATATGGAGGAGTTTAATAAGACAACATTACGTTATTATAGATAGGTGGTTTAGTACTATTGTTACATGAGTAATTAATTTTTAATTTGCTTTTACATTCTAGAAGTTATTTATGCAACAAAAATGGACTAGTCTGGTTTTGTTCGAAAAAAATGGACTTATCTGGTTATGACCGTAAACATGTGACAATTGTTAGTATTGGACGAATCCGATTTTGTATTTAAAAATACTTTAAAAAATGAGACAAAAAGTACAGATTCGAAAGATTTATTGTGTTTTAAAGAAAATTATACAACAATTTACGTAATATCCACTTCCATACATTGGCAATCCTCAATATCATCACATCCACCTACTCCAACAATCTCATTTTCTTCAATGATGTCTGTAGATCCTGATGTAGCCTGTATTACCTCGTGGTACCATTCTGCTTCAGGATACTCGACTCATTTATCACCTACGCGTTACTATAATACGCCCCATTTTTTTTTTTTTTTTTTTTTTTTTGAAGTTTTATCTCATTTACTGAAGGCATTCTTCGAAGCTATGATGGACGGTTTAGTCTCTGCTTAAGAAGACTCGTGTAAGGTACAGTATTTTCGTCATTATTGTAGTTATTTAAAGATTTAACACCGGACATAAAGTAATAAAGCAAAAAATATTAATGTTTTTCACTAATATTTAATTTTTGCAGGACATGTCCGCTCTTGATTAAAAATGTGTTAAAGATATGAACACTATATGGGACTATTCCGCTTTAGAATGAAAAATGATTCTACATTGTGATATGTTTGGTTAAAACTCGGACTAAACCAATTTTGTTTGATAATGCACTTTTTAAGCTATTTTTTCCCTACTTAGAGACGGTTTTCATTAAAAACGTTAACAGGGATCGACGTAACGAGGTCCAAAGAATCATAATTGGAAAAAAAAGTGTGTTCGAATTATAGTGGACTAATCTGGTTCTGTTCGCCAGCTCCTCAATTATTAATTTGTAACGAGAGGCAATCCAGTGTAAATTAAATTTATAAAGACCTAATTATTTAATTAAATTCTTAGTATTCACATGCATAAATGTATAAGCAGAATCAATCAGCATTATTGAACATTTCGCATAATTCGAATTGTTTCAATTCCTAATATCTGGTTTATTGGTATGTACGGATCCGAATGTAATGAAACTATGTGCTTATAACATTCCAATATTACTAATAACATCCAATCACAATGCTTATATACATCAATTGTGAATTACCATATACATAATTGTGGATAGTATGAAATGTACAAACCATGATGTTCTGGAGAGGTAGTTCAATATTAGGTTTCCTGATATCGTTTGAAATCAACAAACATATGGGATATTAAGGTCATGATGGATGAGTTTGTTGGTGACATAATAAGGAGCATTGAGGATTTTACGAAGGATTTTGGATTGTTTTGGATGGCTAGTGGGAAAGTACGAACATAGGTTATTGTTATAGATGATAATTTACGAGTTTACATTGTTTAGTAAGATGTAATGCTTCTAAGTGAATGTACATCTTTATTGGATACTGAATATATTGGATAATTTTTCTTCATCTATAACTAAAAACAATGAAGGATTCATTACAAAGTGGATATACTGCAATATTTTTAAGCGAAGTATTGTGGAGGGAGGTAATTTGTCCGATGTCATACTCTACCGCAAGGTTTTTTATAGAGTATTTTATAGAGGCTAGGTGAGATATTGCAGTTCCCACATGGTCCTTATTTGGCCATTAAAACAATAAATTATTTTTCTCCTATAGACGGATTTCAATCCAGGATCTTAAACAGAGCAAGTCGGCGCGCTCGATACTGACCTTCCCCACTGCCAGATATTGGAAAAAGGACTAAATATTGTCATAGCTATGCAAATTAGTAGTGAATTTAAATTTTAACAGTCTATTTCAAGTAAAGAGGTACCTGAAAATTGCATTATACGCGCATCTTAGTTTCATCTAATTAATTTAATATATTCATTAAATTCATATGTAATCATTTTTAATGATATCTTCAATTAATCTTAAATAAAAACATTTGTTTAAAGTTACAATAACAAAGATTTATTGTTAAAATCTATATGAATTTTATGTTCAAATATTGACCTCAACATGATGTGAAAAAATATTGAGCTCAAAGGCTCCGATGAATGAATTGAAACTAAGCGTAAGACAACTAAAAGACTGCTACGATGTTCTTTATAACTCATTTTTAAAGAAATTTGTCATTTATTCCTTTACTCCTCATCTAAGAAATCCTCCCCTCGTAGATTCCTCAGGATTATAACAGATCTAGGACGTGTCCTTATTAGCAGACGCACCACCTCAACCCTTCGACTTAGAATCGATCTTCTCAAATTAGAATCACCCCTCCAACCATTTAGAGTCACCCCGCATGAAGCCTAATAGATTCACCAACTTCACAACAAGGTAGTGAAGAGTACTGAGGTCTCAAGGAATAGAAGATGATTTTCGTTTGTTGCCAATGCAGATGTGAGAAATATGATTACATTCCTTTAATTATTAATACTTCGCTGGAATTCTGGAATATTTTTCTATTCTCCAACTTCCATCTCTTCCCATTTTAATATCCTGGCTATTCCTTCATTAGTCATACATTCAGTTGCATAATAGTGTATTTTGTTTGTGTTATAACAGCTTAGGTAGTTACTTGTGATCCGTTTCCGTACCCCTGGATATCCGAGGGAGAAGAAAGATCCGTATCCGTATCCGTGACTTTTTTGGCGGATCTTTTACCATATTAATTTTCTGCTTAGATCAAAATAAGGGTTATTGTATATTCACTGAAAAACTCTTAAGTACTTGTTAGTAACACGATAAACAGCTTTTGTTCTGGGCAACGTCGAAATGAAAAAAACAAAATCAGTCCCCCATTCAAATGATAGATCAGCTAACGTTAGTTTGAATGGAGAAACGAATTTTTTTCTTTCGTTCTCGATGTTTGTCCAGATTATTCTATTGTTTGTAACTAATACTTTTTATTTCTTAAATCAAATATTTGGCACCTTTATATTGCAGAGATTTACCGTACTACACTAAATCAACTAGGTAGGTCCTAGGTACTAAATCAACTATCTTTATAATCAGGTCAATAAAAAATCATTGTTATATGCTTATTAAAATAATGAAATATTTAAATATTATATTATATTATAACATATCTTTTATAATGACAGAACCAAAAGTTAAATCTTCGTAACATTTTTAATTATAATTAAAAGATTATTCTATTTAAGTTAACGAATACAGCGTGACACATAAAGATTCTGGTTCTCATGTACGAACGCAGCCCCGTCGAACACAACATTGATGAAAATGAAAGTTTAGATTTCGACGAAATTTAATGTTCAAGATATATCAATAAACACTAATTACCTCATTTCCAACAATAGACATATTATTTTTAACTACAAACATTTCATTTTTAACAATAAAAATCTCATTTTTAACAATACAAACTTTTTTTTTTTAATTTTCCTTCTAACCCCCTCCATATTTCCTTAAGCATTGATCCTATCAAAAACGTGTATGGAACATTTTTATAGAGAATTTTATGTGGATTAATTTAATATATAAACATTGTTTCGCTAGAGGCAGTATTTTTCGATTATTATAAAAAAAATGAAAAAAGGCCCCCCCCTCCCCTCAGTACTTTTAGTATGTTGTTCAGGACACCTTTCCCTACAATTGTGCCAAAATTGGCTTCTACATGAATTATTTCCGCTATTTGGTATTTTTTGGTCTTTGTTGCCTGGACTATGTAGCAGTGAATACGTATGTGCCAGCAATATGACTGAGATCTCTAAAATTTTTAATGTTATTCTGCCATTACTTTAGCTGGTCTTGATCTCTTGGTAATCTTTTTTCTGGCATATATTCTATGAGCGAATTAGCCTTCGTATCTGATATTTGATTTTCAGATTGTTCATTGTCATCACCATATAACATATTAGCAATAGACTCTTCTAGACTCTGACAATGTACTTTTCTAACAGTTATTGGTTTGACTTAAGTAGTTGTGGTGTGATTTACTTCAATTTCATAATTAAGATCCGTATCCGCGGATCTTGGCACCAAATATCCGTATTTGGATCCGTATCCGCGGATATACTTTGTTAACGATCCGGCACATCACGAGTAGTTACTAAATGTTATAACATTATTTATTTAGTAATATAATTCCTTTTAAGTATTCATTCTGTTAGTATGATTTTTTTTTTATTTGGTACAATTTTATTAAAGTTGGTGTGTAGAGCGCCGAGTCGCTATGCTGAAGGTCCCGGTTTAAATCCGTCTGTAGGGCATAAATTATTCAATCTTTTAACGTTCTTGGACGGACCTTATTGGATCACCCAGCGAATAATATGGGTATTAATGATTGGGTAAAATATTGTGTAACAAATTGATACATAGAATACTTTAAATACAACATAACTAAATATTTTATTGATAAACTATATATAATGCTAACAATGGACATGTTTGCTAGCTAATATCATTTAATGATATTGGAAATAAAGCATTTTTCCAAGTAAGTATAATATATTCAACTATTCAAGTAATACGTTTTTATAAATTACATATTGCACCGTTTAATAGTTCATCATACTGACCCGCAAGACAAGCGTGTAATGCGAAATGGTATCTCCTTTTTCTTGGCGTTTCAGGTTTTTTGTACATTTCTTTGATTTATTCAAAGCTCTGGTCTATTTGTGTTAACATAAAACTTCTAAACAACTGCTAATGACTTTTTCATAGTAGCGTTAAAATAGAATTCGTAAAAGTCCGTATACGCTGCGATGGACAACACCTAAACAAGGATTTTTCTGTTTTTATAATAATTAAAAAATGATGGAAAATCTCTTTTAATTGCACATTTTCCTAACGGAAAGATAAATTATGTAACTTGTTAACAGACATGAATGGACTCTCTGGATGGAACATTTGGTAGTCATAAAGTCCTGAATTATTTTCCCTACAATTCCTAAAGGATGGATTGGATGGAAAAATTATAGTATTTGTATAGTTAATTAATGAACAATAAACATAATATGGTTAAATAGTGTTGTGGAAAACCATGATCAGATGGCGATTTTCCCCATATTTTTTTTAATCTGAGACAGATTTTTATAGCAATATATAGTGATAATATATAATAAGAGGTTCGGAAATGACTTTTATAACAGAAAAAAATATTTGATAAAAGTTGTAGAACATCAAAATTGAAAATCTTCCGGTCTTCGAAATGGCTTATTAGCTCAGAAGTGAATTAATTTTAGGTTAGCAAAAAGTAGAGTAATTTTGGTTTATTCAAATATTTTGTTCGCTGTAAAACATATAATTTTTTTAATTTATTCTTTATTCGTTTTTTCTGCCATCTTGAAAACAATTCAGTTATTACTCAATAGCTCACTTACAATGCAATTAATGTGAAAAAGTCATTACCAGTTTTAAAAGCGTTCAATTTCCTGCACGTTTTTTAATTGAATATCTTTACTGCTTGTTTACATTCCTTATTTACATTGATTTACAACAGCCCCGTTTTCATTTCTTTTTATATCGAAAGGCTTTAAGCATAACGTCACATTAAGATCCATAGGAAGGAAGCCAAGGAACCATAAGTAAATTGAAAAAAAATTTTTGTTGCTCGTCGTTTGCAAGAAACTGCGAAAAGGTTATAAAGATTTGCCGTTCATAAAATTAGCCTTTGTCTAAATTCTTTTCTTTCAAATGATATCAAGTTTTACGCAACATCTTCAATACAAAAACATAAAAGAAATCTAATTTTACAGACTTCAACATTCACCAAATCTTGAACGGTACCTGCAGGATCTATGTTAATATTGTAAAGGTATATTGATTGAGTCATGTGTTCAAAACACTTCTGCATCGATTCGTAAGAACAATGTATGTATGAACGTTACCGCCTAGTCGTACTAGTGCCAATGTATATGATAGTATCTGATTTAATACAGTTCACTAAAGGCCAGTACGTTTCAATGTAAGGGCATGATTATGAGAATAATAAAGTATCGTAACGTCACCATACCATACGATAGTTAACAAGTATTGACATAATCGCAAGAGCCGAAAGAAAAAAAGACTTATTTTATTAAGAGTGAAGAAAAATAGATTTATGAATTATATGCGTGAATGAATGAACGTGATTATTAAACAAAATAAAAATCATGTATACAGTAAAATTCATCATAATAATAATAAGGCTTGGAGAACCCGAAGGCTCAATGCCGATACCACCAATATATGCTTACACACTTTCGTCCATAGACCACTACACAAACCGGAATGAGCCGGATCAGTCTTAACGGAATCCTAGCAGCCTCGGTCTATCCCTCAGAGGCTACCCAACGCAACACCTTATTTTCGAATACCTCAAGAAGTCGGTTATCCTTCAGCGTCAGAGGCCACAGTTCACATTCCTAAAGAAGAGTTGGAAAGATGATGGATTTATATATTTTGATATTTAGATTTTGGGACAAAATACACGAGCTTAGTAATGTCGAGACCGAATAATAACAAGCATTTCCTACCTTTAAGCCTTTATTTTCTATCGAATTTCGTTTTTTCTAGTTATCATAGACCCTAAGTAGTTAAACTGGACATGTTCAAAATTATTCCCTCCTAAAACAAAATCCCTAAAATCTCCCTTTTTTCAGCGGTTTGGATTTACTACTACGGATTTTTTTATTAAGTTAACCCTAAAGCCTTCCATTAAAAAAGTATAAGTGCATATTATATAGAATAACTGTATTATCCTCAATATTGAATGTGTGAAAACTAGTCTCTGAAACGTTGGTAATATCCACGTTATTTCCTCCACCTTTCATTTGTTAAATTAATAAATAATTTACACCTAATTGTGACAGGTGATAATACTTTACACCTTAGTTATGGCTTAATAGTTCCAGTTGGCGTTTTGCCATTAACAAAATTGGCGCAATTGCTTTGTATGAAGTTGATACTTGTTAATTAGTAAAATTAAAGACGTCTCGACAAGATCGGGTACGCGATGGCTCGCCGGCACCGGGTCGAAGGCCTAGGCTGGTGGGGATGGGGGCGGTGGTGGCAGCACTGTGGTGGGGGCGGTAGCGGGGGGTGGCAGCACTGCCGTGGGGGTGGGGGTGGGGGTTGGCAGCACTGTCGTGGGGGTGGCACGCCAGTTCCCTGCCGGCCATCGGTATGGCGCTGTGTACGTGAGTAATTTTGATTCATATTACGTATATAAGCGTTATCGTAATTTTAATATTTTATTGATTAAGAATTATTATAATTCTTACTAAGCAATTAATCTATCCTTGCGCTGCTTTTAGTTTTTAATTTAATTAAATTAGTTTTAGGCCTTATTAAAGCGCGAAGTTAATTATAATTCAATTATCATCTTAAAACATATCAATCATAATTAAGCGAACTTTATAACCTCAATTTATGTTCTAACATGTAAAATATAAAAATATATTGTTGATGTATGCACGCAAAAAATATGCTAATATTGATTGATTAACTATTCTGTTATTTATTACATAAACTTCCGCTTCAGTAACAGTAATATGTACGAGCCTGTAACGTTACATAAGTTATTCAAGGGAGCTCACTTCCTAAGATAAACGCAGGTGGCTATCTAGGACGGTTGCCATAGAACCGACCGAGATCAGAATGTTCCTCAACCCTAACTTTAAGTAATGCATTTCCTCAAGTACTTTTTCTCGAGTTTTTTTCTGTTACTTGGGAGTTAAAGTAGGGACTAAACCGCAGAATAACGCGCTAAATCGCCTTAAAATATAAGAATAAATAATATGTGTTGTTAGGTGTGTGTTTGTATATACATATCTTTATACTTTGGAAAATTGCACAGATACATAATCCATGACTCATCCCGTCTAAAAAATATCATACTATTAGGACAATCATATATAATATAATATATATATATATATATATATATATATATATATATATATATATATATATTAATATAATAAACGTTTCATCTAAAATTTCGAAGTATACATGATATATGTTTTTTGAAACGTACATTTCTAGATGCAATGGTTACCGAAATCTTCACATTTCCTATAAATACATTCTCTTTTCCAACCTAAAGTTCATGATAACTTTTATTTTTGGAAAATATTGAAAGGGGGACGAATGCAACTCAACTCGAAGCGACAATCTGCGGAACAGATACCATATATTTTTCTATGAATATTAATAATTATTCCGTACAGTATTAATGTAAATATTTTATCCTTTTCAAATCTGAAATTCTTTTTTTTTTAAATTTCTTATTTTAATAAGATAGAAGACTGGAGTGTGTGTTGATATAATTTAACACACACACACACACACACACACACACACACACACACACACACACACACACACAAATATATATATATATATATATATATATATATATATATATATATATATATCTTGGTATATAAAGGATAGAACTGACCTAGGTCGCCTTTGCGTCATAGATCATCATGGGAGACTCCAAGACTGGAAGTGTAGGCGTCCTCTAGTTGGTCACGATTCTAGACTGGAAAACCAAATCGTTAAATAATGGCAAGCATGTAACTAATGCAGAAAACTTGAAGTATTCACTCTAGCAATATTGATTTATTATTAATATATCTATAGTTTAATAGAATGCAAAACTTGTTTGTAGGATGAAGTTTTAAAATAGTTGTAGTCCGAATTAAATACATTTATCCACTTTTAATAGGAATAAAATATAATATTAATTATTAATTATTATATAAATACTGTTATAAAAACGATCAAGATTTACTTTCTGCTATTTTTGTATTTTAAATCTCTCCTGACAACATTATTTTTGCCTACACACTAATTATTTAAAAAAAAAATTAAATAGTAATAATTTGTTTAAAATGAGTATTGATATGGGAACATATCATAGTCATGAGATATCCGTATAAATGTTTATTGCCACATAAAAACATTTCATATAAAATATTTTGTAAAATTCTTTTGAACATTCTACGACTGGATTTTCAAGGTGTTCTTAATTATAGTAAATATGATAATTATATAAACAGAAGGCATTCTTATGAACACTATAACAGTTTATTTATATGTTTTTAGAACCATTTTACAATATAAAATTGAAAAAATCTCTCCTGATAGCATTAGGATCCCTACACACTATGTATTTAAATATTATTAGATGATAGAAAAAAATATTGACACGTGATCAATAGTAGAAGACCATTATTATGAGATTTCCGTATTAATATAATATTAATACTTAAAAACTTTTCATAGAAAACATTTTTTATAATGCTTTTGTACATTCTGCCATAAGTTGGTCAAGATGCATAATTATGGTACATATTAATTATTATATAAACAGGATAGACTAAAGACGATCAAGATTTACTTATGTACTTATTAAAGCCATTTTTTAAGATATAAACAGAAAAAACCAAAACAATACGGAGTTTTTTGGAAAATTTAAATATTAATAAATTACAGAAAAAAATACTGATATGGAATCAGTGGTAAAAGGTCATAAAGTACCATTGATCACTCTTTCCCACTTCGATAATTACCATCTTGTATCAGACATAACTCGAATTTGTAATAAGATAGTTATCATCATGTTATATAACTATTTTTATTTCACATAAATTTGTATTCTATTGTTTGTTATTAAAATTATAAAAAGAAATGAGGCAAAGTAAAAATAGGAAATAACGTTGTTTATATTTGTGTGCAAATATGAAAACTCCATTGTCCTATTAGTAATATTGTGTCAAAATTTAGGATATCTTTCTCAAAAGCATTAAATATTTCTTTAGATGTTTCATGAATACCCTATTCGTTCTTGGAGTGTTATCCAAACTCAGAATGTAACGGGGATTTACCCCGTTTAACCTCCTCAAATTACATGTTTATGTCTAATTATATAAGTAAATTAAACACAACAAGCAATGAAAGTGGATGTTGATTTAATACACATAATATAAATGGGAATTTGTAAAAAAATAAATAGTAAAACTCAAAGTTGTTCATACACGTATATGAGCTAAGAATAATTGTTTTACTCTTCTATAAGGATAAATTATCTGTCTTGCACTGTTCTACCACATATAAATATTATTAGACAATTATCATTGTACAACAGTTTCTCTTTATCTATCTCTCCCACTCTCTCCCTCAATAAATTATTTATTTATACGTGTATACGATAATCATTTTTAAATTAAAGATCAAACTTCATTAGTTTTAATTACATTTGATGAATAATAATTAATAATAATATACAGCGCAATATGAAATGAGTCCAAGAACAGCGGGATTTTTTTCCGGCCTAAATTTCTTGTTCATGTTGCTTATTTTCCAAGAAAAATTCTGAAAATTAATTTTTAAGCCTAGCATTATTTTATTATTTATTAGCATTTAATATTTATTGTTTCATATTTACTCTTTTCTCTTTTTTACGGTAACAACCGTTTTTTTTATCTGTATTCTTTTGCTACTGCATTATTCATCAACTAATTCAAATGAGAAATTTAAACATTTTATTTAAAAATAATAAGAAAAATTTCTTATCAATTAACTGTGACTACAGACAAAATAATAATTATTCAGTAAATAAGCTATTAATGTCAAAATATAAAAAGCTAGAAGATGGCTTGTGGATGAGACTCGAATAAAGTTTTCATTATAAATATAATAAATTTACTAATAACAATGAGAGAAAAACAGTTAAATAATTAAAAGTATTATTTGATAATACTAATATTATTATTATATGTATTAATTGAAGTACACCTCACATCGACAGCCCAAAGACACTAATTCATCAGAAACAACCTTACTCCAAGACGTTCAATAAAACAATTGTTTTTTTTTTTCATTTCTTTGTTTTGCGTCTTGGCGTGAGGCAGTCTCTAAATTGATGAGTCTGTTTGGGCTGTTGGTGTAAGCTATACTGCATTTGATCTTGATGAGAATTTATATTTTGGCGTATGCCCGATGATGCCTTGATTGGTGAAACTTAGATCGGTCTGTTGATCTCTTGTAGTGAGTTCAGGCTTTGTTTCTGGAAGTTTTCCGGTCGCATTCTAATAATAAAGGTACCTTTATATATAATAATACCTTTAGACTCGATATAAATATCCTTTTTATGGAAAGGGAAAGTTGTTTGTATAGGAATAGGGGTCAAAGTATAAAAACGAGGAAAAGAGAAGACCTTGATGAGTGCGGGGGATGTTTTCAACGCGACAAAACAGTAGGGAAGTTTGGGAATATCATTGAACATCAATATTAAATGCACTTCCGCTTAGGACAATGAATGGAAAACAGGAAAAGCGCTCGCATTACACACACGGTATTAAAATAAACTTCTCCATAAGGAAATCTGCTCTCTACGCCATTTGTAAACACATCATTTATTAATTAAATTGCTGCTCAAACAAGTATTTTGTAGTATTTGTACTTTATTTTTCAACTATAAATAACTAAATTTATAAATTAAAATAAAATAAAGTAACAGTTCCGCATTTTGTCGCTTTGAATTGAGCCAACATGTTTAATTTCACATTCGTTTCACAAACATATATCATATCATCTATACTTCAAAGTGTTGTTTCGAAAATTGATGAATTGGTTACACATGTCCCATAACTACACTCTTTTTTTCATACTAAAACTCACGATACCCACAGTCCGCTCCCGTAACACCCGTTCTCGGCTCTCAGATGTATATGCAGCATCCCCCCGAACAGCAGATCTTGGCAGAGCTTTCCTTATCTAGGGCTCTAGAGACCTTCCCAGGGCTCTCTCAGCTTCTATAAATTGGATTCTTTTAATTGGGAGAAACTCCAGGTGGATGCTCGTGTTCTAGGACAAATCACTTCCCTTCATACCCGATGCCTGTTAAAAAGTACAGTCTCTCACGAACCACATATTGAACCACCATGGGTTTTAATGGTTCAGGTTTTGCAGGTTATTTACTTGGGACCAACGATTCGCCAACAACGGCTTGGAGTGTCCCCATTACTGGGGAACCGTTATTTCCAGATATGTAGATGGCTTGCATTTATTAATTTTGATAATGGTAAACTATAAATTTTTTAAATATTTTTATTTAGAAGAGAAAAGATTTGTCCTGGCCGGGATTCGAACCCGGTCCGAACTCGTAACTCGTAATCCGTTCTCTTCACCGATCCTATATCCCCGTGTTCTCGCAATATTTGCGACTTATACACGGGGAAGAACGTTCATGGAACATTACTTAAATCGGGATCTTTCGTTGACTTAGGTCAATTTTATATTTATAATTTATTTATACTTATAGTTCTTTTGATGGTGGTTATTTTTAAATATTTTTATTTTGAAGAGAAGAGATTTGTCCTGGCCGGGATTCGAACCCGGGTCGTCTGCATCTCTGGTGCAGTTTTCTTAACCACTGAGCTACCAGGGGTCGTATCCAAGTCAGTCAAATCCATTCTCTTCGGCGACCCTATATCCCCCTGTTCTCGCAAAATCTATTCTCTTCAAAATAAAAATATTTAAAAATAATTACCATCAAAATAAAAATAAATTATAATTTTTTTAGTTTTATTTATTTACGGTTCAAAATTTCATTAACAACAATCACAAAATACTTGTACGGGTAGGATATAGGAATGTGATATTACAAAATCTATACTTCATTACAATAAACTTCATTCAGCATTAACATATCAAGTCCAGTGTAACGGAATTAATATATTGATGATGAATAAAGTAATTATGTATTTATATTTAATAACAATCCTTCTGGCTTTTAAAGGAGATTTAACACTGAAAAAACACTTGTTATGAGAAAGTAAATTTTCTTTCAGGCATACGTCATACCAAATCTTCAAAGCGTTCTCCGTTTAAAAAACGCAAACATTTCGCTATTTTAATTACTAATTTCATGTTAAAAGAAAAGGTTTTCAACCCACTAACAGGAATTCTGTGTTCATATTAAGATGATTTAGAATTTAATAGGGTATTAGTTGAAAATGGAATAAAGCCAAGTAAAAGACTACAATCGCAATCTTTGATTCTTTTTCCATTTTTCGCCTTAAAAAATGATACCTGATTCTTCCATCATGGGCACCATGAAAAAACATAATAAGAATTATCATTGCCAAAACTCTGAGCTCAACCTTTAATTATAAGAAAAAGGTGCAAGATATCCGATATATCCAACGAGCATGAGACAGTACCCCACCGCCAAGACGTTCAACATGCAACTGAAAAGAAGGTAATACGCAACCCAAGTTGCAAGTAGTTGTTTGTTGAACGTCTTGGTGGTGGGGTGCTGTCTCATGTTTGGAGCCTGTTTGGGTTGTTGATCGTTGGGATGTATTGCACCTTTTTCTTCGAGATGTGATTCACATAACCTTTTTTTTTTTTTTTTTTGTGTCTTGATAATGCCTGAATAGGCGAAACGTCGACCGGTAAGTGGGTGTAGTACTGGATTTGAAACATAAGGCTTTGCATTGTGTTTTTCCCAATTGCATTATAATAAATAATAGTGTTTCTTTTTGAGTTGTGGCTCTATTTTATTGACTCAACCTTTAATGTTTAAGAATCAATATTTTCTTATTACTTACTTATAAAATAGGCATAAGTCACACACGGTCTAGTGATTAGGACAACAACCTACTCTGGCTATCCAATGCACTAAAAACTCCTTAGTTATGCCATCTTTCGGAAGGGACGTAAAATGAGGTTACCGAGCCGGTTCGAGATTAAAGATCCCCTATTCCAAGAATGATATCGTGCTAGACAAAATTTAGGACTTCCGCTGTAGGATCGTCCGATTAGCCATTGTAGGGTAAAGTAAAATTAAATAAATAAACAACAAACAAACAACGATAAGTACGACACTTTTTTTTAAATAATAAAAAATTGTTTTAGCTTCTTCTTTTTTTTTTCTAAAATGATAAAATTATAAATAAAATTGCTATATTATTTGTAGGGAATATTTATTAAATAATGAAAAGTGTAAACCGCTTTATTGCTGTGCCGAAGTTCCCTGATTCAAATCCAACTGTGACAGATAAGAGTATCAACCATTCATATTTCGACTTACAAACTATTTTGTCGCGTTGATCCCCTATGCGGATCAAGATGTCCTGTTTTTTATATTTCAACACTTACTCCTATTCATAACATTTGCCCTTCCACTTAGTTTTCATACTTTAACACTTAGTTTTTATACTTCATTATTTTATTTATTTTTATTTTTATTATTTTTTATCTAGACTTTATTTTATTATCACTTTTGCATTATTTTCCTTTTATTACTGCATGTATATTTGTTTGCGTATGTATATATTTTATTGCATTCACTTATTTTATTTTGTTTATAACACTTTTTTGTTTTGTTATGGAATGGTTGTAGCTACATAGCACCATTACTTATTGCCCACAAGTGGCAGATTTTAATGTCTGAATAAAGTGTTTAATAAAAAAAAAAAAAAAAGTTTTTATACTTAAACTTAGTTTTTATACTTTAACACTTGCTCCTATTCATAAAAATCCCCCCCCCCCAAATAATGTATATGTACCTTTGTTATTATGCAATCGGAAAAATTCCAAAAAAAGCAACTTAAGCCTGTAAAAAACTTGAAAATAACTGACCAATCAACGCTTCGCTAATGAAGGAGACATCAAGGCATACACTGAAGTATAAATTCACACGAATGGGGATAAAATGCAGCACATCTCACACCAACAGCTCCAGGGAGATCTGCTGACCCACCTAGGGCTCAGCCAGCGTCTATAAAGAGGATACTGTTTATTAGCAGGAAAATCCTGTTGATTGCCGAATTCACCTCCTTGCCAACTGGTGTGTCTTAGAAACAGTACAGTCCTTTCCATGCACTGAACCATTCATAGGTTCAACCTGTACAGTACAGATTTTTTTTATTATTTGTAAATTATAAATTTACTTCTAAGGCAATATCCACTAATCCATACAAAGGTCATTCTTGTGTTGGGTCGGAGACCTAATGTTTAACACTAGAACTACGGACGGGTCAAAATGACCGGTTGCTTCATTTATTTATAACATTTCCTCTTTAAGTATTATTTAATATTCTACGATAATGTAATGATTTTTATTAAATTTGTTTATACAATAATATAAATTATTTCGTTCTTACGCTTCTAATTTTCTAATTTTGTGTTATACCTAAATATACGAACTGGTCATTTTGACTGGTCATGAAAATATCATGAATACATGTTGTGTATTCTTGGAATTTTTATACATCTATAAGTCCGGGAAATTCTCGGAATTCAAATATTCTACGTTTTCAATTTATTATGCCTATATTTGTGTATATGTAATATATAAAATTTCAAATTAATATTCTAGCTTGCCGTGTATTAGTTGCAAGTTGAAACACGTGCTACTCTTTATGCTATGTTGATACTACTCTTTATGTTATGTAATTACAATATTTGAATGAAATAATGCAATTATGAAAAATCACAATGCAAAGCCTTATGTTTCAAATCCAGTAATACACCCACTTACCAGTCGACGTTTCGCCTATTCAGGCATTATCAAGACACAAAAACAAAAAATAGGGGTTATGTGAATCACATCTCGAAGAAAAAGGTGCAATACATCCCAACGATCCCCCAACAGCCCAAACAGGCTCCAAACATGAGACAGCACCCCACCACCAAGACGTTCAACATACAACTGAAAAGAAGCAAATACGCAACCAGCTGGGAAGGTTATAGAATCTGCTGATCCACAAAACATATCAAGTAATACTAACATATAAATTTATACACATTAGCAAAGTTAGCCAAATTTTTCTTTTAAAATATTCAACGTTTCTGAATAATATTTTTTCAAATTTCTACAATCTGTTTTATAATTAACCGACATGTCAATCTTTTGCGCAATCTGCATGACCTCGAACAACTTCCTTTGTTTTTTTGTTTAATTAAACAAACATACCGGTCATTTTGACCGGTTGGTAGAAATAGGTATATGGTAAATCTTCGTAGTTTTAGTGTTAATGTCAGTGTCATTATTAGCAAGGCAATAGGTGTGTATGTATTTCCCAAGTAATTGCTCCCTCCAACGCCCTGTTACTGTCAGTAAATAACGCTAGAGTTGGTTGCTCTAGTATCGTTATGCCTCTGTATTACATCTCTTTGAGTCGTGAATGCTTCACTTCATTATTAATCTAGTGCTTCGCTGGTTCGAATGATTTAAAAGATAGGCATGAATGGAACTTATGATTTCAATTATAAAACATTTTTATATATAATAATGTTTATTGTATTTAATTACTATCTACTCAACCAGCCCTTTTGCCCTCATACAAAGCAGGTATATATTACAATATCAACAACAGTAGAGTGGAGATTGTTCCAGTATTTTAGAGATCTAAGCCATTAAAGACTTGACATGAGATGTGTAACATTCAATATGATTGATACAAGAAATAGAAAATTATACAAAAACAACACCAAAATACAGACAATAACGAACAAAACACATATTATTATAAATAATACCCGTTTTTTAATATGTTCTTCTATATAAATTAATATGTTCTTATATGTTATATATAAGAACAATATTATATATAATAATCCTACTAATATTATAAATGCGAAAGTTTGTATGTTTGCCTCTCTTTCACGCAAAAACTACTAAACGGATTTGGATGAAACTTTACAGTAATATAGGTTATACATCAGAATAATACATAGGTTACAGCAAGGGTGTATTTAGGGGGCACGTGCCCTCTCCAAATACGCCCTCCTGACCGTTTTTTAGGTACTGTGGAGGATCCATTATAGCACATAATTAAAGTCAAATCTAATCTACTTTTCCTACTAATATTATATATGCGAAAGATTTAGGGGAGCACGGGGGCACGTGCCAGATAGTTTTTTGTGTTCTGTGGAGATTCCATTATAGTACATAATTAAAGGCAAATCAGGAAATTAGCATTTTGAAATTTGCAGATAGCTTCTTTGTATAATTTAAGAAAGAAATTTGGATAATTCCACCCTCAAGGGTTTACCCTTTAATATAATAGGGATTCAAAGATTGTATGGAGTCCGTCAGTTTTGAAGTTAAACATCTGAAATTTTGGATATACGAGTAACTTATAGTTAATATAAAAAATATTAAATTATGTATTTATAAAATGATCTGTCACGAAACCTCATGTGGCAGACCGAATTCCACGCGAGCGAAGCCGCGGGCAAAAGCTAGTATTATATATATATATATATATATATATATATATATATATATATATATATATATATATATATATATATAAATATATTCTTATATGTTCTCATGTATGTATATGTTCTTATATATAAATTTTGTATTAATTATTAATCATGTGTACTTCTTTTCTCTGTTGGGTTTTTTAATTTTACCAACAACCAAAACATATTTACCTGTTACAACCATTGTATGTAAAATCATTTTCATTTTAAGGGATTATCCCATGTTTAAAAATATGTATATAATTTAAAATAAAATAAAACAAAATATTTTTAAAAAAATATCATTGATGTGAATTTTTCTCTTTGATAAATGCAAAAAATGGTAGAACCTTGACTGGTCAGTTGTCTTCCAGTATTTTAGGCCTTATGGCTTATGTTTTTTTGAGTTTTCCTAATACATTCTAATAATTATCTCATGTGACTTTGCTCATTTTTATTAGTAAATTTATTGTATGTATAACCAAAAAACAACAACGAAAAACCTCTAACAACACAACCCGTTAAGGGTCTAGGGCTCAGAACATTTTAATGACTGTTCTGTTTCTTGGACAGCGGTTGTCCAGGAAGGTGATTTGTCCCTAAATCACGCTCAACCGCCATATTTGCCCTCCTTATTTTGGGTACCTATATTATAGAGGCTTGGTGAGCCCCAGGAGAGTACTAGGTACCATAGGATTCATCTCCGGCCGCTAGATTAATTAAAAGACTGTCCAGAAAACGGGATTTGAACCCAATTCCTTCGGCATGGCAACTCAGCGCTCTACCACTGAGCCACTCCTCCCCCTTTTATTTATGGATGAATTGTATGTATAATGACAAATACCTTCTAATTTTTTTTCATAAACTCATCTTCTAGCTTTATATATTTTACTAATTGGGCATGCAGTTGGAAATTAAACAGTAGGATATGTATAAATTTGACATTTTTAATAATTGACGAACCATTAAATTGCATAAGAATTTACACTATAATTTTTGAGTGCTAGAGGGAGGGAGAGAGTGTGTAAGAGAAAGAGATATATATATGGTAATAGTGTAATAATATTTATTTATGGTAGCGCAAAAATTTGAAAAACAAACAATTATTTTCAACTCGAATACGGACTTTAGATTTTTTTTTTTTTTTAGACGGTTCACGGTTATGTTTAGTAGCCACAATTACTAGATAAGACATTTTTCCTGTCACGTGTAAATAAATTAGTATCTGTTATTTGAATTTTTGAATCAATTGGTGAATACTAAAATAGCAGAAGAATTTCCAGTATAATGTTTTATAAAATTCATAAGAAGTCTTCCATGAAGCGAAAACCGTTATTGAAGTAAGGAGAAACAATACATATTAATAAAATATATAAATATAAAGGCTGAAAATGACGAAATAACGCTGAAATATATCAAAATACAGAGAATATATGAAATAAGGAAAAGGAGACTCATGTTTGGTCTGAGGTTAAGAAGAGAAAGTGAAGATATGAAAGCATATTGAAAGAAAATAAAGTGAAGAGAAATTGTAAGTGGAACGTGGTCCTTAGGTGGCCTATTCGTTGGGGGAAATATTTATTATGTATTAATAAATTTTGTAAACCATAATAATAGAATTAATTTTTCATGAATTAACGTTCTATAATGTGCTTTATGAGTCGATTGGCGTGCAATGAAATAAAACACGGTTCCCCTTATGTCCTCCATGGAATTTTGGTGTTTACGTGAAGTTTTGCATGATCTCACGTAGTATATTGTTTGAATTTCATCCTGAGTTAATTTTGATAACTTGGGCAGTTCTCGTAGTTTCCACTTCAAATACTTTTGTTTTTGAACAAACACCCTTATTGATAAATATCGCCATCGGTAGAGTAGGCATGGGAAGGAATTTCCAGTTATAGGGGGCAAAGCATTTACAGCGGTTGTTCACTTTCATCGTCAACCCTATCATTACCTTAACCACGTAAGCTACAAGAAAATCGAATAAATTTTTTGCAGGAATAAATTTTAAATATAAATATAATTTATTTTATTTATTCTCTTCACTGATCCCATATCCCCGTGTTCTCGCAATTTGCGATGTATTCAAGGGGAAGAAGGTTCATTGAACATTACTTTAATTAGGATCTTGTTGATTTACGTCATTATGTATTATTATAATTTATTTTATTTCTTTTTTTATTTATATAATAAAATAAATTATCATATAAATTACAGTGTATGACCTTTAATTTAATCAGCATATTGAACCGCAAGACAAGTATGTAATGCGGGATAGTATCTCCTTTATCCTCAAGTTTGTTCATTTAACGTCACTTTATGCTGCTATGGCTAATCGGATGATGCTACAGTGGGAGCTCTAAATTTTGCCTATCCAGTTTTAATTAGGATAGGGATTTTTAACGAGTACCTGACATCACACAGGCTCGGGACCCCCGTTTAACGTCCCTTCCGAAGGACGGCGTAACTAAGGATTTTTTACTCCCTTAAAAAAATCCTAGGGTCACCTGACGGGCTACGAACCCGCGATCTTGGGTTTAGTAGTTTGTCACGCTAACCACTAGACCACAGATGACCGTCTTTTTCCTTTAGTTTCAGGAGCTTTTGTCCATTGTTTTTGTTTATTTATGGCTCTGTTATTTTTGCGTTAAGATGAAAAATTATGTTAACATAAAACTCTAAACATATAATGTTCAAAGAGTGGCTTGTTCATAATGGCGTTTGAATATTAAACGGTAAATCGTTAGACTAAAATATTGTAAATATAAAAGATATACAATCCTTATACCAGTACGATGGACAACACACAAACAAGGATGTTTCTTTTATTATAATAATTAAAAAAATCATAATACATTCTACTATCGGCAAGAAGTCGACTGGATTATTACTGAAATGAGTTAACTCATGTCAAAATGAAATTTTAGACTCAGATGCTATCCACAAATCTTGATTTCATAAAGTAAGTTTCACAATAAAAGTATTGTTACGGGCTACTGGGTATTAAAATGAATTAAACAATTCCTCAATTAAAGATACTAATATTTATTAACAAAATGATAAAAAGGATACAATTAGACTATTAACAATTAAATTATTAAACTAATATAAATTTATAATGACAATATTCTAAATATTATAATCTAGGCCTAACTCCTATTTTAACTATTACAATAATATAAGATATTACTAATTCTAGATAGCTTAACTAGTTACAATAGTTTCTATGAATATATTACACTACAATTTATAACTAATAATTAACACTTACAGTTCACTAGTCCACCGACCGAAAGATTCTCCAAGTATCACAAACTGATACACAGTAACAAACAGAAACAGTTTATTACACTCGCGAGACTGTTACAGTTCACTGATACACTTATTACACGGGCCGGTTCAACACTGACTAGTTTATCACACTGACACTCACTCATCACAGATCTTCACTGGTCTACTCTCAGACTAAGACTGGCTGCCTCGAGTTGAGGGAAGTATTTAAAGAGGCAAGGCCGAACATTCTAGAACACAGAGGGGCCAGAAAATTCTGGAATCTTCTTAATCCTTTTCCGAAAAAAGAAGACGATCTAGAACAGTCCTAATCCTATTTTAACTTCTCCCGCCGACGGATTTAAGCCGCTAATCCTCTTGCTTCCGTCTTCCTGCCGGCGCCCGCAACACTGCCCCCTCCTTAAAAGTGCTCTGCCCCAGAGCAAGTCCGGAGAAATCGGGCATTTATGAGCTTCTACTGATGGGGACGCACTTTCTTTCCAGGGGTTGAACGTGCACACCAATATGGCAACTCCAGAGTTGGCGAATGTCTGTTCGATCATGTCCCTGACAATCTTCCACTCCAAGCCGTCGTATCCACAACCCAACTTCAGAATAGCGAGCTTAGTGACACGCAGTCTCAGAAGCATACTCCGAAGGTCGTCGAGGCTTCGCCGTAGTGCGTAATATGTCGGCTTCTGGTCAGTGGCACGCTTGGTAACCAAGTAAAACAGGTGTCGTTCTTCGTGTGGCTGGTGGAGTGCCTTCCCGACACTTGGTCCTTGGCGTTCCAGCTCCTCAGTTCCGCCGAACTTCTTCCTGAAGACCGTTGCAATCCCTCGAGAAGTCCTCAGATCTTCGGCAACGCAATGGGCCAGAGAATACTCCACTGGTAACGAGAAGATATCCCTGTAGATTACCTGAGTTACTCCACGGGACCCTGGTACTTTAGTATGAGCAACTGAGTTATTTGTCTTGACGTTGTTTAGGTACCTGACCTGCTGGTCTTCTTTCGGGCCGTGGTCTCCTTTGTACGGGGCCAGTCTATTGAAATGGACTACCTTGGGTTTTCCTTTAGGCTGCTTCCTGATCCTATATACGACGTCGTTGATCCTCTTGACGATCTCAAACGGGCCGTCCCAGGAGTTCTGCAGTTTAGGTGAGTAGCCTCGCCTTCTTCGAGGATCATGTAGCCAGACCAAGTCTCCAGGTTGGTAGCCACCTTTCTCAGCCCTGATGTCGTAGCGCTCCTTCATTCTGTCACTTGCCCCCTGGATGTTTGTGCGAACCTTCTCGTGGATATTATCCATTCGCTTCCGTAGATCCGAGACGTACTCCTCTCCGGCAATTTCCTCATCAGGCTTGAAACCGAATTTCAGATCACAAGGCAACCGAAGTTCTCTGCCGAATACCACATTTGCGGGAGTCTGCCCCGTTGCCTCACTGACTGAACTGCGGTAGGCCAGCAGGAACAGGTGAAGATACTGGTCCCAGTCTCGCTGATGGTCGGAGACCACTTTGGACAAATATCGACCCATAGTCCTGTTCATGCGCTCCACCATGCCATCGGATTGAGGGTGAAGAGGTGTCGTCCTGGTCTTCCGTATTCCCAGTGCTTCGTACATCCCGGAGAAGACTGCAGACTCGAAGTTTCGTCCCTGGTCAGAGTGAAGTTCCATGGGTACTCCAAACCTACTGACGAGCTGCTTCACCAGTACGTCCGCAACCGTGACTGCCTCCTGATTTGGAAGGGCGTAAGCTTCCACCCACTTGGAAAAGTAGTCCATGGCCACGAGAATATACCGGTTACCTTCATCCGTCACAGGGAAAGGGCCAGCGATGTCAATTGCTATTCTCTCAAACGGTGCTCCCACGTTGTACTTCTTCATTGGGGCCTTCTTTCTTCTTATGGGTCCGTTAGAAGCCGCACAAGTCGCACAACGCCTGCACCAGTCCAACACATCGTCCTTAAGGTTCGCCCAGTAAAAGCGTTCACGTACCTTTTCCAATGTACGGTGAACCCCAAGGTGGCCACCAGATACTCCGTCATGAAGTTCCCTGAGTACTTCGGGCACTTTACTCTTTGGAACGATGAGCTGTAGTCTGCGCTGATCTCCTTCCGTGTTCTCCAATGCCCGTTTCAGCAGCCCGTTGTCCACTAGAATGGAGTCCCATTGGGCCCAGTAAGTCTTTACATTCTCCGACATTGGAGCAACATCCTGCCAGGTTGGTCTTCCTTGCCCTGATAGTTTCCACTGCTTCATTTGTTTCAAGTCCGGGTCCCTGTCCTGCTCCTTTGACACCTCTGCATCCTGCCAACTGTCCATGACCACCGTTGTCCTCAACACTGCTGCCTGCTTCTCTTCTTGTCGAGAACAATGCCCGCAGTCTTCGCCACAAGGCCTCCTTGAGAGCGCATCCGCATTTCTGTGACTCGTTCCAGCACGATGAGCAGATTCAAAGTCATATTCTTGAAGGCGCTCTATCCACCTCGCCACTTGTCCTTCTGGTGACTTGAATCGTAGCAGCCACATTAGAGCCGCGTGGTCCGTTCTCAGGAGGAATCTTCTGCCGTATAGATATTTGTGAAAATGCTCTATAGATTTCACCACTGCTAGAAGCTCCTTCCTTGTGACACAGTAGTTGCGTTCCGGAGCTGAGAGCGCTTTACTGAAATATCCAATGACCCTTTCTTCTCCATCTTGGAGCTGAGAGAGGACGCTCCCAATAGCGGTGTTGCTGGCGTCTGTGTCAAGTATGAACTTGCCCTCGGGACGGGGATAGCTCAGAATAGGAGCACTACTCAACTTCTTCTTCAACTTCTCAAAGGATGCCTGACATTCGTGATCCCAAAGGAAAGTCCGTTTTTCCTCGGTGAGCCTGGTAAGAGGTTTTGCAATGTTTGCAAATCCTTTCACGTACCTCCTGTAGTAGGTGCAGAGGCCGAGAAAACTTCTTACTTGGTGCTTATCTCGAGGTACTGGCCAGTCGGTGATCGCTGCAATCTTCTCTGGGTCAACGGCAACTCCATTGTCCGACACAACATGCCCCAGATAGTTGACTTGCCTTCGGAAGAGATGACACTTCTTCGGGTTCAATTTAAGGTTCGCTGCACGCAGTCGTTCGAAGACCTTCTCCAGATTCTTCAGATGGTGAGCGAAGGACTTTCCCAGCACAATCATGTCATCTAAGTATACCAGGCAAATTTCCCAAGAGAGACCTCTTAACACGCTTTCCATCAGCCTCTCAAATGTTGCAGGAGCATTGCAAAGCCCGAATGACATTACCGTAAATTGCCAGAGTCCAGTCCCAATCGAGAACGCTGTCTTCTCTTTATCTTCAGGTTTCAATCCAACCTGCCAATATACACTGCGGAGATCCAAGGTAGAGAAAAGTTCACACCCCTCCAGGGTGTCCAGCGTATCATCAATCCTGGGGAGCGGATAACTGTCTTTCTTGGTGACGTTGTTCAGAAGGCGGTAGTCTACGCAGAATCTCGTTGTGCCGTCCTTCTTCTTCACCAATACAACAGGAGACATCCAGGGGCTACTCGAAGGCTCAATGACACCATCATTCGCCATCTCCTTGATGATCTTCTCGGCGTCCTCCCGTTTGGCTAACGGCAGCCTCCGCGGGACCTGTCGGATGGGCTTAGCATCCCCGGTGTCAATCCTGTGCTGGACGATATCCGTTCTACCCCGTGGCCCTGGACTGATCTCGAAAACGTCCTGCCATCGGCTTCACTTCCTCGCTTTGTTCAGGCGAGAGGTCCCGGCATGATTCGTCCACAAATCCAGTTAGTTCTTCCGGCAGTCCTCGCAGCTCGGTGGGATGATGTTGCAGCTGACGTACCACTGAGGTAGCGGTAGCACATTCCCCGACCGATGTTCCTTTGTTCACCGTTACTGGGATGCTGTTCAGGTTCATTAGCCGAATCGGAGTGGTACGTCCAACCTTGATGAGAGACCTTGCAACCATTAAGCCGCGTCCGATCTCCTGTTCTTCTTGCCTTCCAGGTTCAAGTAGCACACATTGACCCTCAGGTAGATGTCCTTCGATCGTCCCATGCGTTATGATTTGGCTCCGTGCAGGTAAAGTGGTGTCCTCTAGTAAGCGCACTCGTGCGTAGATGTCCTTTCCCTGCCGAAGGATGACTTCTTCGTCTCCCATCGTCATCACACCTCTCGCCATATCCAGCTTGATCCCGTATGCGATCATTAAGTCCGTGCCCAATATGACATCTTCATCAATATCTGCCACGAGAGCACGGTGCTTCAGATGTTGATCCCCGATGATGAAGTAGGCAACTGTCTCCCCGTAGACCTTCGCTGGCTCTCCTGTGGCAGTCCGTAATGTCCAAATCGTTGGCAACATCTTCTCAGCAGGAACTGTCTTTGAGCTCAAGATTGTCTTGGTTGCGCCGGTATCCAGTAGCAGACTTCGCAGCTGCCCGTTCACCTTCCCATCAACGTAGAAGCTGTTCGTTCTGCTCTACTGGTCTTCCTCGGGCCTCTGACGTAGCGGGCTGATAGTTGTTCCTCCCCATCAACCCTACTTCGTTCCTGTGGCTTTTCTTGCTTCTTGGATGGACACTTGCTTCTGGGACACGGGTCCTGAGAGCCTCCAAAACCTTTGTCACTATGTCTTCGACGCTAGGGACCACAGTAGGCTCCGCTTCAGCTGCTCGAACTCGCGCATGGCCCCGTACTGACTGCCTGACAGCCTCGAACTCTATGGCCTGAGATAATGCGTCTCCCAAAGTCTTTGGCCGGGCGAGCTTCACTGCCTGTTGCGTCTCGGGGTCCCGAAGTCCATCCAGGAATTTGTCGACAGCCAGGCTCTCGTAGACATCATCGGTGACCGATGGGTAAGCATTCCTCACCAGCCGTGCAATGTCTGCTTCAAATTCCTGTAGCGTTTCGTTGCTCTTCTGGATCCTGCTTCTCAGCTGTGAGCGATATAGCTGGTCCATGTGGCGGTGGCCGAAACGCATCTCCAGTATTCTAACCAGTTCCCCGCAGTACTCCCAAGGCGTCTCCAAGCAAGGCCAGGCACAACGCTGAAGCTTGGGTCTCTTTTGACCACCCGTGGATCGAAGCCGCTGTCTCGAAGAGAGTCATGTAGTCCTCCCACGGCGTCTTTCCGTCGAACACTGGAATGGTGTTGTGAGTAGGTGGCGTCCCAGCATTGGCGGGCCTAATGGTGCTATGAAGGCTGCCGTCGGAGGAACGGTCGGTGTCGTTCGTCGGTAGGTTGCTCTTACGTCCCTCGAGAGCTTCTACTCTCAGCCTAAGTTCGTTTTTAATTGAATTCAGTTCTTCTCCTAACCTAGATTCTACATTAGCTACTTTATTATTTACATCGACTAACTTATTCTCAACATTTTCCATTAACTTAGTCTCTAATGTACCTAACTTAGACTCTAATGTGTCCAATAAATCACTTTTTACAGTACCTAGCTCATTTTTAACAATACCTAATTCATTACCTAGCTTATTTTCTATATTGCTTAACTCATTACCTAGCTCATGTTTAACATTGCTTAATTCATTACCTAGCTTATTTTCTACATTGCTTAACTCAATTTTAACAGTACCTAATTCATTACCTAGATTATTTTCTACATTGCTTAACTCATTTTTAAAAGTTGCAGACAACCTGCTTAAATCAGTTTCAAACAGAACGTCATCTGGATTTTCCCCTAAATCTACAAAAAATTGACGCATGCGCTGTTGCAGCACACTTTTAGTTCCAGATGAATCCAGATCACGTTCCTCCAATTCCCGTTTCAAATCCGCAACTTTTAAATCAATTAATTTAACACT
The DNA here is from genome assembly GCA_037127475.1 of Arma custos. Lineage (NCBI taxonomy): Eukaryota > Metazoa > Arthropoda > Insecta > Hemiptera > Pentatomidae > Arma > Arma custos. Next base: position 48,275,031 of record CM073761.1, read on the forward strand.
TTTAGAAGCCATTATACATATAGTAGCCCAATAATTACAAAATGCAAAATAATAGCAATTACACAATTACCCCACACCTGACACCAATTTGTTACGGGCTACTGGGTATAAAAATGAATTAAACAATTCCTTAATTAAAGATACTAATATTTATTAACAAAATGATAAAAAGGATACAATTAGACTATTAACAATTAAATTATTAAACTAATATATATTTATAATGAAAATATTCTAAATATTATAATCTAGGCCTAACTCCTATTTTAACTATTACAATAATATAAGATATTTACGTCCCCGTTTAACGTCCCTTCCGAAGGACGGCGTAACTAAGGATTTTTTACTCCCTTAAAAAAATCCTAGGGTCACCTGACGGGCTACGAACCCGCGATCTCGGGTTTAGTAGTTTGTCACGCTAACCACTAGACCACAGATGACCGTTTTTTTCCTCGAGTTTCAGGAGCTTTTGTCCATTGTTTTTGTTTATTTATGGCTCTGTTATTTTTGCGTTAAGATGAAAAATTATGTTAACATAGAATTCTAAACATATAATGTTCAAAGAGTGGCTTGTTCATAATGGCGTTTGAATATAAAACGGTAAATCGTTAGACTAAAATATTGTAAATATAAAAGATATACAATCCTTATACCAGTACGATGGACAACACACAAACAAGGATGTTTCTTTTATTATAATAATTAAAAAAATCATAATACATTTTACTATCGGCAAGAAGTCGACTGGATTATTACTGAAATGAGTTAACTCGTGTCAAAATGAAATTTTAGACTCAGATGCTATCCACAAATCTTGATTTCATAAAGTAAGTTTCACAATAAAAGTATTGTTACGGGCTACTGGGTATTAAAATGAATTAAACAATTCCTCAATTAAAGATACTAATATTTATTAACAAAATGATAAAAAGGATACAATTAGACTATTAACAATTAAATTATTAAACTAATATAAATTTATAATGACAATATTCTAAATATTATAATCTAGGCCTAACTCCTATTTTAACTATTACAATAATATAAGATATTACTAATTCTAGATAGCTTAACTAGTTACAATAGTTTCTATGAATATATTACACTACAATTTATAACTAATAATTAACACTTACAGTTCACTAGTCCACCGACCGAAAGATTCTCCAAGTATCACAAACTGATACACAGTAACAAACAGAAACAGTTTATTACACTCGCGAGACTGTTACAGTTCACTGATACAGTTATTACACGGGCCGGTTGAACACTGACTAGTTTATCACACTGACACTCACTTATCACAGATCTTCACTGGTCTACTCTCAGACTAAGACTGACTGCCTCGAGTTGAGGGAAGTATTTAAAGAGGCAAGGCAGAACATTCTAGAACACAGAGGGGCCAGAAAATTCTGGAATCTTCTTAATCCTTTTCCGACAAAAGAAGACGATCTAGAACAGTCCTAATCCTATTTTAACTTCTCCCGCCGACGGATTTAAGCCGCTAATCCTCTTGCTTCCGTCTTCCTGCCGGCGCCCTTAACAGTATATTTTTTTTCTGAACATCCTCCATTATGAAGTTCAAATGTAATTTAAATGAAAATTTAAATTAATTTGAAATTACAGACTTAAGAAGAATCGTAAAAATAATTGATGCACATGTTATGTCTAATTTTTGTTGAAAACCCGACTTATATTATTAATAATGTTAACAGCAGGGAATGATCCATGTGGGATCAAGAGACCCTCCTGTGGCTCACCCAGCCTCTATAAAGAGCGTACCTTTAATTAGGGGAAAACCTGGCTGTTAAACGTGTTCTGGGACAAAAAACATCGTTGCTCAGTCGTTATCCTAAAAAAAGTACATCTTCTACCCAACACCCTTCATTATTTTGGGTTTTTCTAATTTATTTATTTTTGCAACGCACTAATATCTTTTTTATGCAATCCTTAATTACCAAATCCCATTTATTATTCTTACGAATAATGACGATGAACGATGTTAGTCATGATAGTCATACGAGAGTGATTTTAGTCACTCTCTTACCTATAAATTTATGTCACATAATTGATTTGATCAATACGATATTTGTGAACTAGCGCAAGGCATCTTTCGTGCTGTTTTGGGATTGAGTGTATAGAAATTCTATATGAATGTAAGATAGATTAACCGCTTATATATTTTTCATAAAAAAAATGTATATACGCTCAGAAGGAATATGAGGAGCTGGCGAACAGAACCGGATTAGTCCACTATTACTCGAACACACTTTTTTTTTTAATTATGATTCGTTGAACCTCATTACGTCGATCCCTGTTAATATTTCTAATGTAAACAGTCTCTAGGTAGGGAAAAAATAGCTTTAAAAAGTGCATTTTCAAACAAAATCGGTTTAGTCCGAGTTTTTACCAAACATATTAAAATTTACATTCATTTTTCATTCTAAAGCGGACTAGTCCCATATAGTGTTTATATCTTTAATACATTTTTAATCAAAAGCGGACATGTCCAGCAAACACTAAATATTAAGTAAAAAATATTAATATTTTTTGCTTTATTACTTTATGTGCGGTGTTAAATCTTTATTTATTTATTTAATCTTCTCCTCTTCTACCGCCAACGATGTGAGGATCCTTTCTGTAGAGCTTGATCCATGAATCCCTCTCCTGTACCAATCGTCTTCTCTTTCCCCATTCCAAACCTCTTCTGTCAAAGACCTGCTGAATTGCGCCTTCCCAATTCTTCCTTGGTCTTCCTTTCGGTCTCATACCCTCCACCTTTGTCACATATACGGCCTTCGCCGCTCTGGTTCCCACCATTCTGGAAACATGGCCGAACCATCTCAGCTTATGCTCTTCGATAATACCCCCAGCCGGCCGAAGTCCCACATTTGACCGTATCGTTACGTTTGGGACTCGGTCTCTTCTGTTCTTCCCTTCCATTCTTCTTAACTATCGCATCTCCATGGGTTGATGGGATGCTCTTGTGCGTTTTGGTTAGAGTCCAAGATTCACTTGAATAGGTGAGAATCGGTAAGAAAGTGTTTTTGTAAACTACTTTTTTTTAGTAAAAAATTTAATTTTAAGTGAAAAACATTAATATTTTTTGCTTTATTACTTTATGTGCGGTGTGAAATCTTTAAATAACTAAAATAATGACGAAAATACAGTACCTTACACGAGTCTTCTTAAGCAGGGACTAAACCATCCATCATTGCTTCAACGAATGCCTTCAGTAAATGAGATAAAACTTAAAAAAAAAAAAAATAGACGGGGCGTATCATAGTAACGCAGGTAGGTGATAAATGTGTCCAGTATCTTGAAGTAGAATGGTACAAAGAGGTAATACAGACTACATCAGGATCTACAGGCATCATTGAAGAAAATGAGATTGGTGGAGTAGGTGGTAATTGTAATGTGATAATTTTCTTAAAAACACAATAAATCTTTCAAATCTATACTTTTTGTCTCATTTTTGAAAGTCCTTTTAAATACAAAATCGGATTCGTCCAATACTAACAAAACCGGACTTGTCACATGTTTACCGTCAAAACCGGACAAGTCCATCTTTTTCGAACAAAACTCCCATTTTTGTTTCATAAATAACTTCTAAAATACAAAAGCAAATTAAAAATTAATTACTCATGTATCAATAGTACTAAACCATTTATCTATAATAACGTAATATTGTCTCGTTAATCTCCTATAATATATTAATATTAGTTTTTTAGCCATCCTGTAAAATTCCATTTCGTGGACTAATCCGGTTCTGTTCGCCAGCTCCTCATATGAAATATTTGATTTTCTTGCAAGTATTAAGTTTAATCCAATTAAGAGGACTGCGAGAGACCAAAAAAAAGTGGCAATATAATTTTATTGTTTTCCTTTTTCAAGAAAGTACTAATTAATATTTCTATGGTATTAAACGGAAAAGAGATATTTTATTAAAAACGAAACTAGAAATCAGCTAACAAAATTAACAAAGATTCTTTATTCTTTATTTGAGCATACATACTTTAATGAAAAGCGGGTCTTTTCTCCTCTGTCGTTTATTATTAAATATATTTGATTTTGTATGGAATGGAATGATGTATAGAATGAATCCCTTATTGTATATTCTATATTCTTCCATAGCTTGTTCTCAAAGCGATTTTTGTATTGTCATTCCCCTTTTTTATATGTTTCTATTACTTTAATTAGTGAGTTGACTTGAGGTATAGAGATAACCAAAACCTTAATAGCGTCCGTATATTAATATACATAAATATATATGTTGGGGAAAAAGAAATCCATTATTTTTTCGGTAGATGGCTGTAGTGATCGATAGCTCGTAAAGTATGGATCAAACAAGTTTATGCTCGTTGTCCAGGTGACATTTCAAACTAAAAAAATTCTTTTGCTGTGTTTTGTTTGTTCCATTCAGTCGTGAGTTATAGGGTGTTAACAATGGAAGTCAACAAAGAGAAAATTCGGTGTATTTTACAGTTTTTCTTTGATAAAGGCGAAAGTGCGTGCCAGGCCGCTGAAATTGTGAATGGTTTTTATGGTACCGATACTGTAACAGCTAATTACGTTTAATTTTGATTTCGCCGATTCCGTTCAGGTATTTTTGATACTAAAGATGCACCTCGCTCAGGCACTCGTCGAAAATGTAGATAAAATCACAGAAATAATCGAAGTTAACCTGCATGCTAGTAGTCGTAGCATGCAGCAAGCTGTATTCAAAAAGAAGCTCGATGTTTGGATTCCACATCAATTAACACCAAAAAACATGATGGATGAAATTTCCATCTGCGAAGCCTTGTCCAAACGGAAAGAAATCGACCCATTTATTAAACGGATGGTGACTGGGGATGAGAAATTGGGCCACATAAGACAATATTGTGGTGAAGCAGCTCAAACGGTGGCCAAACCAGGACTAACGGCCAGGAAGGTTCTACTGTGTATTTGGTGGGACTTGAAAGGAATCATTTATTATGAGTTGCTTCCGTATGGCCAAACACTAAATTCAGATTTCTACTGTCAACAACTAAACCGTTTGAAGTTAGCGATTGACCAGAAACGGCCAGATTTAGCTAAAAGAAGAGGCGTTGTGTTCCATCAGGACAACGCAAGGCCCACTCGTCTGTAGTGACTCGCCAGAAACTCCGGGAGCTTGGTTGGGAAGTTTTAATGCATCCACCATATAGTCCAGACCTGGCACCAAGCGATTTCCACCTTTTTCTCGCATTGCAAAACTTCCTGAGTGATAAGAAATTGGGATCAAGAGAAGATTGTAAAAATAGATTACTAGAGTTTTTCGCCAATAAGGACCAAGACTTCTATGAGAGAGGCATTATGAAGCTACCTTTAAAATGGCAACAGAACGGTGCATATTTGAAATCGTACAATCCGTAACATCTTAAATAAAGTTTTGAATTTCACGCAAAAAAATGGATTTATTTTTCCCCAAACTATTATATACATATATATATATATATATATATATATATATATATATATATATATATATATATATATATATATATATATAGATAAATAGATAGATATACAAATAATGGTAAATATAAATGGCAGTGACAGTAATTACTCATTCAAACACTTTCTCCCTCCTAATTTTCATTTACACCAACAACAAAAAAATAAATTAATAAATTACAGCTTTTAGGTTCACTCATCACAAAGTACTGATATTTATAAACACATTTTTTTTTTATGTAATTTACAAAATTTACTTTCGGATTGATTTCAGATCAAGGCTTTTAAGTACTCAATTTTCATTTTATGAATCTTATATTTCGAAATAATTGTAATAGAAGTATGTGGAAAAGCCATGTTTGCCACGTGTATATGACTGAAGACACGGACCAAATATTTTCCTTCGCGTTTGAAACATGAAACGCGAGTGGAAATTTCTGATTTTGAAGATTGTCTTTCTATCTCTTTTTTTCCCCTATACTATTATTCCTTTATATTTTTATTTTTTTTATTTGCCGATATAAATTTACCTATCATATAAATGAAAATTTATAAATTTTAGTATTGTGTAATATGGAAATTAAATGATTTGTTTTGCTTTTTATAATTTTGGAATCACTATCAGTTATTTTTATATTTATTTATTGTTATTCTATTTATATATATATATATATATATATATATATATATATATATATATATATATATATACACACATATACATACATACATATATATTACTCAAACATGATTTGTCATTCTTTCCTTTTATTTATTTGCTTACTTTTTTATTTTTATATTGATTTTATTTATTTATTAAATTGTAAATGAATACAACATTTATTTATATTTATTCATAATTAAATTCATTCATTTATTTGTATATACATTCACTTATTTTATAAATAATTATTTATTTATTTTCACTTTATTTATATTTATAGATTTATATGTATTTATTCATATTTATTTGTTTATTTTTAATTTGTTTATACTTATTTTTTAAATATTTATCTATTTATATTTATTTATTTTATTATTTCAGGATGATGCTTTTGAAGGTGGCTTATTTTATTTTCAAATGAAGGATCTAACAAAACCTCGAATACATATTTTTCGATAATAAGCCCTTATTGTAAACAGCATAGCTCCAAACCTCTGTGATTCCGCTAAATACTTGTGAAACTAAATTATTATTGTCATTATTTACTAACTCAAATATTTCAAATAATACGCAAGACATTGTTTTTAAATTAACTGAGTAATCTCCTAAATAGTTATATGTGGTTATTACCTCTGATTCTGTAGAATGTAGGTGTTTGTAGTTAATCGACAACTGTGAATTTCATATAGAAAAAAAAATACTTGATTATTATTCTTAATAATCTTTTCTTAATGATATTCATTAATTAATCGCTTAATATGCTTTTTCGTTATATCGTTATGATTAGTTATGCCAGTTTCGCTTCTTATTTGTACATCTCTATAATTCCCAAATAGATGCTCTTTCATTAGCTATAATTATTATTTCGTACCCACAAAAAGTATCGAATTACTTACTGTAAATTTTCTTCACTTATAGCGATATTATTTCTTATATATTTTATGTGCGTTTATTATTTGTTCTTGACTAGAACAAACTTTTTATGCGATTCTTATTATATGAGGCGTTTGGTTTCAAAACCGATTACATCCATTTTCAGGATCGAACAAAAAAAGATTCGATTAATTGTTTTTATTAATTTTTTCTTCATTTGGCTAACAATTCAGTTCATACAATAAATATTGACCATTTTTTATGATCTCTTTTTTTAAATCTCATTTAATAGTAAAAAAAAATATTTTGGATGTAATATACCTGAATTTCATCAGAAAATATCGATATCTGGTCAGTTTATGGTTGATAAAAAATCAGGCATTTTTTAAAACAAATCACTTTAATCAATATAATCAAACAATATAAAAACATAGTTTTGATTTTTCATACATCAACAATTTTCAATTTTTTATTAATTGTTTTAATTTTTAAATATTTTTATTTTGAAGAGAAAAGATTTTCCCTGATTATTTTTCTATTCTATTCTATATACGAATGAATGAAATACATCACCTGTACCACTACTATGTCAATTAAAATTTGTATATCTGAATAAGTGCATTAGTCAATTACAAAAGGTATTGCCAGCCATCTAAGAAGTGACTTACCTTAACCTACCTTATGTCTCTTCTGTGTATATATGTAATATTTTTTGTAAATATTATTAAAATAAATGTATATAGATTAGTTTAGTTTAGTTTCTTCAATATTTATTTTAATTGAAAACTTAAAACGCCCCATCTTTCCACTGAGCAAGCCGAGGAGGAGAAATGAGATGGCCATCCAGGGAACCGTTTTATTTTTATATATTTTTATTTTTATTTTATGGGAAGCGTTTTATTTTTTTTACTTTTTTTAATTAGATAAATTTCAATAATGGATTGCTTAGTTTATTTTATTTTTAGTTTATTTTTACCTTAATAAATTGGCCCCTAACCCTAACCTGGCGCCTTGTGCATTTACAAAGAGAGTTATTTTCCCTGGTACTATGGTCGTAGTTCTACGTTTTATATATATTTTAGGATTAATTAATTATTTTTCCAATATATAATTGGGATATAGTGTTTAATATTAGACATTATGATATGCAAAAAAATGGATAAGAATTCAAAACAAGATATTATTGAGTAAAAAGAGAATAATATCCCTAATAATTTTCTAAAACGATTCTGAAATTGTGAATAAGTACCAACGGAGCTCCCACGAATCATCTGGTTTGGGCGCAGCTGTGTGCCAGTTCCTACTAACCAGTCCTACCACCACCCGCTTTTAAAGTATTAAATACTTTGCTAAAGTTTTAAAATCCAAGTTATTTAATCGAAATAACGCTTAATATAAAATGTACATAACAGCCCCTCTTGTATAATAATTGGGTCGTTTAATAAGAAATAATCGATTTTTAGTAAAACAACTTCATGAAATCAAAACATTATTCCTCAAAATATTTACCCTCATTTTCTATATATTTTTCCCAACTTGTCAAATTTTTAATTCCAGAACTGAAAAATTCGGGGTTTTATGATGAAATAAAGTCTGACTTTGACAATGAGTTCTGAAGCCAAAATGGACGAAACACTCAAAAAACTTCAAATGACACAGGAGATCAGAAAATAAATCAAATAGTTGAAACAGAAATATGAAATAACAACAGAAACCAGGTAGAACAAAATATCAGAATCTCAAAAATCGAAAAGACAGAAAAAATAATGTGATCATAACAGGACTTAAATCTGAGAACTGGAGGGCTAAAGAAGGAGAAGTACTTGAGATTTTAAGATTTCTGGTGAGTGATATAACAACTAAAAATTCGAGATCTCTCTGCCTGGTAAGGCTGACATCAATATTTTTAAGATATGATATCCTAAGAGCAAAGAAACAATTAAAAGAGAGGTATCAACATATTAAGATTAAAGAAGACCTGTCAGAAGCAATACGAAAAATCCGTGCAGAGTTATTTCCATATCTGATAGCCAAAAAAGAGCAAGGGTACAAAGCAACTATTAGATTCGATAAACTGATGATTGAAGGAAAATTATACTCTTTAGAAGATCTTAATCAAAATAAGAGTTCAAAAAGTGAAAGGAGCACACCTAATAACCCGAGTAAAAAAAATAAAATAAAAAAGTGAGGAATATAAAACTTAGTACTAGCAGCTTTGACCGTTACTTTTCTAAAGATAACACACCAGGTACACCTGATTCAGATTCTGCTCAAGCAGCGACGAAAACCGAAACAAATCAACAGCAAAACGCAAGAACGAATAGATAGCAAAAATAAAACAAAGAAGATAGCAAAAAAGGTAAAAAAATCGGCTATGGAAGAGGTAAATTATTCGGAATTACAAATTTGTACATTTAACGTTCGAACGCTAATGGAAGAAGAAAGTGTTGCAGAAATTAAACTGGCTCTAGAAGAAATAATGTGGGACATCATAGGTCTAGCGGAAACCAGGCGAAAATTTAAAACAATGTTAAATACGAAGGGCGGTTATTTTTAGTTAATAAAATATTTGTTAAAAAAGTTATTGATTTTCAAGAAATCAGTTCAAGAATAGCCGTGTTAATTATTTATATAGGTAAAGATAAAAAGCTATTCCTGGTTCAAATTTATGCCCCAACAGCTTCTTCCTCATGCAACGACAAAGAAAACTTTTACGAGGAACTTCAGAATAGTATAGATAAAATAAAAGTCAGCCCTAAGAATACCCTATTAGTGATGGGAGATTGGAACGGTAGAGTGGGAAAATACAGAATAGGGGAGAAATCTATTATGGGAAAATCATGGTACGGTAAGCGCAATGAGGGAGGAGAACTCATTATAAATTTCGCGCAAAGTAATCGACTCAAAATTCTGAACATCTTTTTCAAAAAGAAAACAAAAACAAATGGACTTGGAAGTCTCCTACAGGAGATAAGTTCGAAATAAACTATGTACTTGGCAATAAAATAGATACAATAAAAAACTGCGAAATAATGCCAAATGTAAATTTTAACTCAGACCATAGATTGATCAGGACCACTCTTAGGCTAGAAAAAATGAAGAACACCCGACCATTCTATTTCACACCTATGATAAGATCAATAAATCCTACAATCCTCCTAACAAAGATTGAAGAAATAAGAAGCTACATAGACAATAGAAAAAACAAGAACTATACAGTGACATTAGAAATAGAATTCAGGAAGCATCCCTCCGGGCCAAACCAAAAACTATACATCCAAAGATTATCGTTCAAAATTATCCGATAAGACTCTACAAATGATCAAAGAAAGGAAAAATACAATAAAAAATTTAACCAACCTTAATAATTAGAATAGAAGAATTAGACAAAATATAAAACAGGACCTAATAATATATAGATAACAAAGAATGGCTGACACACTTAATAGCAGTCGATCAATCAAAAAAATCAAAATGGAACTAAGCGAAGGAAAATTATGGCCAACTAAATTAACTAATAAGAATGGCATTACGGAAAGCAACCGACAGGATATTGTGAGAACTGCTACAGATTTTTTTCAAGAATTATACGATTGCCCAAATCTTGAAAAGAAATCTGAAGTGGAAGCAGCGATAAAGAATCTAAAAACTAATAAATGCCCCGGAGAAGTTGGAGTTACAAATAAAGTTTTAAAATTTGGAGACGGATTACATACAATATTACGCTCGATATTTAACGAAATTTTAAAGAACAAAGAAATACCTAATGAATGGAAAACTTCAAAAATAGTCATCATCCACAAGAACGGCGTTAGACAAAATATTAACAACTACCGTCCCATCTCAAGGCTCCACCTTATGCAAGCTATTCTCCAAAATAATAAACGCAAGAATATCAAGAACAATTGACGAAAGTTTACCTAAAGATCAAGCTGGATTTAGAAAAAATAAATCGGTGATTTATCATCTGTTCACACTTAATCAACTAATAGAGAAATCACAAGAATAAAACCTCAAACTCTACCTGGGATCCATCGCTTATAAGGATGCGTTCGACAGCATATACTACGTCAATATACAACCGAAATTAGAACAGATAGAAGTGGATGAGGCATACGTTCAAATAATAGAAAACATGTACATCGAAATTTGCGGATGACGTAGTTTTGATAGCAAGCTCTGAGGATGAACTCATTACAATGATCAAGCAGCTGAAAGAGAAGAGTTCGAACCACGGGTTGATATTGAACCCACAAAAAAACAGTAGTCATGACCAAAGGACCCTCCAATAATATCAGTCTCAAACTCCCAGATACGAAGATCTCTAAAGAAGTTAGATACCTGGGACAAATCATCTCATTCGAAGAGAGAAATCGAAATCGAAATAGAATCAAGAGTCGGCAAGGCATAGAAGAGATTTTGGAGACTTAGAAGTATATTTAAAGGCCGTCTAGAAATAAGACATAGAACGACCGTATTCAACAGCTGCATAATCCCTGTCCTGAGCTATGGTTGCCAGACATGGTCACTCCCTAAAGCCTTAGAGAGGAAGATAACTACCTGTCAACGCAAGATGGAAAGAATAATGTTGGGAATTTCATTGAAGAAAAAAATAAATTCACGCCGAATAAGAAAGCACACCATGGTTACCGTCACCGCCACCTCCGCCAGAAGAATGAAATAGAACTGGACAGGCCATGTTATAATACAAGGTGAAGACAGCTGGGCTAGACGAGCCGCCGAGTGGATCCCGTGAGATAGGAAGAGGCGCTGAGGCCGGCAACGCAAGCGATGGGCCGACGTATCATGTGTGGTAGCTCTCTCTAGATGCGATCAGCGCGAGACAGGTACCTATGAAATAGTATATGCCAGCAGCAACTTCACTTGTAAGGTTCGGCTAGTCTCCGTCCAAAGACTCTAACCTCCCTAAAGTGAAAGTCTGTAAATACATCATGTTGCATATAACTATTGTAAATAATGAGGAAGTTAAATATGTATAAACATATAACTAAAGACCATTATTATTATTATTATTGACTTTGAAGTTTTTGACTTAAGAATCGCTTTAAAAAAATTTACCCTTCAGTATTTCTTTTACCCTACATTTCTTAACAGATGGAAATATGTTAGTGATAAGTCTGGCGAATAAGTTGGGTTTGAGAAGACTTCGTAACCCAGCTTGTTTAGTTTCTTCACTTGCGTTGTCGTGTATATGAGTATAGGTCACTTCCGATTAATCAATGCAGGTGTTTTTTTGTAAGTTTTTCTTGCATTAAGTCATCCCTGCAGTACGATGTGAATGTGATGGATGGAGCGAGAACACGGGGATATAGGATCGGTCAAGAGAACGGATTTGTCTGACTTGGATACGACCCCTGGTAGCTCAGTGGTTTAGAGATGCAGACGACACGGGTTCGAATCCCGGCCAGGACAATTTTTTTCTCTTCAAAACAACAATAGTTAGTTAAGACCGTGGAAAAAATGCCAGCGAAAAGCCCTTAAGTCTCCAAACTAAAACAGAAATTGAAATTGTTTTAGTTTGGAGACTTAAGGGGTTTTTGTTGGATTTTTTTCCACGGTCTTAACATTTATGTGAGGTCTCTTTTTACTTATCAATATCAACAATAGTTAGATTGAAACATTTCTCAAACCAATGGTCCGTTCGTTACAACTCCCTTTCCCGAACTTGGTGGTAAATTTTCTTGCATCTTGGACTGCCAAGGTTCCAAGTTAAAACTCAAAAAAATAAAAGAAAATCGAGTCTTTCAATGGTCATATTTGATGGTAACTAATAATTGCTGCTTAACAATCTCTAAAGACAGAACACAGAAGTACTTTAGGAATAAGTAAAACGGACATTTCATAAAACGACCCAATATTTCCAATGCCAGTGCATGAATTCATCTTAGAAAATCGATTCAGAAAATTTTCTGAGTGTTTTAATATTTCTCATTAAAAAATAAATCTTTAATTTCAATAATAGTATGCTCCATCCTACATAAATGGGTATATTTTTTTTTATTTGTCGTTTATTCATTGGTATTTAAATAGTATCACGAAATTTAATGAAGTGTTAAACAAGATAAACAACTAATTGATTATTCACAGAATAAGTTAATGACACATGTAATCGATTCATAATTGTGAAATTTTACATGGATTTATATGAATTTTTTCCTTAAAAAATATTATTATTTTTTTATTCGTTAATCTATATTTAGTCAACATTTTATTATCAAAATAGCTAGACTGGAGGCCACAGACAATGGTAGTTCGGATGTGGCGTTATTTCAATCTGAATTTATGTAATTACAGAGCTATAGAAACCACATTTCTACTGAAACTAAATCGAAGAAAACTTAATTTGAAACGTTATGCAATAAACGGCTTTGCACAAAGCTTCGTGGGAGGGGGTAGAAATCTGAAAATTAATTAATTGTACCCTCTCGATTTTACATGGCAAATTAGAATGAAATTAAATAAATCGAAACCTCATTCATTGTATACAGCGGGAGAATTTAATTACTCTCCTAATTAAAACATACCAAATCCACATTCAAAAGAATATTTGTTGTCAATTTTTTGTCTAGAGTTGCTAAATTAATTAAACCCATATGTTAAATAATATAAATAATAGCGGATCTAACGATAAACTGTCACACTTTATATATATATATATATATATATATATATATATATATATATATATATATATATATATATATATATATATATATATATAAAACTTATATTTTTCATTTTTAATTGTAACTTTTATGTGTATAAATATATGTGTATACATTTTTATTAAGTACTGTCGCTAATCGTAATGTATAACTTATGAAATGATGTTTTTAGTTACATGATTTATATTATAAAACCTTTCATTTTTGTTTATTTGTATATTTGTAAAAAAAATTTTTTTCATTACACAATTTAGGATTAAAAATTCAATTTTAATTTTATTCTCACGTGTAAATTATCAATTTAGTCAAACTGTAAACTTTTAATTTCTTGTATTGTTAAATTATACTAAAATGTATTCCGTAATTATAATACTAAACTGATCTATAATGACATGTACCTAATATGCTTACTAAAGGAGCATGTCCTAATATTAATAAACGGTCCCTCCATGGGGTTACCATGGGAGGGGAACAAATAAATATATATATATATAAGTTATGATAAGGTATTATATTTACAAGTCATGATTAGACTGAACACTTGTTTAAACAAAAAATTGAAAGTGGGGTATTAGTAGTAAACTAAATTTTATTTCATTTAACTCCAGTATTTATAGATACATCTGTTTACATATAATATACACTTATATACACTTAACACACACACACACACACACATACACACATATATATATATATATATATATATATATATATATATATATATATATATATATATAAAATCATAGCAAGTTGATTTGTTTGTGTTATATTTTTTGTTTGGTTAACGCTCTACCGCATTTTTAAGTATGCTAGTATGTTTTAATTTGTTATAAAAACGATCTTTAAGATCTGAGTTGTATGTATACAATAATTTGTTGTAATGTATTATGTAAAAATAGAACAAGCTGCATCATGTTCCAATATATCGAATTTAGGACTGTTATTTGAATACAGTAAAATAAGATTTAGACATTTTTCTTTTTTTCTGTAAATTATTTGTTTTATCTGTAAAGTAAACCTCAAATTAAAAAAAAAAATATGGTTTAAGATTATCTTCGTTATTCGAGCCTTGGTCTTTCTCATGAGATGTCGATACAACTTGTTTCATCTCTTTTGTATTCCGCCACTTCTGTCATGTACCGTCGTACATGGGTCCTAAGATCTTTCGCAGGACTTTTCTTTCTTCCTTCTCTAACTCCGGATATTCCTCTTACTTGTTCAATATCAGACATCTTTAATCAAAGAGCTCATCTCGTTTGTAATCCGCGGTATAGTGTCTTATCTTCACAATGTAAGATATTGCTCTCATGTTGTACCTAGCCTCCACTAATTTATATGCTTATTTCATCTTTCCTTTCCTCTCTTTATTTGCTTCTTTATCGTTTTTAGGTTGGATCCATTTCCCAACCAGATATTTTAACTTGTGAGACCTCTTGATCTTCCCATTTTTCTTCATCATTTTCGTATTCCTCGTACTCCTGATTTCCGTTTTATCAGCAATATTGTATAATTTTTGAAGCATTATTTGAGTTTCATCTTTATTTTCTGCTTCCAATGCCAAGTTACTAACAAACGCTAACCTGCTTTTCCTGTACCTAAACATATACCTTCTATCTCATGGCATTCCACCATTTCTGGAAGATGTTAAACAGAATCTGCGAAAGCCCATCTCCTTAATCTCAAAGGGTTTTGAAATTTCACAATGAAATTTAACTTTGAGAACAGTTTTTCTTAATGATTGAGTTATGATGGCCCTTGTTTTACTATGAAATCCCAATTCTTCCATCTTATGGTGTGAGAGCGTTGATGGAGTGTGAGGGTCAATATAATTCAAAGCTTTTTTAAGTCCAGAAATATAACTATTGTACTCTATACTTCGTAAAGCCATTATTGGCTAGTCCGAGGTCCGGCTGCTGTTTAAGTGGTCATCCCAGTAAGTAAAGCTGTTAATATTTGATTAGTAATAATATTATGTGATTTTTTTATTAACTTCAATTACTAAGTGTAAAAAAGGCCTCTTTTTTTTTATAAAGTTTTCAGGAACAGGAATAGACACACCATGCTTTGTTATGCTTTCACTTTATACTGCTTTAGAATTCTTTCAAAAGTTTTAAATGTATTTTCATTTATTTTTTTTATGATACTATGTTACAACATAATTTTTTTGTTTTTATATTACATTGAACAGGGTGATACAACAGAAGAGAAACCATATAAAAGAATAAAAATAAACAAAGATATTACAGAGCCTTAAAAAAGTTATTTTCCTTTTAGGTCCTATTATGATGTTCTGGTTATAATTATTTATTTTAATTAAAATTGCAATTATAATACAGATGTAATTTCTAATATTAATATTAATCTGATATTACCGACATTCATCATCTGTACTAATTACCTGTTCATTGTCTGACCAGTTTTATGATACTACCAATTTCTTTTTCAAATAAATTAATGAATACAGTTATATAATTTCAAAGGTCAATTTAATAAATAAAAAACATTATTTGGTAATCAAAATATTATTTTGAGCGATAAATTTGTTTTAATTAATTTTTTTTTAAAACTGAATCACAACAACCTATAGTAGAGTCTTGGCTTCAGAGAATGGTGGGGACAGTACTGTTTCTGAGCCAATGGTTGCTAAGGGAAGTGATTACTTGTCCGCAATCATGCACAACCGCTACAGGTCCGACCCCCAATCAAGGGTATCCACTTTATAGAAGCTGGGTGTACCCCAGGAAGGCCACCAATTCACAGTTGTTGACAGAATAAACAATGTATCTGCCAGATTATAGGGATTTAAACCAAGAAGTTTTCAGTTAAAACTTAGATTATGAATTTATGTCAGCTCTCATTTTTTTTTATAAGCTTTGTTTATCAGTTAACCATTTTTATACCACGAAGGGATATTTTGATTTCAATGGAAAAACATAATGAAATTATTAAAAGTGTATGACATAAATTATAATAATTTATGAAAAGTGACTGCTCATTTAAAGGAACGATAAATATAATTAAAAGGTCATTTTAATTATATATTTTTAAGTGGAATATAAAGGAAAATGATTTATCTGCCTAAATTATTTGTTCTTATTTTCAACAAAATAATAATTAATGTCTTCGCCGTAATTTATAATTAATAACCGAGGTAAAATGAAATTAGAAATATAATAAAAACTGAAAATCAGAAAACTGGACTTCTTATTGACAACAATTTTTTTTACTAATAAAACAGAAGTTATTTTCTCCTCTTATTGTTCAATTTTCACGTCACTTTAACATAATTAATAAATTTGATAATAATTTTTCATATTTATTAAAATTACTGAAATACCTCTGGAAAAGTGTCGGACTTTATTTCTTTTTCACAACTAAGCCTTATATATAATTATTAAAATATGGCTGCCAAGTAGTTACATAGATTTTCATATGAAGCTATTTAATTACTGAATGTAAAGGGTAAAGCTCAAAAATTATTTGTTTTTTTCGGAAAATAAGGGACATATTAGGTTCATGTTAGGTATTAAGTTATATTTAAAAGTTAATAATAAAAAAAATAAATAACGTTGTGTTTTACAAAATATACTGCGCGAAAATGAAAAGGATATAGCTAATTTTGTAGTATATACTTTACCTAGCGTTTATATCATTATATATTTAATAACTACATTAATATTCAATGTAATATAACTTCATATAAGTATTAATGGTTTTTATTTAAAAAATAATATTAAAATGCTAGCCAAAGTAAATACAATAAAATTAGTGGTATCCCTATTCATTTTTGCGCAGTTTATTTTGAGCTCATGATATTACTCATAAAGTAACAGTTTTTTTTTTTATCCTTTGTAACACCCTGTCAGTTTTTCACAAGTTGGAGACACTCTAAATAACTCAATATCGTAATAGATATTTTTCACGACTATCCAATTTTCTATATATTATTTTTAAATCGCTTTTAAATTGCATTTTGCATTGATTTACTGTCAAATCTATGTGTTATTTTCGGAAAAGTTTTCCGAAACGAGCTCATGATATAATTCTCGAATAATTGTCTGTTAAATCATAAGCTTGATTTTGGCCTCTAAGTAGCGTCTTACGTTCAATTGTTTCAAAATGGAACGGGATTTCTTCATTTAAAAATCAATAACCTGAGTTTTCTTAAATTTGATGTTTTATTAAATTCAAGTCATTACAACATATCTAAAATCCTCTCTTCTTTCTATTACATATCGTTTGTATGTGATACCTTACCGTATTTAATTACAAATGGCATTAGTTGGGGAATAAAAACTAGGTATTGACAGTTACTAGTTGTATCAGTAACAAGTAGTTAATCATTTATCAGTTACTGTTACTCAACTGCACTTGTTACTTTTAACTGATACTTCAAGGAGTTTTCAGCTTCAGATAGTAGTTTTATGGCCCATTTTTATTATTACGTATTGTACCATTCCTGCCATATACTTGAATTGTTATAATACAGTAGTAAATTTCAATGAACAAATTATTTTTTTAAATATATATGCAAAAATTGGATTAATTGGGAAGAATGATTTTATCGATTTTTTTTTTTTTAATAATTTCAATATACAGAAAAATATACAATATAAAATATAAACCAATGAGATTTCGAGTGATTTTTACAATTTTACAATTGCTTTAAATTATGTTTTTATATGCCGAATTTCCGATTTAGTAAAAAATCAATACTTCAACTGTAATATTGCGTAATGTGTATTTTAAGTGCAAATGATACAACTAACTTTCACGCAATAGAATATTTAACATTATTATCTTTTATTTAATAACTATACTGATACAGAGGCCTAGTATCTGCTTCATTAAGACTTAATTAAAAAACTAGTTAGTTTTTATAATTGGAACATTAATTTCGGTTGTTTTTGTTTATTATTTCACAATAAGTTTCAAATGCTTAATACTTTTATAAATGCTTAATACTTTTATAAATGCTACAAAATTAGAATAATAAAAAATGAGCATGGACAAATTTTAAATGTAATCCTATTCTTAATAATTATGAATAAGAAAAGAGAGCGGGGTAGCTCCGTGTGTAGAGCACTGAGTTTCTGTGCAGGAGATCTAGGGTTCAAATCCGGCCGATGTAGATAAATTATTTAATCTGTTAACCCTCTAATGGTAAGGTTGGGGTTAGACCTGACCCCAGCGAGTTTGTTTTGTTTACTAATCCCAATTCCTTTCGCCGAGTGCTGTGGTTCCCAGTTACCCTACCAGTCAGTCATCCCGAGAACGCTGAGGAAGTTACGTCAGTCTGGTGCGTGACCTTAAGCTACCATCTCTATCCGAAGCCTACCTTACCGTAGCTCGGGTTGGATCCGACCCCAACTTATTGTTTACGCCACAATTTTTTAGTTTTTTTTGTTAGGAGGATTCAACCCCATATTACTTTTAATATTACATGCAGTGGCTCCCAGTCAAAATGATGTCTTAGAAGTATGTACTTTGTATATAAACATTTAAAAATAAACAAGTATTTAATAAGTAAAAGCCTTTTATTATTTGTTCCCATTACATTACCTATATGAAGACATTGATTATTTAGAACTTAATATTTTATTTCAAAACTGCTGACACTATGATTATTTTATACAATTAGTGCCTACCTTTAGGAGTTCTGAAGCAATCAAGTTCCTAGTTGTTGTCTGAATCTAGTCCTACTAATATTATAAATTATGTATGTTTGTCCCTCTTTCACGCACAAACAGCTAAAAGGATTTGGTTGAAACTTTACGGTAATATAGGTTATACATCAGAATAACACATAGGCTACAGCAATGGCGGATTTAGGGGGGATGTGGGGGCACGTGCACCCCCCAGATAGTTTTTGAGGTACTGTGGAGAATCCATTGTAGCACATACTCGTAATTAAAGACAAATCACGTGATCAAAGTTTTTAGAATAACAAAAAGAACATGAGTGAAACTATTGTTTTGATATCCTACTACTCCTGCTAATATTATAAATGCGAAAGTTTGAATGTATGTTTGTTACTCATTCACGCAAAAACTATTGCAAGAATTTGGATGAAATTTTACAGTAATATAGGTTATACATCATAATAACAGTTAGGCTACATCAAGGGCAGATTTAGGGGGGGTCACGGGGGCACGTGCCTCCCAGACAGTTTTTTGTGTTCTGTGGAGAATCTGTTATAGTACATAATTAAATGCAAACCAGGCTTAGCATCTTGAAATTTGCAAATATGTTCTTTGTATAATTTAAGAAAGAAATTTGGATATTATAATTCTACCCCCAAGGGTTTCTCCCATAATATAATAGATAGACCAAAGATTGTAAGGAATCTGTCAGTTTTGATGTTAGACATCTGAAATTTTGGATGTACGACTAACTTATAGTTAAAAAATAAATAAATTATTTATTTAAAATGATCTGTCACAAAATTTTATGTGGCAGGCCAAATTCCACGCGAGCGAAGCCGCGGGCAAAAGCTAGTGATTCATATTATGTTTTAAATGAGTTTCTAGAAAATATCTCTATTATGGTATTTTTTTTGTAATTAAGTTCATATTTTTGTTCCTATTTGCTCCATGTTCATATTTATTGTATATAAAAATAAAAAAAAATTATTATATCTAATCTAAATTGTGTTATGTTTGCTAATAAAACTTTTCCCCACTATTCCTTTATTCTTTACCCCGAAAAATCGATATTTGGAAGATGGGATTTAATCCAACCCCACTTTACCCTTTATGTCAGGGAAAATCACGTTACGTTATCTATAACAGCTATAGATGGGTCTGCAGACCTAGGGCTCATTCGTTCTCTGTAAAATGAGCACCAGTATTTGGGGGAAATACCTGGCTGTTGATTGTGATCTCTTTGCACAACCGTTGGTTTAGAAAAGTATAGTCAAGTACTGAAGACAAGATGAAAATCCTTCATGCGTTGTAGTAGTAGTTTTTTTTTTAAATAAGAATAAAAATTAAAACTAGATATATACGGATTCGAATTTGGCTGGAACAATTCCGATCGTTTATTCATTACATAATCTATAATTTTCAGCCCTAATCGAACCGGCCTTTGTTACCCAGGGTTACCAACACCACAATTAACTTTTCCTTTGGCTATAGGAAACAGGGTTAACTAACTATTACTAACAGAGTTAAACTAGAAGTTATAAATTCCTCCGATGCTTCAGAGCCCATTGAAACGATAGTGATCGCTCTCGAGGAAATCTGATTAATATTGTTGGTTAACAGAATAATGCTTCGTTGCAAGGAAATTCCAATCCATTAGAATTTTCTTTTTCACAATTTTCGATTCGATCAAAAATCATTATGTTACTAATGTAGGAATGCCATCTATGAGTATTCATCTTATAGATTAAATTTTCGTCTCTCCAATATGTAAAGTGATGTCTTGTTGAACAAAAAATAAGAGATTTGGTGGAGTCCGTGGGGTGTTCAGTGTTACCTCTCTTTTTTGTTATATTTTTTTTATCATCCTAATGATTTATTGTCGTAAATGTTCGCTGGTTATGATGATAACAATATTTAAATTAATTAATTAAATTGATTAAATTCTAATAGTGGTGTGAAATGGTCAGGGGGTGCAGTCAATGATTACACAAAATAAGGATAACTTATTTTATTGTGCCTAAGATTAAATCTTCATTGTACGTGTTTTATCATCCTCTAGATTTGTTTTCACCCTTATTATTTCTCATCAGTTATTTCATAATTTATCTTATTCTTTGTATTTCTTTTCATTTCTGTTTATTTAAACTGGTATTCTTCCTTGGTATTGCAATGTTTTATATATATTTCTTCTGCTTCATTTTTTTCAGACCTGAAGATAGCCTATACGTAGGCACGATATAATAAGTCATTCTTATTTTGTGTAATCATTGACTGTACCCCCTGATATAATCATATTATTATAATCATCATCAGGATTTACTATTATGCTTAAATGTGGCTGAACTTTTGTATAATTTTATTATTTGTAACTCTGAATAAAATTCAATAGATTTATTTGTTTATTAACAGTTATTATCCATACCTCATAGATAAATACAAATTCACTGCTTGGTAATCGCTGTATGTGGGTGCTCAGATGTCAAGCAAACATAAGTGAGAATTGATTCTGTACAAAATACAAAAAATTTGTGTTAAATATCGATTACTGAATTAATATTAATAAAAGGAGGAAATAAATAATAAATGTTTTTTCACTCTTTTTAAGCGTTGTATAAGATTAACAGAAGTCCTATTTAATTCCGAATGAATTAAATAAACTTTGATGAGGGCAAAAAGCTTTCATCGTCTGCCTTTAGTTGATGAATGTGTTGACCTCATCTCAATGACGCCGAATGGAATATTCTTGGCGACTTTCTCATGAATGATGGTCGATATTTTTATTTCCTCTTTCATTCAGTCTGCTACAAACTTTTGTGACTATTATTAGAGAATCATTTGTTCAACAGAACCTACTATCAAGAATAGAGTCCGCATTAGCATTGTAGAAGCTAACTCAAAGATTAAAATACAGTTAATGTTCAATGGGACAATCCCCTTCAAAAATATTTAGAGCATCAAGTTTGGAGTAGTTCACGATAGTATTTAAGCACTTAAACAGGACTGTCTCGGTCAAAATGTAGATAAAATTTAAAAAATGATATCCGTTACTATCTCTTCTACATATTACAGTCTCTACAATGTACTGAATCCCAGACCCTTCATGGATTGTAGTGGTACAGGAAAAAACCTCTTATAACGGGAGCGGGACAGTAGTGGTAGAGCGCTGAGTTGCCGAGCCGAGGGTCGGGTAGAGCGATCATTGAAAAATAAATCAATTCTCATTTTAAGTGGAATGATATAGAATCATCTATTCATATATATACGTCTTGGGTTCAGAACATGGTAGAGACTATACTGTTTCATGGACAACGGTTGTACAGAGAGGCGATTTGTCATAGATCACGCTTAACCACCAGATTCCCCCCTTTATTTGGGTACCCACTTTATAGAGGTCGGGTAAGCACCAGGATGGTCCTAGATCTCATATGATCCATCTCCGGCCGCTAACAGACTAAATAAAAGACTTGCCAGCAGTGGAGTATGAACCAGGATTTTCGGCATGGCAACTCAGTTCCCTACCATTGAGCCACCCCAATTTAGTAATACGAAATTCATATACACCTATCCTCATTAATGTTATTTTAAAATAATATCAATTTATTTACCTGTGTCATTATCATTATGATGAGTAATCATCAGAAATTAGCCAGTGGAGGATTTGTTGAAATTTCCAATCAGTTCTCCTTTATTATTTATTATGATTTTATTTTAATGATTTATTTAATATAATACTAGCTTTCCGTTATTAGACGCGTTAACTACGCATTTATTTTTTTCCAGTTTACAAGAAAAAATGAAGGTACGATATTCTTTTATCTTATCTCTGATGCCATACGCCATGGCCCTATCAGTAATTATCTTTTCACTTAAATTAAACGGTTTGATTATACTAAAAGCATCTGTAAAACAGCAAAACCGTTCATTTCAAACCTCTGATGCAGTTCAAGGTGTTTTTTCTAAAAATAATAAAAAATTGACCGAGCACAAATTACTGTGTATCCAGGATTAATTTAATAAATTCGTAGGTTATTAAAATTCCGGTTGTTATTTTTGCTCGTGTATTATTTATAAAAAAAAAACTTTAACGAATATTTGACAAATGTTTTCGAATAATCGAGCCTTTTATTTTTGTGTTCATTCAATAAACATTTTACTACACGTCTCTAACTGTCACTTCCATGATCCCCTGATATATATTTTTTTATTATGCATATTTGAGCCGTTTATTTTGAAAGTGGCCTACCTCCATTTATCTTCAAATATTTAAGAGTTTGCGTTTCGATGAATTTAAAAATATACGTATAGGATACTAATGAGTCATACTGCTTAAGTGTATCTAAGGCTGTTAAATTTATGGTTCCAATTAAAATGTTAACAATTATTAAGTGAATACTGTATGTTTTCTTATCAAGAATGGAGTTAGGCAAAAATTTTAAAAAACGGAGTTAGGTCACTTTCAAAATAAACGGCTCATTTATTGGTTATGTGTAAGGTTTCGCCCATCATATATTTTTTTATTGTTTTTATGGACTGTGTATTCTGATATTGTCTATGGACTTCGTTATTAATGTTCAGGTTTAGGAGAGATGTAGGGAGTGGGGTAGTTCAGAATGCTGTAATGTGTAGAGTGCTGAGCTGCTATGCTGAAAGTCCAGAGATCAAATGCGGATGTGGCTGATAAATGATTTAATCCGTTAATAGAATCAATTAAAATTAATTTTACCCAGTAACGGGAGTGCTAAGTAACAAAGGACGATGTAGGGACTAACTTACTTACGTCACTGTTACTGCGTTTCTTAACTAAATTTTACCGCGGTAAAGTACACTATAAAGTTTTTTTAATGAACTTATCGTAATGAAATAGTTGAGTCAGTTAACTTTTGTCGGAAAATCACTATTAATATTTTTTTAAATTTTATATTTATACATATGAATAAATGCTTTGTCTTGAATGACTGTGGGATCAAACCGCTGATCGTAGAGACCTGAAACTTGGAGGGTGTGCTCTTTGTATGACTTAGGCATCCGATAAGAAAGGATTTTCCGAAATTCTACCCCTAAGAGGGTGAAAAAGGGAGGCAAAGTTTGTATGCTTACTCACAAAATCTACATATTTTCGCTGAACAAAACAAATCAAGTAACGTAGTTCACTTCTGCCTGCTGCCGTACGACAAGTGAAACCGTTATACTAAGTGATCCATTTCAATAAATTCAATAACATTACATACCAATTCTTTACTGGCACGAACAACAGTAAACTTTAAAAAGTGTAAACAGTTAAAACTCAGGTAAAACAGTAAACTGTAAAAAGTCCTGTTTGTTAATCAGTGTCAATGTATGTTTCACGGCTGTGCTGATCCGTCTGTGATGAAATTTGATATCAATAATCTCAAGCGGTGTAGTTGTACATGTTTTTGTTTTTTAATTAAATTTTAGTTTGGTTTAATAAATTTTCATACATTGAAAAAAAATACAGGTTTAATCTGAGATTCTTTCTTATTTGTCTACGAAATTAACTATGTATACAACCAATAGATAATAACTAATTAATTAATTAGTAGACTCTTGATTCTTAAAAACCTAAGAACAGATTTATTTATTTATTTTAAATAATCAGTGAAACAATCACTTGTTTTGTCATAGTAGAATAATAATGTAATATATTAATTCACTAAATGAAAAATAACTATATAGCAAGTTTATTTAAAGTTTAAAGTTTAGAAGTTTATTTATCATATGAGTTTCTGATTTGAAAATGACTGAACAGTTAGGGTTCGTAATAATAATCGTACAGAATGACCTATGACTAAAGTATGAATATTAAAACTTGAACCCTTTTATATAAATAATTTTTTTCTTTTATATTAATAAATTTTCCCTAATAGTGATTATTCGTCAATATGAAAGGTCAGACGAATTACACTCAATGACATGGGGTATTTTATTTCATTAGGTAAATTAATTCAAAATACATTCGTTATAAACTAGCTGTATTAAGTTCCTCTAAATCACCATTTAGTAAATGGATCTGCCTCGAATAAAAGGCTTAATTGTTCAATAATCAAGAATGATCCAATTAAGAATTAAGTACTCGATACCCATAATTCTCATATCCATAACGCTTGAAATGATTTGTGTTCGATACTAATTTCGTTTTGTATTTAACAATAATCTGTTTAAATTACCCACAAAATTAATTATCAACGAAAGTGCTTCCGAAATCAAAATTACACTCGAAAATGTGTCTCATCAGTGGCCGTATAATTGGTTTTGGAAGCGCAAGATTTATTTATTTTTTCTAATTTCATTCTACTATGACAATACGTAAATAAATTAACGAAAAGAAATGATCAGATATAAATAGTAACGAGGATGGTTTATTTCAAGTTCAAGTTATTATTTCGTCTTTCTGTTTTTGTTTCCTACATTAATATATATTTACAAATATATTTTCACTTTTTTTTTCTGTTTTAGTCTTATAAAACAACAGCAGATTTTGACAGAGCTTTCCTTATCCGATCCTCCTCCCTTAGGAAGTCTATACCTTCTTCCGTTCGTCGTACCAATAATCTTCCAATCTTCAAATCCCTTATTTTCCATCCCTACAATCCCAAAAAATAGGAGGATCAGTTTCGAGTACAATTCTTTCATTCCATGAATGATTTTTTTTTTTATGTACACCTGTGTATGTAATATGTATGTATGTATATATATATATATATATATATATATATATATATATATATATATATATATGAGTGTGTGGGATATAAACCACGTACATATGTATTAATATCATCTAGTTAGATACTAAAAAAAAATAGAAATAAAGGTGTTGAGGCGTGATTAGCCTGAATAGAAAAAACAAAACAAAAAATGAAATGAAATGAAATAATAAAATATTTTTAATTTTGAATATGTTCGATAAATTTAATAAATTAGATCAATACTGAAACATGTGAATTATTACATTGAAACATAAATACAAAATTATACATTAAGAAACTTATATATATATACAAAATTAACGTAACAATTCTAACAGGAACTAGAACAAAGAATGAACAAGGAACTATGGTTTTTAACTAATATTAGGGATAACTGTTCAATAGACAACTTTATAAGAAATGAAGTCTCTTAATAGCGGAATATCAAACTCGGGCGACGGGGCCACTCGGCGGAGGGACGGTAGCCTCCTTATTGGATGGCGATGCCAAATAGTCTTTAAGAATTGTAACCGCGCTGTAAGGGCGCTTGTTAATCCAAGTAAAGGTTACTTACTTAGTTAGTTGATAATCGTCACCTGGTCTTCCAGTCTTCCAAATGCCTGGCAATTGTCTTGGTTGATCAGTGTCGTCCTCTCTGGACCACGGAATAGCAGAGGGGGTTGC
The DNA here is from genome assembly GCA_037127475.1 of Arma custos. Lineage (NCBI taxonomy): Eukaryota > Metazoa > Arthropoda > Insecta > Hemiptera > Pentatomidae > Arma > Arma custos. The sequence goes on from CM073761.1 coordinate 48,301,771, forward strand.
GGAGATCCAAGGTTGCTTCTCAGTCTGATGCCGTGAATTTTGCAAGCTGGTGATTCGTCCACGGTTGAGCAGCAAGTGAGCGTAATCGGAGAACATATGGTGTATATATAATTTCTTTTTATTTAGATGGCTATAGCCGATCTTGGCGGCAGTGACTAAATTATTGAATATACACTGTTTGACAGTTACACGACTGAACAAAAGGAAATAAATGTAAATCACTGATAGTATTGTTTGAATTTTTCTTCATTTTTTTGTTTTTTTCTTGGCATAAATTTGATGTATATGTAACTATAAATTGTTTCTCTTATATAATTATTGTTAACTTATTTTAATTTTTTTTCATTCTCTTCTTCTAATCTGTTTTTAAAATATTGGTATTGGAGGTAATTCGAATTTTTTTTTTATTATTCTTCCTCACTTACTAAATTATTTGTAATAATTAATTAAATGTAATTATTTTGCACTCTAAGGCATAATAGCTTACAACACCTGTATTGTTATTCTAGAGGGACTTGTCCCAGAATAAATAAAGACATTATTATTATTATTATTATCATCTATTTTTTCCCACATTTGCGGGTTCAAAACAGAGATGGGAGTTTTTGCTGTTATATTTTCCTTCTTCAAACGTTCAAAAATTTTCTGACGATCCTGGCTGTGTCCAGGAGAACTGCCTGTTGAGCCTCCTTTAAAGCTTCGACCGGAATTCCCAGATTTTTAATGCCCTCCGCCGTGGATTTAGGCACCAATCCATTCACGGAGATTATAATAGATGTTACTACCACGCTTTCCATATGGCATAGCTCCTTTAGCTCAGCTGCTAGTTCTTGATACTTTCGAAGTTTCTCTCCAACAGTTGAGTTTAAATTTTTGTCGTTGGGGATCGCAATATCTATTATACTTGCATTCCTCTCACTCGACTTTATAAGGAGGATATCTGGTCTATTATGATGCACAGTATGGTCTGTTATAACGGATTCATCCCAATATAGCTTAAGGGGACCTTTTTATAGAATTCTTATTATTAAAAAGACAGTCTATTAGAATTATGGCATGCACCATGCTTATGTAAGCATATTACATTTCATTACATATCATTTTTATATATTTATAAGTTAATAATATGAGAAATTATAAATTCAAAAGTGGACTAAAATATTAATTTATATGTTAGAGTAAAATGACGATTAGATTTGTAATCAGAAATTTTAAAAAAATATATTGTAAGTAAAAAATTTAACAAGCATGAAAATAAAATGAAATACAAATTGCAATTTTAAGCACAGCAAAGCTCTCAATTAATTACAAAAGACTCATATACATGACAATCATTAATCCCATCTGGACTTACGGAATAGAGCTATGGGGCTTCACTAAACCATGGAATTCCTCTCGCATTCAATCCTTACAATCCAAATTTGTTGTATGGTAAATTATGTTTTGTTTTTTTGTTGTAAAAATTCACCCTCCCCCTTCTCCCCTTCAATCTCCAATCGTATAACAAACTAAGGTTATTTATGAATAATTGTTGGACACTTGAGGGCCTCTAATGTTTCGATTAAAACTAAACCTTATCTTTTTACATATTTTTTTTTAATCATTCCTAATCCATTGCGCTCCAGAGATTTTTTCTGTACCTTAGCTTTTCTTTTGTATATATGGACCAGATATATGGACGGTACTATTTGAGAGTCTTTACGTGTGTAATACGTGGATGATTAGATTATGAGAATAACAAAGGGATGAAGTTTTCGAGAACGAAGTGTTGCGTGAAATATTCAATTCCAAGAAGATGAAACGTATGGGGAATGGAGTAGACGGCACATTGGGGGAGCTTTGAGAAGATTGTCCGAAATATTATTTCGTTATAACTTTAATGGAGTTTGTTATATTTTTTATGAATGAAGCTAGTGGGCAATGATCCGTAATTATTTGGTATTATTATAGATTCGTTGTCGATACAAATTGGGTGGTTAGAGTGCTATGTCGATGTGCCCTAGGTCCAAGAATCAAATCCTTGGCAAACTTTTGTTTAATATGTTAGCCGGCGGGAATGGATGCTATGGGATCTAAGACCCTTCTGGGGCTCACCCATCCTATATAAAGTGGGTACTCAAAATGGCGGTTGAACGTGATCTAAGACAAATCACCTCACTGCACTACCGTTGTCCAAGAAATAGTACAGACTCCACATGGCCTTCCATTTTCTGTAGTAGTTCCAGGTTTTTTATCCATGTAAATAAATATCCTCATAATATAAATAATTCTGTATTGGCTTAGAGATGCTTGATATGTTTACCAAGGTGAAGATGAATTTAAATGATTAATTTAAATTTCGGCTGAATAGCCTTTAGTATTCAAGCAACATTTGTACTTAAAAAAATAAATCAACGTCAAGTCTTAAATTATAAGACTTACTTATAGACATATTCTTCAACTTTTGCGTACTCTAATGTCCCCGCGAAACCGCTGTGATAGAAAAATACTTTTTAAATTGAAGAGTTAAAAAGAAGAACAGGTGTTAAAATATTGTAACCCCCGAAAATTTTAATTTAGTAACTTTTTATTTCTGTTCCAAATTGGATCAGTCTATTTTAAACTGATTACTATAAAATTAAGTTACCATACAGGGGCATATGCAAATCATTTTTGGAAGGAACAATTTGATAATGGCTGTAAAAAATGTATTCAAAGAATGTACTTAATGTGTTGTAAAAATAGTAATGTAATAAAGATGTAAATAGTAATCAGGATGGTTTATTATAACTTAAATAGTTCATTTATACACAAGTCCCCATTTAGCCTTTTTGTTTATTTACCTATAATATTCTTCCATGTCTTCTCTACGTTTGTTTTTATGTACACTAGTAAAAAAATGAATTCAACTAACATATTTCTTATACAGGGACTTATTTTTTACTTTTGGGAATAACATAATAACGATGGTAGTTATAACAAAATAATAATATCATTATTAATTTTATCTTGGGCAGTACTATAAAGTAATATTGTATGTACATAATTTCATATGATTATAACGTGAAAATTCAGGATGAATACATAATTCTATAATTATAATAAAAATACATGAATTAAAAAAGTATTTAAAATATTCTTCCTAGCGAAAATTCGTAAGTTTCCTGCAATATCACACAATGTTTTTCAAATTACCTCTCTATTATAAAATAAACATGGTTTCTTTTATTCCAGTTTTCGAAACAAAGTAATTTTCTTTACTTTTTTTTTTGTATTTGAGAACAGTAATATACTTCTTTGTTTCATTATTTATTTATGTGTGCAGTCGGCATTATATATTATTGTTAAATCTGCGATTTATTAAAAAAAAATAGTTAATTGTCTTATAACAATGAAATAATACAATAGATTCCATCTACTTTACAAAATAATCTTATAATAAAATGTAACATATATAACATAAAGTATTAACACAATATGATATACCTTCAGGAAAAAATATTAAGTAGTAAAAATACATATGTTTTAAAATATTTTACAATTTTATAATTAAGTATAACATAGAATATAAAGAAATCTTTAAAATTTATAAAACTGCCTATAGATAAAATACAATATATGATATAATCAAATATAAAATCAAATATAATTGTATAATTTGAAGTATTTAATAGTTATATCTGTGATTTATAATAATTTACTTTAAAAAAAAAAATCATGCTCTGAAAATATTTTAAATTTATGCATGTCTGTAGGATAAATAATAATATTTTTTATTTCACATTCCTTAATGACAGTTTATTTATTACATCATGGTGTTGGACCAATTCTATAATAATACATATATTTAGTTATAGTTAATGACAATATCCATCAGTTATGACGATGATAGAGTTTCATTCCATTGACAGGCAAGTCCATTTGAAACTTAAATTTCTGCTGCTTATTGCAGGTGGAGCAGCCTTAATGACTTGAAGCCTTCTGTTTATCTGTCAAAACCACTCAGGCAAGTGAGCCCCATTAGTATTAGGGAGCATCATCCGTACCCATTATGATAATCAGATCCAATAACAATAATGGGAGTTACCCTCTGTTAACATAGCATAACGGTATCCGGCCACTTGTATTTTGTACAATAATACATAACGATTTTAGAAACGAAGAACAGCTAGAAACGGCGGGTAAGAAATAATTATAAACATAATGTTAAAACGGTGTATTTCAAGTGATGTTACTTGATAAAAAAAAATTTATCAAGGTCTCTATCCATTTTTGCACTGTTGTTGGGACAATAAATATTTTTAAATGTGTAATTTTAATATTAAAATTAAATGTATTGAAATGATTGTTTTGTTTACATATTTTTAAATTACTGCAATATATATATATAGATAAATTACGATAGTGAGGGACTATGACGGATGTTAGGAGGGATTAGTTCTACACTGTGGTGGAGCGGGCGAGGAAGGAACGTTCGAATGTTTTAGTTCTGTGGGAAGATAAGAGATCGGAAAGGAGGGATCTTGTTTTACGTAATCTAATTTTTTTTATTAATAATTTTAGTAATTAATTTATCGTAAATTAAATATATACATATATATATATATATATATATATATATATATATATATATATATATATATATATTAACCTATTTGAATATTTTTATTTGAAAAGAAAAGATATGTCCAGGACCGGGATTCGAATGGTACTCTTCCAACTGTGCCATCCTGGCTCGACTCTCGGTCAGACACATTTCTCCTCCTTTCTCTTCACTGATCCCATGTTCTCGCAATTCGCGATGCATACAAGGGGGAGAATGTTCATTGAACATTACTTTAATTAAGATCTTGCTGCCTTGCGTCATTATATATTATGATAAAAATTATCTTATTATTATATTATATATTATTATAAAACTGACAACAAAAAAATGAAATAAATATATTTTAATTTTTTTCCTCACTCTAATGGAAGCTATTATTATTTAATAAAATGCGGAGTTTAATTTTACTTATATTGCTAAGCTGTAACTTAGAATAATCCAACAAAAATGTTTAAATATTTGCGTATTTACTGAACTTTTATTTAGAAATTATTTAAATTTGAAGCTTTCTTTTGAAGATTATTCAGAAATAAATAATTTCATATAAACCATAATTTTGATACTAATATAAGTCAGTATCTGTTGACTTGTTTCGTGCAGGGTCAGTCAAATAAGATGGGTCCTTATCATCGCCAAAATCCAAAGAGGATTTTATGTATATATATATATATATATATATATATATATATATATATATATATATATATATATATATATATATATATATGGGAACGGGGTAGCTCAGTGGTAGAGCGCTGAGTTGTCTTGCTAAAAAGGTTCTGGGTTCAAATCCTGCTGCTTGGCAGGCTTTAATTTAATCTCTTAACTGCCGGAGATGGATCCTATGGGATCTAGGATCCATCTCCGGCTGCTAAAAGATTTAATAAAAGATCCGGACGATAACAGATAATTGCGTGTAATATTACTATATACATTTCCTTTTTGAGATTGTCCTAAAACAGTATTTGAAGGACCTTTAAGTATTAATTTTTTTTTTAAATCCAACTTTGACGCTATGTCTAAATTAGGGCGATCATTAAGAAATTGATTTTTTTTTTATTCTTCCATTGTGTGTATGTAGTTCATGTTTGAGACTTCAACATGGTACAGTCTCTACCATCCACTGAACTCCAGACCCGTTCACGGGTTGTAGTGGTACAGGTTTTTTTTTTCAATTTACGTTCCTGGAATAACCATTTGTGATAACTTAGCGAATTTATGGTTTTTCAAAGAAATGTCCACAAGAAAAGATGTCCCATTAAAATAAGTATAATAAAATCATAAACATATTAGCAATACATTTTAATTTCTTCGATAATTTGGAAAAAATGTCGAAATGATTAATTAAATAATTTTAATAATCTTCTTAAAAAGAATTGTTTGGGCCTCGCACCACAACTATTTCTTGCAGTAACGATTCTTCCGGATCCTTTTTGCGTACTCTCTCCTTAAGCCTACATACTGAACTCCAAATTAAATTTTATATATATATATATATATATATATATATATATATATATATATATATAATATTTCTGTTCCAGGTTTCAAATCTAGCTGTAACAGATAAATTATTAAATCTCTTTACTGCTAAAAAAAATCCCTTAATTAGGAAAAAACCTGATTGTTGAGCGTGGTCTCGGACGAATCACCTCCCTCAACAACCGTTGTCCTAGAAACAGTACATTCTCTACCATGTACTAAGGTTTTTTTTGTCTTTTTACGTATTTTCCTTCTTTTTTTTTATAGTATTTGAGATATTATTTGTTAATTTTAACATGTATAATTCTAAATAGAAACTTGTACTTTTTTATAATAATATATAAAATAAATAAATATAATAAGAGAATTATTTGTATATTTTTTTTATAACACCAGAGATCTTCTGAATAAATAACCCTTCTTCCATACTTTTATTACGAGTTCATATCTTTGGTGTTAAAATTGGGAAATTTTCCATTCTTACCGAAGAATATTACATAATTTGTTTAAGCAATAGCTTTTTTTTTATATCCTTTATTTCCAGATCGGCTATTCCTAGCCTGGCATGGTTTTTTTTTTAATAATGAAATTTAAACTTTAACAAAAGGTAAAAGTGTGGATTTCGTCTCATGCAAGAGTCACCTCTAACTGTACATTATCAGATTATTTAAAAGAGAAGTTATAAATATATAATATTTTTTTCATATAAAATACTTATATTGTAATAATAAACAGAACTATGGTACTATAAAATGGAAAACTATAAGGAAACAGGATTATATTACAATTTGTTAAAAATTGGTGAGAAAGTTAATAGAGTTCACATCATAAACAATAGGTAATTGTTGATTAATACTTCATCATTATTAGACCGGGCTTATTTGTATGTACTTGAAGACAAAAGGCTTCGATAATAGTTGAGAGCAATCATTTCAGTAGAGCTTAATTAAGGTCAACTTTGTGGGGTAATTTCTCATTACTTGGCTTGAGGCTTGTGTAACCTTCACCTAAATTTGCGTGGATAATAAATATTAATTTTTAGTGAATTATCCATCGTTTTTACATAATAATTAATTTCAGGGACAAAAGTATTTCTAAGAAATATCTATATTTGTAGATAAATCAGTATACTTGAAGAATAGACTGAAACTTAGAGACAGGATACCTAGAAAATAAGTAATGCGTTTACAGAATAAGTCTAAGAGTCATGATAAGGGTATATGATATTTAATTTAAATATTTTCATCCTCTTACAAGACTGAAAAGACAAGAAACTGCTCGACGTTTTCGCCTACTTTTACTGGACAAACGTTAAAACTCCCAATTAATTACAAAAAACTCATTTACATGACAGTTATCATACCTATTTGGGCATACGGAGTTGAGCTTTGGGGGTCTACTAAACCATCCAATTCATCTCGTATCCAATCCTTACAATCCAAAATTCTTCGTAAAATCCTCAATGCTCTTTATTATGTCACAAACAAACTCATCCATCATGATCTTAATTACCCATATGTTGCTGATTTGGTCCAAACTAGATGCCCATATTTCCATGAAAAGCTCCATACACACTTGAATCCGCTAGTCTCTCAACTTGCTTCCCATAATATTCCTGATAACCCTCTGAGGCGTCTGAAAAGAAGATGGCCTCGAGACCTTCTTCTATAGAACTTTATAGGAGTGCTATCAATGGTTAGTTTCTCCACAAGTGTTTTTTTTTCATTTCCTTTGTTCATACAGCAGATTTACTTGATGTAATGTAATTACAGTTGTAAATATCAATAAATTATTCTAAAAAATATATATATTTTCAAACAGTTCAGTTTTATTTAAAATAAATTATTTAGTCAACAAAAATGAGCCAAAACTCCAAGGGAGGCATAAATTATATAATAGAATACGGGAGTTTTAATTTGGATGAGACATGTTAATGGAGCAAGGTTGCTGTTTCTATTTCATGGGTCTGTTTGGACTGTTGATGTGGGATGTGCGGTACTTAACCTTCTTCTATGTGATTTTTTTTTGGCGTATGTTCTGACGATGCTTGAATTGAAAAAACGTTGACTGGTCTGGTTTGTTTTTTTCAGTATTTTAGAGACTTCATTCTTTGCTTTTTATGATTTTTCCAGTTGCTTTCTAAGTTATTTAATGTTTAATAAGCAAATTATTATATACGTTATTGTAAATAATTTTCAGCCGGCCATATTAGGGCTTAGATATCCACCTTGCAAGTATGACGCCAGTGGATGGATTTGTTGTTTTAAACCAATGAGGAAATGATTTTTATCAGGCCACTTAAGACATTTGTTATCCATCTTGCAAGTATGATGTCAGGTTGGATTTATTGTTTTTAACTAATTATTAATGAATACTAACTTGATTTAATGAATATTAATTATTAGGTCTTGATGAGATTTTCTTCAATGCGCTATTTTCATGGGAGGTTTTCAATGCTTCATAATAAAATAACATGATTTAATTGTAATTCTATTAATTATGTACAGTTATGATTTGACTTTTCAGTTATTTAATATCGGTTAGGTGTCCATCTTGCAAGAATGGCGTCAGGTTGGATTCTTTGTTTAAAACTGATGAACATAAATTATGGTATTAATAAAAAAAAATGTATTCAAAAGATGATTATTATTCAATCATGCCTAGTTTTTAAGGCTGCCACCACATAGGTATGGTAGGCTTAGGACGAATTTATTAATTTATTTTCAATTGGAAAATATAATTGTTATACAGTTTAAAAACTAGGCAGTTACATAAAAAGTCCCTAGAGTTGTTTTTACAGTAAAGACTATTACTTTATAAAATTTCAAATGAATCACATTATTTTATTCAATTTTATTATTATTGGTCTATGCTCCTCAGGTTTTACAATTGGCTTACCAAAAGGAAAAAAAAGTAACGATATAATTATTTTAAGTTTTAAAAACTATACAGTTGTTTATTAAGTACCAAGATTGTTTATACTTTTAAAAGAATGTATTTTTTTTATTTCAAATGAATATCATTATTATTATTAGTCTGGGCCCCCAAGGTTTCACCTTAAGAATTGATATAGAACTTTTTTTATTTTATCCAGTTTCCATAAAAGACCTCTCAGATGCAGAACAAAGCTCTAAATATTTTCTTTATTTTCCCGTGGCTTGGGAGTTGCTTGGTTGGATATGTAGCAGCTATATAAAACCGTTTTACTTCTAAACACAACACACACACACACATATATATATATATATATATATATATATATATATATACGTACAGATACACAACATATTGATATATATTTTTCTTTGAATATTTAATATAAGTTTTCCGGGTCTTGTGATTCAATATTTACGTTTATAATGACGTTTTGAGCCTTTATTGTTTCATACTCATCCCCTAACAGCAAAAAAATCATGCTTTTAACTAATTAGATAGATCACCTTCCTGCACGATCGTTGTCCTAAAAACATTACAGTCTCTACCAGTTGCCGAACCCAAAACCCTTCATGGGTTGTAATGACACAGGTTTATATAAACTGCGCAGAAATGAATAGGGGTACCACTAATTTTGTTGTATTTATTTTGGTTAGCATTTTAATATTATTTTTATTATAAAAAGCATTAATATTTATTATAAATTGTATTACATTAAATATTAATGTAGTTATTAAATAAATAATAATATAAATGTTAGGTAAAGTATTTTCTATAAAATTAGCAATATCCCTATTCATTTTTGCGCAGTATATATAATAATGTTTCGTATTCATTACTTTGAAACTTGAAGAAAATGATAAAAAATAATTTAATTAGAAAAATTGCGTCTTTTGAAATCGAAATAACTGCATTTTTTTTTAATAAAAACATTAAAGAAAGCAGAAAGTTATCACCATATTTCTACTAAAGTTTCTTTCAAACGATAAAATTTCTGCATGAGCAGGTTTTTTGGCATGAAACTATACGACATTGCAGTAATGCTGTTGGAATGAATCCCAGTAGAGTATTGAATACATACGCTTTAATGTAGTGGATCGGGGAATGTATACACAGTCCCCTTCTATATTACACTGCATCCTGTATACGCTTCTTTTTCAAAGGATAATTTTAAACTTCCCTCCATTGGGAAATATATATTTTAACACTCTACTATTATAGTATTATATTCTACTAAATAAAATGTTTTTTAAAAATAATTTATTCAATGAAACTTACAACTGCATTAAAATACTACAACAAGTAAATATAATGATTGGTACATATTAGCATGAAATGCAAGTAGAGAAACTACCCAGTGGCAGCACTCAAATAATAAGTTCAACTTAAAAGGCCACGAGGTCATCTCTTCAGACGCCTCGGAGGATTATCAGGAATTGAAGAGGTTGCAAGGTTTGAAACTATTCAATATTCATTACTTCCCTCTGTACGTCAGTGTTTATATTATTCATCCCATTGACGGACTCTTATAGGAAATCATAATGAATTTTCCGAACATATCGTTCCAATGCATTTCCTACTGAAGAAATTCTTTTATCGAAAATTAATTAAAATTAAACTAAACTGACTCACATCTGTTCAGTACACTAATTAGACTTAATATATGAGTATCAACTTAGTATTCTTACTTCACTACAACATCTGCGTTTAAATATACCAGCTTTAAAATCGAAAGACTGGAATATGAAGTAGCTTGTTTAATTTTTATGTGATTTTGTGGTCCGTTGCTAGGTAACTCTGATAAAATATGGGATCAAATCACTAAACACTTTTTTATGTAATAGACATAAACTCAGAACATAATTTAATTCATGGTCATACATACAAGTCTTAAAAACTGAATTTATTAAATTATGATGTTTTAGTGGCTGGAAGAAAATCTTTGTTTTTTTATCTCATTTAAATTAGACCTAAAACAATATTTTTTTAATTCACAGTAAGAGCATACAATTAATTTCAGCGGTATTTTTTATTTATTTTCTTACTCAGGGTTAAGGATGGAAAACATAATTAAATAGCGTAATGGAAAAAATAATAAATAAATATTAAAACTTGTACTAACTACTTCTTTCAAGATTTTCCTGTTTATTTGAATTGAAACACGTTCTATTTAATGACGCTTAGGTAATTTTTAATAACTAAACTTGAAAAGAAATAATTCTAAAAAAAAAATGACTTCTTATTATTATGAATAATTTTATATTTCAGCATCTTAATTTTAATTATGCTCTATTTAATTGTTGTTTTTGAGAAATGTCCAAGTTAGGCTCGGAAATGTATAAATAATTATATTTACAAAACATAGTGAGCAGTGCAGTCTAGCCAATATTGTAATCAGCCAGTTGATCATGAACTGTCTGTCATACGTTCTATTATAATATACTAGGCTACAGTCTGGAGATACACTTGCAACTCTGATTACATGTAACTAACTACCTGTTGTACTTTAATATATTTAATATTAATATTTTAAATTGTCAACTATAACAAGAGAACACTGAAAATATATACCCATAATCGTACAAATCGTATAGTTATTGACGAAATATGAGTAATCTTGAACTGTAAAATTAGAATTGTTCTTATTATATGAACTAAAATAGTCTAAACGTGGCTGGAGAAGTATCATATTACAGTAGTATATCTGTTACTTATTTACATATTGTTTCAACTTAATTTATTCATTATAAATACATATGTAAGCGCGTGTTTGTATATAATATAATACAAATACAATATATATTGTTTATATGCAAATAACCGTTCACATGATTGTATGCATCTATTATTATATGTTATTTAATTTTTTATTGTGTAGTTTTGTTTTTCTTACAGTTTTTGTATATTTTTTAAATATTTTGTAAAGTAAAATTACATCATGTGATGCTTTAGGTTCTTACAACACAACACATGTAACAAATTATTTTAGTTTTAAAGTAATTTGTTAATATTAGTTAAGAAAAATTATTTAAAAAATGTATCTAAATTATTGAATAAGTGGACTATTGCGAGAAGGACACGCATTAACTCTGTTCAATGTAATTATTCTTCGAGGACATTGTCCTGGAATGATAATACTTTCCATTCATATTTAATATGCATATCATGACCTACCACTTATTTTAATATGGAAACCATTCCTTCTAATGTTTAGAATAATATAAAAATTATCTTACTAATATTATAAATGTGAAAGTTTGTATGTTTGTCTCTCTTTCACACAAAAACTACTTAACGAATTTGGATGAAACATTACAGTAATATAGGTTATACATCAGAATAACACATAGGCTATAGCAAGCGCGGATTTAGGGGGGGGGCGCACAGGAGACGTGCCCTCCCCCCGACTTTTTTTTAGGTACTGTGGAGAATCCATTATAGGACATTATTAAAGGCAAATCACATGATCATAGTTGTAAAAATAACAGAAAGAACATGAGTGAAACTATTTGTTTTGATATCCTACTAATCTTACTAATATTATAAATGTGAAAGTTTGTATGTTTGTCTCTCTTTCACGCAAAACTAATGAAAGAACATTACGGAATTTGGATAAAACATTACAGTAATATAGGTTATACATCAGAATAACACATAGGCTATTGCAAGCGCGGATTTAGGGAGGGCGCACAGGGATACGTGCCCCCCCCCCGACTGTTTTTTAGGTACTGAGGAGAATCCATTATAGGACATAATTAAAGGCAAATCACATGATCATAGTTGTTAAGATAACAGAAAGAACATGAGTGAAACTATTTGTTTTGATATCCTACTAATCTTACTAATATTATAAATGTGAAAGTTTGTATGTTTGTTGATGAAACTTATTGAGTAAAATAGCTTATACATCATAGGCCACAGGAAGGGCAGATTTATGTGGGGGCACGGGGGCATGTGCCCCCCCCTGTTATAGGACATTATTAAAGGCAAATCAGGAACTTAGCATCTTGAAATTTGTAGATTGGTTCTTTGTATAGTTTAAGAAAGAAATTTGGATAATTCCACCCCAAGGGTTTCCCCTTTAATATAACAGGGGTACAAAGGTTGTATAGAATTCGTCAGTTTTGAAGTTAGACATCTGAAATTTTGGATGTACGAGTAGCTTATATTTAAAAAAAAATAATTCAATTATTTATTTTAAATGATCTTTCACGAAACTTATGTGGCAGACCAAATTCCACGCGATCGAAGCCGCGGGCATAAGCTAGCTAGTATTTCATATAAATTGTAATCTTAAAATAACCTAAAATCATGCCTCAATATGTCTCATGATCATCATTTAGATAAATGGCTCTTTCATCGAATCTGAGCTCTTAAAAAAAAAAGGGGTAGTTCAATGTCTAGAGTGCTCAGTTGCTATGCTGAAGGTCCCAGGTTCAAATCCGTATGTGATAGATAAATTATTTAACCTGTTAACAGCCACTTATGGTTACTGTGGGATCTACAGACCCTCCTACAGACCCAGCGTTTATGAAGTAGGTACCCTTAATTGGGAGGAATCCTGGAAGTTGAGCGTTATATCATATCCCTTTACAGTCGTTGTCCTAGAAACAGTACAGTCTCTACCAGGTTATAACCTCTTCAAATGTTTAATCCAAATCCATCTAGTCAAGATCATCCACCGTGTCTAAACTGCTCCCCATATCCTCCGAAGCGTGGTATATCAGCCTCCTTGAGAAATCGACTGTTTATCTTTTCTATTTACGATTTACTAATCAAAGGCTATTATAAAAAAGTCGCACCATCACTATATGTTCAAAAATTTAATTTTTCATGTTAACACAAAAATAACAGAGCCATGAATATATTTAAAAATGAACAAAGGCTACTGAAACGCCAGCAATAAGTAGATACTATCTCGCATTATATATGTGTCTTGCGGGTCAGTATGCTGAGTAGTTAAACGGCGTGAAATGGAATTTATTGACATGCATTAATGGTTGCATAGATAATTACTTAGGTAAAAAATTACTCATAAATGTTCACTATTAACATTATATACAGTTTATCAATAAGTGCCTCTCCTTCTCTGTTCAAGTTTATCATAATATTTGTCTGAAAGCATGGAGAAGGAAATGCGAACCAATGGGGATTCCGTTGAAGGAAAATGTGTTCCTATACAACCGTGGATGGCCATCATTGCACAAGACAAAGAGGATGCTGGATATATGTTAAGAAAATTAAATGAGGAATACCAGTAATAGGGGCTAGTTATTAGTTATTTTAAGAAAACGGAACACATGGCAGCCAATAGTGACGATTTAGAACTAAACATTTTAAATATCTTGGCTCCATAATTGAGATAGATGGTGCATGAGATATGGAAATAAAAAGAAGAATTTCAGATTGTAAAAAGACTACATCAATGCTCAACTCGGTATTATGGAATAAAGACATTATTCCCCAAACAAAAAAAAAATGTATACAATAGTATATTATTGAGCATCATGACATACGGATCAGAAACTTGGACGTTGAAAAGCAACCTCAGGAAAAAACTCCTAACTACAGAAATGGACTACTGGAGACAAGCGGCCGGAATATCCAGAATGGACAAAATAAAAAATGCGACCATCAGAGAAAAGATGTATTTAAGTAGTATTTAAAGTATTTTTGTGTGTATATATATATATATATATGTATTCTTAATTAAAGTTGTAGAGTCCCTTTTTATATCCGATATAAATTTTAGTTTTAATATTTAATATTTTGGGTTCATTTTTAGTCCATAGTACTATTTTTTAGGTCGATTTTTTTATTTATTAATATAATTACCAAAAATAAATGAAAGGTAGATTAGATATATTTAATACATTATTCAAATAGGGAGCGGGTTAACTCAGCAGCAGGGCGCTGAGTTGCTGTGCCGAAAGTTCTTCCAATCCGGCTGTGGCAGATAATTTAATTAACATCCGGGTATGGATTATTTGGGATACGGAGAGGCTCCTGGGCTCACCCAGCCTTTGTAAAGTGGGTAATATGTGGAAAACCTGGCGGTTGAGCGTAATCACGGACAAGCGTTGTACTAGAAACAGTTCAGACTCTACTAAACCTAAGACTCTTCATGAGTCTTAGTAACACTTTTATCTTTTTTATTCAAATGTTTAAATAAAAATCAATCTGATACGTCACGTAATTGTAATACCTTTAACATTTACAGTCTTTAATAATATTTTTTTTAACTAAATAAAAAAACTCATCCTAAATATATTTCATATTCTTAGGAACAGAATATGCTTAATCTATTATGATGAGTATTATTGGAACATAAAAGGAGTGACGTTTCTTCACCTCATCAGCTACGCAATTCCTAAGGGGGGGAATCCTTACAAGGCATCCCCGCGTTTCCTTTGTCCCTCCAGGTACTTTATTGAGTGAGTCGAATGAATTGTAGGAATCCTCTCCCCTCATCTCCCCTTACAGCCTTCCTTGCGAAATGATCTACTTTTCCAAAATCTTTTTACTGCTGAAGAAAACAAACTTTTTTCTTTTAATTATTTTTTTACGGCAATGTTTACAAGTCTTATAGTCAACATCACTAAAAAATGTCTTTAAAATAATTTTCTACCTAAGAGAGGAATATTAATATTTTACAAATGTATAACCGTGAGGGAGCGGAGGGGCTCAGTAGTAGAGCGCTGGACTGCCGTGGTAAAGGTCATGGACTCAAATCCAGCGCTGCTTGGCAGACTTTTATTTAATCTGTTAGCTGCCGGAGATGGGTCCTATGGGGCCTAGGACTCTCCTGGGGCTCGCCCAGCCTTTGTAAAGTCGTTACTCATAATAGGGTAAAATTTGGCGGTTGTACTTGATCTAGGACAAATCACGTCCCTGAACAACCGTTTTCCAAGAAATAGTATGGTTTCTATCGTGTACTGAACTCCAAACCCTTCAAGGGTCGCAGGAGTTCAGGTTTATATATCTAACCGTTATGCTATAATTTTGATTCAATTTTAAATACGGTGGTGAATTCTATGTATTGAAATAATAATCCTAAGCACGAAATAAGATCTAGCTTGTTTTATTTTCTAAGCCGATGCATTCCGTTTTTTTCCATTTTTTTAAAGAATAATTTATTGATATTTACAACTGTAAATATATTACATCAAGTAAATCTGCTGTATGAACAAAGGAAAAGAGAAAAAAAAACACTTGTGGAGCACACCAATAAAGTTCTATAGTAGAAGGTCTCGAAGCCATCTTCTTTTCAGACGCCTCGGAGGGTTATCAGGAATATTATGGGAAGCAAGTTGGGAGACTAGCGGATTCAAGTGTGTATGGAGCTTTTCATGGAAGGATAGGCATCTAGTTTGGGCCAAATCAGCAACATATGGGATATTAAGGTCATGATGGATGAGTTTGTTTGTGACATAATAAGAAGCATTGAGGATTTTACGAAGGATTTTGGATTGTAAGGATTGGATACGAGATGAATTGGATGGTTTAGTAGTGCCCCAAAGATCAACTCTGTATATCCAAATAGGTCTGGTAACTGTCATGTATATAAGTCTTTTGTAATTAATTGGGAGCTTTGAACGTTTGTCCAGTAAATGTTGAAGTAAGCGAAAACGTCGAGAAGTTTCTTGTCTTTTCAGTCTTGTATGAGGATTTTTCCATTTGAATTCTGTATTATTATATTTCTTATAAAGGCTAAAAGAAGGCAGGAATAGTGGCTTTGTGATTTGCCATTTTTTAAAAATATTTATAATTTATTCAACGACAAATGAGTTAACAAAAAGTTCCTCGATACGTTGCTAGGAAACGCCGATAAAATATTACATCACTTAAAACTTTTTTATTGACATTAGTGAGTGAAAGAGAACCATTATTATTCCATTTGATCTCATTTAAATAATCCTAAAAAACAACTTTTTTTTACTCTAAGTACGTGCTATTACTTTGATAATAATAATAAACCTTAATAAGTAAAAGTCTACCTAAGAGAGGAATATTAATATTTTACAGATGTAAAACTGTTTAGGAGCGGAGTGGCTCAGTGGTAGAGCGCTGGGTTGCCGTGCCGAAGGTCCTGGGATAAAATCCAGCAGCTTGGGCAGACTTTTATTTAATCTTTTACCTGCCGGAGATGGATCCTATGGGATCTAAGATCCCCATGGGGCTAATCCAACCTCTATAAGCTGGGTACCAAAAATATGGAAAAATCTGGCGGTCGAGCGTGATCTAGGACAAATCACCTCCCTGAACAACCGTTGTTCAAGAAACAGTACAGCCCCTACTATGTACTGAACTACAATTTTTTTTTAAATGTTTATAACATCCAACGTTGTAATATTAATGTATTATTAATTACTGATTAAAAATTTATATAGAATGAAATTTATTATATAATGAAAAAAATTAATAAATTAATATATTAATTACTGATTTAAACGTATGAACTCGTGATACTCTGATTAAAAAAAAAGGTTTTAAAGGCTATCATATTTTCGGATAGTTTATTTTTATCCCAACAGTAACCGTGGCCACGAAGTAACACCTTCCTAATTGATAGATTTTCTTGTTATCTGTTATTTTGAAACACGAGTCCGTTTGTTCCGAATTTTCCATTTATGCCCTAATAAATGTATTTCCTTAAAAAAAAAATCCATTCATCTGTGGAATTGTTTGCTTCATTAATTCCCATGAAATAAACCAATCAGCTCTTATAATACAAGTGATATTTTTCATAAAGTTTCTTTCGCTTCAGGCTAAAAATATTATAAGTTATAATTTTATATATTATTGCTCAATCAATTAAAACGAAATACGAATTTTATGTTATAATTAAATTACTGCAATAGCTTAGTAAAAAAATATTAGGAAAAAACTATAGTGACTAAAAAAAAAAAGTTCTGTGGTTTTATGAAACCACAAAACATTCAATTTTATTATTTTATTTAAGTATTTTAGTATATCATTCTAGTACCTTTTAGTATTTTATATATCATTGATGTATTTTATCATTATAAAAACTCTAGCCTAACCCTTGACTTATGTCCGGGTTGGTCCATTCTCTGGTAGAAACCGAGAAAAAGAACAAGATAATAATAATAATAATGTCTTTATTTATTCTGGGACAAGTCCCTTTAGAATAACAATAGAGGCGTTGTAAGCTATTAAGCCTTAGAGTATAAAAATAATTAAATATATTATTATATATCAAAATTAAAATTAATACATACTGATAAAAGGATTTGATAGTCTTTGAAGAGATTTGTTATTAGTAAACAAATCGTTTTTATTTATTTAATTTTATTTAAAGTTAATGAACATTAAAACATTTACGATAAAGTAAACAAAAGCATTTACATTAATACACAGATCAAAATACCCAAATACCGCGGAACACTTGCAGGAATGAGTGAGAATACAAATGCTACACGGTGAGCTGACTGGGCGCCGCCATATTGGCCTAGGCTGTCCTGTCATGCACCTTTCACTTTACCCCTTCTCCAGCTGTAACACAACATGCTGATAGATGGGCAAAAAATTTTGGGACGATAGAATATAAGTTTCACTTTAAAAAGATCTTACTTTGGTGGAACTGAATCTTAAGGTATCTCATATTTTTACGATATTAAACAAGGCGGAATTGCAGTGCATGCAACCGGTTAATTTAATAACGGCAACCTGCACAACCGTTGGCTAATTTAACGGTAACTGTGCAATATACTGAAATAAAGACCCTTCACTTCGGATTAGATAAGGGTTAGCAAACCCTAAGATTCGATGCCGATAACACCAATCTCTGCCTACAAATTTCCGTCCATGGGCCACTATCCGAACCCAAAAGCCGCCAGATCACTGAACGCAATCCTCCCAACTACGCCTCAGTCTACCCCTTAGACGAGAGTAAACATTAGTATCCAAGGATGACAATCATAAGACCCATCTGGACTAACGGAGTAGAGGTTTGGGTCCCCACTAAGCCATCGCATTCCTCTCGTATGGTTACAATCCAAAAGCTTTCGTTAAATCCTCAATACTCCTCACTTTGTTACGAACAAAATCATCCAAAATGACCTTAACTGATTTGGCCCGAATCCGATATCAATCTATTCATGACAAGCTTTATTTCCACCCAAACCCACTAGTTTCAAACCTAGCAACTCTTTTGATAATTCTTCTAATGATAATGAATATACCCTCGTGACATTCTAGGTTGAATTTGTTATTCGAGTACTACTATTGGATAGTTCCTCACCTTGCCTTTATCTCAGGCAGTTATATATCTTTCATTCTAATTACTCGATGGATTATTATTATTATAAAGTTATAAATTTCATAAATAAATATATTATTTTAAAATTTTGTTTCATTTTTTTTGTTTCAGATAACTATGTATCAACAGGTGCGACAGAAGGAAGACTTTAGTTCACTGAAAAAGAAAACCAGGATAATTAAATTTTGCCCTGTAAGTAGATTTGTTAAGAGTTTCAATAGAAATTGTCTAAAATACGTGTTACTCGATTCTAGCATCATTATTCATACATAGTTCTATAACTTGAAGTTCGTTGAACTTCAGCTATGTGCGGGTTCTTGCTATGTTTTAGTTACTCTATAGAAAGGAAATCCTAGTTAGTATTCGTATATATCCATCCTAGAAACCTTGGTTATGAATATTTATTTATTATTAATATTCATTCAATCAGGTAATAATTAAATTATTCTTATAAGTGTGAGCATTAAATGTTTCATTAAAATTAAGAATCCACATTCCGATTTATTTGGTAAATATTAAACAAAAGTATACTCAAAATTTATCACTATTAGTTGTTTGTTTTTTTGCATAACCCATTTAATTTTCTTGAATGTGAGTAAAATGATAATTTAAAGGTATACTGTATAAGCAAGTTAATTAAAGTAAAACTGTGATTAGAGTCTTCTGTGGTGTAGTGGTTAGCATAACGACCTTCCATATTCCATATTGCGGGCTCACAGCTCGGTATGTGGCCTTGGGATTTTTTAAAAGGAGTAAAAAATCCTTAATTATGCCGTTCTGCAGAGGCGACGTAAAATGCCGGTCCCGAGTCTGTACTGTGCCAGGTTAAAGATCCCTGTTGCTATATCGATAATTGATTCCTAACTATATCTGGAGAGACTAAATTTATAGCTCCCAGTATCTTCCAGTAAGCCATAGCAGCGTAAAGTGATTGAAAATGAATAAACAAACAAACGTTTTTTAAATTTTTAAAGTAATATTCATAAACATAAACAGTAACATTCTTCCTCGTGTATACATCGCAAAATTAAGAGGACACGGGGATATGGGAACGGTGAAGAGAACGGATTTGTCCTGACTGTGAGGCGACCCCTGGTAGCTCAAATGGTAGAGTGCTGCCACGGAAATGCGGACGACCCGGGTTCGACTCCCGGCCAGGACAAATCTTTTCTCTTCAAAATAAAAATATTTAAAAGTTTTTTTTGGTTCTTTAAATCTTTCAGGCAACTTTTCTTGTTGTAAACTATTTGAGCACATTTGGGAATATAAAATTATTGTATGAGAGTTTATCGAGAGATTATCATTTCTTTCTATTGTCCATTTTGGTCAACAGAAAGGTATCTTTATTGAACGTGATTCTCTATACAATCGTAAATATAGTATTACTTGTTTCCATAGCAAACTAATTAATTACTTTTTTTATTTTTAATGGGTGCAAAGTTTGTGAACCAATATCGGTTTGAAACACCATTAATTAAGGAAAACTTGTAAACTTCTTTTTACTCTGAATTTGGCGATTTTCATACTTTTCAGTGTCGATTTCTAGCCCAGGTGATATTTGCTTCAAACTATATTAATGTCTCAACATATTTCATTGGGTCTTTATATGCTCCAGTTATCGATTTGTGGAAAATAATGACATTCAACTTCGGGTCAAAGCGTAACATCATGTTTCTACCCAGGAAACTGTCTATTTTATGGATATGCTAAGAATTTCTGGCTAGTTTTCGTAAATTAAAAAAAAATGAGAAATATAACATTGCTAAAACCTCTCAAAATTTCACCTCCGTTTACAATTAATTGTTTCCGTAATGCAATTTTAATTTATTTTAATTTTATTTCAAATATTACTTTATATTAACAAAATTTTACTTTTACTTGTGTAAAATAGAACTGGTATGTCACGTTTTAATTTCAAGGTTTGGGACAAGAGAATAAGAAAGTCGAAACATCTTATCATCTCTTTGTGATAATATAAAAATATTGAAAGAAAAATAAATAAAACAATAATTATTTAAAAATAAAAACTTCATGTCCAAATTCGAGATGAGTTTTACTCAGGAAATGTAGAAAAGATTTTTAAAAGAATTAACTAAACATTGATAAGCATTGCTATATTGACTTTACTGCCCAAGCTATGATCTCAAGGAAAAGTCAGATCCTTTGATCTGAATTATATTTAAATAATAAAATGGGATGCCACCCCGAGATCGTACTACTTAAACTACAAAACTACTTACAAAGAAAGGGGGATCTGACTTCATTTTTCATCCAGTTCCTTGCATCTTGAGTTGACCGCTGCTTTCCGAAAACTGCCTTACTATATCTTGAGAGTAAAGGTAATAAACCCTAAGGGGTGCTTAACTACCTGAAGGTACCTCAATGGCCCTTCCTCTATTTAACTAACTACTCCAGGTTCTAGGTTAGGTTAGGTTGATTATTTATGGACACTTAACGTCTAAGGTCTTCAGTGTCCTAATTCTATAATTTTTGGTCTATTAGATTTTACGAAATATGCCTTCTTTTTTGAGGAATTCAATTATTGTTTTAAAATTTGTGTCATTATCACCCAGCATCGTTTGAATTTTTCTCTCCATTCCCAAGTTTCTAAAATAGCTTTCATGTTGTGGGAACTCTTCAAGTATATGGCGTATTGTCAGTTGTGTGACAGATCCTGCAGTTCGGAGGCGTTGTTTTTTCCAAAAGGAAACCATGCGTAAGTCGCGTGTGGCCGATTCTCAGTCTTGTGATAACGACTTCCTCTCTTCTGCCGTGAGAGCTTTTCCAAGCGTTGGTGTTTCTTTTAATGCATTTTAGTTTATTTGATTCGTCGGTGGAGTGCCAAAGTTGTTTCCTAATCGCCAGAGCTTGCTGTTTCAAAAGGCTGCATACATCTGTTGTTGTGTGTACGCTTGTAATTTCTATCGATGATAATGCTGCTTCTTTTGCCGCTCGATCTGCCACTTCATTTCCTTTAATGCCTACGTGTGATGGTACCCAGGCAATAACTAAATTCTTATTGAGGTTTCTTATCATCGAGGAGTAGACTTGAGTTTTTTTTATGACTGGATCTTTGGAGTATATGTTTGTTAACGCCATTATTGCGGAAAGAGAGTCCGTTCATAAAACAAAATCTTTTTCTTCTCGCTGCATAATACTGTACAGTGCTGAACTAATGGCAAAGCATTCTGCAGTAAAGTTTCTGGTGGAAAGTGGTAATTTATATTTCATGATATTAGATCCCGTCACGATGGAGCAACCGGCATTACTGTTTAGTTTGGAGCCATCTGTGTATATGTACGTGCTGCTGTTATATCTTTCTTTCATTTTTTGAAATTCTGTTAGGTAGGTAAATTCTGAGGTGTTATGCTTTTTGTACTTTTTGAGCGTCAAATCAGTTGTAGGTAGTTTTAGTGTCCATGGTGGGTAGCTGAAGTCTTTAGTCGTTGTTTCCAGACAGCGGATCTCCTCAATGTGTCTTCTTACTCTGATTCCTAATGGCGCGGGTAGTTTTTGGTTTGCTGAGAGTCTTAGGGTTTTTGGTTCGAATATAGGTTTCCATGCTAGGTTCTCTTCGTTGAATTTCAGCCTTCCAATATATCCATCGGCAAGTTGGTGTCTATATCTCTCAACTGAAGTCTATGTCTTACATTTAGTGGATCCAGACCTGCTTCTACACATAGACTATTGACAGGGCTTGTCCTGAAGGCACCTGTTGCAAGACGGATACCCGCATGGTGGATTGAGTCCAAAGCAGAGAGCAGCTTTAGATTTGCTGAGGCGTACACGATACTACCGTAATCTAATTTAGATCTTATCATACAGGTGTATACTTTTAGCATGCTCGCTCGATTGGCTCCCCATGAGCATCCTGCTAGAGCCTTTAGTATGTTTAACCTTTTTTGGCCTTCTTCTTTTAGCCACCTGATATGGTCTTTCCAGTCCAGTTTGCTGTTCAAAATTAATCCCAAAAACTTGACATTGGATTTAGTTTCCTTTCTTTGTAGGTTAGCTCTGGAGAGGGAGTCGGTGTTCTACGTTTGGAAAAAAGGACGCATTTAGTTTTTTCTATTGAGGATTCTAAACCGGATTGTCCTGACCCTGTTTCTAATTTCTTTAAACAATTTTGTAATATTATTTTCATCCTATTTGGGTTGTTAAAAGATATTAATAAGGCCAAGTCGTCAACAAATAAAAAGGTTCTTAGGTTCTTATGGGTTTTGGAATAAGATATGTTACCTTGTTAATAGCTATGGCAAAGAGGATGCAGCTCAAGACGCTTCCCTGGGGAATTCCTTTGGTCATTTCCTTAACTGATGATACGTAGTTTCCTATTCTGACTTGGAAGGTTCGGATTCTCAGGAAATTTGTTATAAATACGAGAAGGCGTCCTCTGATTCCCCATTCTCGTAACTGTAGGAGGATGATTGATGAATTCAGGTTGTCATAGGCTTTTTCTATATCGAAGTATAGAAAACAGGTTCTAGGTAGCATCACATATAGCAGTATAAAATTGTGAAAACGCTCCAAATTTTACATCCATATTTATATTTCGGTTTTATTTTGAGACAGTTATTGTCACTTGCGTAAAATAAAACGTATTATATTTCAAAAATTAAATATTTTTATTTTAAAGAGAAATGATAGGCCCTCAGACGGGATTCGAACCCGGATCCTCTGTCTCTCCGTGACAGCGCTCTAACCATTTAAGCCACCAAGGCCGCCTGCCAGCAGAGGACAAATTTTTTCTCTTATCTGATCCCATGTCCTCGTTAAAGAGAAAAGATTTTTCCTCTGCCGGCAGGCGGCCTTGGTGGCTTAAATGGTTAGATTACTGTCACGGAGAGACAGAGGATTCGGGTTCGAATCCCGGCCGAGGGCCTATCTTTTCTCTTTAAAATAAAAATATTTAAAAATCAAAACAGTTGACCATTAATTATAAAAAATTAAACATTACTAGCTCTAAAAAAGATAACTTCGGGACAATTAAGATCTTTCTGGGAGATCTTAAGATCTTTTCATTGTTTAAAAAAATTAGAAACGTACAAATATGACAAACTACAAAAATTTAACCTTCATATTCAATTATTCTTTGGTTGCTCTAAGACCATAATAGCATAATCAAGTAATAAATAAGGTTTCAGATATGTTTTGATAGAAATAATCAGTAAAATACAATTTTAAATGAAAATAGACCGCCTATACTTTAATGATTAAATATTGTTTTATTAAGGCTTTTAGTAAACAGAAAAAAATATTTAAAGAAAAAATTTTACTTTTTCAATGCCCGAATTTACATTCACTGTTAACTAAATGTTATAAGTCTTTTATGTTCAGAACTCCAGAAGAGAAACTTATTCGTCAATGCTTTGGTGACATTTAGGACTTTGTTAATAATAGCATTTAACATATTATCCTCAAGTTTTCAATTTTCCCTGTTTGGATTTATTTCCCAAGTATTTATGTTATAAAATTATAATAATTCCTATCATATTCATTGTTATTATTATTCCTGTTCAGAAAATATTTTGCATTAAATCGTTTTAAGCTACAACTGACATATCATCGCTAAATTAAATAACTCATTTATTTTTAGCGATATCGTAAAATAAATCAAAATTGGCCATCCCTTATGTCCTACCATAAAAAAAAAAAAAAGCACTAAAAGAAACCTATTTTAGTTATTCCTGGAACTTATGATACTGTCTGAACTGAGCTGAATACATCTTCTTTTCTATTGATATTTCGACACTTAACTAGAAAAAATGTTAACTAATTACCAAAAAGAGTCGTCTTAGAGAACTATTTTAGTCAAATCCTTAAATTAAACAATATTACTAGTAGAATGTTCTCATTATTTATGTTTTTATATCTCATCAATGTTTCATATTATAAAATTACTTAACTTTGTTTAAGATATTTCATTATTTTTTTTTGTGTAGATGTATATACAATAAAAATGTGCAAAACTCAAAAAGAAGTATAAATTATAAATTAAAATTCAATAGGAAAAAATAAAGCCTTGAGTTTTTAAAATACTGGGAAAAAATTAAAGGGACTGGTTTATTTTTTCCTACAGCATTCTAATTAGATGTTTATATTTATTTTATCGATTAAGTTTTTGTTTAAGGTATTTTTCTCTCCTTGTTATATTCATTAGTAATTCTATTATAATGATTCACAAGAATTATCCATTTTTTATAATAACAATAAAAAAAAATTATTTATTCTTGGACAATCCCCTTCGGAATAACGATATAAATATAAACGATATAAATAATAATATATAAACTATAATTGCTTAGAGCAGAATATAATTACTTAATATGATTAATTAATTACAATTACAATTAAGTTAATAAATTGTGATATAATTAATAAATAAAAATAAATAGCGAGTTAGCTCCAATAACTATGTATGTTGTGTGTGTGTGTGTATAAATATATATTTAAACAGATTAAAAGAAAGAAAAAAGTATAAATAAGATGGCAATAATAAAGCGAGAAAACAATTAATAGTTACATATATACCAATTATCATTGTTCTTATATTGATTTTTTTTTTTACTTTATTTAAATATGCATGTTTTTGGGTAAAATTTTTTTTTTATTTTTTTAAATATAACTATGTCATTCCTAAGGCACATTGTCCCAGAATAAAAACTTTTTTCTATTTATATATTTATTTATTTTTTTTATTATCAAGGCTCCATATAATAAAATTTCTTGAATAAAAATATTGATTTAGGATGTTTAATTTTTTTTTAATATATATATGTGTATATATGTATATATATATATATATATATATATATATATATATATATATATATGTATTAACTTCTCCCATTCCTTTCCTCTTAGTTTCTGTCATTGCCATTAGATCTACTTTGGCCCTCCTAATTTCATCCACAAGTTCACACTCCTTCCCGTTCAGGGCGCGGACATTCCATGTAGCCAATAAAAAAAAAACCTTTTTCCATGCCGTGTCGAGTTCCGTAAAGACAATCCAGCTCTTTTCGTTCCAACCTCTTTCGTTCCGTTCTTTGTAATAATTTGGTTTAAGGTGAATGGGGTATCGGTCCACTCCCCCGAGTCAGGTGGAGGGACTGCCTCCTCATAGCTTCCCGACAAGCTTCCCCATCCGGGGTGTCTACCTAGGGCCCTGGGGTGTGTACTGTTATTGACCTTGATCTGTAGTGTGGAGGGTGATCTATGAATGTATGAGCGTCAGTGTACTGTTCCACCAACCTGGAGGACCAGTGGCTATCTGCGGTACTATGACCGCGCGAAGGGGCCGCCACCTTCCTACGCTAATTAGAGGAGCACAAGCTAAGGTGGTTCGGTCACCTCCTTAGTATAGACCAGGAATGAACTGCCAGGGAGACGTACGAAACTCGCATGGAGGGAATGGAAAGGATAATGTTAAAGAGGTGTTCAGGAGGACTGGAGTAAGAGAAGAGAGTTGGTCCAGGAACGAGACATCTGGTCCAGTGTCTACAAATTGTGACCCCACACTTCGTCAGCGGTAAATGGTATACAATGACTATGATGATATATATATATATATATATACTAAGAATTTTTTATGTTATTTTCCCTCTCCTTGTTTTTTAAAATTAGAAATTCTTTTATACATTGTACATTTTGAATTTTATAATACAACTTCCTTATTATAATCAATAATTTTGTTTGAAGAATTAAGGCTTAATTTAACAGCTTTATCCAACTCCTAATATAAATCTCAATAACGTGATTACCAGGAGGTATTAATAAATTTCACGAATTTTATATCAGGTTATGATTTCCTGTAGGGCTCTTTATACCTTATTATTAAAATTTATTTGAAGTTAAAATGGATTCTGAAATGTTAAGCATCATAAGAGATCATTTAGTAAATAAAAATTAATTACTTCATCACTAATGAGTTCAATATAACCAAACCCTCAAGGCTTTGAAGTGCAGACCTGTTACCTGACTTATTTCTTTGTAGTATATTTCCATGTTAAAAAAAAAATGAGCATTGAAAGAGTCGCAATTATATGCAGTCAAAATTTGCTTTTTGGTAATCCCTTTGGCTTTGATAAATACAGCATAATTATACACATATATAGCTCTACAAAATAGAATATTAGATCCTATTTTGTAGAGCAGTAACTTCTGCATCTATACTTTATTTTAAAAGCATCAAAAAAATAAATAAATAAAATACAGTGTCTCTAAAACCCATGAAAGTTCTTTGGTTCAGCACATGGTACTAAGGCTGTACTGTTTCTTCTAGAACGGTTGTGCAGGGAGGTGATTTGTCCTAGATCACGCTCAATCGCCTGATTTTCCCAATATTTTGGGTATCCACTTTATAGAGATTGTGATAGCCCAAGGAGAATCCTAGTTCCCATGGGATCTATCTCCAGCCGCTAACAGATTGAATTAAAGTCTTGCCATTATCCGTATTTGAACCCATTTTGCACTACTGGTGAACCACTCCGCTCCACATTTTAAAAGCATATACTTGAAATAATTACTTCTTCTATTATGATTAGTCATGTTGTTTTCCATCGTCGTAAACATGTAACACAGTTTCCTCCAGTATCCTTTAATGTAATTCCTCTTATCGCTGGAGCACAGACCCGTTACCTTGGACTTCATCTTAACAAGCGACTAGGATTGAATCCTTATACAACACAAGTGATAAGGAACTCCTAGGCCTTCCGGCTACTTTATAAAGCTTCTAAACTTTCAATTTATTGCAAATCTTATATACTTGAATCTAATGAGGTCTGTTTAAATAAAGGGGATTTAACTTTAGGGATCACGGAAACCATAATCCTTATGACCCGAAACTAAAATTTGGTGACGTTTGAGACTGAAAACAAACTTGTAGTACTACAACCCATGAAGAATCTTGGGTTCAGTATATGGTAGAGGATGTACCGTTTCAAGGAAAACAGTTGTGCGGGGAGTTGGTTGCCTAGCTCAACCGCTAGGTTTTTTCCCCAATTAAGGGTACACATTTTGCAGAGGTCGGGTGAGCCCCAGTATTTCAAGGGAGGTCTCCAGATTCCTTAGAGTCCATCCGTGGCTACTAATAGAAAAAAGAATTTATCCGGCACAGTTGTATTTGAAGCAGGGACCTTCAACAAAGCGCTCAACAACTGACCTGCCTACCACGCTCCCCTTGAGTCTATATAGTAATCATACGTTACCTCAAGGATTTGAATCCGTATTTTTGGATAATTTAATTTAAAGTTTAATCTGTTAACTATAGAAATCGAACAGATGCTCTACCAGTTGTGGCGACTTAAGCGAGCATTAGATATAAGCTCTTTGCCAGTTTATCTTGGTTTGTTTACTTTAAATCTAGTCAATAGGATTATTTCTGATAACCCTGAACCCTAGTCTGAATTAAATTTTATACCTAATGTACTCTGTCAGGGTTTTGACTTTCGGCCTGATTGTGTAATAGCTCCGTCTGGGAATTACCGCCTTGAAATATGCATCGGCAAAACTTCTGGGTCAGCAACGATTTCGTTTTTTTAATAATTAACGGCCTCCTTTAAATATTTATTCGACGATTCATTGATTGATAACCGATAAAATTATTACGAACGTATTATTTTTCTTGACCATTAGTGTCTACGTTAGAAGAGGGAGTTCCCTAGACGGGATGTGGTGTATGAGTGGACTGTATATTATATTTTTAATAGAAATGAAAGTGGTACATAGTATAATGGTTATAAATACCAAATTTACAAGATTTTAATTACTGTGAATGGCTTTGGTGGGTTCTGGGTGGCTGCTGGCTTCCTCATACTCCCTTGGCGCTCTATTGAGGGTTCTACTCCATCATGTGATATATGGAGCTCATCTACTCTCTGTCTCTACTCTCGCTGTTCCATGTCTACCTTACTCAGTCCCTGCTGGTGTACTACTGTCTACTGCTAGATGGTCATTTTGTCTCTCGAGTAGTTGGCCTAGGAAGTGATAGGGGGCTCTGCCTCTGGTACAAAGAGGTAGGTGAGATAAAATTTGTAGAGTGGTTGTTTTAGATTGAACAAATAGTGTTCAAAGATCGTCCTGACCGTATTGATATAGTGATCACTAATCCTTTAAATGCCATATTCATTGGTAATAGTTGATCTGAATTGCGATTGAACAATCGCATCCATCAAAACTTATAAAACTTAATTTTCCGTTTTCTCCCCTCATGATATTTCCCAGATATCCCCCCTAGGTTACATTTTTTTATCCTTCCCCACTATTCTCAAGAGTTCGTCAGTTTTCCAGTCCAAGTTACTTTCAACAATCTCCTATCAACATCTGGAATGCCTCGATTTGTTTCATGCCCCCCCTCCTTTAAAGTCGACGCCTATACACAGTAATGCAAAACCGATAACACATAACATCTCACCAACCTGATTTTTCTACTGAGGACGCTACTACAAATTAATCATTTTCGTAAACTCTCCTTGACATATTCTGATTTTTATTTCTTCAGAACATTGGTTATTACTATTTACAATCGTGTCTAAGTATTTATACATGTATGCATTTTCTCACTCACTCACTGTTGGGAGCTACAGACCTTGTGGGACCAGGGCTCTGCCATCATTCTTCCTCATCTTTATTAAATTATACGTCATCCATCCATCGAATGGTTCTGCTTCTTTTCAGTTTTCTTCCTGCTGTACCATTCAGCATCTTTTAGGTAGCCTGTAGGGCTCCATTATTTCTACGTGACCCAATCATCTTGGAATGTTCTTCCCTATAGCACAGAGGACTGATTTTTTCTATTGACGAATTTTTAGGGGGTAACTGAGTGTGAAGAGCGCTGAAGGTTCAAATCCGGGAGCGGTAGATAAATTAGATAATCTGTTGACTGCTACGAATGGGACCTGTGAAGATCCTCCTGGGCCTACCTAGCCTGTTTAAAGTGGCTACCTTTAATTCAGATGAAAACCTGGCGGTTGAGCATTATCTCGTTTAAATCCCTGCATTTGCAACACCTATGTGCACAACCATCATAGAAACAGTACATTCATTACTATTTACTGAACCCAATACCCTTGTAGTGCTAGAGTTTTTTTCTTTATATTGATTATTTACGAGTATTTGGACGTTGTTATGTACTATTTTAAATATTATCATGGACTAGTTTATTTGCTCTATCCAATAGTATATGGTTGGTAGTAAACAGAACCGTATCCTCCGCATATCTTAGATTGTTGATAGGCATTCCATTGATTTTAACCCCCGTTTGGTTCATCTTCTAATTCACTTATCGTTACTTCCTCAGAATAAAAGGTAGAATATCGGTAATAGCACGTAGCACAAGCCTTTGCTGTTCTTAACTAGACCTATAAAAATAAATTTTCATTGATCTGGTTCTTATTCACAAGTGAGACATGGGTTGCCACCACAATTGAGATACTGGACAATGATTAGCAATATCGCAATTCGTAATGATGATAATAAATATTTATCATAAATAAATCTTTCAAGATATACGGATCATGGTTACATAGGTTACATGTTGCTTAAACATGTATCTAATTACAAACTGCCCTTTTTTCTACATGTAGAAAGCCATTGAGATGTCTCGACATCTTGTATCTTCACTCTCCTCTCTCTTGGCTAAAACTTCCCCTTTTTTCTCCCTTTTCTTCTTTTTCAGGTAAAGTACCATGGAAACCTGATGAAGGGCTTCACTCTACCCAATCTGTTACACTTTTCAAGGCTTTTCATATCATACAATACATACAATACAATACATTACAACACTGCCTACACCAACATATAACATTAAAAATTATATCTCTTTCCAAAATATATTTGTTTACTTTACGTTTGATCTAATTTTTTAAATGTTTCACCATATTTTTTTTTTTAATCCCGTATTGTCAACTTTGGACCACGTTACAAATTTATTTCCCTTTCTTCTGGTGGAGATTTACCTTTCGCCAATATTCCCTCATGCGTCCATTGGAATGTTTGTTTCGATCCACTTTCTAGCTTCGTCCAACCTTCTATAGTCTTCATCCTTAAACCCTTGCATGGTTTTCACCCAGCTTCAAAACTCACTTCTTCAGTATACGTTGTCGTAATTAACACATTATGTCATTGGATTATTTAATTTGTTGTCATGTTATTAAATACCTGCTTATCCTATTATAATAGAGCTAGAAGAATGTTGTATTCCAAAAATTCTTGATATAAAAAAAGTTATATTAAAACCGGTCCACGTGGACCCCGCGTCAGTAAGGAAGGGTAAATATTTCAGTGTTTAAGGTTTATCCAGTTAACTTTTGAGATCAAACAGATATAAAATGTTTATTTTATGTTTGATCTATTATTTTTTAAATGTTTATATTCCGTCATGCGTCCACTGGAACGCTTCTTTGATCCTCTGTCTAGCTCTGTCCAACCTTCTCTGGTCTTTCTTCATCCTAAAAAACTTGCATATTTTTCAGTCTGCTTCCAAACCCACTTTCTTTACTTCTTCAGTCCACGTTGTCGTGGTATTCTTTTCCAAAAATATTAAAATATTTGCTTGTTCTTCATTGTCTATTATATATGTTATATATTTGTTTTGTAATGCTCCTGTTATATAACTGATTGGCATTTGCTTTCCAGGGGGGCAGGTGATGATTTGAGGAGCTGCTAAAAGAGAGGATCGAAAATGGTGGAATGGGAGGCGCGGTGTCTTGCCCTAGAGCAAGCCTACGTGCACGAGGTGTACCACCAGATGGGCGGGAGCGAGCCCGGAGCCAAGCAGCACCCTCCATGGCCCCGCGTCACCCACTTCCTCAACCAGCTCGAGCCGGGGTCCATCGTCTGTGATGTCGGTAAGCTTAGCCCAGGACAATGCCTGGATTGGAGTAACATATATGGCAATTTTAGGTTAATTTTAGTTGAATAGTTAAAGAGCTAATCACCGGATGATATAAGGAGATCGTTCATGTCTTCTGCTAACATAGATGAGGAAGTGGAATCAAACTCAAACAAAACATTCTTATGATTAGCTTTATAAGGATTATATCTCAATTTTATCTTTACTATAGCTATAACTATTAAAAATAACAACTGCACTGAGAGTCAGGGACATCCGCTTGATGTCTTAAGGGAGGCTCAACATGCAGTTCTCGTGGACACAGAAAGGATTGTAAGAAAATTCCTGAATGTTTGAAGATGTAGGTGGTTGGACTTGTCTCCATCTCAATTTTGACCAGAGAGTAATGAATGGGCAAATCATTGAGATAGGAGTTCTTGCCTATGATTATGTGCAGAAAAAAATCTGAAGTATCAAGAGATGTGAGAAACTTCTATGCAGGCTCGTAGACAATATTACTAATAGAAGTTTCTAATAATAGTCTAATTTCAGAGCAAATAATAGAATCATTGAAGATCCTTGAAAATTGCAAGTAAGTTCAAGTGCTACAAAAACTTAAATATTGGAAGAACAAACAAATGAGCTAAACTAATACAACGGTCCGGATATGCCAAATCATACAGCAAAATGCTGAGAAGGAAAAAAAAAGATAATGATACAAATAATAAAGTCCTTAATTATTCTGGGACACGTCCTTTCTGGAATAATATTATAGAAAATGAAATATGAGCTTTCGCGTCTTAGAGTAAAAAAACAAAGAATATAACATGCAATATCATTTTATGTGTAATTTAAACTTTTTTATTATCAATTACTTGATAAAATTAAATGTATGAAAAAATAGTTATAAACAATTATAAAGAAGAAAATATAATAAATATTTATATATTTTTATGTTGAAGAGAAAATATTTGCCCCGGCCGGGATTCGAACCCGGGTCGTCTGTCTCTCCGTGACAGCACTCTACCATCATCTAGGATCTTGTTGACTTACGTCATATTACTATTTATAATTTTATGTTAATTGTTTTAAATTTTAAATATTTTTATTTTGAAGAGAAAATGCGTGTATACATCGCGAAAGTTGCGAGAACACGGGGACATGGGTTCAGATAGAACAGATTTGTCTCGGCTGAGAGGCGACTCCGGTAGTTCAATTGGTAGAGTGCTGTCACGGAGAGACAGACGACCCGGATTCGAATCCCGGCCGTGGCAAATCTTTTCTCTTCAAAATAAAAATATTTAAAAATTAAAACAATTAACAATAAATATTTACGTACATACATATTTTATGATGAAAACAAAGATAAAGAAAGGAACATCCATTTACAAATATTTTAACTGTTTCATAAACCGGGAAAAATAAATTTCTAAAATGAGTAACTAAAAATAATCAGTAAAACGCTTCTTTCTTCAATCTATTTACAGATTTTGATCGTAAAAATAAACATAAATTGGCGATTTTCTGGGGGTATTGTTCGGATATGAAGTAACTGAATAGAGGGGATTTGAAGGTTATAATTCTTAATAGCATTAATCATATCCTGTGAAGAGAATCTTTTATTTGGTTTTGATGAAGTTGCTTGGACTATCCTTGCAGAAGACATAGAGGTTTTTCGTCCGATCATTCAGTGAATACTCTTCTACTCTCTAATCAAATTATGCTGTGGTCGTTCTAAGCGAGGTAATGAAGACCTTACCTGTCTTCTTCTTATTTTGTTAATATATTTTTTTACAATTTTTAACAAGCTGGAATCAGATCGATTGATAATCTAACGATAGAGCGCTCGCAACCCTCAGCTTAATTATATCATTAAGTATTTTTCTTATTTTTGTCATCCAACCCTAACAGAAAATACAATAAGTCCAAGTAATATTGTTGACGAACCATGATTATTATTCATTTTCCGTGCTTTGTATTATATTTATTTATTATAACGCGTAAGATCAACTCTTAACTTTAATAATCTCAAGTCTAATATGAAAAATGAGATGTTCCCACATTTGTTTGTATCAACTTCATTCATCCTAAATATCATGAACATTACTACAGCAAAGGAGGAGACAACATTTAAAATTTTCCACAAACTTCAATAGAATTTTCCATGTTACATTTCCCAACTACAATACGACATATAGTAATTTACCTCAGCACTTGAGCGTTCGTTGACAACTTTATTCTCTCATAAAGTGCAAAATTGCATCGAATCCCAATTTCAAAACACGAATGCTATTGATATTGATTTTAAACGTAAATCGGTCCCATCCTATACACGATATATACAGCTGACATCCCAACCCATCCAAGCACTGTCCTCACTACGTACGCTGATGACACATGTGTGTTATCAGTAAATAAGGATTAATTTGTTGCATCCCAATCTCTTCAATACCATATCTCAAACCTTCAAGAATGGTGTCAAAATTGAAAATCCTAACAAATCCCATCAGATTACCTTCACCCTTCGTCGTAAACCTACAAATTCCTGTCCTACTGTATCTTTCAATAATATTCCACTGAACCCTGTCGAACAGATAGTTACCTAGGAATCCATCTGGACAAACGTCTCACTTGGAATCCTCATACAGGACTGAAAAGACAAGACACTGCTCGTCGTTTTCGCCTACTTAGACATTTATTGGACAAACGCTCTAAGCTCCCAATTAATTTCAAAAGACTCATTTACATGACAGTTATCAGGCCTATTTGGCCATACGGAGTTGAGCTTTGGGGCTCTACTAAACCATACAATTCATCCCGTATCAAATCCTTGCAATCCAAAATCCTTCGTAAAATCCTCAATGCTCCTTATTATGTCACAAACAAACTCATCCATCATGATCTTAATATCCCATATGTTGCTGATTTGGCCCAAACTAGATACCTATCCCTCCATGACAAGCTCCATACACACTTAAATCGGCTAGTCTCTCAACTTTCTTCCCATACTATTCCTGATAACCCTCCGAGGCGTCTCAAAAGAAGATGGCCTCGAGACCATAGAGACTATAGAACTTTATTGGAGTGCTTAGAGCTTTATTGGAGAGACCATCTACTATAGAACTTTATTGGAGTGCTACCGATGAGTAGTTTCTCCACAAGTGTTTTTTCATGTCATATTGTACATATTAGCAGATTTACTTATTGTAATATTATTATAGTTGTAAATATCAATAAATTAATTTTTTTTTAAAAACGTAACTCATTGCAATATCAGATCACGCTGTTTGAAGTAGATTCTGAAGTCTGAAATTTCTCAAACTTTCAGGCTTTCAAATTATATACAATAATATAATATAAATATAGGATATTATACCTATACCTCCCCTCACGAAATTACAACTAAGTGTCTGAAATATTAAATAATCCACGAAATTCACCCATTTTTTAGTTTCAGAAGGTCTTGACTTTTTTTTTTTTATAAATACGTGATCCAGGATTTGTTTGTTTTAGTGTTAAAAGGTTTTCATTTCGAGAAAAAACTGCTTTTTTTATCTGATTATTTTATGTTCAACCTAAACCTATCGGTTGTAACATTTACTAAAATAAAATATTGTTCCTTAATCTATTATGTCACTATTTTTATGGAAATTCTTACAAATAACTGATAATTGGAAAAACCTTTCTACTTAACGGATTGGCTCAGTCGTAGAGCATTGCGTTGCCATGCCGGAAATCCTGGTTCAAATCCCGCTGCAAGGCAGTACTTTTATTTAGTCTATTTGCAACCGGAGATGGATCGTATGGGATCTAGGACCCTCCTGGGGCTCACCTATCTTCTATAAAATATTATAAAAATAGGATACCCAAAATAAGGGGAAAAATCTGGCGATTGAGCGTGACCTAGGACAAGTCACCTCCTTGCAGAACCGTTGTCTATGAAACAGTACAGTCTCTACCCTGTACTGAACCCCAGACCCATGGGTTGTATTTTGTACAGGTTTTTTTTCTAGTAATCCGCATCCTGATAAAATAAAAATAACTTAATAAGCCTATGCATAAGTGGGCAAGACTAAACCTTGAACCAAAACATATTATCGCAGTAATTAAAATTTTAAACACCCTCGGAATTTAAAAAAAAAAAAATTTTTTTAATATTACGTTCAATATTATAGTTTCGGGTTGTTTAAATTAAAGGTTTTTGGAAATACCGACCGGTATATTTTCATTGCTAATGGTTATGACTCATGTAATGTTGTTCAGCGTACCTCGTGCAATGATATAGAGTCTTTTAGTAATATTGAAAAATCTTCGGTAAAAAATTCAAATTTATTGATTTCAGCCATCGTTATTTGACATCTCTATTGTTTTTACAATATTAACTAGTGACACGTTGACGAAACTAAACTTTGGCTCAATATTATTGTATCAATAATAATATTGATATTGTATCAATAATGTAATTAAGGTGCAAATCTGGGGGCTTGATTCCTCTTAGATTGATTGGATATTCTATATACTGTATCAGGCCTGTTTCTGTGTGTATTTCATCGAAAACAAAAATGATTTTCCTAAAACAATCTGGCCAGTGTTTGTTGAAAAAGGATGAAATAATAGATCCCTGGACGTGACAGTATATTTTATTGAAAAGTATTATAAAACTCTATCAATTACTTTCTGTTTTCTATTTGTCTACCTTGTCATGATTTCATTTTTGGTTACTGACGTGTTTTCGTTTTAGGATCGTGAAATGTTTCATTTTCGTTCGTCCTTAATTGACCTTTAGATGAATTCTGAGAATCGGCAAAATGTTCTGAAATTTCATTGAAGGACTCAACAAACGCGTATTTGCATTCTGTTGGAAGTTTTTTATATACCTTTTCTTTCATTGTAAATTATGATTCTCCACAGATATATTTAAATTTGTACAATTGTTTTTAATTTGAGATTGGTCTATTGGTACAGAATTTTTATTTTGTGAATTGCAGCAAATTAGACAACAAATAAATAATTTAAAAAATGCGTATTTACATCACGCGTAAACTTTTTTTTTATTATTATGCATTGGGCAATAATGTATTATTATTAGCTAAAGTATAGCTATTGTAATTTTTCTTAATGAATTATATTTTTTCCCTTTTTTTTTTGGAATATGGACCTTCGAGTTGAACCACAAGAACTATAACTTTTCACTCGTTTCCCTTATAATGTTTTCCAAAAATACAAGTTATCAAGAGCTTAAGTAGGGAAATTATGGGAAATATGTTATTATTTGAATTATTACTTTATTCTAATATGAGTTATATAACAATAACAATTAAATAGGTAAATATAAAAATCGGAATTCAAGTGAAGGAGCAATGATATGGAAATTTCTTCTTCATACTTCTTTGAATTCGATAATTCAATACAATTTTGGTAAAGTAGTGCATGACTTCATTGGCCACTTAAATGAAAATAGAAAACTCAAACTTTCAACAGAGTTGTATGTTGAACGTCTTGGTGGTGGGGTGCTGTCTCATGTTTGGAGCCTGTTTGGGCTGTTGATCGTTGGGATGTATTGCACCTTTTTCTTCGAGATGTGATTCACATAACCCCTTTTTTGTTTTTGGTGTCTTGATAATGCCTGAATAGGTGAAACGTCGACTGGTAAGTGGGTGTATTTTTGAAACATAAGGCTTTGCATTGTGGTTTTTCCCAATTGCATTATAATAAATAATAGTGTTTCTTTTTGAGTTTTTGGCTTTATTTTAGTGAAAATAGAAAACTTTCAGAGTCAAAAGATCCAACA
Organism: Arma custos; assembly: GCA_037127475.1. Lineage (NCBI taxonomy): Eukaryota > Metazoa > Arthropoda > Insecta > Hemiptera > Pentatomidae > Arma > Arma custos. Next base: position 48,339,674 of record CM073761.1, read on the forward strand.
CTCAATACAGATTTTGAACATAGTTTGCAATTAGCAGGAAAAATATGATTATACTACGACATAATATACTTATTCTTCATAAGTCTTCATTTATGAAGAATGCGTTTAAAAATATTATCTAGTATTTAAAAGTAAACTTTATTACTTATTTTAAAAACGATTATTATTAACGATTTTATAAACGATTGTTATTATTATTATATTATGTTATTATAGTGATTTTATAATTATGATATAATCATATTATTGATGATAAACACATTAGAGTGTGATCTGATAATTGCCTAAAGACATGATGGGACTACTCGTACTTAAAACACCATCATCTATTTTTAATTAATTTTATTTAATTAATTCTTTAATTTTTTTTTAGAATTTCCTCTTCTTTTTCCCCTCCTCTTTTGCCTTTTTTTTGTAATTATAAAAAGAGTGTAAGAGAGAGTGAGAGGAAAATAGAGAGGGAATAATATTCTTCAAATGTGATACAGTAAAGAAAAATCTGACACAATTCTCTTCTCCACATACCCCAAAGGGTTAGAATTACTAAGAGAACGTTTAATTTTAGCAAAACAAGAAAAAAATATTTACTGTTTAATTTAAATATGACACAGCATTAAATAATAAACCGACTGAAAATACTCGATGACGTCATCATCTCACACTCCAATTTACTTGCGTACTGTCCTTCCGTCTTAAGCCGTGATCAATTTTTTTTGTAATCTCTAATGGCACATCTTCTCTGTTAAATATCATTTCTTTTCTTTTTAGCACTTTAAGTGATGGGGCTGGGCATTTAAAAATTACACGGTAAGCTTCTTAAAATTGTCTATCATAATACTCCAGGTGGTGAACCATAATTCTACGTTAAAGTCTGCAGCTACTCGAAATTAAAAATGTTGAGTCAAGTTAAACATGTACAGCACAAAATATGTATATGTTTTAATAAAAAAGAACTGCTCAGTTTTAGTTCCGAACTAAATTATTTATATCATTCAGATCATTTTATTATAAATAAAGTATGCTTATGGAATTTTAAATATCCGGAATAGAATGATCGCAGCAGAAATAATTAAAATAACTTTCTGTCTTTTTTTATGTTTAAAGTAATGTAAATATAAGTATCGATTCCCTCTATTAAATAAAAAAAACTAACTTCAGACGTATAATAAATTTATAAGCATTATTGTGCGCTTAGTGTATGACAAAGCCCAGATCTAGAAAAAAAATGTTTATTTAAATACAACGGTAAGTATTGGCCAAATTATTGGATAGGAAATAACCAATAAACACCCCATAAAAAAACAAAAAGGGCCTTAAATAAGCAAAAATGTACAGTAACAAAAAAAAAGAATAAATACGACATATAGTCAGTTTAAAATTGTAGAATAGTAAAAACTTAAGAATTTAATTTGGCTAAAGAAGAATTTCGATAATCCGATTTGAGAAAAAAAAAGAAAAATATACAATATAACAATTTACAATAATGGGAGTTTGAATGATTTGAACAATTATAATTATTATTGGGACAATATGGGTTGATACACGGACAGAGAAAATCCCCACCCCCGTTAAATACTTAATAAAAATATTTTTTAAGAATGAAAGTAATAATAATAATTGTAAAGTAATATTGTAAAGTAATGGTATATATCTGTATGTTATATTTGTGTCCTTAGACATGAATAATAAGAAATAATTATCACTTGCTAATACATGAAGCTAATCAGTATATCCAACAAACTTCTCAAAGCATTTACATATTTTAATCCATCCACTCCTAAATTTAATGTAAAAAATTTGTAAAAAACATAGTATCCCTAAATAAAAAATGGATCTCTTGACATAATTTTCTGTAGAAGAGAGTTTTATCAAGAGTGACGTCGGAAGGTTATGGGTTACATCTGTTGAAATGGGAAATGTCTTTTTTATTATGAGTTTCTTCTCCGGAAACCATATATTTTTTTTTTTTATCCCAACCATATGATTTTTTTTTTATGATGGAGGAGAGTTTATAAGCCAAAATGTGGTAAATAGAGATATACTAAAAATCAAAAGCTGTAAATAAAATATACACACTTATTTACAACAATCAGTCTACTTTTATGCAAAATCGCAAGTAGTGCACACTTTCTGTTAACAAAGAAAAAGAAAAACACTGGTATCAGTTCCGCAGGTTGTCGCTTAGAGTTGAATCACAAGTTTTTACATCTTTTTTATTCGTTTCCTTTATAATATTCACGAGAATATAAACAATTATATTTCTGACTGTATATAGTAAATATTACTGACTTTGTATAAATTAAATAACCTAAATACACATTACTGTTGAGGTTATATAACCTATACTTCGAAATTTTGTTGTACTACGTGCATTTCTTGATGAAATGATTTCCGAAATATACATATTTCCCATAATTACACTCTTATTTTCATACTTAAACTCACAATTATTTTCATTTTTCAAGAATATTAAAAAGGAAAAGAAAGAATGTTAAAACTTGTTTTTATTCGACTTGAAGCGACAACTCGCGATACCGAAGCATTTGAATACGAAGTTTTTTAATATATTTTTACTTTTTTTTTAACAATTGGTAGGTTGTGGAAGCGGAAAATATCTGAATGTGAATCCTTCGATTTTCAAACTTGGAGTAGACCGCTGTAGTCGTTTGGCGGTGACTGCGAGAACAGATCAGAGTGAGGTAAGCCACATTTTTATTTTTTATTTTATACATAATTATATTAGATTACCAGAATTCATTAAAGATTTTCTTGTCACGATCCCCCCTCAAATTTCAAATACTGTCGGAATTCGTGTTGTATCAATTTCGGTGGTGTTTATCCCTTCTGCTTGTTATAATCTGCAATATTTTATTCTACAAATATAATATTTAATGAGTTAAAACAACATTAATACTATATACACATATTTTAGATGAAATTCTGACAAGTAGTCATTTCACCGGGAGCCAGGCACTCGACATTAATATTCGATACATGGTTGAGCGGAGTGGGTCAGTGGTAGAGCGCTGAGTCGCTATGCCGAAGGTCCTGCGCCCAAACCTGCAGCTGTCAAGACTTTTATTTAATCTGTTAGCACCCAGGAAAGGATGATATGGGATCTAGGACCCTCCTGGGACTCACCCAGCCTCTATAAAGTTGTTACCCAAAATAAGGCGGAAAATCTGGCGTTCAGCGTGATCTTGGAAAAATTACCTCCCTACACAGCCGTTGTCCATGAAACAGTACAGTCTCTATCATTTACTGAACCCCAGTCCCGTTCATGGGTTGTAGTAATACAGGTTTTTTTTACATGGTTCCACTGCGCAACATAAATTTTTATATTCATGTTTTTCCTTTTTGTCTTCTTTATATTCTCAAACCCTGGAATTCTGTAATATGGCTTCCGTGATAAGCTTGTTCCTTATTCCATTTTAAGGCACCGATTTCACAATATATGTGGTTAAAGGTTCAAAAAATCAAAATCAAGAGCAACAACCTGTAATCCACTTTGATTTGTATCGAACTGGTGTGTAAGTGGTACGGACTGGTGGCCATCCGTTTCCCAACTATTGATAATTTGCGTGAGTTGACAGCTCGGAGGTGTCTAACCAGACTCAAGTTGATTCAAACCAATGTTTCCAATGCTCAGTACTAAGCTTATCCAATAAGCTAACTGGCTTAGTGGATTTGTACCATTGTCAATGGAATATACCTGCAGACCGTAGGCGAACTGGTAATGTAACAGACAAACACCTGATTGAATACTCTATGCATCTAAGGACCATAACTTTGTGTGTGTGTGTGTGTGTGTGTGTGTGTGTGTGTATATATATATATATATATATATATATATATATATATATATATATATATATATATATAACACGTATACCAAATACTTCCATGACAAACCTGAAAGTGTACCCAATTATGATTTCTTTGTTATTAGATTAATTTATTGATATTTACAACTATAATAATATTACAACAAGTAAATCTGCTAATATGAACAATATGACATGAAAAAAAACAATTGTGGAGAAACTACCCATTGGTAGCACTCCAATAAAGTTCTATAGTAGAAGGTCTTGAGGCCATCTTCTTTTCAGAAACCTCGGAGGGTTATCAGGAATAGTATGGGAAGCAAGTTGAGAGACTAACGGATTCAAGTGTGTATGGAGCTTGTCATGGAAGGTAAGGTATCTAGTTTGGGCCAAATCAGCAACATATGGGATATTGAGATCATGATGGATGAGTTTGTTTGTGACATAATAAGGAGCATTGAGGATTTTACGAAGGATTTTGGATTGTAAGGATTGGATACGAGATGAATTGGATGGTTTAGTAGAATCCCAAAGCTCAACTCCGTATGTCCAAATAGGTCTGATAACTGTCATGTAAATGAGTCTTTTGTAATTAATTGGAAGCTTAGAGCGTTTTTTCAGTAAATGTTGAAGTAGGCGAAAACGTCGAGCAGTTACTTGTCTTTTCAGTCTTGTATGAGGATATGATTTATGAATTAAATATTTGCATATGCACAAATTTAAAATCCAGAACCTTCCTGTTTCACAGTAGTGAATCAGTAAGTGTTAGAGGTATACTTTCTCATTGTTTTTACAATATAATTAAGTAACAAAATAATTTGTTCATAATATTTATTACTAAAAACACTTATATATTCCGTAAAAATAAAAATATGGAGAAATAATTTAAGTACAAGCTTGTTATTACATGTTACGTACTTGCTGTATAAATTAGTTATTCTTGAGGGACCTGTTCCCAGCTTAAAATTAATTTTCTATTATATTCTACATTTAATGAGAGATAATAATTTCATCTCATCAATTTATAGTTTTCTTATATTTTCATAGTTGTATACTAGAATACTTCCATGTTCAGGATGCTTCAATTTTGCCTGTAACTTAGGACAATAAGTCAGTATACATTATGAATAACTTTTACACTTACCTATGTTTACTCTTCATTGGAGGGTTAGGAGCGGTTAGCTCATAGGTAGAGCGTTACATTCCCGCGCGGAAGGACCCGGATTCAAATCCGGTTGTAGCAGATAGATTATTTAATCAGTTAACAGCCGGAGATGCATACTTTGGGATCAGGAGACACTCCTGAGGGCTTCCCAACCTATATAAAGTGGGTACCCGAAATAAGGGCAAAAACCAGGCGGTTGACCGTAATTTCGGACAAATCACCTCCCTGCACAACCGATGTCCTAAAAACAGTACAGTCCCTACGATGTACTGAGTCCAACACTCTTCATGAGTCTTGGTGGTACAGATTTCCTTTATTTCTTCATTGGCCTCCTCCTCTATCCATTTGACTCCCTCTTAAAATTTGTTTTCATTCATTTATTATGTGGTTTTATAGAAAATTACCTTCGTAGCAAAGGCATACGGTACATTTTTATGCTTTCCGTTCCCATTTTGCCTACATTACCAGGCGATTATCCCTTCCTTGAGTAAGGCTCTTATCACCTTTCTGGATGCGATTTACCTAAAGTAAGTCTATCCAGATTATAATGTACTTTATCTGAGAAATTTTCAAAGATATTAGTCACCACTCCAAGGTTTGGTCCAAAATCCACCCGCTTCGGTCAAGATGACACAACTTCTCCGACCAGACATAATCTGTGGATCAAAAACGATTTGTCACTGTCCTTGGTCGTCGGTGGGAAGGCCACAGCCAAAATTGGCCCCAATGGGACCAGTTATCGAGTTATGGTAACCTACCACTGCATCATTGAATCTGTGAATAGCAGCAATGTGAGTCTGCCTCACCCTTTTAGACTATCTTAGTTCCAACAAGTCATAAATGTTCCTAAACAGCGAAAAAATGTCCTTAGTCAGTAGCGCTTGTAGGTGTACGTATGTTGAATGTTGAACTTCTTTTATTATTTATTTGTCCGGCCAGGGCAATTCTTTTCTTTCCAAAACAAAAATATTTAAAAATAATCAACATAAAAATAACAATTAATAAAAACAATTTCTTTTATTATACAATTTCGTTTAATACGAATCATTATTTTATTCTTTTTCTGTTCTCTTTTGTTATTTCCATTTCTTTTTCCTCGTTCAAAAACTTTTTTTCCTCTCTACTATCGAAAAAACTCATATATTTTTTATATTGCCTTGCTATGTAGTTCAATAAGTAAGTACAACGATGAACATTTTAAGGATATGAAATATCTTTTTTTTTTTTTTTTACCTTCCATTGTTTCTCGTTTCTATCGCAATAATTACTATATAATATTGAAGAAGAATAAAATATTATTTAAAAAAAAATCCTGTTGTAGGTAATGGTTTGTGACAATCTTGCCCTACCTTTCCGCGATGAAAGCTTCGACGCTGTGCTTTCCATAGCAGTTGTTCATCATTTTGCAACAACTGAAAGGAGAATAACGGCTCTAAAGGAACTTGCAAGGATATTGAGGATTGGAGGGCGATTGGTCATATCTGTTTGGGCAATGGAGCAAAGGCATAGGAAGGTATATCATGGATACACATTTATTTCAAATAATACAGACATTTATAGATATAAAAATGTTCCTAAATTTATCTAACATTGTCGTATAATTGAAGTATCACAACATACAAACAGGTGATATTGTCATATATTTTTAAATATTAATTGAATCTGTTAAAGGAGTGGGGTGGCTCAGTGAATAAGGCGGAAGCTGTATTTAAACTTTTATTCAGTTTAGTTCATACATTTAAAGGGCTATTATTCACACCTCATTTTTAAACATTTTCCACATTTAAGGTAATGCAATATTTCTAAAACACATAACTCAATTGACAGCTAGCTGCCATAGGAATATGCAGCCAGGTCAAAGACCCAAACACAATCTAATTATGTAGGTATGCACATGTGTGTTGTCTAATTTAAATATTTAATAACATTTTTTCAAATTATAGTTTAGCAAGCAGTCTGTGATAGTGTAGGACAAAACCTCAAAAGAAAAATTAATAGACACACAAGAGGAAAAACATATTCAAAATTGTTATTGAAGCAATCACTGACATTATTTCAACTCGATAAAGAAGGTACTAGAGAAAAAACAATCAGCCCCTACTCCAGCCCACTCACTCTAATACTCTGTCATTCCAGGACCACCCCTGGACTCAGTGTGTTTTGGCAGCTATAAACTCACCTGAAATCAATAGAAATGCATACTGTTTGTATAAGATAGTGGTGATAATAAGAAAGTGTAACAAATCTATGCTAATATTTAAATGAAAATACAAAGCTTCATTAATATTGAATATTAAATTTTATGGTCTTATTCCCTACATATAGATGAAAATATTTAGATTACAAAAAATTAAAGTTATATCTTTTTGATTAATAATTTTTAAATTAAAATGAATTTTTATTCCCTTTTTAATATAAAATAAAATCGTTTTTCAAAAGATTTTGTTCAATTTTTATTATAAAAACCAATGATATACTTGCTTCTCCATTGATCGCAATAAGGAATAGTATCCATATCAATACTAATATTTTAAAAATATAATGTGAATAGTACTTCAATACCCAATGAGTATTAAAAAAGTTAAGTATTTTCAACTTTAGGCCAGTATAAAGTTAAAGAAAATATGGTACCATTTGAAAGTTATATTTACTTAGAGTGGAAACATGCTTATGTAGATTGCTCCAATTTTTTCTATTTGTTAGAAAAAAAAATGTATTATTAAAAATTAAAAAATGATTGTTTTAAAACAATTGTAATTAAGTTGTTTTTGATTAGTCGTGTTATAAATTACTTTTGAGATGTATTGTTGTCACACATGCTGATGATTCCAATTAATAAGCCATTTGTATTCAAGCCTTTGCAGTTTCCAGTACTATTCGCATGAATGAAGTCACAGACAGCTGCTATAATATATAAATAACAAGTGTTTTTTCCAAAAATATTGACAATTTTATTTTTCTCCTTGATGCAAGCAATGGCATTAGAGGAATTCAAAGAAGAAGAAGAAGACAATTTTTATATCAGAACTTTCTTATATTCATTTCCTTTAATCTCTGCAACAATATCATGCTAAGAGACCATGAGAATATCAATTTAATTTTTAGCAATATTTTCTATTAAAATTAAGTATTTCAAAACTACTTAAAATTTTATAAATCAAATTAAACAATCATCTTCATTAGCATTAAAAAGATTATGAAAATTAATATGTTATTCATAATTAGCCTTTTATATTTTCTTTCTAAGTTAAACAACATTTAAGGGTTAACTTATATAATAGTTTCTTTAATAGAAGATCTTGTAATGTCTATTAATTACATCAGACATCGGTCTGATAACATTATTAACAATCATAAAATCTAAGTCTTGGGAGTGATTCATTAATGTGAAAATAAAAATACATGTATCAGATATTCTTATTGCTGTTTTGGCTTGTTCTATGTCCACGTTTTATTAATTAAAGATTTCCTAAAAAACAAAAAAGACTAACTTTACTGTAACCTGAAAATTGAAACTTAGTCTTCATATATATGTCTATGTAATAATTAATTGTATTTTTTTCATTATAAACTGTATTTATACTTTTGATTATAATCCTCTGGTTATAAGCCATACAAACATACTTTCATACTAGGAAAATCATTTACTTACTTACACAAAACAAAATATATCAACTCCCATTTGTTCCAGTTTGAATCTCAAGATGTCTTAGTTCCGTGGCACCGTCCTCAAACATATAATCCACCATCTGTTGAATTGACTCCAACCACAACAACAAGTGAAGAAGAAACACATCAACACCTTTACACAGCATGCACCCACACTTCAGAAAGTGATTCAGCACCTTCAACCAGGTTTTAAATTAGTTTAATATAAATTATATTCTTCATTATTATGAGATAATGTTTAATATCCATTCCCATTGTTGTTAGAGATAAAATCATCACCTAATTTTCCAAGTTCTTTTTTTGTTTTAATCTAAAGTTTTAATAATTAATGAAAATGAATTACAATTCTAGTTTCACCAATCAAATTATTTTAATACAGTTTTAAAATGTCTGATAATCTAGTAATATTTACTTATAGCCACATATACTAATCCAAATTTATGTAACAAATCCATACAAAATTTATCTGTATGTAAATCCTGAATGGACAGTACTGTGAGAACTAATTTTAATAAAAATAAAAATTTACACTAGATGTGTCACTCTTAGCAGACTTGCGTCATAGCAGGCAGGCATAGACACTTTTTTGTTACGTCTATAATCAAGGATGACTATCTAAATTATTATGAAATGGCAAATATATTGTATTTATTAAATAGATACATAGATAGATAGATGGATATATATAGTATCTATTAGTGTCTAGACTGCCAAGCAGATTCAATTGATTAAATTCCCTTTTAGATCAACAGGGAAACAACCAAAGCAAAGCACTTTCCATTGGTCATACTGGGATTACAATGGATTTCAAACATAGGTTTTAAGTCTATGTATAGACATACTAGTAGGTAGATATAAGAGACTAACAAAATAGAAATATTTATGATATCTTATAAAATTAATTACTTACTGTAATTATAATATAATAATAATAGAACCATGACCTCTACTAATGTCTTTCTCCATTTGAAAAGAAACTGGATAAATAAACGGACTTTAGAAAAGTGGTCGGGAATCTCATTCATTTAACTTCTTCTCAATATATATTTTGGAAGTGAATATTTAGTATGTATATATTACTCAGTAGTTAAAGAACTCAGCAACTATGATCAGGGATTAGCTAGAAAAAAAAATTAATGAGCATATTTAATGAAGAGCTGTCTTTGGGGAGTGGTTTTCTCTCTAATAATAGGTTTGAAATTGTATTGTTTCTGCACAAATGTTGTTCAGAGATTCATTACGTAAGTTTCAAGTCTTCTGAAAACAAATTAACGTATGTCAAAAATTAAATTAATTAAACTTACAAGGCAAAGTTTACAGCAATTTTTTCTTATTTATTTTTTAAAGTTGACATATAATTTTTTCTTTCCTAATGCCAGTAATATTTGACTCAACAAATATTGTTAATACAAAAAGAATTTATTGTTAATATGAGCATTAGGGAGTCAAATAACTTTTAAATGATTATTTCATGATTTTAATATTTTCTATACAATATTGTATGTAAAATTTTATTTACAAATTTAAATCATGTGCCAATTATTGAAAAATGTTTATTTATATTTTCCATTGGTACCATATAGTTACACACAGCACAAGTAATTAACACATAATTGTATTTAATTTTTGCTTAAACCTGTGTTATATATCCATCCTGTTTATAATTTATTGCTGAAAAGTAATTTTCGATTATTTCAGACCAGTTGCAGCAAAGCATAAAACAAAACATAAAGAGGTAGTACCTTCACCAAGTAGTTCTTCACTATCCAGCCCAAATGAAAGCTGTTATAGTTTTGTTAGACGAGCCTTCAAAGTAAGTTATTCAAAGTAGTATTTTATTTAAATGAAATATAATTTGCCAAATATTAACATAAATAAAAAATGCAACATTGATTAACAAACATTCAAGAGACATTGAAGCTTCATATATTTTTACAAAATGCTATATTAATTACCAAACAACAATTAAAATTGTATAATATATATATATATATATACATATATATATATATATATATATATATATATATATATATAGATAGATAGATATATGTATATATAATTATATTTATTTTCATCTATGACTCTATTTACCTAATTATAGATTAAAATAGACATATCCCAGTAAAAAGTAAAGGGTATAAAAAAGAAGAAAAGTATGTAATTATTGTTAATTTATTTATTAAAGTTAAAAGATGCAGGAGAAGAAAAGATTGAGAATGACACCATAGTATCGAAACGTCTCTAATGGATTGAAAATTAAGAATGAACAATAACTGGAAAACGGTTTTTATTTCTCTTACCCTAAATAAAAGAAGAATTAAATCCAGTTTAAAAAGAAATAAAAATTTATAAGAAAAGTATTTAATATAATAAATGATATTAATGAGTTACACGGGAGAAAAGGATTTAGATAAAGCACAGTAAAATATGAAATTCAGAAAAGCAACAATTCGAGATGGCATAATAACTAAGGAGAAAAAATTAACTTTTGTATTGTGAACTTAAAAGATTTTGACAAAGCAAGAAAGGAAGACTTTGCTATGGTACTAGAGGAGCTAGATGTAAATATGGGATTCAATTGGATATTCAAACCTTTATATTGAAGGTAAAAACTTAGAACATTTAACATCTCCTCTAAAGCATATGAAAATATTACAGATGTTAATAAAATATGTTGTCTCCACTATCTCGTGTTTGTTTTTGAACTCAGCTCTCAAGAAAGTCATTCTTAGGATGAGACGATTTCGTCTTGTATACAACACATCCAAGACCAGCTATAAAATACAAACTTATGCAGTCAATCTAGGTGAATAGGTTTAGATTCCTTAGTTCATACCTAGTGGTCTTCTGAAATCTTTTTCAATGCTGTTGAAATGAGAAAGGGTGTTGAGCATATTGATTAATTACACAAAAACAAATTCAGCCCAATAATTAGATATTCTTACAAATAATGAACCAAGATGAAAAAATAAAAAAAGTTCACTGTAGCGTTCCAAAATGAAATTCTTTGGAAGAATTAAGGTAAAACAACATGGGACAAAAATCTGATACCATAATATAAGATATTCACGATCTTGGTTATGTGATATATATATATATATATATATATATATATATATATATATATATATATATGTATGTGTGTGTGTGTGTGTGTGTGTGTGTGTGTGTGTGTGTTTCAAACTTTGCATGGCCATTATTTATGTTTTTGTAAGTATTTTTTGATAAAACACAAATACAAACATTTATCTTTGAACCAATAATTTACTTAAATGTACTGATTTACTTTCAGAAATTAACTGGAGTCAAAAGAAGCCCCACTACAAGACCTTGGTTTCTTGACTCCTGGACATCTTGTGCATCTAAAGATCCACCGCCAAGAAGATATGACCCAGAAGGCTGCGAAGATATACAAGATTTACCAATAGAGTTAAGACATCTAGAAGGAGATGAAGATTTATCATTTGAAAAACCACATGTAAAATCTGTTTTACAAACTTCAACAGATGTAACTTTAAACCATAAATCAAAAAGTTTAAGCGATATTATCACTAATGAGCATAAATCAATAGTTCGGTCTCAATCAAGTTTTCCAACCCTTGAAGGAAATAATCAAAATAATATGAAAAATGATGAAAATGAAAATAAGCCAAAGTTGGTGAAACAAAAACAATCCATGTGTGATGAAGATGTTGAAAGTGAAGAACGTGATGAAGCTACAGATATGAAAGATCTTATTAAGTCATTACCTGAGTTTAAAATTTCTGGATATGGTACGAATAAAAAAGGAAACGTTTTCAAACAGAGTTCAATGAATGAAGAATTGATGTCAGCAGAAAGATTAAGAGAAAAAGAAAAAGTTAGGCAAAATATACAAAAACAAGCATCATTAAATGAAGAACTTATATTTAACAGAAACAAAACTCTTGATTCTATAAGAGATACATTTTTTTCAACATCTACAGCAAAAAGACTTCAGTTATTGAAAAACGGCCTAACCAATAAATTTAAGAGCTCAACAACTGGAATAGAAAAGGTTTCTGGAGCATCAATAAAAAATGGCTTTGTTCGTATCTTGCAAGGATGGGCAAGTGGTGATTTAAATGCTTCATCTCCTCAGCCAGCTCCTCCTCCACCTCCACCACCACCTCCCCCCATCCCTGTAGAGTTTAAAACATTCATCATTGACAGTAAAAAGGACCAACCAGGTGAAAGACGTCATTCCCGAGAAGATGGTTCTGATTCTTCAAAAGACAGTAGTTTACAGAGTGATACTAGTGTTGATTCGGAGGATAGCTTTGCTTCTGTAATTTTTATCCCTAAAGCAGATCAATTGGATCAACCTTCATCTACTACTTCACCAACATTACAATCAACTCCTGGTTCTCCTCAACCCACTTCGCCCAAGATTAAATATCCACCACCCATTTCACCAAAGATGAAAAACTCAACACAGATGTCATTTGGACTACCCTCCCATCCATCTTCACCAAAGCTGAAACATCCAAACCAGCTAATTAATTCTCCAACTCCTTCATCGCCTAAAATGAAGTACTTTCCTCAACCAACTCCTCCCAGAACTTTTCAGCCAGGTTTGTTAACATCACCTACTTCAAGAGGATCATTAAAATTCACTCCTTCTTCAGCTACTAATTCACCACAAGTTTGCAAAACGATTGTTGCATCAAGTAAATCATTGCCGCCAACTTATAAAATCCCTCATCTTACTCCTACATCTCCTACTGGAGACCATACTATCCTGCCTGAAAAAGAATCCAGTCCTCCACCACCTATAAGTACAGGAGCCATACCAAAGACAAAAAGTTCATATAACATTTCAGAAACATCTCTATTATGTCATGATTTTAAATCGTATGAAGATTTAAAACCATCATTGTCACCTGGGACATCTCCAACGTCACCAGAAAAGCCTGTGGTAGCTTCAGTTGACATAGGGCCATTGATTAAAGAGGAAGTCGTAGTACAAGAAAAAGAAGAGGAACCCCTTGATGAAAATTTAAAAATAGTGCAAGAAATAGTTCGTCAAAAAGTTTGTAAGTAATTAATGTTTAATTTAAAAGAAAAAAACCTGTATCACTACTACCCATGAATGGGACTGGGGTTCAGTACATGGTAGAGACTGTGCTTTCATGGACAACGGTTCTGCAAGGAGGTGACTAGCATAATATTTTTATAGAGGCTGGTTGAGCCCCAAGAGGGCCCTAGACCCTATATGATCCATCTCCGGCTGCAAATAGACTAAATAAAAGTCTTGCTCGCAGCGGGATTTGAACCAGGATTTCCGGCATGGCAACTCAGTGCTCTACCACTGAGCCACTCCGCTCCCTGTTTAATTAAATAACTAACATAATTAAATTTAACAATTAAATTAATGGTATAAGAGTGAAATTTATTCACCAAATATTACTTTTTCATATTTTATGTTTTGCTAAGAAAGACATCATCTGGTATACCTGAATAAGCCATTATTTTAGTATTTCAAAGGCAATAATGTATCACCATTATTTATTATTACGTACAAATGTCATATATGGTGGATATTATAATTATGTAACATAATCTATACCATATAATATGTTATATGACTGGACTGATGCCCTACATAATTTAGTTACATACCATTTTACCAAGTATTCAGCACCAATGACTCTGTTTTGATAATTTTTATAATAATTCCATATGATAATAATAATTCTATAATAAATTTTTTTTGTTATCACGGTTTTACTTTTGGTCCATTGTTTGAAAAATAAAAATGTTTCATCCAAACTATACTTTAATCATTAAAGACTCTAATATGACAATCCATGGTAAAGTATTTAAAATAAAATTAAAATAACTGGAATACTAGGTTGTTCCATTTAATCAAAAGCATTATTCTGCTCAATTCCATTATGCTTGAAACCCAATGGTGAAAATTCACACTGTCTAAAAGCTTTATCTATTTACTAAGTATTTTTCTTATTTTAAAAATTGCTTTACAGTTAGATTGTTTCTTGAAATATAAATATATATAAGTATATATATATACATATAAATATAAATAAATAAAATAAATATAAATAAACATAAATATATATATATAAGGGAGCAGAGTGGCTCAGTGGTAGAGTGCTGAGTTGTGGTGCCAAATGCTAAGGGCTCAAACATTACTCACTGGCAGACTTACATTTAATCTATTAGTGGCCCGAGACAGATCCTATGAGATGCAGGATCCTCCTCTATAAAGTTGGTTCGCTAAATAAGGTGGAAAAATCTGTTGGTTGTTGATCTAGGACACATCACCTCCCTGCACAACTGTTGTCTAAGAAACAGTACAATCTGTACTATACTGAACCCAAGACCCTCCATGGACTGTAATGGTATAGTTTAAATACATATAATTTATAAAAACATAACTATAATAGATTTTGCTCAGAGGTTTAGGGAACGGAGTGGCTCAGTGGTAGAGCACTGAGTTGCCATGCCGAAAATCCTGGTTCAAATCCCGCTGCTGGCAAGACTTTTATTTAGTCTGTTATCAGCTGGAGATGGATCATACGGGATCGAGGTAATCTGTTGGTCGTTGATCTAGGACCAATCACCTCCCTGCATAACCGTTGTCCATGAAACAGTACAGTCTCTACCATTTACTGAACCCTAGACCCGTTCACGGGTTGTAGTGGTGCAGGTTTTTTTTTTATTACTCAGAGGTTTAATGCCGATAACACCAACAATACTTGAATATTCATGTATTTAAAAAAAAAATTATTATTATTTTTCAAGTTTTAATTGAGGAGCTGGTTAGCTCAGTAAGTCACTGGGCCATTGCTCCCCTACTCCTGAGTTTGACTCTGACTGTATCAGAGATATTATTTATTCTATTGTTGTTCTGAATCCTTGACAGTCTATAGTTGTCCTGAAGCAACCCCATGGGATCTTATATAAAATTTAGTTGTATGAGTTCACTAACTTCTAATCTAAAGTAATGACATTTCTGATATTTTATAAATTAATTATTTCTTCACTTGAGGTAATTATTATTTTTCTATAATTTTTTCTGGGACTGCACACCATTACCAAATTTCCGAGCAATTTACCTTTAAAAACATAAATATACTACTATGTTTTATTGTCAAAAATCTTACTACAAATAATCCTTTCATGTTTCAGCTTCAAGACATCACCAGTTTCCTTTAGTCAGAAGATCTTCCACTATGTTCGGAAGAACTGATTCACCACCATCTAGGCCAGTTCCTAGACTTTTGTCATTAGAAATATTTAATCCAGAAACAGATGACATGGATAGTGATTCATCAGGTTTATCATCTCCCGATTCTGTTGGAAGTGTGATATCAATTAAAAATGAAGAAGAAACTGCTACAGGCAAGCATAAATTACATACTTTATTTTTACTAGTTTACGTAATGCACATTGAAATGTGTGACTATATATATAAAAGTTTTAATTGAGGAGCTGGTTAGCTCAGTAAGCAATATATATAAAGGTAATATAGTATACGAGTATATAGTATTAAATATAGTATATTTAAATTAAGGTAATGATAAGTAGATACCGATATAATCATAGATATGTACGTAGTAAGGTCCAAAAGTTTCCGGCCTGGGATAGAAGAAAAAAAAAATGGTCTTTTTTTTCAATATATTCTCCTCTAAGTTCAACACACTTCTATAATAATTAAAAGACTGGTGTGAAGTTTCCAAAGATGATATTGGAACAGGAAGAGATCAAGTTATAAAGTGTTGTCTCAAATATTTCACCAAATGGTGCTCTAGAAGGTGGATTTATGACATCAAAGATTAAGCAATGCAATTTAATTGAAAATCATTCAGTGTGATAGGAATTAGAAGGAGGATTATGGATTTTACTGCCATGACAAAATGACCTATATCATTAATGTTTGGATCTGTTCAATCATAAAGCAGATTGTAATCAAGAAGAGAAACTTGGGAGGAGTGAATGGTGGGTTATACATAGATTAAATAAATTAGATGGTAGAATTTGCAGAGAGAAAAGTCAATAAATATTAGTGACTGAGCAACCTCTGAATTGCATGTATTATTCTTATCTTTAACTCATCTCTGATTCTATCACTCATTATACAATCTCTTCTTGTTTCTCCAACTTCTCTTATCAGAAAGTTTCAGCTGCTGTGGAATGTATTTTTAATTATTCTGTAAACTCCATAAGAAGGACATGGAAATTCAGTTCAGTATTGAGAATTATCATCATTGCCAGTTATTAATTACCTAACAATTCAACAAAGTACTTTATTATTATTATTACCAAAGTATTTCCAAAGTTTTATAATACACAGAAGAATCAAACATTCAATATATATTCTCAAATAAAGTGTTATAATTTATTAAAGTGAAAGTATTAGATTTTAAATTTAAATTTAGCTTAACCATAATTTCATTACTTTACTAATTAATTTTGTATCTTATTTTTAGATAAACTAAATCATTTATTTTTAATACTTATAATGATTATAGTTTCAGAAAGTGTGGCTGAACAAAAGCAAGAAACTGCTTCAAGCACAGGTATTTCAAGCCGAACCTCAGGTGTTGGAGCAGAGATATATCCTATCACAGAAACTAATCAGGAAACACTTGATTTAAAATTACATCTTGAGGAAGGTGCTGTGGGTGGCATAATTCCATCACCAAGGCTATCACCTTTATTAGAAGCTGCAGCTGATGTAGCTAATACCTTAGAGGAAACAGTGGAAACTGTTATTCAATCTAGCCCACAGCCAAAGAGAAAACATCTTAGTTTGAGAAATGATTCAAGGTTGCTTTTGCAAGATCTGACAAGTAGTAGTACTGATAAATCAATATTTAGTGAAAAGAAGAACAAACCAGTTGGGCTCGAACAGACATTTTTAAGTCCACTACGAAAAACAATTGAAGTGCCAAAAAAATTATTACTTGACCATGATAAAATAAGTAAAGAGCGAATGTCTTTTGAACAAAGCATGAAAATCGAGGAACAGCAGGGAAAGAGGTGGGATGAAGAATGTCGTCAACATCTAGCTGAGTTTGCAGAAAAGTTGAGTGAAAAGTTATTGGCAGAAATAGACCGGTATAGAGAACAAAGTGCTGTGATGCATTCACTTTCTCCCATTGATAGTAACTATAGCACAGATTTTAGTGATATACAAGACCCTTATTTGTTTAAACTTAATGAAGACCTTCATGATTTGACAAAACTAAGCATTGAGCTTCATGAAGAAAATATTGCTATGAAGGCAAGAGAAATGCAATTTAGAGAAAATGAATCAAAAACAGAAAGAGTTAAAGGGGAAGGAGCATCAATGGAAGAAAAACATATAGAACAGAATTTAAAGTTAGATACATGTATTTCAAATTTGTCTTACCCTAACCAGTCTTCATCACTTTTTCCAATAACACCGGACAAAAGAACTATTGCTTATTTACCTGAAGAACAAATTCCCTTACTAGAAGAATATTCAGATGATGGCTCAAATTCACTCTCTTCTAGTCCAAATATGAAACCTTCCATAGAATGCACTTTCTTAAGTCAGCATAACAGCCCTGATGGAGAAGTGACAGTTGAAACTAAATTTGATTCTGAAAAGAACCAAAAAGAAGAGACTACTCTCATAAGTACAACCAAATTAGGTCTGAAAGAAAAAAATGAAACAAATGAAAAATATGGAGGCAGTGAGGAAACATGGGTTGACTCAAGAAGAAATACAATTTTACCAAGTGGTAAATCACTTCTTACTAGCCTCATAACTCCATCAATTCAAACTATACCAGATATCTCCAGCACAACAAAGAAAGAAGAAACAACAAAAATAGAGTTACTTCCTGCAAAAGAGATGCCAAGAAGACCTAGTATATCTGTCGAAATGACTGATTCCACTGAAAAAACACACAAAGAAGAAATTTTAGCAGAGTGTGCTCTACATTTGGGAGTTTCTCTTGAATCAAGTGAAGCAGGAGATATTTCAGAAAGAACTGGTAGTAGTAGTGAAGGGAGTAGGCCAAGTTCAAGACGTGACACAATTCAGATTTCTCATTCTCCCAGCATTTTTTCTCTTAAACCCGGCCTATCTATAGAATCAAGTGATGCAGGAGATATTTCTGAGAGAACTGGTAGTGATGGTAGTAGAGAATCTCGCAAAGACACAGCTTCATTGAGTGACATAACTAGTGGTAGCCAGAATTCTCTCCTAAGACCTGGAAATTCAGTTGAATCAAGTGATGCAGGTGATGTATCAGATCGAACAGGAAGTGACATTAGTAGGCAGAATACAAGTTCAGCAGGCAAAACACCAAGTACTGCATCAATTACATCAGACAAAGCAAGTGACTGTAGCAAAGATGCAAGATTTGCAGATAGAAGAATGGCAAGGTGCGATGGAAGGTCTTCTTCAGAAGAACTGCCTCTTCCTAGAAGTTCAATGAATAAATTAGTACGCCAAAGAGCCTCAACTCAAGAACCTTCAGAAATACTGGCAAAAGCACAGAGTTGTGAAACTTCATTAAGTGGATCTACTTCACAAGATTCATTGTTATCAGATAGCGGAGGAGGGGCTATTACCTTTCATAGGTACTACCATGTTTTTAGAGAAGGAGAATTAGACCAATTGATTGAAAAGTATGTAGAAAATTTACACATAATTTCTTCATATTATGATCATGCCAACTGGTGTGTTATAGCAGAAAAGGTTCAGGTATGGACAATATAAATGGATAAATGAGGCGATAAAATCCATGCACTATCTCATTTGTTTCATTTATTTTGATTTGTCATTTTTGTAACATGTCCTTTGGTTTGTGATGTCTTAAACCTACTATGCCTCAAAATTTATTTTCTTTGCCCAATACCTTAAAATTTGTATTTTCATACTTCAGTCAATTTATTTATTATTTTATTACTCAAGGGTTAGGGTATTTTAAACTCATAGGGAAGTAATATGATTGTTACAGTATTAATTATGGGTAAGCAATTTATAAAGTTTGTTTGTAAGTATTATCAAGTATCTTTTAGTAGTATGATTTTCTCCTTTTTATTTATTATTATTTTATGCTTACATAATTTAATTTATATCTATTATTTAGTTTGAAAAGTTTAAAATTGTATGTTTGTCAAATTAAAGGAAATATGTTATTTTGTCTGTGATAAATTAAAACATTTACTGTCATAAATATAGTAATCACATAAAGCTGCTCTCCTGTACTAATATTAGTTCTAAATGCAGTTATATATATTTTGATTTTGTAATCAAAATGTTAACAGCTTTATAGAAATCTATTACCTCCAGAATAAAAAAAAATATTATAAGTATTACATATATGGTAATGTTTCAATGTTCATTTAATATAATCATATAATTAAATTAAATCATTCACTGGGTATAAGGTTGTAAATAAAATAAATATTCTTGATGGTATAATTTTATTATAAAAATTTATTAAGTACAATTTTTTAAAGAGGCAAGAATTGGACACAAATTTACATGAAAATGATTGAAGCTCTGAATAACAGTCTTGTAAATTTCAAAGTTGCCTTTATTTTTCATAATTTAAGAACAAGTCTTTCGAAAAAGTTGCACATATATAGGTGTCTGTAAATATACTTTAAATGAATATACTACAGAAAGATAACTCTGTAATTCAATGTATATCTAGAAAGGTAAAATTAAGAAGTATAATTCGTTTCATGAATCACTCTTATAAATATAGATATTTTTAATAATATTTAATATAATATTTAATGATCAGGACAGAACCCTATGTGTGCAATTGCCATGTCATAAATGCTAGTAAAAATGACAGAATTGATTATTTACATGTTTCTTAATTACATTTATAATTTTCAATACGTTTTTTTTATTTTTTGTACTAATCATTAGTTTTCCTAAAACTAGCATAAATTTATATACTCCCCATTATGCAGTTACATGATATCTCAGAATTAAAGTATTTATAATACAATTTGAGGAAATTATGATGATTCTAGCTAAAACTCATGAGTAATTATAATTTATACTAATCTCTTAGTATTGTAATTACTAAAGATTTAAAAACATTATGAAAATTTTGTTCACAATTATTGCATTTTTTAAAATTACTTTAATATAGCTTTTTAGGGAAAAATTCATAGTTATTATCAGCCTATCATTATTGATTGATTATTAATAAGTTATGTTTTTCAATCAAAATTATTTTAATAATTAATATTAGAGTAATTTATTAGAAAATAAAACAACAATGCTAAAATATTGATGTTCTGAATGCATTAAAAAAAATCATTTAAGAAGGAGCTGAAGCCTCCCCCTCCCCCTATATGCTGGTATAAAATTTAAATAATTATTATAAATTATATTAGTTGCACATACTAAATAATTGTGAACTATAATCAGGTATTAATAATTTATACTTAATTTCAAACTACTTATATTAATAGCCAAATTAATTATCTCTAGAATCAATATACACAATCTACACGTTTTATTTATATTGGAAAAATTGAAAATAAAAAATTATTTATTTAATGAGCTAAATTGGCATATTTAGCAACATTAACGAATTAATGAACTTTTGACATAGAGCAATTGCCATAAAAAGGTTCTGGACATTACATTTTGTTTTGATTCTTTTATAGATAGTTAAATATTAAATCTATATATATATATATATAAAAAAGGGTGGTATTAAATTTAAATCTTCTTTGATGTTTATTAATGTTGTTATACGATAATGTTCATGTATCCCATGTTTATTTACATGTACATATCTTTATATGTTATTAAATGTATATTTCTTAAACTTATGTAAATGATTAACCAATATAATTGGACCACTTAATAGGAGTAAATTAAACTGTAGTTACTACATAAATGGAAGTATAATTAAGGATCTTAAATTAACAGCTAAGGTGACACTGAAGATTTATATACTCCAGTACAAAAAACACACACGAAAAAAAACATTATATATAAAGTATACAGATGCATTAATGAACATGAAAAAAAACATGAGCAACTATGACTGTTGACAATGGGTAGATGTACAAAGATTAGGTTATGTACTGGAACCATCAAAACCAAATTTAAAAGTCTATGAACTGTTATAAGATATATCAGATTGTTAAAAGCTAAATATATCTTTATAATTTGTTACAAATTGTATACAATGTTCACAAAGTACAATTTCTTAGATAGCACATATAAATTATAATTATTTGGGGAGGGGAGTTAAAGTAATGGAAACTTTGCCACAATTGTACAGATAAAGTTAGCTTTTATAAATGAACAGAGAAATGTAAGCTTTTCAAGACATTACAATAATTTAAGTCAGTCATCACAAATATCATATATATATGTATGTCAAAACGTACTCTCTCATTAGACAATGTAATTATGACACTGCCATCTGTGTGTTAGAATAGACAAATCCAAATTTGTATTTCCTTCATTTTTCATTTCTTTGAAACATTTTTAGCTTTACAATAGTCATAGTATTAGCAAATATATGAAAAAAAATATGCCAAAGTTTAAGTATGGCTTAAAAAATATTATCTTTACTGAACCAGAACTTTAATTACTTTAAGTATTCATTATATGATTAATGAATGTAAAATAAGTTATGTTCACCCAAATATGTCTTAATACTTTAAAATGCTAGCAAAAAATGTTATGCCTAAAATGGCATATACTATGCCATTTGTCCACATGAACATGATCCTGTGATAACTACTATTATGGTGATGTACACAATTATAATATGTGTGATAGGAAACTACTAAAAGTGTATTATGAGTAGAAATTAAATAGTTAATTTTTTTTTAGATTAATTTATTGATATTTATAACTTTAATAATATTACAACAAGTAAAATAGTTAAATTTAAGTTTATTTTATCTAATGATTGTGGCACAGTTGAAAGTATATATAGTACCAACTTATATTGGTTGTTAAAAAAAAAATTTCAACTTTTAATAATACAAAACTAAACATTCTATCTCTCAAAAATGATTATATAATTTGTTTTAAATCAAATTCCAATGCTATTTTCAGAGTTTAAAAGCTGTGTTAGTATTTAAAGTTAGATATTTATGGCATATACAGTTTTCTCTACTATCATGTATTTATTCTATTTAAATCAGTGACACTATTATTTTATAAACATATAGTTATGGTGACTGAATTATTTTAAAAATCATTCTTCAATACATAAATATAATTCGTACATAAAGTAGTTTGTTCAAGACAGGAAGATATAACAGTAAAATGCCTTTTCAGTAAAATATCATTAAGTCTGAGTGTATAAATATTTATTTCACACCCATCCCCCTACTTCAAAGTTTACTTCTGTAAGCCTTTTTAAAATATGAACTATGAAAAAAATATTCTTACTTAACTTAGTCTGATTTTAAGATAAAAGATTTTTAAAAAGTATATCTTCTTCCTCTTTTCAAGTTCTGGTAAAATGTACATTAATTTTACATAGATACTGTAAACAAAATTTAAAATATTTAAATGTGTAGGACGACAGCTAATAGCTTATGATGTATAGCAAATTCCTCATTCAGTCATCATACGTAACATTAGAATGTACTCATCATTTATATAAATGTTATTCAGTTTTTACTAAATATCAATTTCACTAAGCAATCATTATTATAAATTAATATTTCTTTTAAATCAGTTCCTGGTATGAAAAAATGTATTAAAATCAGACAATAATACTATTTGTAAATATTGTTTATACTGGTAGTAACATATCTTAATAAATACTTTCAAACAAAAAAACTAGTTTCTAAATATTCCTCTAACGATACTTGTGGACTTCACTACCATATATGTATTTTAATTTAATAATTAAAATACATCTCATATACATAAAAATATCTTAGTCCTAAGAGCTGCTTTTTAAAAATGATAGATTTTTTTCCTTCCTCACTACATAAAAATGGGTAGGAACCCGCAGCACTCTTGCAGGAACTGAAAAAAATAAGGTCTCAGATTCGGAAATTGCATTCCACATTTTACGTTTTAGATATCCAGGAACAATTTTAGTCACGTGTTTGTCTGCAGGTAAATCCTGGTATGGGGCGTAACACCCATTACCGCCAATCCGATTTTGATGAAATTTAAAAGACTTTCCTGGTTAGTATCTTGATGGAGCCATTTCAATTTTATTTAATCCCCTTCGCTACTTCCGCTTAACTGTGCCCAATCGTATTTAATCGACACTTATAATTCAGAAGATACGCAGTTTTCTACATTTCAAGCGTTTCAATACCCCTAGCAGAAAAAAATAATGCATTTTTGCATGTCGCGGTTATCTCCTGAACGAGCAAATCAACAACCAATCTATTTCATAATTATGTGACCCGGTACCAGCGTACCAGAGTACGAACAACCAGCTTTTGCGTTGCCTTTGAAAAGGCATTCGTTGGAATAAGAAAACAAGACATTATTAAATATTTTAAAGAACAAACAATCGATAGAGCCTAATATCTTGCTTATTTAGAAAGATTATAAGATTGGAAATAATTATCCCAAAGACTTTGAAACAAAACTAGAGATTCGATAAGCCTTTTGTTTATTCTGACCCTAGACAAATTGCTAAAAACAACGTAGGAAAGGCTTTAAAGGGGGACATTAAGATTTTACAGAGGCGTAAAAGAAGGAGATAGTCTAAGTCCACTATCTTTCATAACATGTTTGGATGAAGTTTGCAAGCAAAGGACACTAGAGTAACAGTGGGGAACTGGAATTTAAAATCGAAGTGTGCTTGATTGCTGATGAGCAAAGAAGGTTATAGATGAATGTCAACGAATAGACAATCGCTTCTAGAAAGGGGTGGAAATAAATCTTTTCGACAGTAAGGTGGTCTTTTTGGATGAGATATGGAAATCCTACTTCACTTAACATGCAATAATGAGCCGCCTGAGTAGGTCAACATCTTAATACCTGGGTATCAATACCAGGTATAAATTCAGCTGGGAAGAAAGGTCCCACAAAGAAGTTTTAAACAGTAAGGATAGTCAATGTTATCTACTTATCTGTACGTCAATATAAGAAAAACAGGAGGAAGAAAGAAACTAAAACATCTTATTTAAAACAGTGTTCCTTTCTGTTCTTCTGTACGGTGTAGAGGATTGGACTATCCTCTACAAGAACATTGGTGAAAGAAATGAGGTATTGTGTAAAGTTTCTTGGCAATACATAACAGGATTGCTGGAGAAATGACAAGTTAGGAGAAGGCCTAAGGCTAGTTCGTCTACAGGGTCGGTTATATATATATATATATATATATATATATATATATATATATATATATATATATATATATATATATATATATATATATATATTGCAATGGTAGCAATACCAGGGGGAAGGCATCTGAGAGACATACCAAAACTTCATATAGTCAGGCGAGTAAGAGGAAGCATCATGATGGACATAAGAAGGAAAGTCAATGATAGGAAAGATGCTGAGGCTGTTTCTCCTCACTAATGGCACTAAGAAGCTGAAAAAAGAAAATAAATAACAGCCATATGTATGTGTGCTCGTAGACAATTTTAATCCTAATAGTTACTAACAAAATTTATAAAATTGAATAAAAAGGTACTGTGGCGTTTCGACCTTTTTTATGTCGAGCTAGTTTTAAATATATAATTGTATTAAAATCAAATTTATCATTACATTAAATACAACTCTTGAAATTTTCTGTTTTTCAGAGCTGTATAACTTCATCAATTTTGTCAAACAGTTATTTCTATGAAAAACAAGGTTGTTTAAATATAAATCATTCATATACTATTATTTACTATCAACAAACACTTCCTGATCCTGAAAAGTAAATTTAAGGAGAAGAAGGATGCTAAAAGATATATCAGTTAGGTTTTGAGCATCAATATTTTGTTATGATTTTGCTTTGTTTTATTTAATTCAGAAAAATATTAATACACGAATCCATTGGAGAAGTTCAAAATATAAAATAATACACTTCCCCGGCATGAAATGGTTTTGAAATATGCCCATTGGGCATTATATTCCTTTTCATGATATATATTTACTATCACTCATCAGATTAACTGATTGACTTAAAAATAGACGTGATTCGATAGGCCTTTTTAAATATAGAACAGGCGAGTGGCTTGGTCCATGTTTTTTCAATACTTCACCTGCCAAAACTGTTATGGGTAGATCCCGAATATTCTTCATTCAAACCAAAAATGTTGGGTTTCCCCCGTCTTGCTGCAACAAGATTTCATACATAACATTAAAATCCATCAAGAATTGGCATCAATAAAAGTTATTTGAGAGCACTGTTCTTCACTTGTTACAATTCAATTGTTCCAAAGATTAGTTCCCGGAGTTACGATTCTTCAAATTGCCTCTTTTTCCAGGAAACCGAAGCCTTATTATTATCTTCACAAAAAATCCTCACATTAAGCGCTGGATCTGTCTGGCTTTTACTACAAGGTCAATTTGGTACAAGTTTAAACCTTCAGTTGAGATCCAGGTTCCTTATGTGGGAAGAGGGAATTATTTCACTCAAGATTTAATATTTTTTAATTTAGTTAAGATTACAACTATCTGAAAAAAAAAAACACACGAAAATATATCACTTTTTTGTGCTCTCAAAAACCTATCCAGATTATAAAGCTAATTTTTTACAGTGGATTTTTAAGTATTAACAACTTTTTCCTATTTAAGAGAACAGACTAGAATACATCACACATGTGCTTACATGTGTGTATAAATCAATGATAACCATTTTTCTAGGCAAAATCAATAATAATCAAAATATTTAGATTGTGAAATGCAAAACGTTTGAATAAGGTCCTTTTCTGTTCCAAAAATCAATTGCAGCTACTCGATAGAAACCTGAAACTGTTGAATTGATTTGCTTAAATGTATGCTATTTGAAGTTTTGTTTTTAATAAAAAAATTTACTTCATTATTCTAATTTATTGTATATTGAAAAAATAGATATAACAATAAAAAAATATTAATATTAAATATATTAATAAAAAAAAATGTTTGGATTAATATTTTAAGTATTTACTAACTTGTTTCATTATTTAACATAGGACCATTAACATGGAAAGAATTAAAAATGATGTAATTTCTATTTATCTTGATAAATTGGGCTTTTCCTAATAATTCAGAAGAATATTCAATGTGATAAGTTTTAATGCAACTGTAAAAAAAAATTACATAAGTATTAATGAAATTAGATTGAAAAACAGTTAAGAAGATAAACAAACATGAATTTAAAAAGCAGCAAATTGTTTTTAAAAAGAAATTCCAGAGTCTTTTATTTAGTATACACATAAAAGTTCAAGTTAACTAACATTTAAAACCAAATTAATTTATCTAATAATGGGCCTTTAAGTAACTCACCTTAAATGATCAACAGGTTGTTTCCAAATGAGCAGTAATTCTGTAGTACTGATATTATATGCTTTTAGTTTTTTTGTCTAAAATAAGTATAATGAAAAATAGTATTACTAACTATAATTTCTATAATATTAATCAATTGAATACTATTTTTATTGCTATTATTTAATTAATAGTGATAAAAATATTATTAAAATATTAAGTATAACAGGTTATGAAATCTGTGACAGGTATTTGTAGAAGCAGACAGAAAAAAAAGAAAATATATATGTATATAAATGCTACATCAAATGCTTACAAAATTCATTTAAATTTTTAATTGAGGAAAAGGGGGAGGGAAGAGTTATGTAAACTTGCTGTTGTAAATGAGTGAAACATGGGAACATTATGGGATTCCATTAACAAATCATACAAAGCTTTTATGATTCACTTTAGTATGTTCCGAATATACACTGAAAACCTTCCATATACAAGCACTTGTAGTAAAAAGTGGGAAAGATGATGTGTGATAGTAAGTATGAGCATGAAGATGATTTGGATATTAAGATGGTTCCTAAACAGGGTTTGGTTAATGATAATGCTTAAGTTTTTATAAGTTATAAAGATAAAAAAACATTGATAAAAATACATGTAACTAATCAATTTATTGTTGTTCAGAATTTTATGAATTCGAATGATACTATGATAGATATGCAAAAGGTTCTCACACAGGCTTAGTGATACTAAAAATATCTTTAGTTGTTTATTGTTAATTTTTTTAATATAACCTGAAAAATCACCTCTACAAGCAACTGTAAATAGTTGATTGAATGATTAATTATTGAAATAGCACTCCAAAAATAAAAAAATTAGTTAATATGTTCAGTGTATCGCGTTACCAATCCCTGCCTACATTGCCTTTGATTCTTGAGCACTTTTTTTCCCTTAATGAGACTGCATATTTCTTGGTAAATACTATTATCCTGCTTTTGGTTCAGCCGACTTTAAGAGCATCAAAATATATGTATTAACTAGCACATAGAATAGAAAAAAAAGAGCTGTTTAAAACATATATGGGTAACAGTGATAGGCTGCTTTGTGTTGAAGACTCCTTAATGAGCAGATTTAGCTTTTTCTTGATTAAAGCTATTTTAAGCTAACGAACTAGCTCACCTTAAATCAACCATTAGAACCTAAATGGAAGGAGGCAAATACGCTAATATTATATATGAATGTTTAAGAACTGTAACTTTAGGGCAAGCAACTGTTACGGGAAAGCATAAGAAACTTGGGTAAGACTTCAAAATATTTTTACAATTATACAATATTTTGTATTCTATAAGAATCATGGATTTGATTTGGTCAATGTGTCTAGTGCAGCGGTTCCCAATCTGGGGGTGCAGGGGGGGGGGGAAGGGTCCCCAACCTGCAAATATCCCCTAGAACAAAAATGTTATAGAGGATATTTACCACCTGTTGTTTTTAGAAAGGTAAAACAACAAACATTGATTTTACTGCATGTTATTACAATTTCAATTCACTACTATAATAAAAAAAAATAAACAAAGACAGCTCCAGAACTGCTCCTTAACGGCCTTAGGAAAGTGGAAATCCATAGAGAATCGGGATGGTAGAGATCTATTATAAACTGCACACACTTTTCTTATTTTTGGGAGAAAATCGCACTGTTCTTCAAAAACATGAATTATCTTCTGCTGATTTTAGGGCAGAGTGGATCTCTAATCATATCCTAATGACGGAAATGTCAACTTTCTGTCTATCTAAACTTTGTATTGGGTTCATTAAGCATTGGTCTACTATAACTATAACTCTCCTCTAACTAGAAAATATTTAATATAAACTAGTACTGATAATATTGGATTATTCACCTTTCCTGGTCTTCCTACACTGCTAGCACAAATTTGTAAAAAGCTGATGCTTGGTTGAACTATGTTATATTTTATACTGAATGGAAATTTGTCCACATTCCCAAAAGCTATTCTTTTAGGTTCCTAAAACAAATTTTATGTTAAATAAATATGAGAAGTTGCCTACTATTTAAGGATTTAAATCCTCCACTATTTTCTTCTCCATTACATAATTATATGTGACAAACACTAGTTACTACCACCTTACACTGACTGATGATATCAATATCATCTTCGATATTAAAAAAAAATGAATTTAATAATAATAATAATAATAATGTCATTATTTATTCTGGGACGAGTCCCTATAGAATAACAATACAGGCATTGTAAGCTATTAAATCTTAGAGTGTTAAATAATTACTTTTAATTAATTATTACAATTAATTTAATTAGTGAGAACGAATAAAAAAAATGAACAAATAAAAAATGTGAATTACCTACAATAACAGTATTTCAAAAACATATTAGAAGAAAAGAAAGAAAAACAATTAAAATAAGTTTACAATAATTATATAAGAGAAACAAATTTATGGTCACATATATCAAATTTATGCCAAGAAAAAAAACAAAAAAGAAAGATTAAACAAGATTATCCGAGATTTACCTTTCATCCCTTTTTGTCCTTTTTAATATCTATCTATATGACATTACATATCATTACATTACATTTATTGATATTTACAACTATAATAATATTACAGCAAGTAAATCAGCTAATATGAACAATATGACATGAAAAAAAAAACACTTGTGGAGAAACTACCCATTGGTAGCACTCCAATAAAGTTCTATAGCAGAAGATCTCGAGGCCATCTTCTTTTTAGACACCTCGGAGGGTTATCAGGAATAATATGGGAAGCAAGTTGAGAGACTAGCAGATTCAAGTGTGTATGGAGCTTGTCATGGAAGGTATATAGGTATGTAGTTTGGGCCAAATAAGCAACATATGGGATATTAAGATCATGATGGATGAGTTTGTTTGTGACATAATAAGGAGGATTTAGGATTTTACGAAGGATTTTGGATTGTAAGGATTGGATACGAGATGAATTGGAAGGGTTAGTAGAGCCCCAACGCTCAACCCCGTATGTTCAAATAGGTCTGATAACTGTCAAGTAAATGAGTCTTTTGTAATTAATTGGGAGCTTAGAGCGTTTGTCCAGTAAATGTTGAAGTAGGCGAAAACGTCGAGCAGTTTCTTGTCTTTTCAGTCTTGTATGAGGATCGATATTTTTAAAAACCAAAATAACATAAGCATGTGTTTAGTGTTTTACCTGATGTTGGCGTATTATTGAAAGCTGAGTTAAGGATGGAACCGTTGGGCTACCAAATTCCTTCCATAATTTTTTCGGATTCTGCAATCTATCTTCAAGTTTATACAAAGCATAACGAGCTGATAAAAAACTCAAATTAAATCAAATCAAATTAGATAAAAGATATAAGTATTTTTTTAATGTTTACCACTATCCCAATCTGTTAAAAGTGTTATTAGTTCCATCTCATGTTTTGTGTCATTTACTTCCATTTTATCACTTGAATGAATAACCATGACGTTCATATATGCCGTTTTGTTTTTACTGCTTTGGAGGTTGGTTCGAGTTGCAATAATTGAAAACCTGCAGCAATTGATACAAATATTATTACTTGCGAAAAATAATGAATTTTCGGAGATATGTTATAGTAAGAAATTTTTAAATTAAGAAATGAATCGGATTAAAATATATTAAATAAATAAATAATATCGGTTCACCAACTCGGACCTCTAAGTTATGAAGAAATAACGTGGTTACTCTCTAGTTGTTAAACTAACGTGAAAATATTTTATTGGTCTCGTTTTTATCGATCCCAGGGTCGTATGAAAATGTTTTCGGGCGGTGTAAACAAGAAGAAGGCAAATATGTTTTAGAAATTTGTTATTTCGATTCTTCAAGCGATTTGTATTTAGTTGTCTGTTGTTTCATAGCATAAGGATTGCTAATGGAATAGATCTTATGTTAGTGGGTGAGAAAATAATTGTTTTTAATATATTTCATAGGGGGTGGGAAAATATTACTTGATTCTCGCTTGTATATGTCAATGTTCGTTGCTCAAGTTTCGAATATTCATCCGTTCATTATTAATAATTTAATAAATACCCTATACTATAAATTACCAGGTACAGATGATTATAATATAATAAACACAGCATAATAGAAATTACCAGTTAATTAGAGAACTTACTGGACGAAATTTAGTCAATCGAAAAATGAAAACCTTCTTCACACAATAATGCTTTTCCTAAATATTCAAAATAAAGCAAATGTGAATTTTATACCAATACTTATTCTTGCATTTCAAATGACGTTTTTTCTTTAATATTTTTTCCATAAGAAAACAAAGATATCTCTCAACTTACAATTCAGTATAAAGATACATTTTGTTTACTTATCATCTGCTTTGAAATTGGTTTGAACCTCTTCTTCTCCTAAATATGACAATAAACCCATGGCAGCGTAGACGGGCTTCTGGACAAAGTGAGCGTTTCCCTCTGTGTCGATGAACCTTAGAAATAGAATCAAATAAAGGTTAAGCCATATTAAAAAAAATCGGGACAATAGTAATTAGACTTAAAATATAAGTGTAAGAACAATACCTCGTTAATAGAGTCCTCTGGTTAAAAAAAAATGGCGGAATGTTAAGAAAGCCATTATCGTTGCTAATACCCTTAAGGTTCATCGAGTGGAAGGAAGATCTGTAGAGGAATATTGTTCTGCACACAGCTGCTGCGTAGCGAACGTCTCCTCTCCAGTCTTCGTCACGCCACCAACCGGAGAGTAGATCCGTTTCGCTTTGGGTAAAATTGATCATGGTTAAGTGATAATTAGTAGATAGGTAGGTGAATAGATAGATAGATAGCGAGAGAAGAAGGTAGGGAGGGAGAAGATAAAGGGTAGGAAGGTAGGAAGAGAGTGAGGAAGGGAGAAAGATATGTACGTAATGAATCTGAAGTATTACAACAAAACTAATTAATTTGAGAAGGTTCTGGCGGATATGGGTTTGGGTAGTGGACAGAGGTTTGTAGGTAGAGATCGGTGGTATCGACATCGAGCCTTCGGGTTCGCTAAGCCTTATTATTATTAATACACACACAGTTGAATAAAATGTTTGTAGAACATAAAACCAACTGAAGCTTGATTCACAGGCGTTAACATTGAAGCAGTATTACGCCACTAAAAGCTATGAAAACTCATAACGAAGGTGAAGTTTCACTTTAAAGAATGCGGTTGAAAACTAACGATGCCTACGTACTAGAGGCCGATAGTAGACACAAGACGCTTAATTCACTGCACGATCAACAAACGCGAACTTACTTCTTTTGGATTATGGCTCAAATTGGCATAGTTGAAGGGCTCCAAGCCAACAAGAGTTAAGTGTGAAAGTCGTCATTATTGGCAAGTAGATGGAAAATGAATAAGGCAAACGTAATATAAGACATTTCTCCATTATTACAGGCCAATTGTTTACTAAAGACAAAGTTTATAGATTATTAGTATTCAAAAGTTAATTAGAAGTGATTTGTCATTTTGAGTATGAGATTAAATAATTTATTTCCTTATTGTCTGTTAATTAAAAAAAAAAATCAAAATTGAATATTTTCAATTTATCTGTTTGTATGTATTTAAATTGATACTATAAAGAAATATTTTGAAGAGTTTTCTGGTTTTGATCCCTATAACAATATAATTTTTTCTTTTTTTCTTCTTCTTTCTACAGGGTGTATCAATTTCACTGTGAGCCACTGTAAATTATTTCACCTCATACTCAAAATGACACCACTTCTAATTATCTTTTGAGTACTAATAATTTATAAACTTTGTATTTAGTAAACAATTAGTTTAGTACAATTATTTGTAGGTTGTGCTTTGTTGGGTGCACTCAAATGTGGATTTCTTTTAATTTCCCTGACAACCCAAGTCTCATCCCTATCAGTTAAAATTTTTTAGTGCTTTTAAATTTTTTTCTGACAATGTACTTTTCCTTCTTGAATCACTCCACTATATGCTGGACAATTGAACGGCTTTTTTAAACAATTTCGACTATTTCATTTAAAGATTTTCCGTCATTAAAATGTTCAATAACCAACTCGCGTTCTTTTAACGTTGTGTGTGCCTCCATTTTCGTAAAAAATTAAAAAAAAAAACGTCTGTTTTTCTTCAACTCGCTTTGAAAAGAGCGAAACACTTTGGACACAAGAGTTTAACTAAAGTAAAATAGTTTAAGGTAAACAAATATTAGGAAAAACTAAGGTGTATCATTTTCACTGTGAGATAAGTAATTCTAAACAAATGTGTTTTATTTTTATAATTAAACCCTTGTTTATTTTTAAGTGTTTAGGTATATACAAAGTACATACTTCTAGGATGTTTAGTGATTACAATAAATTAATGTAGTTAATGTAATATAATTTGAACTATTTATTTATTCAAACATCTATAAAGATCCTGGTGTATCATTTTGACTGGGAGCCACTGTATGAGGAGCTGTGGACCCCGCATTTTCAAGTTAAATATAAAAGTTTAAATTTGAGTCTTTATATTAGGTTATATTATATCACATTGTATTTTTTTTACATTGGTATACTTATATTACGATTCTACTGTACATCCCTTGCATAATGAGTTAGATCGGTGTTGAAAAATATTGTAAATTCCTAAACTATTCTCAAGGACGATTGAATTTTATTAATATCATTGAAAAAAATATTCTCCTTGACTTCTCTTGCCTTTTAATGCATTTGTAATTTAAATAAATATTAAAAATAAAGATTCCATATTTTTGTGTGTGTTTCATAAGACGGTTCTCTAAGAAGTACTCCAGTTAATAATAAAAAGAAAAGGACAAACAAAATACAGAGAGTTAGTACATAAATAATATACATCTATTCTATTTATATATATATATATATATATATATATATATATATATATACACATCTATTTTAAGTTAATACAACTTAGACTATGTTTTAAGCTGTCTCGAATGTTCTACTATCTCTGTGGCGGCCGTCTGCCTTTCGCAAATTAAAAGGTTGAGCACGAACCGTCAAATAAATGTTTTGTTAAAGTGGCTGGATAGTGCAATGGGCTCTTCTTGGAAATAAAATAATGAGATTTATATAAAATAAAAAAAATAAAAAAATATTTATTGCTTATTCAAAATAAATGATGTCTTGTGAGAAAACCAAAAATGAAAAATAATAATAATATCTCACACACACATACTAATGACAAAAAAAACAAAACAATGCTAATGATCATAAATTGCCAAAAAATATAATAATTGCAATAAAATAAAAAAGACATAACCAAATAAAAATATTCTATACAAAAAAAAATGTTAATAAAAATTAAATGTATTTATAAAATAGTAATAATAATGATAAAAACCGTTTGCAGTTCATCACGACCAGAATCGTATTGATTGTTCCTACGCGGAAGATACTGGAGTGAAGAAGTGAGGACACGGTCCCAATATTATTTCACTGTATACACTGCGAACGTAACTGCAGAACTAGAAGAACTCTGCACTGTCCGTTAATCCCGTCCGGCGGTGCGAGTTGCCTTAATATATAAGCAAGTTTGTTTACGAATTGGCCGCTCAGCTCGTACATAAACAAACTTGATATACTTTATACATATTAATTTATACACTATGTACAAATTTATCAGTAAACATATTTAAATTAAATAAAAATAGACTTATAAGGAAATCAAATCAAAAATGACTAAATAAGTCGAAACGTATTTTAAATAACGAAAAACATTTTTGACAAAAAAAAGGTTTTTTACTCATTAGATTTGAATGATTCAAAAATAACTTATACAATTTAAAAATCTCAAACCATAATTATAAAATTTTAAAACATTCTGGCTTTGTGGCCTCAACATCCCGCCCACCAAAATTTAGTTAAATTTTATTTTAATCTGCGTCGTTGATGGGAGTTAGTGCGACGAGTTTGGCTACTGGCCTTTTGTAGAGACCTGTGGAGGTGCGGATAGTGGCTACTCGCACGATTCCATCCTTGCCAAGGTGAGTTTCGGCCACTCGAGCTAATGGCCATGAGTTCAGGGGTGAGCCTGGCTCCTTGACGATGACCAGATCACCGATATTGAGATTGGGACGATCCTTCGTCCATTTTTTTCTTTGCTGCAATTGATTCAGGTACTCCATCCGCCATCTCGACCAAAAGTGTTGAGCCTTTTGCTGAACGATCTTCCAACGTTGCAGGATGCCTTCCTTGTCCGGGAGTTGTTCCTCTGGGATAGCGATGAGTGGCCTCCCAATCAAAAAATGACCCGGTGTCAAGCAATCCACACTGGTTGGATCAGATCCTTGAGGGGCTAAGGGTCTAGAGTTTAAGACTCCCTCTATGCGACAAAATAACGTTGCAAGCTCTTCGAAAGTAAGGGGGGTTTCCCCTATAACTTTGTGTAATATCGTCTTGCAAGATTTTATGCCAGCCTCCCATAGACCGCCAAAATGAGGTGCTGAGGGCGGATTGAAGGACCATTGAATCCCCTGCGGGACTGAGTGTCGGGTGATTTTCTCTTGGGCCTCAGAGGATCGTAACAAGAGCATAAGGTCTCTGAGTCGATTAGCCGTTCCGACAAAATTAGTGCCGCAGTCAGAGTGCATATGAGATGGTTTTCCTCTTCTGGCTACGAAGCGCTGAAATGCCGCTAAGAAGGCGTCAGTAGAGCATTTTGAGACAACTTCTAAATGCACGGCCTTTGTGCTCATACATACGAAGAGGCATAGATAAGCCTTTCCTAGAGATGCTTTTCTTCGCTGTGATTCCTTGATGAAGAATGGTCCG
Source organism: Arma custos (assembly GCA_037127475.1). Classification (NCBI taxonomy): domain Eukaryota; kingdom Metazoa; phylum Arthropoda; class Insecta; order Hemiptera; family Pentatomidae; genus Arma; species Arma custos. Next base: position 48,375,519 of record CM073761.1, read on the forward strand.
CCAAAATCAACTCCCACATGAGCAAACACTTGACCTTTTTCAAGCCGACATGATGGCAGATTCCCCATAATGGGAACTTGGGGTGAATGAGTGGCCTTATAGCATGTAATGCAATTAAAAATCCGTCGACGAATCAATCCTCTGGCTCCTATAATCCAGTATTTTTGCTGCAATATGTTTTGAAGTGAGGTTGGTCCTAAATGCATGTATATTATGTGGTAGTGATCAACAAGTAATTTTGCGAGGTGGCAACTCGCTGGTAGAAGGTATGGATGCTTGGCATCATAAGGTAGTTGTGAATTCTGAAGGCGACCGCCCACCATGACCAAGCCCTCTCCGTCAATGAACGGCAGCAGGGAGCGGATGGCGTTATTATTGGATATTTTACCACGATCTTTTAAAAACTGGTCCTGTGTCAATTTCAGAAGTAGTTTAGCGGCTCTGTTGTATTCAGGTACCGAAATCGTACCATGTGAAGTAGTTCGGTGCCGAAGTTTATCCACAAAGCGTGGTGTATAGGCTGTGGCGCGTACAAGCTTAGGATGAGAACTGAAGCGCTCCACCCAATCAATGAGGTTTGAGCTATCTGTGGTAGTCAACGTTGTACTACATTTTTTCTTTATTTCAGGCAGGTTCTCGGAGACTGTTGTGGTGAAGTAGGGCCAGTTGTCTTCTTTTGTTGAGAGCCATACGGGGCCCGCCTACCATAATGGATGGTAGATGAGTTCTGAAGGTAAAATTCCGCGGCAGCTGCAATCTGCCGGATTTTCTTCCGAGCGGACATAATTCCACTGACTCCTTTCTGTCAGTTCCAATATCTCGACAACTCTGTGGGCTACGAAAGTGTTGAGTTTTTCAAGTGGAAGAGAAAGCCAACCCAATACGACTTGAGAGTCTGTGAAGAATTTGGCTGTATTGATATCCAATTTGCTCATGAGAGGCTTGCACGTTTGAAAGAGGCGACTCAGTAACAGTGCCCCGGAGAGTTCTAGACGAGGTATAGTCATTGGCTTGACTGGGGCTAGTTTTGTCTTAGCCTTAAGTAACGATATTTGGCAGCCATTGGAAGTGACCGCGCGTAAGTATAGAACAGCTGAATAACCTCGTTCGGATGCATCGCTATATCCAACTATCGTGTATGACACCGGAATTCCTGTAGCGAAGTGACGAGAAATCTTGACTTGACTTAGCAGGTGGAGTTGATCAAGGAGTATATTCCATTTGTTACAAATTATAGTTGGGCCGATGTCATCCCAATCTACCTTGGATTTCCACATCTCTTGCAGTATTATCTTAGCGTAGAAAATTACGGGTGCAAGATATCCTAGGGGGTCATAAATCCTCGCGATGGCCGACAATATTGCTCTTTTCGTGGGATTTCTTGGTGACGTCTGAATCTCATAAGAAAATATGTCCTCCTTAGGGTCCCATTGGATGCTTAACAGTTTGATACGAGAGTCTTCGTCATCAGACAGGCTAATACGTGAGTCGTTTACATCACATTCGCTTAATGTGTTAATCAGTTCTGGGCAGTTGGTTGACCATTTGCTAAGCTGAAATCCGGCTTTGCTCAGCAACGCTACTAATTCTTCTTTTAGTTGTATGAGCTGGGGCACTGTCTGAGCACCAGTTGCAATGTCATCGACATAAATGTCCTGCAACAGGGCAACAGCAGCCAGAGGGTATGAGGCACCCTCATCGATAACGAGCTGTTTGATTGCCCGTTGTGCCAGAAATGCTGATGCCTTTTCCCCATAGGTGACCGTACATAATTCATACTCCTGTGTGTTGTCGTTCAGACTGAACCTCCAAAATATATGCTGGAATTTTCTGTCATCTGGGTTCAGTAGAATTTGCCGATACATTTTTACAATGTCTGCTGTAAATACAAATTGGTGTATTCGAAAGTTTGAAATGATGTCCCCTATGTCTAATTGTAGTTTGGGTCCGGCATACATGTGATCATTCAGAGATCCTGAATTTGTACCACAGGAGGCATCAAAGACGACCCGCAATTTTCTTGTGCCGTTTTGCGTTTTTACCACGGCATGGTGTGGTATTGTGTATGCTGAGGTGCCAGCGGGGGAGAGTCTCATGTGTCCCAATGCTAAGTATTCTTTCATGAAATCGTGGTACTCGGCCTTTAACAGCGGGTCCTTTTCGAGTTTGAACTCCAGATTCCTGAGACGACTTAGAGCTTGTCGTTTAGGATTGGTTAAAGTATCGACTAATTTTTTCAAAGGAAGAGATACGACATAACGACCTGAGGTTAGCCTGTAGTGAGTGGATAAAAAATGGTTCTCACACGCCATTTCATCTTCTGACACAATGGGCCGCTTTGGGACCTCTTCTAGCCTCCAGAATCTCGACATGACCTCTTGCATCTCTTCCGTTGACTCCGCTATGAGGCTGGATGTGCCCTTGGGTACAGAATGGCTTTTAGAAGGGCTTCCAACTATAAATCCGAAAATCGTTGGTAGCAGTTTGGGAGCATCCTGGGATATGTTGATCGGACGACCCGTTATTATTTCATAATAAAGATCTGCCCCTAGCAGGAATTCTACAGAATTAGGTTTCCAAAATTCTTCATACGATTTGTACAGACTTCGAGTAGAGGTAGGAATTACGCTATGAGGAAGATTTCCGGTAATGCGAGAGACGACTATTGCTTCAGTGCAAAGGTGGGATGTAGCTTCAGGTGCCAATCTTGAACGGAGGTTGCAACTCAATTTTCCTTTCATACCCGTGAGTGATGCATGGCCTATACCGGAAATATCTTGCGCAGATGCTTCTAACCTTAGACCTAATCTCCTCGTGCAGCTTTCCAATATGAAGGAGTGCTGGCTACCACTATCGGTGACGGCACAGACCTTTTGAAAAATACCATTAGCGTCCTGAATTTCAATCACCGCTGTCCCTAGCAAAATCACTCCCTGGTGAGATTGGCTGCCCAGTACTACACCACTCGTACTGATGGGTGCAGGGGAAGCAGATGTGTTTGTCTCTTCCTGTCGTTGCCCGTCATGTAGCCAACTATGGTGAAATTTGCCACAGAATTTGCATCTTCTGTGGGAGGTGCATTTATTTTTTGTGTGACTATCTGACAAGCAATTAGTGCAGCCCGTCCATCCTTTCACAAGTACAAGTCTTTCTACTGGGGAAGCTTTGCGAAATCGTTCACATTTCCACAAGGCATGACGATATCCACACACATGACATCGGTTGATTTGGAAATTTATATTTTCACCGGGAGCATGAGTATCAGTATGGAGTGCGTGGCAGGTTCCATGTTTGTCGGCAAGTAACGAAGTTTTCATGCCCTTATTAGATGGTCTTTGCCTACTATTGGGGTAATTTATTGAGCTGTTGTTATTGTTGTGGTGTGTTTCTTCGGATGTTAATTCCAAGGATTTCCATTCGACTTTGAGAAAATTAATTAAATCTTGATGTGTGGGAAATTCAATCTTACTGTGCTGTTTTTCGAAAGCTCGCCTAGTTTCTGAGTCTAGGCATCTTAGGAGAAGAAAGAACAATATGAAATTATCGGCGTTAGGGATATTTAACTGCTTGAATGAATCTATACTTTCACCGACAGTAGTGAGCAAGTGCTTTAGACCACTTGCAGAGGGTCTGCTCTGGAATAGTTTATATTCTAGTAAGGTTTTAAGATAACCGCTGGCTAGTCTCCGCTTGTCGTTGTAGTGGTCGTTGAGCAGCTTCCAAGCTTGGGGATAGTTGGCTTCTTGCAGCTCAACTCCTTTAATTAACGTGAGTGCAGGGCCTTTCAGGCAGGAGATTAAAAAGATAAATTTTTCAATATCCGAAATTGAATCCTCATCATGGATTAGTGACCGATAGGTGTCCCGAAACAATGGCCAATCCCCTTGATTTCCGTTGAAGGAAGGTAAATTTATTTGAGGAAGCCTGGCTCGGACTGTTCGAGAATCATTTAGTGCGCTAAGGTTTGAATTCTGTGCCGTTGTAGCATTGATCGCTGATGGTGTAGGGTTCATATGATGTTCATAAATAGCGCAGGATTCATAATAATAACGCTCTATTGCTTGGCGTAGCGATTTATCAGTTTGTGCTGGAAAGGCGTCCGTTACTCCCCATGCAGCCATAAGCTCTATGATGTTATCCCAGGCGGCATTAAATGAATCAAAGTAGGGTTTGAGCTCCTTGTACATACCCTTAAACAAAAATAACTGTGAATTGTCCGTAGCAACTAAGCGTCCTTGTTCGGTAATGGACTTAATCCTGTGCCCTACGCTTTGTAATTTCGTTTGTAGGGGCGTAATATTGGCCAGCTTATCAGCGCTTAAGTTTTCCATGTTGTATCTTATAAACAATGGAATAATTCTACGATGAAAAAAAGACAAAAAAGGTTACGTTAAATTGTAAAATAAAGCAATTTGGGGAACGAGATGTTGAAAAAACAAGTTTAAGGCCCCTATAAGTATTTTCTGCAAAGAAAAAATATTAAATAATAATATAAGATACAATATTATAATATAGAATAATTTTAATAATAGAATCTATAATCATAATACCATTATAATATGATAATATTATAATATAACAACAATTTATGTAAAATAAAAATTTTATGACGTTAAAAAAGCCAAATTGCACGATCCGACCCCGGAGGACCAATAAATGTGGCGGCCGTCTGCCTTTCGCAAATTAAAAGGTTGAGCACGAACCGTCAAATAAATGTTTTGTTAAAGTGGCTGGATAGTGCAATGGGCTCTTCTTGGAAATAAAATAATGAGATTTATATAAAATAAAAAAAATAAAAAAATATTTATTGCTTATTCAAAATAAATGATGTCTTGTGAGAAAACCAAAAATGAAAAATAATAATAATATCTCACACACACATACTAATGACAAAAAAAACAAAACAATGCTAATGATCATAAATTGCCAAAAAATATAATAATTGCAATAAAATAAAAAAGACATAACCAAATAAAAATATTCTATACAAAAAAAAATGTTAATAAAAATTAAATGTATTTATAAAATAGTAATAATAATGATAAAAACCGTTTGCAGTTCATCACGACCAGAATCGTATTGATTGTTCCTACGCGGAAGATACTGGAGTGAAGAAGTGAGGACACGGTCCCAATATTATTTCACTGTATACACTGCGAACGTAACTGCAGAACTAGAAGAACTCTGCACTGTCCGTTAATCCCGTCCGGCGGTGCGAGTTGCCTTAATATATAAGCAAGTTTGTTTACGAATTGGCCGCTCAGCTCGTACATAAACAAACTTGATATACTTTATACATATTAATTTATACACTATGTACAAATTTATCAGTAAACATATTTAAATTAAATAAAAATAGACTTATAAGGAAATCAAATCAAAAATGACTAAATAAGTCGAAACGTATTTTAAATAACGAAAAACATTTTTGACAAAAAAAAGGTTTTTTACTCATTAGATTTGAATGATTCAAAAATAACTTATACAATTTAAAAATCTCAAACCATAATTATAAAATTTTAAAACATTCTGGCTTTGTGGCCTCAACAATCTCTATAAGGCTTGTATTCCTTAAGACTATTGAGCATATATAATATGAGCAATAATATCCTTATGTTCGTAAAAATATCATAGATATGTTGATATATTAACAAAATAACAGGATAATACAAAAAAGAATCTATTCCACCAGATACACGGCCGAACTTCGAAATTGAATGCACTTTATAGCCGAAGCTAATTTTTTCTTTTTTTCTTCTTCTTTCTACAGGGTGTATCAATTTCACTGTGAGCCACTGTAAATTATTTCACCTCATACTCAAAATGACACCACTTCTAATTATCTTTTGAGTACTAATAATTTATAAACTTTGTATTTAGTAAACAATTAGTTTAGTACAATTATTTGTAGGTTGTGCTTTGTTGGGTGCACTCAAATGTGGATTTCTTTTAATTTCCCTGACAACCCAAGTCTCATCCCTATCAGTTAAAATTTTTTAGTGCTTTTAAATTTTTTTCTGACAATGTACTTTTCCTTCTTGAATCACTCCACTATATGCTGGACAATTGAACGGCTTTTTTAAACAATTTCGACTATTTCATTTAAAGATTTTCCGTCATTAAAATGTTCAATAACCAACTCGCGTTCTTTTAACGTTGTGTGTGCCTCCATTTTCGTAAAAAATTAAAAAAAAAAACGTCTGTTTTTCTTCAACTCGCTTTGAAAAGAGCGAAACACTTTGGACACAAGAGTTTAACTAAAGTAAAATAGTTTAAGGTAAACAAATATTAGGAAAAACTAAGGTGTATCATTTTCACTGTGAGATAAGTAATTCTAAACAAATGTGTTTTATTTTTATAATTAAACCCTTGTTTATTTTTAAGTGTTTAGGTATATACAAAGTACATACTTCTAGGATGTTTAGTGATTACAATAAATTAATGTAGTTAATGTAATATAATTTGAACTATTTATTTATTCAAACATCTATAAAGATCCTGGTGTATCATTTTGACTGGGAGCCACTGTATGAGGAGCTGTGGACCCCGCATTTTCAAGTTAAATATAAAAGTTTAAATTTGAGTCTTTATATTAGGTTATATTATATCACATTGTATTTTTTTTACATTGGTATACTTATATTACGATTCTACTGTACATCCCTTGCATAATGAGTTAGATCGGTGTTGAAAAATATTGTAAATTCCTAAACTATTCTCAAGGACGATTGAATTTTATTAATATCATTGAAAAAAATATTCTCCTTGACTTCTCTTGCCTTTTAATGCATTTGTAATTTAAATAAATATTAAAAATAAAGATTCCATATTTTTGTGTGTGTTTCATAAGACGGTTCTCTAAGAAGTACTCCAGTTAATAATAAAAAGAAAAGGACAAACAAAATACAGAGAGTTAGTACATAAATAATATACATCTATTCTATTTATATATATATATATATATATATATATATATATATATATATATATATATATATATATATATATACACATCTATTTTAAGTTAATACAACTTAGACTATGTTTTAAGCTGTCTCGAATGTTCTACTATCTCTGTGGCGGCCGTCTGCCTTTCGCAAATTAAAAGGTTGAGCACGAACCGTCAAATAAATGTTTTGTTAAAGTGGCTGGATAGTGCAATGGGCTCTTCTTGGAAATAAAATAATGAGATTTATATAAAATAAAAAAAATAAAAAAATATTTATTGCTTATTCAAAATAAATGATGTCTTGTGAGAAAACCAAAAATGAAAAATAATAATAATATCTCACACACACATACTAATGACAAAAAAAACAAAACAATGCTAATGATCATAAATTGCCAAAAAATATAATAATTGCAATAAAATAAAAAAGACATAACCAAATAAAAATATTCTATACAAAAAAAAATGTTAATAAAAATTAAATGTATTTATAAAATAGTAATAATAATGATAAAAACCGTTTGCAGTTCATCACGACCAGAATCGTATTGATTGTTCCTACGCGGAAGATACTGGAGTGAAGAAGTGAGGACACGGTCCCAATATTATTTCACTGTATACACTGCGAACGTAACTGCAGAACTAGAAGAACTCTGCACTGTCCGTTAATCCCGTCCGGCGGTGCGAGTTGCCTTAATATATAAGCAAGTTTGTTTACGAATTGGCCGCTCAGCTCGTACATAAACAAACTTGATATACTTTATACATATTAATTTATACACTATGTACAAATTTATCAGTAAACATATTTAAATTAAATAAAAATAGACTTATAAGGAAATCAAATCAAAAATGACTAAATAAGTCGAAACGTATTTTAAATAACGAAAAACATTTTTGACAAAAAAAAGGTTTTTTACTCATTAGATTTGAATGATTCAAAAATAACTTATACAATTTAAAAATCTCAAACCATAATTATAAAATTTTAAAACATTCTGGCTTTGTGGCCTCAACAATCTCTATAAGGCTTGTATTCCTTAAGACTATTGAGCATATATAATATGAGCAATAATATCCTTATGTTCGTAAAAATATCATAGATATGTTGATATATTAACAAAATAACAGGATAATACAAAAAAGAATCTATTCCACCAGATACACGGCCGAACTTCGAAATTGAATGCACTTTATAGCCGAAGCTAATGAAGTCAGTTTTAAACTATGTTTCATGCAATAGATATAATGGTAATGCGTTAATTAAATAAACAATTAAAAAAAAGTTGCTATTGTTATTACATATTATGTTATATAATATGTGTGTATGTATGGCTTACTCGTTTATCAGCGGTATCGTCGCTAAATTTGGAAACTTTTTCTTCATTTGTAGACGAAATGAGTTCATTTCATTCAATATATCAGAGCTAGAGCAATTTCCTTTTTTATGGAGGGAAATATAATTCAGGTTACACCTGGAATAAAATTATATGTAAAATAAGGGCAATGATTAATATCTATCAGTAAACTTAATCACTAATAATTAATAATTATTTATATTTCCATGTATGATGTTCCACTCCATGATTGAAAATGTTATCCCCTACGGATCCTTAACGTGGAAAATTACGAAAAAGGAGGAAAGGTAGTCGCTGGCCGTGGAGATGGACTTCTGGAGAAGCTGTTGTGATGTTTATATAGTATATAGTCGAATTCAACACGTCCCTAATAGCACAATAAGACAACTGGTAGATAGTGGTAGATAGGAAACAACGATCCTCTTCACAGTAGAACAAGGAGATTGAAATGGTATGGCTACTTAAAAATAATAGCAGAGGAAAGATGGCCAAAAACAATCTCCGAATATTGTACCTACGGAAAGGAGGAAAGGAGGATGACCCAAATAAAGATGGTTGCAGGATGTGGAGAGAAGAGCATGACAGCGAGGGGGCTTAGAGAAGGAGACTAGACCGAGATCTGTGGCGAGACATTTTAGATACGAAAAGCAACTAATTTATTTTTATTAATTATTATCTATGGTTATGATTATTTTTAAATATTTTTGTTTTGAAGAGAAAAGATTTGAAAAACAACTAAGTTTTACAAAATCGTTAAAAAAACAAAAACATTTGTGATTTAATCAAAAACAAGTCGAAAAACTTCTAATAATGACGAGAAAACTTATAAAGCAGTGCTCATTAGCACAGGATTTTATATTTACCAATCAAAAACATTTTGTACCCCTTAATAATATGAGAAATAATAGAGTACACTATGTCTTAAACATCCATCTACTACCCCAGTCCTTTATATATTCGATATGTTTGCATATATTGCAAAGTAAAGTATCGGACTTAGGAAAATTAAGACATACTTTTTTTTAAAAATTACTTAATGAAATTTACAACTGTATAACAGAACACATCAAGTAAATATAATGAATGTTTACATTGGCATGAAAAGACAAGTAGAGAAACTACCCCAGTGGTAGTACTCAAATAAAAAGTTTAACTTAGAAGATCACGAGGCCATCTCCTATTCAGACACCTTGGAGAAATATCAGGAATTGAAGAGGTTGCTAGGTTTGAAACAAGTGGGTTTGAGTGGAAATGAAGTTTGCCATGAAAAGATTGATATCGGGTTCGGGCCAAATCAGCAGCAAATGGGGCATTAAGGTCATTATGGATTACTTTGTTCCTTACAAAGTAAGGAGCATTGAGGATTCTACGAAGGATTTTGGATTGAAAGGATTGAATACGAGAGGAATTCGATGGTTTAGTGGAGCCCCAAAGCTCTATTCCGTAAGTCCCGATGGGTCTAATGATTGTCATGTATATGAGTATTTTGTAACTAATTGAGAGCTTAAAACGTTTGTCTAGTAAATTCTGAAGTAGCCTGAAACGGCGTGCTGTTTCTTGTCGTTTCAGTCTACTATGAGGATTCCAAGTTACGACGGAGGGTAAAAGGGATTTGACGGGATTTGTGGGAATTTATTTTAATCCTCCAGTTTTGGCACGATTTTTCAACGTCAGTGATATGGGATTGAAGAGTATGGGATACTATAACTGGATCAGTGTTGACTGAAAATAGACATGTTCATCCGCATACGTGGTAAGGATAGTATTAGGATGGGCCGGGATGTCAGCTGTATATACTGTGTAGAGGATTGTGCCGAGGATACTGCCTTGAGGAACACCAGCAGATTGAGAAAAACGGGATGAAAATATATTATTGTGATTTACTTTGAACGACCTGTTAGTGAGATAAGATTGAATGATGAAGACATTTGAAATATTTCTTATTCAATACTTTAAATTAGAGAATATAAATATATGTATGATGAGCCAATGAAGTTTATAAACTTCATGAAAATGAAAAATGAAAAATCCAAATATGTATTTTAGCAAAATTCATGAATAATCGATTTTCGTTGAAGAGGGTTAGCTCAGTGTATAGAAGACTCAGTTGCTGCGCTGAAGGTCCCGGGTAGAAACCCGGCTGTAGCATAGAAATCATTTAAGCTTTTAACAGCCAAAGATGGACCCTGTGGGATCTGCAAAACCACCTGGGGCTTTCCAGTCTCTATAAAGTGGATACCTTTAAGTAGGTGGACGGGACGTGGCAGTTGAGCGTGATCTCGGACATCTCATGATCTCACTTTCCTGAACAACTGTTATCTTAGAAACTTTATAGTCCCTACCATATACTGAATGGATTGTATCAGTACAGTTTTTTTTTCATATTCTCTAATTTATTATTTTTTCCTAATTTATTATTTTATTAGGTATAAGCAATTCATGTAACATTTCAGCTATAGGCGCTGAATGCAGTTCACCTTTTATTACTTTTTAAGCTAGTGAAGGACTGTGTCAAGGGCGGGGAAAGTTTCGCCATCTTGGGAATTCTATGGAGTTTTCTTCACACGCGTCATGTCTTCCCTCCGTTGGAATCTGAACCCCCTTTTTTTGCACGACAGTTTCACAGATCATGAACGTTTCATTATTACAGCCTCCAACGCTAGTTGGGAATTTGAGTGACCGAAAGCATGACAGTTTCATGTAGATAGACAGTTTTACTGCATTTATCACATAATTTAAATACTTATCAATGGTAGAATGGCGTGAATCTAGACAAAAAAAAAAGAATTTCTGGAGCTATGGCAAGGTGAAAAAAAGATGATTGAAACGTTAAGAGTAGTTACGTGGACTAAGTAGTTTAGACACAAGTAAATTTGTTAAAATTTAGATCGAAGCTTACAGCTGAATTCATTATACGTTACAGCATGAATCCAATCTAAGAATGGGCTATTTTACGAAAAAAAAATTGATATAAAAAAATAATAAACTGATCCCCGATACTCTCACTCTCGACTAGCAGGATTTTCTTCCAATTTAAATTAAAATAAGGGTCCACGCGTTTTAGAGGTTGGATGAACCCAGGAGGGCCAGTAAATCCCACAAAAAATGACAGTACATTAAAAAAAAACTACATTGTACGTGATACATACTACATACATACATACTACATACATACTACAATGGTATATAATAATACTGTTGCATAATAATAATTATGCAAATAAGTTCAGTAAACATTAAGCATAGATTACATGCATTCAGATCTAATCTTGAGGTTCTATGCAATATTTATAAATAACAATTTAAATTCGATTTCAGAGGGTCCAGCTAGGTTTATAAATATAACTATAGTTAATACTAATCAATTTGGTTATATTATTCATTGGATTATGTTAATTATTTGTTACACTATGGTACTTATAGTTTAATACTTTTATTGGAATATACACTTCTCCTTTCTTTGAGCCTACCCATGCATATTTTTAATAATTCTATTTTTTAAACATTTACTAAAGAGCTTGATATGCATGTTATGTTCCGATTTGATATCAGTCACGAAGTCCACCATCACGACCAGAACATCTGCATAAATAAGGTTCATAACATTATCGTTTGGACTTATCTATATTCCATGCGTCCAATTAAAGGAGTTGATATCTGATATAAATAAAATTAAAAAAAAAAAAAAGAGGTCTTAATATGTATCGTAGAACACCCTCAGTAACAGATGCTGGTTTACTTTACTGGTTTTTGTATGTTACGTTAGCCTCATTAACAAAGTTCCCTTAGCAGCCATAATAATGTACCATTAGTTCCAATAAATTAAAAGCAGTCAAAAGCTTACCTATATATAAAATACATAATAGATAATGCGACCAAATTTTGATAATTTTAATTGTGAGAGAGCGTTTAAAACACAAATACAGTCCAAGTAGCCTCTGCCATACCGAAAACAAGATTGAAACCGGGGTAGAGCATGTTTCACCGTACCAGATCAATACTTGAGGTTGGTAAACACTTCAAGTAGGCTGTAAGTTAGGCCTGAAGTAGTAGTTCGAGTAGGTCTTCAGTTTGCAATATTTTCTTCAATATTACTTTTATAAACAATAACCAACGGTTGTGCGGGGAGGTGATATGGTTAATTTATCTGCCGCAGCTTGAGAAAGGGAACGAGATGCGAGGCATATAGATTCTTAGAACCTTACACTTTGAGCCACTCTCTCCCACCATTAAAGAAAGGTCATATATATATATATATATATATATATCAAAGTTTTTGTGGCCATATAAGTTTAAATGTTTTATATGTAATATAATTAGAATATGAAATAATAATGATAAGGATAAAGATGAGTGGAAAATGATTAGGAAATTTCTGGGACCAAGATGGACCGAAGAAGGGTATTGATTACATAAAACATCTAAAATTGAAGAATATTTTAAGATAGAGATAGACATGAGGAAAGACGTCTTAAATTCTATAGCCACATAATGAGGCTCCCAGATCACAGACTTACAAAAAGAACAGTAAAATACGTAGCATTCCTTGGTAATGGAGGGGAATGGATCCAAAATATTAAGAAAGACTTGGAAGTAGCCAAAATTACTAATGAACACAAGAAACAATTTCAAACTTAAAGTTGAAAATTGGGATATTAAGCCAGAAACAAAAGCGCCGAGACCTGGAACAAAATGGAGCGAAGAAATAAAATCTGAATTCTCGCAATGAATGGAAACCTGGTGGGCCAATATGAAGAACAAGAAACGTGGACCATCTTTACTTAGCGTCTTCCACTTTGGGAGCTTTGCGGCTAATAATAATAATTGTAATACAGGAATAAACACTTAATTTATTTAGCATGCTTACACTATATTGAAAAAATACAATCTGAAATATAGAATACATTTAAACTACAGTTGTACATTTTTAGCAACGTGTAGTAGAAGTAAACGAAGAGTTGTATAATTTGTAAATGGGAGCAGACAGGGGGTACTCCTCTCTCTCTCTCTCTCTCTCTCTCTCTCTCTCTCTCTCTCTCTCTCTCTCTATATATATATATATATATATATATATATATATATATATATATATATATAAATATATGTGCATTGATTGGTTAGATAAACCGTATACCATGTTTGGTCACTAGTAATAATTGTTAGCAATAATAATAAAAATTTGAATCACTAGATACAGGAACGTTATTTATATTTTGGACTAACTAAAGCGAATCGTGGACCATAGGGCCGGTAACTATAAACATTTCGATTTATCCTTAGATTTCAATAATAATCATTTTTGTTTTTACTAAATAAATTAATTAGTAAATTACCTTTTGAGATCATTGTTGCAATAATCGAGAAAACCCCAACACAATGGATGACTGCTTTCATTTTTGAACAATCCAGCTGGTCCACCGAAATCTACTTGAGGCAGCACTGATTTGATTCCTTCACTACATCCAATGACATAATCGATGTATTCTTGAAAAAAAATCCTAGATTTAAAATTAAAAATCGCATACTAAATTATATTTAATCATACTTCACGAAAAGATATTTTGTTAAACGGCATGGCGTACCAGATGTGTTTGAGTTAGTGACGACCTAGTCATGAAAAATCTCTGGTTAGTTGAATTTGTTTTTTAAAAAAAATAATGATTAGAAAACATCTAATACCGTAAGTCTTCTTCTTCACTTGTCAGTATCATCCGACGTTGGCGATTAACATAGCAAAGGCTTCACGATCCACTGACTTTCGCAAACGTTTTGCATTTCGTATTCTGTACCTATTCGACCTTCTATTTAAAAAGAAAACCTGTACCACTACACCCCGTGAACGGGTGTGGGGTTCAGTACATGGTAGAGACACTGCTGTTTCATGGACAACGGTTCTGCAAGGAGGTGATTTGTCTTAGGTTACGCTCAACCGCCAGATTTTCTCCGCTTATTTTGGGTACCCTATTTTTATAATATTTTTTAGAAGCTGGGTGAGCCCCAGGAGGGTCCTAGATCCTATATGATCCATTTCCGGGTCCAAACGGACTAAATAAAAGTCTTGCCTGCAGCGGGATTTGAACCAGGATTTCCGGCATGGCAACTCAGTGCTCTACTATCGAGCCACTCCGCCCCCCGATCTTTTATTTATGCTCTCCTAATCAGCTGCAACGTCTGAAAACTACTTCCCCTCAATACATGGCCCAAATAGGGCCTTTCCAGTATTTAGTCATCTTTAGTAATTCCCTCCCCTTGTTGGATTTTCCAACCAATTCTTAGTTTGTTCTGCGTGATGTCCAAGGTATTCTAAGCATTTGTCTATATATCCACATTTCAAATGGTTCAATGCGGTTTACTGTTAAAAATTTTAATGTCCATGCTTTTACTTCATACAGCAGCAACGATTAACTATAGCACTTAACCATTAATTAATACAGAGATTACTCGTGTTTTTTTTTTATTATCAATATTTATATCTATGAAAAGTTAAACACTATTTAAAATTTTGAGATAGGGTCTAACTTGATCCCAGAAGACCCCTCAGGAGGTTTTCAGGGACAAAACTATAGTCAATCAAGTCTAATGTATGATGCGATTTTAGTTTAAAATGGCACATAAATTATTATTTATTTTACCTTTTAATACAAAATTGAGTACATTATACATCTTCAAATCCGGTTCGTTCCAAGTCTCAAACCTCCATTTTGAAACATGACTACTTCCGTATTTCTCTGAAAAAGTGAAAATGCATAACCGTATTTTTTAAATTAATAATAAACGTACCAAAATAGATGAAATATAATATTAGATGAGAGTAGCGCTACACCAGATTTAAGACCGGATTACCAGCAGTCAAAGGAGCTGTAGCATTCAACATAGGCGAACCTATTTCATCCCCAAGACTAAAACCGAGACTCTTGAAAGATATTCTGATGTGAACTCTATTACCTTTCTCATCAATCGTTTTAGAAAATTGTAATATAATCCTG
Source organism: Arma custos (assembly GCA_037127475.1). Lineage (NCBI taxonomy): Eukaryota > Metazoa > Arthropoda > Insecta > Hemiptera > Pentatomidae > Arma > Arma custos. The sequence continues at coordinate 48,390,812 of CM073761.1, forward strand.
TTTCCTTTTAGTTTTCCGTTTTATAGTACTATAGTTCTGTTTAGATTATTACATTTTTTTAATTTTGTTTACTTATTTATATATTTTATATCATTCTTTTATATGAAAAGAATATGATATATTTATATCTTCTCTTGTAAATAAGCTGATAATGTAAAGTTAGGGGTGTCTCTTGCATGAGACCAAACCCACATTTTTACATCATGTTAAAATTTAAAATTCATTATTTAAAAAAACATGTAAGGCTAGGAATAGCCGATCTGGAAATAAAGGATATATAATAATGAGAGTGAAAAAGGGAAGAAATGTTTAAATCCATATGTTTTTTTATAAACTACGATTAATTGATTAATTAAATAAATATACGACTAAATTTAAATATTTAAAAACACATAGCTTTGTTTCATTCAGTTTTTTACCTACATAAGGAGTCAACATCAAGCCTTTTTTTAAACAATTTAATATTTATTATATGCAAAATAATAATCAGGAAGATCCTAATTCCGTTTTACACAACAGTAAAAAAAAAAAAGCTTAATAAATCATAGTCCGTTTACCCAAATAATATATAAAAAATTTAGGTTTTTTTTACTAATGAAAAAGCTTAAAATCAATTTGAAAATTTGAAAAATGAGTGGGATATGATGAAGATTTTGAAAAATAAATAACATTAGATACATTTGAGGTTAAAGGATTATTTTTTTTCCACGAAATTACTCAACGCATTGAGTCACAAAGAAGTACGATTAATAATAATAACAAGTATGAATGTAATTCATCAATATCAAACTAAATTTTTCCAACTCAGTGAAGATGGATTTATGTTTATAAATAGGGGTTCTGAAATAAAGTGTTTTTTTTCCTCTATGATTTCTAAACATAGAGGAAAAAAACAAAGATTTTATTTTATTGTTATTCCTATTCAAATAACAAAAACAAAGATTAACAATAGCTTGATGATTAGAAATCGGAGTACATAAAGAAAGAAAAATCATAGAACAAATGTTCTAGAGCACCAAATTCTGCGCCCATTGAGCGCATTTTTTAAAATTTGGTCGAGTACATTACTACAAATTGATTTGATTCTTCACATGGAGAAGAGTACACTTACAATAGACCTACCCTTCAATATTTTTAAAATTTAATATATATAATCAATATATAAAATATATTACTTAATTTTTTTAAATAAATTGTTAATAAAATTAAATTGTTATTAAAATTTCCTTGTATACCAGTTTTTGCACGGGAAGCTTGGACCTTTCAAATGTTTTATTTTCCGGAACAGAACCTTAAGATTAAAAATGCACATCAAAAATGTGGAGGGAGGAATAGGCCAGCCCTATTCCCGAAAAACAAGTTTTTTTTGTTTTGTTTTTAAGAAGCAATAAAAATAACTTTAATTGAGGCAATTCAAATGAACAATAGTAAATTATAAAAATCATTTTAAGTAGTGATTATGTGAGTTAAAGCCATAAATATATTTTATTTTTTTTTAATGAATCTCCTACTTATTGGACTATAGATTACTCACTTTTCTAAATTCTTACTCATTATCATAATCATCATAATTACTCATTTTTTAAATAGCATTAGCTGGGATTTTCCTCAAGTTATGTAAAACATTTCACAAAATGCCAACAAATATTGCTAAAACACTAATATTAATATTTATGGATCGTCTTCGTCGCCGCTTGGTATATTTGCCCTGAAGATGGCCTACATTGTAGGCCGAAATGTCGGCACACAATAAATAAGTTACACTTATTAAGGTGTTTTTATTGACTGCACCCCCAACTATTTCTTCCTTACATAAACACTGATAGTTAATAGCATTGTATAACATACAATCATACAGCTATATACAACAATACAGCATAAAGAGCTGTAGTTATTAAGACTAGAACTACGAACCGGTCAAAAAGACCATTGCATCATTTATTTATAACATTTCCTCTTTAAGTCTTATTTATTATTTTATGATAATGTCATGATTTTTATTAAATTTGTGTATACAATAATATTATAAATTATTTCGTTCTTACGCTTCTAATTCTCAGAGATATCTATCTGTTATACCTAAATATACGAACCGGTCATTTTGACCGGTCATGAAATTATCATGAATACATGTTGTGTATTTCCGGAATTTTAATACATCTATAATTCCGGGAAATTCCCGGAATTCAAAAATTCTACGTTTTAAATTTATTATGCCTAAATTTGTATAAATGTAATATATAAAATTTCAATTTATTATTCTCGCTTGCCGTGTTTATAGTTGCAAGTTGCAACACGCACTACTCTTTATGCTATGTAATAACAATATTTGAATGAAATATATTTTCTTTTCTTTAAAATTAAATTATCTTACAAATTTATAGTTTTATTTCTTGAATTCTACTATTTTATTCTACTACTACCATTAAACAAAAACCGGTCATTTTGACCGGTTTTTAGAAATAGGTATATGGTAAAACTTGGTAGCACTAGTGTTAAAATTACCTACGTATCGCTGGGTTATTGCAGACGTTAACCATTTCCAAAAATATCTACCGCCTTTTTTGAAAATCTCTTTCATCCGATCAGTTTCAGGATTCACCATCAATTCGATAATAGGTTTCATTCCATTCTCGACGATCCAACCGATTACTTTATCCAGAAGTTCCCAGTTTATCGTGTCATCAGAGTTGCTATAAACAGAAAAAATATTTTAAATGAATTCAAATATCGATGCCTTGGTTCACTAATGTGTTAAGTGCAAATTTTTTAAAAATGGGTTTTGTTATATAAATAATATGGTAAAGTTGTGATCAGGAAATCATAGATCATATGTTGATATAAAATTAGTAGAGAAGCTGTGAAGGTTACAAAAATATATTGTTTGCTTAGACTTAAACTGTATTTCTTGTGTTAAATTATTACCATAGTTGACTCTTGTATAATTTGTTTTCGGCAGTTAAAAATATGTCAACTAAGGCATCGATATGCAAAAAGCCAGCAAAGTGGAGGGAAAAATATTAACTAAATAAATATATAAATAAATATTTACTTACAAATCCAGGAGATTGAGCAGCCAATGAATTCTCACAAATTCGATGCCCTCATTTGGAAGAGCCGATATTATAGCCAGATTATGTTCGACATCCTTGGACAACAAAAACTCTCGCGTGGATTTCTGGTCGAAAAGAGAGGGACTGCAATAATTCATAACTTCATATGAAATTCAAATAAGTAATTTTGATAGCGTGTGTAAATTAAATGATCTTTATAAAGTTCATTATTATTGTATAAAAGTAATCTTTTTTTTATTTATTCGGGTTTTTTACAATAAATTTATCCCGATACCCAAAATCTTTTCCTGCCAATCCTTCCTATCGGCCCATTCTTCTTCTTTCGCTCGCAGCCCTCTTGCTGCCATTTCTTCTTTTACATTCTCCATCCATGTCTTCCTCTCCTTCTTCTGTAATTTGGTTTATATAGGAAGAGTTTCTTTGGCCTATTTTCGTTCATTCTCATCAAGTGGTCAAACCATACAAGCCTCCTGGTCTCTGTTTCATATAATATATTTTTCTAATATATAACATGTCTAAAACATGGAGATAAACCAGTAATGCTACAACCAAAGAAATACTAAAGGTCCTAGGTTTAGTAGATATTTGGAGGCTGTTCTTTTTATAAGAAAACGATAGTGCAGGAATGTGGTTTGTCCGAGATGGAGTCAAGTTTTCTCCCAATTAAAGATGCCCACTTTTTAATGGCTGGGTGAGCCCCAAGAGGGTTTGAAGCCCTATTTGAGAGAGCTATTTCCGAAGCTTTTTATTACATTAAATTTTCTGATTCCAACACTCATTATAACGTAGGAAATGTGTTAGCATTATCGAACAGTCTAAACCATTAGATAAAAAAAAAAAAAGAATCGTGAAACAATTGTTCTCTAAAAGAACCTGTACCACTAGAGGGAGTATATCAATGGTACTTTGCTCAGTAGAGTGTGTACTGTTTTTAAGCCAATGATTACGCATGGAGGTAATTTTCCCAGAATTAAGGATACACACTTTAAAAAGGCTGGGTGAGCCTAGCTCTCAGATCTCATGGAATGATTAAAAATCCCTCATCTTACTAAAGCGGGGTTTTCATTAGTTCATTTATTCATCATCATATAACATTTAAAATTCATAGTTGATAATATCATTTTATAAAATATATAAAATGGGTACCTTTAAAACTCAAAAGGTCTGGAATAAACGGAAATATGTAAATATTGGCACTCTATTTCCTTTTTCAGGAACTTAAAACGTCCTGAGGAAATACGACACCAATCTATATTACGTGAAAGTATTGGTATACAGCATAAACACACTGCGGAATTCGTCTGTATACTACTTGTTACATAAAATAGGAAGTTGGAGAAACCTTTCGGCTTAAAGTCACCAAAGATAAATATTGCAGGAAGGCCGTGTTGATAGAACCTATGTGTTCATAAATGAAAATATTAAAACTAATATTTGATTAGATGTCTTTAGGATAGCGGTAGGGGAATGGAGTATCTTAGGGAGTGCGTAGAACGGTGAGTTACTGTACTGAAGGTTCTGACGAATCACCTTCCTGTCCTAGAATCTCTACCATATACTGAAACCAAGACCAAAGTTTTCTGTATCCAATCGGCAGGATCTCTAAACAGTAGAATTTCAACTGGCTACACAAATGAATAATAAAAAAATAAATAAATACCTGAACCCTGTGCTCTTCCAAAATTTTGTTAAAGGACCTTTGACAATGTTAGGATTTATAATAACCTTTAGGGAAAACGTCGGAGCCAACAGAAAGAGCATAACCAAGGAAATATGTTTTACTTTTTCTGAAAAATAAAGATTCAAATATTCAATATATTATTTATACACCACACAAACATGCATATCTATATATCTTATACCATATATATGTAAAATTTGAATCATTTAAATTCTCAGGGAATCATGTCTACCGGTCTCTTATATGTCACAGGACTCACTCCCCCCCCCCCCACAGACACACACATGTACATATAAAGACTAGAGATATTTTCAAAATTACTTCATTTAAAGATTATAATTAAAAGTAACCATAATATGAAACCAAATTTTAAAATTGAAGAAAAATAAAAAGGTATTCACAAATTATCACAGAAATTATTTTATAACTAAATGATACCGAAAATTTAAGCTTAAAATTATTTTATAACCAAATAATTCCTAAAATTGAAATTTCAAATTAATCATTTTATAAATAATCTATACCACAACAGCCCACTTCAGTACACGTTGAAGAGCCCACCGTATTCCAAATATAGGGTACCTACTTTTTTTAAGCCTAGGTGAGCACTATAAGCGTCTGTAGATCCCAAAGGGTCCATCTGTGACTGTTTTCGAGTACGAAATCTTATCTATATCCGACCAATTAATACGTATTTGTATGAAATGATCCTTCGACATTCCCTGAGATAGTTGTTACATTTCTAGAAATCTTACTAAATTTAATTTTGCAGCATTTAAAGAAAATAAAAACTTGAAATTTGATTCAACTGATTTCAGGTCGCCGAGATTCAGAGATAATTGGGTTTGAATTTTGGCACAGATTTTAGGGATGGAATTTCTTAATTAAATTGGTCGTATTTTTTTCGTTACTTCACTTACTTTTCGTTACCCGTTACTTGGAACATCGACATGAAAAAAAACAACAAAAAATAAAAAACTTCCACATCAAAAAAAAAAGAAAGATAAAACCCGTTTAAATATAACATACACAGTTTCTATACGAAGGAAATTTTGCAGATAAACCACTTTTGCACGAACGAGTTGGTTTTAAGATTTGAGGAGAGAATCGCTTCTTGATACTTCCATTTAGGGAAGAGCAATAACCTTGGTGAATCATGGCCCCTCTCCCCGAGGTTTATCCTTTATCTCATTTACCTTTTCCTCCCTTAATTTTCCCATATTCCCATTATTGGGAAGTCCTCTGGTTTTTTTGGAATAGTCTTTGCGAAGAGTCAGAATCACCAGCCATTATATCCGCAAATCTACTCTCCAGAACACCTTCCACCGCAAGATCAAAGATGAGGTTCCTTATTGAGAGGGATTTAGCCAAAATTGAAGTGGTTTATTGTATTGATACATATCCTCTAGGCACAATATCGTCCATTGACGCTCCGAAGTTGTAAATTACGTTTGGACAACAGCACTTATTCTGCATCTGACTGAGCAATTTTGGAATAATGAGTTCGATCAGGAGGTTGGAGTGGACGAGAGGAGAAATGAAATAAAAGAAAAGTCCTTCCCTTTCCTAAAAGAGAAATTCCGTGAGACATTCAAAGGGAGAGAGAAGGAGAGAGAGAGAGACTACACCGTGTGTCCTCAAGTTGGTATCTCGCCGAACAAGACAATTTGGAGGAGTCATGGAAACCCTGAGTTTTTAAAGAAAGGTAGTGTTCCTGGGTATTCTTCACTATTATATGCCATCTTATAGTGATACATATATATATATATATATATATATATATATATATATATATATATATATATATATATATATATCTCATATATGCTCTTATTCTGTTATGAATGAAGCCATATACAATGACTTCAAATCTATAGAATCAAATTGTTTATATTTTTCTAAATTTTCATATGATTAGATTCTTATATTAAATCAAAAGCTTTCTGTTTAACTGTGAATTCCTGTGGCATTTTAAAACAGTGATATTGTGTGGAATATCGAGATCGAAAACCGGATTGGATTGGATTGGATTGGATAACATTGAAGTGAGGTTTTTGTTCACGGTTGTTACTAACCTCACAAAGGACTAATCGAAGTAGATAATCTTACTAATATTATAAATGTGAAAGTTTGTATGTTTGTCTCTCTTTCACGCAAAAACTACTGAACGGATTTGGATGAAACTTTACAGTAATATAGGTTATACATCAGAATAACACATAGGCTACAGCAAGGGCAGATTTAGGGGGGTTCACGGGGACACTTGCCTCCCAGACAGTTTTTTGTGTTCAGTGGAGAATGCATTATAGTACATAATTAAAGGCAAATCAGGAACTTAGCATCTTGAAATTTGCAGATAGGTTCTTTGTATAATATAAGAAAGAAATTTGGATAGTTCCACCCCCAAGGGTTTCCCCTTTAATATCATAGGGATTCAAAGATTGTATAGAATCTGTCAGTTTTGAAGTTAGACATATGCAATTTTGGATGTACGAGTAACTTGTAGTTAAAAAAAATTAAATTATTCATTTAATATGATTTTTTACGAACTTTATGTGGCAGACCAAATTCCACGCGAGCGAAGCCGCGGGCAAAAGCTAGTAGTTTAATAATTACGTTACTGATTATTGGTTAATAAGTTGATAATTAGGCAATGGTGTGAATAGATTGGATATTATGGAGCTAGGCCTTAAAGTTAGAAACTGAAGCGCTTGAAGGAACTTTGTTCAATGGGTGAGCAAAAATATGCGAATTCTTCTCGTATACAATCCTTACGATCCAAAATTTTCAAGTCTCCTTACTTTGTTATGAACACAGTCACCCATAATGATATTAATGTCTCATTTACTGCAGATTTAGCCCGAGCCCGGTATCGATCCTTTAATGACAAACTTTATTCCTAACCAAACCAGCTAGTTTCAAAACTCAGCTAGAAAGAAAAAGAAGATGGCCTCGTGACCTTCTAAGTTAAATTTGTTATTTCAGTACTACCACGGGGTAGTTTCTCTATTTGCCTTTATCTCATTTCATATATCTTTCATGCTATTTACTTGTTGTATTATTTTCACAATACAATTGCAAATTTCAATAAATAAACTTTAAATAGAGGAGGTAATCAGAGAGGATTTAAATGAGTTTTGAGAGGAAATAAAGCAGAGGGCAAGGTAGTGTTGTTAAAGGCAGGATCAACAAACTAGTATGAAGTGGTTTTGGCTCAAATTTAAAAAAGGGAGATTCTAAAGGTATCTCCATTTGGAATTAGGGTAGGAAGCCTATGATGAAGTAGTGTATAAATATTGGTACTTGACAATAGCACAACCTTACGATTAAAACAAAAAAATCCGGTTATATTATGTTACTATAAATAAACTAATTAGGGTCTAAATAGAAACAAACGGATCACTGTGAAATATTCTATTATTGAAGGTATTGTTACAAACTCATTTAGAATGGGAAACGCCATATTTGTTGGATATGTGCATCAGAAATATCTTCTGTATGTTTTTCCAGTCGAATAACCAAACAAAATAGAAAAACTTGACTTTGCTTCCTTCATCCCAAGCAGATGTTTGTTATCTTCTAAAATGTTTTGGGCAAGAGTTGGGTGTCCCTCTGGACCGTCATCGATCCGTCTTCCACTAGGGCTATAGCTACGGAACGACTTCCTACGCCGCCCCGATCGAGATCCACCCCCGTGCAAAGCTGCGGCCTTTGGCCATCTTGTGATGTAATACGGTAAAGGGGGTCAGGAAAGGTGAAAGTGGTACCGGTGGGAGGGACTCAGTCAGTCTCCAGCGGTCCCTACGAGCAGACGCCATGGCTTCAATTTCCAACTGAGAGCGTAGACAAGGTAAAATCTTAAGCTCGTAAATGAGCTCATATGTACATCCGTACCTCAATTTTTCCAAGTTATTACCTAGATTCTAACAGTTCTTTGGAATGTAATAGTCCATTTCATCTTTGTTTTTGTTTTTTAATAATATTTTTCAAAATTATCATGAAAAAAAAATTGAGTTTTCCTGGTACAGTCACTTTAATTGCACAAAAAAGTGCTGCGGAAAATGTGGCTAATCACGACTTCCTATTTTATATTTCCTTATTTTTTTATTTTTTTTGTTGAACAAAAATGATTAAAGTGCGAACAAAAACCTATCATATTTACGTACCGATAAAAACTGGGCCTGAAAGAATGATAAAACAAAAATAATTTAAGTTGGGTAGTAAAGATTCAGTCTAAGAGACCCTATTATTGTGAGCGGTACTACTAGATGCTGAGGACCCTGCATCCAAGAGTGGTACCGTTAAGACATCAACAGGACAGCAGCTATAACCAGACTATAACCTTCTCTGTAGGAAGGCACGTGTGGAACAGCTGTCTCACGCCTAATGTAAACAAAGTCCAAAAGCAGAGGAATGTATTGACAAATTCCACTTAAATCTGAACATTCCTGAGGTTTTGATTTTATATTTAACACTTTTAATATGATTTGAAGCGTTTTTGTTGTAAATATACTGGTCGCAGAATCCCAGATTAAACATTTGATTATAGATGGAATAACTATTAAAAACAGACTATGAAATATCAAACCTAATTAAAAGTAGTTAGTGATTTTTTGTTGTTATTTTCTCCATTATTTACATAAAAATAAATGATTAACAGATTTTTTTAAATGTCGCTCCAGGTTCATCTATCAAACTTATTTCTAAGTATATATAATATACAATTCGGCTGTGGCAGATAATGTATTTAATCTGTTCACAGCCGAGGATGGATCCTTTGAGACCTGGAGAACCTTCCGGGGCTCTCCCAGCCTCTACAAAATGATCTCGGACAAATCACCTTCCTGCACTCTTTGTCCTCGAAACAGTAAAATCTCCCAAGTACTGAACGAAAGACTTTTCATGGGTCATTTTTTAATTAATGTCCAGTCTCAACAGGATAAGATATTTACAACAATTATTTTGTCCACCTACCCAAAACTCGCCTCTAGGTTGAAGACGAATTGAATTAATTTAAAATTTTCCTTTTCATCCTAAGGCTACCGTTGTAGGAACCTTTATTAAGGAGGTGTAGGAGCATTGGAGTTTTCAATTTCCTCAACAATGAAAGCTATTGGAACCATGTCTAAAACGACACCACAACAGACCATCTTTCTCCGTTTCACAGTAATTTGCACGCTAACATGAACAAATAATAGAAGACATAGATCGGATTCCTTTATACGAAACTCTCTAAGATTCAAGGCATTTTTCCTTTTTCTTTAGGATTAATTTATCAATTTTTGCTATCAGTTCCGTAAGTTGTCGCTTCGAGTTAAATCACAAGTTTTAACCTTTCATTTTCCTTTTTAATATCATGATTTTCATTATTTAAAAAAAAAAAAGTATAACAATATGTGTAAGTCGGTTCATTAACCTATACACAGTTAATAATAGTTATACATGTACAGACAGTAATAAAATTATTTTTATTTTCGAGAAAAAAATTAAAAAGGAAATGGATAAGAAGTCAAAATTTGAAGCGACAACGTGTGGAACTGATACCCAATTTTTATAAGCTGGTCCATCATTAAACAGTTTTACATGTATCTTTCAATCAAGTTTTTCATATTTGTGCTTAACATGAATTCATAAGAAGGAATTGTTTGCAAATTCACAAAGTTTTAAATTAACTATATAATATCGGTGATATAAGTTACTATGTACATTTTTGAATTTTGACCCCTTCCCCGAAAAAAAAGAGCGATGGATTTTTTTTGTTGTTTTCAATACAGAGGGAAAGAATTTATTTTCCAATGCAGAGTGCTGGATTAGACGAAGATCAACAGAGATTTTTTTTTGCTTTTCCAGGCCTTTACATAGATTAAAGTGAGTTGGGGGTAAAACAATGACACTATGTTCGCTCTGGCGTAGAATGTTACTATTGTTTCATTACAATAATTTTCCTGGTTTTCTACCATGACAGACTCTTGCTTGAACGACGCTTTAAGGTTAAACAAACTCAAAGTTAGCTTCCTTAAAGTAATGTAAATGACAATAAACGAATAAATAATTAAATATATATATAAACATATGCCAAGATAATTAACCGACCTCCATTGTGTGAGAAAGATTTTTTTTCAATCACGCAACATCGATTCATTAGCATAATTTTGTTGTAGAGTGGTTCATAATGATTATTCTCAATATTAATTATTCTAGGATTCCTAGATATTTAATTTTTAATTTTTCTTCAACCCCCCAATCATTATTCTTGCAGAATTTAAGACTGATACATAAATACAGTGCTTTAGCGATAGTTATTGATAATGCTTCAGATAAAAAATAATAATAATCACTAGTAATATATCAATAAATACATTAATATTATATGTGGTAATTCATGAAGTTTTTGTAATGTTTTTTTAATATATTAATTTCAAAATAATATTAATAACAATTTAAAATTTAGAATTAACTTTTCCTACATCTTTTATAAATATTTATGTTTTCCTATTTTATACAAAACAAATGATTTTTTGTTTAGCTCAGTACTTAAAGATTTAGAAATAAATATCGTAAATACTTATAATTACACCTGGCACGATATTTTATATTTTTTCCTTTTTAAAATAAAAAATCTTTAAGCAAAAAGTAAAAAAAAAAAAATCATTCACACTTTATTAGATTTAATCTTTAATTTATAAATAAGTAGTATAAACTGTATTTATCATCGCCATCAAGATTTTATTTTAATCAAAACTTGATATTTGTTACGATCTGTATATTCTTCTTACGTAACTAAATTATCATCGAAATTGGTTAGAAAACAAATGACGTTTTTCGTACGAAAAGGAAATTCATCGAACGAAATTCATGACACCATATATTTAACACTACCAAAATATTTAGTAAGAACTCAATGATTTTATTTTCCAAAGAATTTCTTTGATTTCTCTGTCTCAGTTCTGAAAGGACAACGTAGATAAAAAAATGTAGCTAGGTTTCCTTAGAAAGCTCTTCTGAAGTTCTCTGGGTTTTTTTTTTCATAGCAGATATGCTGTAGGAGAAACTAAATCAGATCTTTAAAGAATAATAATTTGAACTGTAAAAAAACAAGAAAATGTTAAATAAGGCACTCTAGGAAGAGTAGATAATGTACATGTTGACCAACTTAAAAAAAAAAAAAAAATTAGCCACCACAACACAAGGACTGGCTCACTATAGGTGTCATGTAGACAATAGAATAGAAAAGATACCTGACAGTGAGGCATAATTAGGCCTTTATATTCGTATTTTCCTTTTCGATGCGGTCTATTTCAAGGACTCGGAATGGACCGACATGGCCAACAATTATAATAATTTTTTCTCAGACTCCTCGAAAAACATCTCTGCTATATCTCTAAATAATAGAAAGCAGTAAATCAAACATCTAATGTTAAAAAAAAATATAGAAGAATATGTGAGTTCAGCTAATTTTAAGAAGCAATCGACTCGAAAAAAGATGTGGAATCAATTTTGTGGATTCGTTCTTTAAATAATAGATATCGTTTCAGAATCATTGGTTTTACTTCCTAAAACCTTTACCATTATATTATATATATATGTATACATTGTGTTTTAGTCCTCGAGTTTCAGTTTTTCTTGAACTTCTTAGGCGGCGTTTCGAGACTAGGTTAGTCTCATACTCATGCCCTGACAGTGAAAAAATGAGCTCTTAGTAAAAACATTAAATAGCACACTAAAATAAATATAAAATGACATGTGTAAGTTGTAATAGATAGGGTGTACTTACAAGTTCACCCTAAAAATAAAAATAATCGAATATGATTCAACAATTAAATAAAACTGATGTTTCTAAAAATAGATTGCTCATTGATCATAGCTATTGCAATATAAACATTTTATGCTTTATTTTGAAGTAACTGATTAATGATAAACTGATCTATTCTTTGAAACTTGTAAGTATACCCTATCTATTAAAACTTACACAGGTCATTTTATATTTATTTTAGTGTGCTATTTAATGTTTTTACTAAAAGCTCACTTGTTCACTGTCAGGGCATGAGCATGAGACTAACCTAGCCTCGAAACGTCGCCTAATAAGTTCAAGAAAGACTGAAACTCGAGAACTAAAACATAATACTCTTTCAAGTTTCCACGGCCATTATTTATACACAAAACTTTAGTGGTTTCTGGTTTAGACCGTGTTGTTGAATTTTTCTTCGCCAACGTCTCGCCAGACATACTGCCAGCTTCTTCAAGGCTGGAACTCAGTCTATACACGTTAAACTTCCTATTAGTGACGTTTCGAAACTATATTGTTTTCATAATCATGATCTAACAGTGAAAAAACAGGTTTTTAGTGAATTATATTAAATAGTACACGAGTCTAAATATAAAATTGACACTTGTACGATGTTAATACATAAATTGTACATACAAATTGAGGACGAATTGTTTACTAGCACATCAGTCAAAATACCAGTTCAATATTACCATATATCCGCAGATCCTTAAACAAACCCTACTTTACACTTTACAGCAACCACTAGCTTAGAACAACATTTACAGAATATATGATAATACTGAGCCAGGTGTTTTGATTCAGAGATATGATTGTAAACATTTCGTCATTAATTTATACGTACCATTTATGTATTAATATAGTACTAGTGTCAATTTTGTGTATAGACTAGCGTGTTAGTTAATATAATTCACTAAAAACCTGGGTTTTTTCTGTGTTAGGGCATGATTATGAGAACGATGTAGTCTAGTTAAAGGGAAGTTTAACAATTGTACGACTGAATCTGAAGAACTGAAAGTAAAACTTATTTTATTAATAATGAAGCAAATTAGATAGTAATATATATTATATATTTCCTTTATCGTTTCCTTTAATTATAACGCTTAGTTGCACTTTAGAAGAGTTAAAAAAATCTACAGTAAAACCACGTTGAAGGAAATCTTCTTAATCGACCTAACCGGAGACTGGTAACCTTTTGGCGAACCGTCTCTTCAAGGCAATCTTGACTTAGACTTCAAATAAAATACATTTTTTATGAGGCCAAGATGAAACCAGCACACTGATTCAATCAAATGAAATAAAGAAACTTTTAAATAAGTTCGAAAAGGAATAGAAAAATTGTAAAATACGCCTGGTTAGACGGATTTGTCGCAATCCTCGGAGCGTTTTTTTTTTATTTATTCAATCTTCTCCTCTTCTACCGCCAGCGAGGTGTGGATCCTTTCTATAGAGCTTGATCCATGAATCCCTCTCCTGTACCAATCGTCTTCTCCTTCTCCATTCCAAACCTCTGCTGTCGAAGGCCTCCTGGATTGCGCCTTCCCAAGTCTTCCTTGGTCTTCCTTTCGGCCTCATACCTTCCACCTTTGTCTCATATACGGCCTTTGCCACTTTGTTTTCCGTCATTCTGGAAACATGGCCGAACTATCTCGGCTGATGCTCTTCGATAATATCCCCAGCTGGCCGAAGTCCCACAATTGACCGTATCGTTACTTTTCGCACTACGTCTCTTCTGTTCTTCCCTTCCATTCTTCTTAGGTATCGCATCTCCATGGCTTGAAGTTGGCTCTTGTGGTTTTTGGTTAGAGTCTAAGATTCATTTGAATAGGTAAGAAAGTGTTTTTATAAACTACTTTTTTGTGTTTTTTTGACACTTCTTTTTTTCCGATGAATCCTTTCTTGAGGAAATTAAAGCACCTGCTGGCAGCTTTTATTCGTTCATTTATTTCGCCATCTATCCATTATTCGCCAGTGAGTTATTTTGTAAGAAATAGTTTCTTACTATTTGAGGATATGCCTTGACTTCTCTTCATACATATTATAAGGTCAAGCAAACATTATTTTTAAAAATTGTATCGTTCAGAGTTCCTATATTATATTATTTTTATTACTCAAATATATTTAATTATGCATGATGTTCATTAAAAATATTTATAGAATCTTGAAGAATAAATTCACTCGAATGAAATATAATAACCTACTTCCCCGAGATAGCTTGTATGATCTAAAAACGTGTACATGACTATTCAAAACCAAATACCCTTGTTCAACATGCCGAAATAGGACAAGATCATGTCCCACTTAAAACACAAAATCATGTAACTCAATACGTTTAGACGCATTTAATTAACAACCTTTATAATGGTCATGTTTAATAATTATAACTGGTGAAAAACACGGTTAGGCGTGTGAAATTTCTTTCAATTCGGGAGGACGTCAATTAAAAGAACAGTAAACAAATTAATAGTAAAAATAAAATTGAAAACACAAATATATTTTTTAAGAAATTGTAGATGTAAGATTTTAAAACACATATCAGTATAAAAAGATTTAAAAATAATATAAGTTCATAAAAGTTAATAAAACAACAATAAATATCTGTCACAATTTAATGAGACTTTTTGTTTTCTGTTTTAAATTAAATATTTAAAATAGAGATCTGCATTATCCATGAGAACTGAAGGATAGGATGTCCTTTTATGATAGAGATTAGACAAAATAAAAACAATAAAAAAATTTTTTTCAGGTTACCTATGTATTTTTCATGTACACATAATATTTCGTTGAACAGAAGGCTATTAAATATTATTCATAAGAACCATAAATAATTCGTAATCTTTTAAAAAAATGATTAAAAGGGCAAACTTTCGAATCAATTCTATATAACATAGATTTTAAATTATTCACAGTTTACTTCGATAAGTATGCTCATAAGAACCCAAAGTCGTCACTTTTTGTGACTTTTTAAATAAATTAATTCGATATTAGATGTTAATAAATTTATATATTTCCGTATCGTTTTCAATTCTAAAGAGAGTCTCTCTATTGGAAAACACATCTCTCACAGCTTACTGTGATTTGTAATATATTTACTTTGTATAATATACAAGATTCACTCTATAAACTGGGTACCCTTAATTAGGTGAAAAACCTGGGGGTTTAGGTTTAGATCTGATACAAATCATCTTCCTACACAATTGTCCAAAAAACAGTGCAGTCTCTACCAAGTACTGGACCCAAAACCCTTCATGGGTTGTAATAGTACAGCACAGGTTAGGTTTTAATATATTTATTTATAAAATAAAGGATTGCCATCATTATTATTTTAAAAGAAAACTTACATATGTTTTGCCACCACAACTTAATTTGGTTTATCATATTCCTAATTTTCTAGAGATTACATTTTTTTTTTTTAAATACAACCATACAATCCAAAATCCTTCGAAAATCCTCAATGCTCCTTATTATATCACAAACAAACTCATCCATCATGATCTTAATATCCCATATGTTGCTGATTTGGCCCAAACTAGATACCTATCCTTCCATGACAAGCTCCATACACACTTGAATCCGCTAGTCTCTCAACTTGCTTCCCATAATATTCCTGATAACCCTCCGAGGAGTCTGAAAAAAAGAAAGCCTCGAGACCTTCTACTATAGAACTTTATTGGAGTGCTATCAATGGATAGTTTCTCCACAAGTGTTTTTTTTCATGTCCTTATTTCATACAGCAGATTTACTTGATGTAATATAATTACAGTTGTAAATATCAATAATTCTATTCTCTAAATACAACCAACTTAGGTGTATTCTTACGAATTTTTTTTTAGTACCTGAGAATACCTATTGGTTGCATACTTGTCAGCTTGTGGGTGTCATGTTTATGCATCCATACATTTACATATACGCAAATAAATATGTACTTAGTTTTTTTTTAAATGGATTATTTAATGTACATACAGCTTTGGGTAATTCTTTTAACTATAGACATTAAAATTAATAACCAATGCATTATATATAATTATTCAGTATACTGTAGATTGAGAAATTAAAAAAATTTTCTTGTCAATTATTAATTAATAAAAAGAAAAAGTTTCATTTAAATGTACAAGTATATCGGAATTCATTTGAATTGTTAATGGGAATGTTTTTTTATCAAAATTCATTACATTTTATCCGATATTATTAAAGAACATATTCAGTGTTTCTTTACTGTTTGGGAATAAAATTAAGTTCGATTGCCAAATTTTCCGGATTACCTTCGACACCCCACAAGGCGCTGTGGTATTTAAAATTCTTTAGTCGTTTATGACTCATCAAAAACTGGTTACTGTAGGGTTTCACAACACATTATCGAAAGGTACCTTTTCACCTAGCTGTTAAAAACTGGACCGAAAATATCTTGAAAGAATGAAAAGAATGAAAGGAGGGAAGTCAATAAAAAAAAAATAAAAGTAAATTAAATAAATAATATCATTTTTCTATCATTGTAAAATACAATGTATAATATTATAAATAATATAATATAATATTATACAATACAATAATATAATATACATTTATATAATATATAAATATAAATATAATATTATAAATATTGTAAAATAAGCAATATCGTTGTCGCAACGTTTGTTGCGAGAAACGTGAAATGCGTCTTCTACAGAATATTCAATTTAATCACTTAGGCTATCCTGCCCTCGCTTATTATTATTCCGCTATCGCCCGTTGGGTGTCGGATAAGAGAGAATTGACAGTAAACTTCGATTAGACTAAGTAGTTAAGTTCAATTAAGTAAGTAGTCCACGGTAACAACTCCGAGATCTGTTTTGAGTTAAGTTTATGCAAGCACGAGGTTAGAGGATACACGCACAGGAGTAATTAATTTATTTGGTTTCCTCTCTTCTCTCTGTATGTTTTTTTATATTTATCTTAACGCAATAATACTTATACTTAACAAATAATTAACTCCTATAATAAATTATATTATTTTATGACTTCTTTGAAGAATGTGGTAGAGCACTGAGCTGCCATGCCGGAAATCCTAGTTCAAATCCCGCTGCAGGCCATGACTTTTATTTAGTCTGTTTGCAGCGGGAGATGGATCATACAGGATCTAGGACCCTCCTGGGGCCCACCCAGCCTCTATAAAATATTATAAAAATAGGGTACCCAAAATAAGGGGGGAAAATCTGGCGGTTCAGCGTGACCTAGGACAAGTCACCTTGCAGAACCGTTGTCCATGAAACAGTACAGTCTCTAGCATGTACTGAACCTCTGACCCTTCATAGGTTGCAGTGGTACAGTTTTTTTTTTTTTTTTTGAAGAATGTTCTTCCTATTATCATAGTTTTCAGTTAAGTAGACTTCATTTTTTTATTTTTACTTTTAAAAATAAAAATAAAATAAATGGATGTCAATTGAACATTTTTATATTGTTTCGGTTACCGGTTACGATTCAGAGCATGCCTATATACTCGGAAAATTCAATAAATATTCATTTAAAATGTATATAATAAAAAGGAAATTAAAATCAGAGT
This sequence comes from Arma custos, assembly GCA_037127475.1. Taxonomy (NCBI): domain Eukaryota; kingdom Metazoa; phylum Arthropoda; class Insecta; order Hemiptera; family Pentatomidae; genus Arma; species Arma custos. Next base: position 48,408,892 of record CM073761.1, read on the forward strand.
CGTTATTATACAACATAAATATAAAAATCATTATATAGTATATGTTAATGCTCGTAAATTATGTTATAATTATATTCAATTAACATTACAATAGAATGATTAGTGTACCATTTTCAATTGTAATATTTGTTTTACTTTGTTTTTTATTTCATGATATTTTTCCATAATGTTCTTATAATCATTGTTGTTGGTAAAGAAAGCTTTATTTTTTATATTTATAATAAGACTTATAAAATTAATGGATGTTAATAGAGCATTTTTTAACAAAATTTAGTTTCAGTTCTGGGCTATGATTCAATACTCGTAATAAATTAGTAAATGGCCATTTAAAATTTATGTAATAAAAAGGACATTAAAATCAGAGTCGTTATTATACAACATAAATATAATAATAAAAATAATTATATAGTATATATCATTACTCTTATATTATATTATAATTAATCCGAATACCATCATATTAAAACTATAATATTATTATAGATCCGGATATTTAATTGTAAAATTTATTTAACTTTTTTATTACCTACATGAATTCTTTCAAGAACCTTCTTCCACATATTATATTTATCGATTATCTGAAAATGTAATACAAATAAAATTAATGGGTGTCAACTGAATTTTGTTTTGTTTAAACTATAATCTAGGACTTTTTATTTTTTAAATGTTTAAATATTTTTATTTTTAAGAGAAATGATTTGTCCAGGATCGGGATTCGAACCCGAGTCTCCCACGTTTCCGTCGTGGTACTCTGCCATTTGAGTTATTCTAGCCCGTACCTCGGTCAGACAAATCCATTCTCTTCACCGATCCCATATCCCCGAGTTCTCGATTTGCGATGTATACAAGGGGTAGAATATTCATTGAGCATTACTTTAATTAGGATCTTGGGATTCATTGAACATTACTTAATTTGTATCTTTAATATAAGGTAAATGTACCGATAGTGGACACAGCTAAGGACATTTTGACTGTTTTTTCGGTCTCCGCGGTTACCTCTGGAATAACAAATAGGGATTTACTTATTTTTTAATTAATTTTACTGGTGTTTAATTTACTTACGTAATATAGAAAGAGGATATGATATTTTTTAAAAAATAGATGAACATAAGAGCATTTATTTGTAGAAAAAAAATACATAAGAATGTCAATCCAAAAATAAAAAATGTACAAAATTGTTGAAAACAATAACATATGACATAAAACTAATGACTTAAAAGGGCAGTACTTAAGTATTTTAAGAGGCTCATAATTACCAAGTTACTTCAACAATTGAATGTGGAAACTGGTACCGTTTGCTCCCACTGTTAGCTCCAAAGATCAAGGGGTTTCGGTAGTTTTGTATCCACGTCTTTCACATCCAACGTTTTAATCTCCGTTTCATTAATTACAAAGATAGTCAATCGACAGTTCTAATATGGTGATGGTCATTGACAGAAGTGTCTACTGGTGATGGTTGAATATGAGGAGTACTCCGCGTTTTTCTTAATGTATTGAGAGGAGCTTCAGAGTACCATGGTAACAGTCCACACTTACGGTATCCATTTTGCATGATTGAAGGCTCAATATTTTCATCTAGCACTTCTTTCAGAAGCCATGAAAAATCTTTCTTTTTCAGTTTTGGATTTTCCTCCTGGGCTCTTCTCCAGGTATGAACTTTGTTTTTCCAGTGAAGTTTTAGTGAACGAAACAGAGCTACATCCATTGGTTGGATTAGATGGGTCGCATTTGGGTGGAGGGCTATCAACACTATGCCATTATCCTTGAAGGATTCACTAGTCTGTAAAGTCAGGAAGGATTGATGACCGTCAACGAATATAATTGAAGGCAGAGGAATGATGGACCAACCAAGGGTGGAAAACATTTGTGAAATATTGGTAAAATAGGTTGCCAGTCATCCACGCACTCTCAGATTTTCCTAATCCCCATTCTGGAGGCACGCTGGCGATAATATACTGCGGCATTCTTTCATATTTGAAAACAATTAAGGGAGGTCCTAGCTGTCCGTCTGCGTTTGCATTCATAAGAACAGTGACACAATCTTTTTCGTTAGCATTCACGTGTTGATAAATAGTTTTGTCCCCTTTTATCTCCAATATTCTACCCCCTTTAGGGTTTAGGAAAAATGCAGACTCATCTGCGTTGAATATTTGGCTGGGTTCACTTAGAATATTATCTAACTTGTGGCTTTTTAAATAAGAATCAACTTCTGAAAACCATGCTTTCAGGTTTTCTTCGGTAATTGATGTCCTACTGGCTGTTAAATTTTCTGGAGTTCTCATGGTCACACATGGATTTGTTATAATGAAACGCTGGTACCAGGTACTCCCAGGACGATCATCGGTAAAACTATTTGGCCTTTTTAAGTCTTTTAACAGCTTTTGAACGCTGTCGAAAAGCTCCTCCTGGGTAACAGGAAAACCTGTTTCCCGAGAAGAAGCTATCCACCTGACCAATATGGTCTCTTCTTCCTCTGAGAGGATTGCTGGAGGTCCCATTTTTTTAAATGCTTTATTTTTACCATCAACAACCAAAACTGTTCTGCAGAAGGAGCCATGCCGAAAATCTATAAGAAAGGACAGAATATTAAGGCCCTTTTAATGCTACCTTTTATAATGATCCTCATAATAATCCCATATTTATAAATAATTATCCTCATAATAATCCCATATTTACTTAAATTAGGTTTTATTAATTAAAATAAGTTGATTTAATAGTGGACATACGCCGGATTATTAGTGGACATGTGGTGTCCACTACTAGATATAGCTATAAAGTAAACCCAGGATCAAAATCATAAGAATAAGAAAGCATTACATGTTCATTCAGAAGGTTCTCAAGTGAAAAAAAAAGTAACATCCCAGAGTTAGTAGTGGACAGGTCGTGTCCACTACTAACATTACTTGAAATATTCGTTTCAGTAGTGGACATCTAACATTTCCGCTCCCGTAAAGCAAATATTGAAGATCAAACATCAAAACATGAATTTATACACTCTAATTAATCAGTAAGTACTTGAGGGCATTAATAAAAAGCAAGTCTGGCTGTCTAAAAGTTAATAAATTTGTACTCACCTTCTTAAAGAAATTGGCTAGAAGACAGCAGATAACTATGTGCTCACTGGAGCGGCAATGTGCAATGACTGATTGTTGGCTTCCATGGCACCGTGATATCGTGGAATTTGCAAGAGTCGCCACCAAAGTGTGCAAAATACGATCTCTCTTGATTTGAAGCTGGTTGAAGACCTAGATATCTTGTTTTTTAAATTAAACTGCGTAGGTGTCCACTACCAGAGCAGTGTCCACTACCGGTACATTTACCTTAATGACGTAAGTCAACGAGGTCTCAATTAAAGTAATGTTCAATGAATATTCTTCCCCTTGTATACGCAAATTGCGAGAACACGGGGATATGGGATCGGTGAAGAAAATGGATTTGTCTGACCGAGGTACGGCCAGGATAGCTCAAGTGGCAGAGTACCACGACGGAAACGTAGGAGACCCGGGTTCAAACATACAAACTTTCGCATTTATAATATTAGTAGGATATTTTTTTTGTACGTGTCGAATTGGTAATATAATAATTGTTGCGATCCATAAAAAACCCAAACGTGAGATGTGAGACGATGCGAATCGAGTTTAACAACATTAGTTTTGTCGCAAGTACTACGCTGAATTCTTCGCCAGTTCAATTTTCTCTCCATTATTTTTATACTTTTTTTTTGTTTATTTTTGCGTTTTGGCCTATAAAAATGACCTGGATAAACGTTAAAGCCGAAACGACGGAGGAATCAACCGTATTTTTTCGGGGGTCCAATTATACGACCGATTGAATCGTGAAATGAACAATTACTTTAATACTGTGAAAAACGTTCTGATTTCAAACGTGCAGTAGTCACATAATTTCACATTACTCGGATACTTTATGTACTAAGACAAATCTGAATTTTTCGCTTGAGGAATACACATGTTTGAATGTGAATATAATAAAAAAAAACTGTCTTAATGATACCTATTGGTTTTATATCCAAACGAATATAAGTTATTAAACAGTAAAATTTCGATTAACTCTAACCACTGAAACCAAGTACTGAGACAGAAGTTAGAAATAAGTCTCAATAAACGGATTTAAGTGAACATTACATAAATTATAGGGAGCGGAGTGGCTCAGTGGTAGAGCACTGAGTTGCCATGCCGGAAATCCTGGTTCAAATCCCGCTGCAAGGCAGTACTTTTATTTAGTCTGTTTGCAGCCGGAGAGGGATCATATAGGATCTAGGACCCTCCAGGGGCTCATCCAGCCTCTATACAATATTATAAAAATAGGGTACCCAAAATAAGGGGGAAAATCTGGCGGTGCAGCATGATCTAGGACAAGTCACCTCCTTTCAGGACCGTTGTACATGAAACAGTACAGTCTCTACCTTGTACTGAACCCAAGACCCTTCACGGGTTGTAGTGGTACAGGTTTACATAAAGTATACAACGCATTCTTGAACAATTATTGGGCTATGTATGTACTTATTCAAATTTGTGAATAAAATAAATATTTATTGCATCCAAGTATTTACGTTTTCGTACTTCGGACTCTGTTCTTGGGTATGTATTATGAAATTGTCTTTTCTGTGAAATATACACAAAATAAAAGGACTTATTTATGATTTATTTTATTTTATTTTTTTATTCGGTCAACGTCAAGACGTAAGTCAAAAAGATCCTAATTAAAGTAATGTTCAATGGACATTCTTCCCTGTGTATACATCGCGAAATTGCGAGAACAAGGGGATATAGGATCGGTGATGGAAATGGATTTGCCCGGCCGTGTTATGTACCAGGTTAGCTCAGTTGGTTAGAGCACCACGATGGAAATGTGGGTGTCCCGGGTTCGATTTCCGACACAGGACAAATCTTTTCTCTTCAAAATAAAAATATTTATAAATGGAGTTTTATTTGAGTTCATGTTATATTCGAGTTCATGTTATATTTAAGAAGCGATTTAATCAAAATTTTGTGCATTTATCCTCAAATCATAAATATAGTATTTCAGAAATCTTATTTTTGATTTCACGGAAAGGCCTTAGATACCATGCGAATATCATTATTTTCACTTCTGGTTATTTTTCTTTATTGTATAAATAAAAATTGGAATTTATTATTTATTTATCTTTATTTTGTGGTTGTGACTTAAATGCGTAATACCTTTCTTTAAAAATAAATAGTAATTTTACTGTATCGAGTTTTATTATATCTAATAAAATATTGGGCCATTGTATTATGCATGTATTATTTTTCTACTGTACTGCTTATATTTTCCTATAAAATATACAAACCAGGCCTAAAGAACAACAATTTTTCTTTGGGTGCTACTGTACCGACGGATATAAGAAACTGAGAGATAAACTAATGACTTATAGTGGAAGTTTTAATGTACGTATTAATTCTGTGTGTGTAGGATTTGATATGTGAACTACAATCGCTCCCCCCTCCCAAGAAGATATAGCCTTCAACTACTGCGGTTGTACCGACACTTGGGTGTGGTGTGGCCATGATCCGTGCAGATTCCGCATACGGTCGATATTCTCATTACAACACGGATACAGGGCATTATGTTTACCTAGGAATATTCTCGTAACAGTATCCGAAGCGATTATTGAGAGTTCGTTATTATTTTTGAGAATTTTTATTAAATACCCTTAATAGGAGGAAAAACTGTCGGTTGAGCGTGATCTCGGAAAAATCACCTCCCTGCATAACAGTTGTCATAGAAACAGTGCAGTATCTACCACGTACTGAACGTGATGTAGTGTATATTTTTTAATAAGAAAAAATAATGTCTTAAATAGTTGCTAAATATTTATTAGAAACCAACATTTCGACCTAAATTACAGGTGTGTCATCAGGGTTGAATAAACAAGATAAAAAAAAATAATTGGAATAAACAAGATCCAAAGAAATTTTTAATAAAAAAAAATCAAACACAGAAAGAGGACATTGAGTTTACGACGGAATATTCCTATAACAGTTTCCGAAGAAAATATTAAGAATTCGTTATTATTTTTGCGATTTTTTCTTAATTAATAAGAAAAAAATAATATCTTAAATAGTGAGCAACTATTTATTTGAAAAAGGTCTTCATCAGGGCTGAATAAACAAGATAAAAAATATAATAATTGGAATAAACAAGATCTAAAGAAATGATAAAATTCCAAAACGGTAACAGGACATTGCTAAGGAAATTCTCGTTTCCGAGGTAATTATTACTTAGAATTATTTAACAATTTTTGATAGCTATTATTTGAATTATTAAAAATAAAATAATTTTTAAATATTAGATAAAATTAACATTATTCGAATAAAAATGACTTAAACAATATATAAAAATAAAATAATACGATTAAGTAAAGTAAATATAAAAAAATAAAATAACTGGAATAAACCAGACACCAAAAATAATCTAATTAAAAAAACTAATAAATTTTTAAAATATTATACTAACACATAGGATTTATATATATTATAAACAATGATATAAATATTATTCAGGTAAAAAGATTAATATAATAATACAAAAATAAATAAGAAAACCGGTGCTAAATGGGCTGAAGAAAGAAAAGAGAAACATTGGAAAAAAAATGATAATATTGGAAGAATCTGAATGATGCATGGTCCTTGGTTTGCCTTAGGCGGTGATAAAACAAATATCTGTAACTAAATAGGAATTAATAGTTAAGATAAAAGATTATGAGAATACTAGATACAATAAAACTATAAAATAAATACTTTTTTTTAGATTATTTATTGATATTTACAACTGTAATAATATTACAACAAGTCTAAATATGCTGTATGAACAAAGGACATGAAAAAAAAAACACTTGTGGAGAAACTACCCATTGATAGCACTCCAATAAAGTTCTATAGTAGAAGGTCTCGAAGCCATCTTCTTTTTAGACGCCTCGGAGGTTTATCAGGAATAGTATGGGAAGCAAGTTGAGAGACTAGCGGATTCAAGTGTGTATGGAGCTTGTCATGGAAGGGTAGGTATCTAGTTTGGGCCAAATCAGCAACATATGGGATATTAAGATCATGATGGATGAGTTTGTTTGTGACATAATAAGGAGCATTGAGGATTTTGGATTGTAAGGATTGGATACGAGATGAATTGGATGGTTTAGTAGAGCCCCTAAGCTCAAGTCCGTATGTCCAAATAGGTCTGATAACTATCATGTAAATGAGTCTTTTGTAATTAATTGGGACCTTAGAGCGTTTGTCCAGTAAATGCTGAAGTAGGCGTAAACGTCGAGCAGTTTCTTGTTTTTTCAGTCTTGTATGAGGAATAAAATAAATATAAAATAAAATTCGAAACCGGCCAGGGCAAATCTTTTCTCTTCAAAATAAAAATGATAACAATTAGGTAATTAAAAATAAAATAAGTTATAAAATAAAATAGTTTTTTTTTAAATTTTTTTATTCTCTTCATATATTTATTCACACCTGTAAAATAAAAAACAAGGGCAATCAACAGATTTGCTAACAGTAAAATAATATACAACGACATCAGAGGCATGAAGAATATAAAATAATTTAGTTCTTAAAATAACTAACTTCCAATTATCAGTCTAAAATAAGTCAAGGCAAAAATCAGTGAATCAGGGTTTAACTTATTATTATTTTTTTTTTTAGTACTCTAGAGAAAATAAAAGTGAATAACTTAAAAGTTGTAGGAGTGAGAACGTTTTTCGTAGTATAACAAGGTACAATCTACGACAATGGAGAATCAGATACAATGAAAAAAAAAAGAATTAAGAAGAAATAGTTCGAATCTCGGAACGGTGGTTTCGGAAAACTCTTTGCACAACTGGAAATCGGGTCAGGTCTATAAACTACCTCACATCCACGCAACATGAAGGCTACAAAACCATTTCATAAAACTATTTCACTGCCGCAACCAAGAGAAAATAAACATAGCGGGAATCCACTGGACTGAAACTTGTTAAAATTAATTAACAATCCCTTTTAACAAAAGTTTCGGAAGATTAGGAAATCGCGATGTCATAAAATGACAAAATAAAATAATAAAAATTATCCGTACAGAATACACAAAAAATACATTTCCTTAATTAAAGAATTATTCAAATAACTACGAGAGAATTTACTTATTTATTTTCCACATAGTGCAAGATAATATAAAGACAAAACAAAAATAATATAATATTTTTATTTTTTAAGAGAAAAGATTTGTCCAGGATCAGGATTCGAACCCAGTCTCCCACGTTTCCGTCGTGGTACTGTGCCATTGGAGTTATTCTAGCCCATACCTGGGTCAGACAAATCCATTCTCTTCACCGATCCCATACCCCCATGTTCTCGCAATTTGCGATGTATACAAGGGGTAGAATATTCATTGAGCATTACTTTAATTAGGATCTTGGGATTCATTGAACATTACTTAATTTGGATCTTTAATATTATGACGTAAGTCAACGAGATCTCAATTAAAGTAATGTTCAATGAATATTCTTCCCCTTGTATACGCAAATTGCGAGAACACGGGGATATGGGATCGGTGAAGAAAATGGATTTGTCTGACCGAGGTACGGCCAGGATAGCTCAAGTGGCAGAGTACCACGACAGAAAGGTAGGAGACCCGGGTTCGAATCCCGGTCCTGAACAAATCTTTTCTCTTCAAAATAAAAATATTTTAAAAATATAATCTAGGACATGCCACATAAATATTCATTAAGGGGTCATTTAAAAATCAGATCTATACAACCTTTGAACCCCTATTATATTAAAGGGGAAACATATAATAATATAATATAATACAAAAATAATATAATATTTTTATTTTGAAGAGAAAAGATTTGCCCAAGGCGGGATTCGAACCGGGTTCGCTCGCGTCTCTAGCGCGGTGCTGTAATAATATTTATTGCTTTCATATGAAAGTATAAAAAAACAAAACACTAAACATAATATAATATCGTTTTAAAATTTTTGGCACTTAAGGTTATATAGAATAGAATAGAAAAAAAAATATTTATACTGGGATAATGTACCTTAAAAATAAGAACATGGTAATACCATATAAAAAACTATTTTCCCGCTAATAACATACACACTACAATAATCAATCAAAATAAAAAATAAAAGGAATATAATTCTTGTGATACACCGAAATAGGGTTAATAAAAATTAAAACAAAGATAAAAAAAAACCTTGAACAAAAACCTATTCTTAAAATATATGAAATTGTAATATATTGTTAATATATATATTATGTAATGGGAAGGTTTACATTATCCCTGTATATTTATATTAATCATAGTTAAGAAGGTAAATACATGAGTTCGTGACTTAATAGACTTTTAATACTGTTACTTACATAAGATGGATGCCAAAGGGACACCCTCTGAGTATATATGAACCAAACATAATGAGAAGTGTGGGTAGTGATTGTTAACCATGCACAATTCCTGCAATATGTTGGATAATATTATCCATAAATATAATATAGTTTGACCGAACGTTATGAACCAATATAAAGATACCATATTTCTGGTAGGGTTTTATAACAGGTAAATGTCCGTGGGATAAAAAATTGAATATATTTCAGGTTCTTAAAAATTATATCATGTATCGTATACGATTAAACCAATTGATAGAATCTAATGGAGCATTGTGGTTTTTATAATAAAGTTCAATAATAACACTAATTCATTACTTATGTATGCTTTTGTCAAAACCTAAAACAGTTGTTTGCACTCGAAATGTTTTACAAGCAAGGTTTTGTGGGTCATACGTAACAACTGCGGAAGCGAATGCTTAGGCAGTCATATGATACCTTATCTGTTTACATAACCATTCAGCAATTACATTAACAACCAATGCGCCATTCATAATTATATAAGTTCCTTTCTAGATTAATGTTTTGTTTAATATTTCCATTATCAATAATTTTTTATCAGATGACATTGTTAATCTGTATAATGGAAGATATCTATAATTATAACGATAAAAATAAATCACAATATACATCTCTCGTTGATGAGTTCTATAAAAAATAATTAATAATACTTTCTGATTGATTGTCTAGGTTATATTTAAATATTACAAGTATTTCTTTATGAGCTAGAATGATAAAAGATGGTAGCGATAGATGAGCCATAAGCAATTATATGACTACACTCCTTTCTCATAAATTCCGTTACACTAATGTATCTATAATTTTAATTTATTTTTACAAAAATAAATTACACTATTATCTATGATCTCCTTGTATTGTTCAATTAAAAAATCAGAGAATGAGGATATTTAAAATAAGTTTAGTAAAAAAAAGAAAATTAAAGATGGAAGAAAAATATAATTCTTGTTTACTACCCTCCTGACTACCTCCCAATAAATTTCTAGACATATAGTCTATGTAATATATAATATATAATACATATATTTTTTTTATACTTTTTGACTATTGATAAATAAATTTATCTTTCTGTTCTTGAGATTCAGTATAATCGATAAAGATACATTTTGAGACTGTATTGTTCCCATAATCAGGCCCAAATAATGAAAAAATAGGCTTTTAAATAATCATATTAAATAGAACACGATTCTAAATATAAAATTGACACTCATACGACGTTAATAAATAAATGGTATTTAAAAATTGATGAAGAGATGTTTTTAACTCCTCAATCAGCCAATTACTTGTTCAATATTACCTCAACATTTCGTCATCAAAGTTCCATTTATGTATTTACATCATATGCCTGTAAATATTATATTTAAACAAGTGTATTATTTAATATAATTCACTATAACCCTATTTTTTCACTGTTAGCTCATGATTATGAGAACGATTTATTCTCTAAACGTTACTAAAAGGAAGTTTAACGAATAGACTGGGTATACAAAACAGAAAGTAAAATTTTGTTATATATATATATATTTTTTTTTTTTTAATGTTTATAATAATTATAAGTTTTTCAGATTCTTGAAACTCATTCAATAAACGTTTAGTCATGTTTTTGGCAATGTTCCGAGACTTTATTGTTCATACTATGCGATGTTGAGTTATGCAGTAAATAAACATTACGTCATCCATTTGGAATAAATAAAGTTATGAGAACAGCAAAGTCTCGTAACGTCTCCTAAAGGTATTTAAACATCTATTGACTGAATCTTACTGATCATTTATTATCTGAATCTGACCTGAAATAAACATATACACTCACATTATACAAACATACTCGTATATATGTGTGTGTGCATATATATATATACATAGTTGTGTGTGCATATATACATACATATTTGTGTGTGTGTGAACACAATAATTGTAGGTCGATGTGTAGGTAACTGTCCGATCGCTAACCTTCGCAATCCACGCCCGCGAGTGTCCTTACGCTCAAGGTACGCTCGATTCAACAGAACGTATTATACTTTCCAATATACCAGAAATACATTCGTTCTGGTATAACAAGAAAAATATATATAAATATTCCACGTTTCTCTATAAAAATAAACTATAATTTACACACCTGCAAAACAATCATTAATGACAATTTGCTTTAAAGGGAATAAAAAAAACCTGTACATATATATCCAATGAAGGGTCTTGAGTTCAGTACGTGGTAGAGACTGCATTGTTTCTTGGAGAATGTTATATAAAGAGGTGTCTCCCTATTTGCGTACCCACTTTACAGAGGTTGAGTGAGCCTCAGGAGGGTTTTAGATCCCACAGGGCTCATCTCCTAGACTAAATAAAAGTCTTGCCGGCAGCGGGAATAAATATATATATATATATATATATATATATATATATATATATATATATTTATATATATATATATATATATATATATATATATATATTTATATATATTTATATATAAATAAAAGAAAGAAGTATGCCATCGTACTTGTAACAGTTAAATATTTATTTACTGCCAAATACAGCTCCTAGTATATATAATCATTTAATTTAAACGCATGCGTGTTTCTGTTCTATGTAATGAGGAAGCATAACCATCGAAGTATTTACCAAATTTTATTTAAGATATTCTGAAGGCAATGAAATGCTTGATGTTTAAAAATTAAACATTTGTTTAAATTTCTAAGTTCCACATCAATATTTAGGGGAAAAGAAAATTATGATTAATCGGAAATCGTACACGTCCCATAGCCACGATAGAATTAATTTTGATTAATCTACCATTAAAGGGAGCAGAGTGGCTCAGTGGTAGAGCACTGAGTTGCCAGGCCGGAAATTCTGGTTCAAGTCCCGCTACGGGCAAAACTTTTATTTAGTCAGTTTGCAGCCGGAAATGGATCATAGAAGATCTAGGACCCTCCTCTATAAAATATAATAAATATTATAAATACCCAGCCTCTATAAAATATTATAAAAATAGGGTACCCAAAATAAGGGGGGAAAATCTGGTGGTTGAGCGTGACCTAGGACAAGCCACTTACTTGCAGAACCGTTGTCCATGAAACAGTACAGTCTCTATCATGTACTGAACCCCAGACCCGTCACGGGTTGTAGTGGTACAGATTATTTTTTTCTACCATTAAACTTTCCTCATCAATCACTGGAAGCCCAGATCCTCAGATCATACTTAATAGGCTCTGTAGATACCACATTGCCCATCCGTGGCTATTTATATATTATATAATTCATATACCATAGCCGGATTTGACATCTCAGCGCTCTATTACTGAGTCATAAAGGTGCCTCTTTTTATTCCTGTATAGATTCATGATTGAAGATTCATTTCGGTACAGAAAGTCGCATATCCAAGACTTTTACTGCAGGAGTACCGGAAGCTATTTAAATTTGAATGCGGAAGTTGTAACACGAGTATTCCGCAGTTTACAGAATACAGAACGGTTGTAGCTGAACTTCCTGTCTAAATCAACACAATTCCGGCATTTTTTCACTAATTATTTTTTAGAAATAAATCCATTAATTATTATTTATCAAATAACATTATTAAGAAATTAACTCAATAAATCTCAGATATTTGATTTTTTTGTAGTAAAAATGTATAATATAAAGAATATTTTGTATATACTATTATATATTCTAGTGATAATTATCATTAATTAATTAATCTTAGAAGAGAATAATTAATACTTTTATTTTCAAACGAAGACGGTTGGCTATAAAACAAAGCAATCAAAAACGATAAATTTTTTTAAAATAACATTTTTTTAAAAATGTATTTATTGAAATTTACAACTGTATACTGAATACATCAAGTAAATATAATCGAAGATAAATCATGTCCCGGAATAAACACAAGTAGAGACTCTACCCAGTGGTAGCACTCAAATGAAAGTTCAACCTATAAGGTCACGAGGCCCTCTTCTTTTCAGACGCCTCGGAGGATTATCAGGAATTGAAGAAGTTGCGAGGTTTGAAACTAGTGGGTTTGAGTGGAAATGAAGTTTATCATGAAAAGATTGATATCGGATTCGGGACATTAAGCAACAAATGGGACATTAAGTTCATTATGGATTACTTTATTCTTAACAAAATAAGGAGCATTGAGGAGTTTACGAAGGATTTTGGATTGTAGGGATTGGATACGAGAGGAATTCGATGGCTTAGTGGAGCCCCATAGCTCTACTCCGTAAGTCCAAATAGGTCGTATGATGGTCATGTAACAAAGTAAGGAGCATTGAGGATTTTACGAAGGATTTTGGATTGTAAGGATTGAATGCGATATGAATTTGATGGCTTAGTGGAGCCCCAAAAAAATAACATTTAAATTATAAAAATATATTTTAAAAGCAAATTTTTCAAATAAACTATTTTCAAGTCGAATTCAACTTTTCATAAAAAAAATAATTTATTTCCTAATGATAAGGTTTTCTATAAAACAGAGTAAACATGCCAACAACTTTTTTTTATAATACTTAAATTCTAACATTTTATTTATAAAGTAGCATTTTCAAATAAAATATACTTTTTTTAAATTCAAACCCAACTTTCCATATGAAAAAAAATAAAAACTATATTGGCAGATGATGATGTTTCCTTATTAATCAAAATAATCATATCAAAAGCGTGTGTTTTTTTATCATATTTAAATTGTAAAATTAAATTTTTAAAAACATTTAAAAGTAGAACATAACTTTTTTTTTCAAGTGACCTTCAGCCTTTACCGTATCAAACTTAATGTTTACCATTTTAAATTCAATCTTTACTGAGACTAAATCCCGTCAAATCACCTTTACCCTCCGTCGTAAACCAATGAATCCCACTGATTCCTGTAGAACAGGTCCGGTACTTAGGACTTCACCATGATAAAAAATTAACTTGGAATCCTCATACGACAGCTCGCCGTTTCAGGCTACTACAACATTTACAAGACAAACGCTCTAAGCTCTCAATTAATTACAAAAGACTCATTTGCATGACAATCATTAGACCCATCTGGACTTAGGGAATAGGGCTTTGGGGCTCCACTAAACCATCGAATTCCTCTCGTGTTCAATCCTTACAATCCAAAATCCTCCGTAAAATCCTTAATGCTCCTTACTTTGTAACGAACAAAGTAATCCATAATGACCTTAATATCCTATTTGTTTCTTATTTCTCCTGAATCCGATATAAATCTTTTCATGACAAACTTTATTTCCACTCAAACCCACTAGTTTCAAACCTAGCAACCTCTTCAATTCCTGATAATCCTCCGAGGCGTCTGAAGAGAAGATGGCCTCGTGACCTTCTAAGTTGAACTTGTTATTTGAGTACTGCCACTGGGTATTTTCTCTACTTGCCTTTTATGCTAATATATACCAATCAGTATATTTACTTCTTGTGTTATTTTAATACACTTGTAAATTTTATTAAATAAATTATTAAATAATTTTTTTTTTTTAATTCTCCCTTTCTCAAGATAAATTGAAACTTTTCCTTGCCTAAATATTTTCTAAGACATATACAACCTTTTTCAATTAAAATACAAACTTTTTTGGTTATAATAAATTTGACTAATCTAAAACACATGTTTGTGCAATTAAAATTCTAAATATTTTATTTACAATAAATTTGACTAGTCTAAAAAATGTTTGCGTTATAATGTTGTTAACAAATTTTTTTTATGTGAGATATTTGTAAAGATATACCTAAAATTATATCCTCTATATTGAGCTCCATTATTGAGCTTTCTGGATCCTTTGTTGTGAAAATACTTGGAATTTACAATTTTAGAAACTCATGTATAGATTTATTTTAATTTTTTTAGATACTTATAGTATTGAGATTAATCATTCAGTCACAACTCCAAACTCCTGTATAACGCCGAGTATTAAATCGCGAATATTTAGAAAAGATGTTTTAAGATTAGTTCCATTTGATTATAGTCCTAAGATCGTGGAGTTACTTTACCAAGTATTTATAAGTTGTACTTCAGATTAGAACGAGATGGTATTTGAATTGTGTATTTACAAAACGGACTTAAAATATATGAAAAACTGTAACAGTGATATGACAAAACTGAAGAATTTCAGAAACGATCAAGAGTTACCTAGAGAGGATGCCACCTGTACCAATGAATGAACTTAATTTCACTAACATTTTACGAAATCATGTAACAATGATGTTTGTATTATAAAATATCATTAGCATATCTTAGGATATAGGTTATAAATGTTTCATCCGTAACAAATACAACATCACACCCGTTAATATAAGTAATTCATCTCCATTTCCAAGCTTCTTACTTGTAAGATTTGGCAAGATGGCTAAGAGAGTGTTGCTTATTGCAAAGACGAAAAGGAAGTTTCGTAATTAAGACGGATTATGTATCAGAGCCGAGAGAGAGTTACGCAATTGAATGTCCTGCTAGTCGAATGGGAGCACAGTCTCTTGACATTGATACCAACTTGCCGCTCTTACTACATCTCGGTCTGAATTAATCGTATTTGCGATTTCAATAGGACAAAACATCACTAATCATGATGTAGACAAAAAAACCTAAACAACTACAACTCGTGAAGGGTCATGAGCACAATAAATAATAGAGACCATACTGTTTCTATAAAAACGTTTGCAGGGAGGTAGTTTGGCTAAGAGCATGCCCAACCGACCGGATTTTAACCATTTGATAGAGGCTAAGTGGTTAGGGACAGCAAATCCTTCTAGGAGTTTCCCACAATTAAAGGTTTCCACTTTGTAGTGACTAGGTAAATCCCAAGATTTGTTTATAAAACGGGGTCGATCTATTGAGGTCTATTAAGTAACCTAACCTGTACCACTACAACCCTTGAACGGGTCAGGGATTCAGTACATAGTAAAGACTGTACTGTTTCATAGACAACGGTTCTGCAAGGAGGTGACTTGTCCTAGAT
The DNA here is from genome assembly GCA_037127475.1 of Arma custos. Taxonomy (NCBI): domain Eukaryota; kingdom Metazoa; phylum Arthropoda; class Insecta; order Hemiptera; family Pentatomidae; genus Arma; species Arma custos. The sequence goes on from CM073761.1 coordinate 48,425,250, forward strand.
TACGCTCAACCGCCAGATTTTTCCCCTTAATTTGGGTACCCTATTTTTATTATCCTTTATTGAGGCTGGGTGAGCCCCAGGAGGGTCCTAGATCCTATATGATCCATCTCTGGCTGCAAACAGACTAGATAAAAGTCTTGGCCTGCAGGGGGATTTGAACCAGGATTTCCGGTATGGCAACTCAGTGCTCTACCACTGAGCCACTCCGCTCCGGGTTTGTAAAGTAGGTATCCATAATTGGAGAAAACACCAGGCGGCTGGAAGTAATCTCACTCAAGCAGATCGCCTGCGTGCACAACTGTTGTTTTAGAGACAGTACAGCCCTTACCATGTACTGGACCCAAGACCCTTCATAACCGAAATCACCAATACGATTAATTTAGATTAAGGTGTAGTAGGGGATAAGAGATATGGTTTCAAGCTCAACCGCTAGGTTTCCCAACAATTTATAGATGATTTATCACTACTTAGTGAGGAAGGTCTGTAGATCCCAAAGGTCCCACCTCTAGTTGTTAAAATATTATTTATTATTATATGATTCGGATTCGAACCCGAATGTTGAATTTGAATGCAAAAAATATTCATTATCACCATCTTGATGGTGTTTTTTTTTTAATTGCAATTCTGCTGTTTAAATATTTATTTGTAGAGACTTAAGCCTTTTTTTCTTCTTTTTTTTTAAAACCACATTCTAATAATTATAAATTGAATTTAATTTCTCAACTTTTAACAATCTTTGTATACAAAAACGATCACATATAATTTTTTTTAAGGTACCATTTTAAGGTACACTTAAGTTAGTTAAATAATTCGAGCTATAATGTTCAGAAATGAGTAAACATAATTTCTAGCTCTTTTAATTGTTTTGTTATTAATTACTTTTTAATAATTTAAAACTTCCAGTGAACGACTGTCCTTTTAAACAATATTCTTACACGAACAAACGTTGGAAATTAAGGAAGCTATTGTTGGAACTTATTATTCGGAGCCATGCGTTGGTTAGATCACTGCCGGAGGCCTCTGTTCCACGGTGCCACTTTCGTTCCATATATTGCCCCAGTCTTCAGATCCAGGAGCATATTAATTCATCGTTAGAGCAACTACTTTCCAAACCTTACTTGGCCCGTATACTTTCATTTTTTGATGACTTTCCGATACTCGAATTAACAAGCCTACCAACTTAATCGAACAATCTATACATAAACAAAAATCTATACATACCGAAGTAATAAAATAAAAATATTTAACTATAACTTGGGGACTGGGGGAGTATATATCATCTATCCAAGACCCTTTATAGGTTGCAATAGAACATTTAAAAAAATAATTTAGCATATCCAAAAATATCATGCCTATACATAAAAAATAAACATCATGAAACAGAATACTTTGCCTTTAAAGTAATAATAATAATTTTACGATGTTTGAATAATGTAATATTATTACAATATCAACAGTTTACCGTTGTTTTTCTTTTTTAATCTTTTAAACTGCTTTGTAAAATACCTCAAGTGATTATGTGTAGGTAATTGCAAAAAGTGTATCTGTAGATACACTTTATCTACAGATGCATATTATTTGTTTTTTTTATCGAAAAAGAAAGCAGAATAGTTGAGGAAGTACAATATTTTCGATTACCAGAATAATTGCAACTAAATTTCAGTTTGGACCCCATAACCTTCATAGATTATAATTGCACAGTTTTTTTAAAAGCCAATTTAGCTTATATAATACCAAAACAGAAATGAATTATCATGAAATGCTTTGCTGAATGCTTTGCCTTTATAAAAAAAAGTTATGTGGTTTTATGAAAACACGATGCAAGTGAAACTTTTTTTTTCGGTTTGTAGGCATTTAACTAAAAAATTTTGGAAATTTATTCGAAGGTATTAAAATTGCGTTTTTAATCTTAACTTAATTATTGAAAAATGGGAAATCAATAGTAGACAAAATATTGAATTATAAAATTTAATTTCAATATGCGTATTCAATAATTTCAATATGAGTACGTAATACATAATTAATACAATCATTTAGATGATAAACGCATATTAAAAAGTAAGAGCAATATTATAAAAGAGAGTTATTCACAATAAAGTGTTTGTTTATGATTATATATTAATGTATTTTATATATCATTGATGTATTTTATCATTATACAAGCTCCAGCCTAACCCTTGACTTATGTCCGGGTAGGTAGGCCATTCTCCGGTAGAAACCGAGAAAAATAACAAGATAATAATAATAATAATGTCTTTATTTATTCTGGGACAAGTCCCTTTAGTACAATGATACAGGTGTTGTAAGCTATTATGCCTTAGAGTATAAAAATAATTAAATATATTATTATATATCAAAATTAATACACACTGATAAAAGGATTTGATAGCCTTTGAAGAGATTTGTTATTAGCAAACAAATCATTTTTATTAATTTTAATTTTATTTAAAGTTAATGAACAATAAAACATTTACAATAAAGTAAATAAATGCATTTACATTAATACACCCAAAACACCCGTTTAAAGTTTCAATTTAAAATAAATAATTCTACATTGTTTGAATAATTCAAAACCATTATAATATCAAATTTTGACAGCTTTTATTTTTTTTTTATTCTTTAAACAGATTTCTAATATAATGGGGGTGATTATGTGTAATTGCTTCGATACATTATATCTGCTTTGTTCTGCTTAGTTAACGAAATACAATATTTTTGATTACCGATATAATTAAAAGGAAATTTCAGGTTGAACGTACCAAAATAAACGAGACTCAGTAGTATAATTAGAGAGCGGAGTGGCTCAGTGGTAGAGCACTGAATTGACATGCCGGAAATCCTGGTTCAAATCCCGCTTATTTAGTCTGTTTGCAGCCGGAGATGGGTCATATAGGATCTAGGGCCCTCATGGGGCTCACCCAGCCTCTATAAAGTATAATAAAAATAGAGTACCCAAATTAAGGGGGGAAATCTGGCGGTTGAGCGTGATCTAGGACAAGTCACCTACTTGCAGAACCGTTGTCCATGAAACAGTACAGTCTCTACCATGTACTGAATCCCAGACCCGTTCAAGGGTTGTAGTGGTTCAGTTTTTTTTTTCAGTAGAATAATTAAATAATAACAATCAATAATAATAAATAATACCTATCAGTAGTTACCTCGCATATTGACCTCCAAGTAAGCTGAAATTGACTAAAACGTTTTCCCTACGTCAGATTTAATTTGGATAAAACTACAAACCTATATTAAAACACCTTTGACATAACAGCGTTATTTATTTATTTTTGTACATAACAAAAAAAAATTGACTTAATGAATGAACTCACAGGTAGTTTAAAAAAAGTCTACACGTGACGATAAGTGCAATTCAACGTGATGATTAGCAATGATGTCGAAATAGTGAACTTATTTTCTTTAATTTCAATGATATCATGATTAATATAAAGATAAAATGACTACGTACATGGCCTTGTGCAATTCCACAGATTTAATTTGACAACAAGCAAGTAGGCACTTTTTGATTACACTATTTATTCCAGGAAGTGATATTCGACATGAAAGTCTCTACAAGTAGAAATTAAAAATTTGCTACCTTTTTTTTTTTAATCTGATTTGTTTCTTTATATTTTAATTGATTTAATTAAGTTTAATTTTTGTTTTTAATTTTGGGAGTGCGGTAGCTCAGTACGTAAAGTTCTGATGGGTTTGGGTTCGATTCCGGCTGTGATAAATTATTTAATCTAGTAACAGCCATTTAAGAGTCCTGAGAGATCTACAGACGCTCCTGGGGCTCACCCAGTCTCAATAAAGTGGGTTATCATAGTTGGGGGAAGAACCTACTAGTAAATCTTAGAAATTATCCTATTTCCACAGTGCAAAATATTTCAGTTTTATTAATATGCTTACAATTATCGTATTACCAGTAACCTTTATTCATTTTTTGTTTAAATAATGATAATAAAGAAAATTAAGATTACTATAACAATAATTGGGCCTGTTTCGGAAAACGCATGCAGATTATTTTTTAAATATATGCTATTTAATATCAGTAACTTTTATTGATAACTGTTATAACCTAATAGAAATAAACATGTAAAGAAAGATAAAATCATGTAGGTTACTTATAGTACATATGATTTACTCAGTCATTAAAATGAATTTCTTAGAATTGGCGAAAATAGTTAAAAATCAAGAATCAAGCATAAAATATGCTCAAGATAAGGGTATTATTCATCAAATAAGACTCGGTTCCAAGGGACATGAAATGAAGTAACCTCAGGAGCTCTCAAAGAATCGAATCTCTATGGTCACCTCACAAGAGAAGAGAACCGGACGATGATAGATTCGTACATATGTGAACATCTTTGGAGAAGAAGGTACGAAAACAGGAATTTATTTGAGCAGATCCTGAAGAATATCGTGTATTTTTGCCCTCCAAATTGAAAATGTATATCTATAATTGTCTTGGTTGTGTTTTAAATTATACATAAATACAAACATATGTTCTTTTATTTCTATTAGGTTATAACAGTTATCAATGAAAGTTATAACTACATTTATAATTAGGTTACATGTTAAATTTCTGAAACATATGGAGTTATTTCATATAACTAATCATAATTACTGAATGCATGCGTATCCGAAACAGACCCCAATAATTAATTGGTGTTTGTGTGTGTGTGTACGAAAACGCATGCGAATACTAATTTCGTTACTGTTATTTTATATAGTAGAAGTAGCTCAGTGTGTAGAGAGCTGAGTTGCTATGCTGAGGATTGCGGGTTCGAATAAGGCTGGGAAAGATAGATTATTTATTTTTTTAACATCCATAGATCAACCCTGTGGGGCCCACATACCCTACTGGGGCTTACCCAGCCTCTAAAGTGTGTATCCTTAACTGGGTGAAAAACGGATTAGCGTAAGTGTGATCTTGAGTACAATCTCTACCATGTACTGAACCTAAAACTCTTCATGCGCTGCGGTGGTACAGTTCTTATATACAGTTAGATGTTATATACAGTTAATCATTATTTACCGATGTCAAATAAACTACTTCGGATAATGATGCGGTATTTGAATCACTCTCGTTTTCCTTCGATGCCATTGAAACTATCGATAACTGGAATTATCGATAGTTGATACTGATCAAGCCGATTATAGCATCCCCTCTTCATGTTTCACAATTTTAAATAGTTATGCATTCTTTTTATGTAATCGCCTGATTACTATCCCCTGATGAATTACATAAACACAGTCACTTTCGAATGATGATTATGATCCGAGGATCTTAGCTTCGACTAATTGATGAGGAAAGTTTAACGGTCGAATAATTAAAATTAATTCCATCGTGTCGATGGGACGTGTACGATTTCCCATAAATCATAATGTTGCTTTCCCCCCTAAATTTTACGACGAAATTTCGTCCAAAATTAGTCGATGTTTAATTTTTAAACATTTACTTCATTGCCTTCATAGTATCTTATGTAAAGTGTGTATAATCACGCCTCTTTTCCCTTATTAGTGAGCATAAACATGCATGTGTTTAACTCTATGATTATATATCTATACAGTAGGAGTTGTTTACAGCAGTAAATGAATATTAAAGTGTTACATTCACGAATAATGTAGCATACTTTATTAATTTATTGGTTTTCATTTTATTTTTTTGGAATGGCAAATGTTTTATCTATATTGTTTTATAAAATAACATAATTTTTTGTTGATATGACGGTAGAAATGTTTGAAATAGCAAAAGTACTTCTTTTTTTTAAGAAAAAAAAATATAAAAGAACTATTAAATTATATAAGTCCATATGGATCTAAAAAAAAATCGTATTCTTTTAAATGGTTTATTTCATAATACAAAAAGGAGTGTAGGTTTTAAAACATCACTCTTTTCTGAGTGCTAAGTGATAAAAATATTTGCCCGTTTGCCTATATTTTAAAAATAATTCAAATGGAAACCTACTAGAAAATGATCATTAATACACAAGAACATCATTACTACAGTTACGAGTATGTAGTTCGTTTATAACGTGTGTAATTCCACTGCAGCACTATCTATCGGATCCTATCGTAACTGGACAAACGCACAATGATTAAGAAAGTGTAATTTCTGGGTTATAGGCAAAAGTGGGATAAATTAATTTTTAAGTATTGGCCAAAATTTCAATTTGCATAGTTAGAGAATAGAGAAAAGTGTAATAAAAATAAAATAATAGATAATACTAAAATAAAAATTATATAAAACCAGATACAAAAGTATTAAAAAAAAAAAAAACCTGTACCACTACAACCCTTGAAGGGTTTAGGGTTCAGTACATGGTAGAGACAGTACTGTTTCATAGACAACGCTTGTGCAGGGAGGTGACATGTCCTAGATCACGCTCAACCGCCAGATTTTCAACCCTTAATTTGGGTAACCACTTTTAGAGGCTGGGTGAGCTCCAGGAGAATTCTAGATTCTATATGATCCATCTCCGGCTGCTAACAGACAAAATAAAAATCTTACCTGCAGGGGGATTTGAACCAGGCTTTTCGGCATGGCCACTAAGTGCTCTAACATTGAGCCAATCCGCTCCCACATAAGTATAATAAAATAAAATAATATGAAAATACAATTTAAAATTTGGTACTAAAACAAAGGGATATAAGTTAATTATAATAATTATGAAAAAAAAGCATTATCTAAGTAAAAGTAAGTCAAAATAATATGTAAATAAGTAAAAAAAAATATGCTGCCTATCATGTAGTCTTTTAAATGAAAGAATAATAGTGATACATACAATAAAAAAAGAAGTATGACTAATAACAGAAATATTAAAAATTATAAACTAAAATAAAATTGTTTATGAAAATTTTAACTATAACAAATTAATGACTATAACGATGAGGAAAAAAATGTCATTATTCTGTTTATTTTATTCTTATTATAACTTCTTCTATTCCAATTATTCCATTTTTAATTTTTTTTTTATTTTGTCTATATACCACCAAAGGAAACCTGCAATTTGGTTCGAAACGTCGGTTTCTTTATTTATTTTTATTTTTATTAGTTCACCACAATTTAAAGAATTAATTATTTATTATTCTTTTGATGGTTATCATTTTCAAATATTTTTATAAAATAAAAATATTTATAAAGAATTAATTCTTTGACCTCCAACCGAGCCTATTGCATATTTATAAGATTAACTAATGCTATTCAAGGAGGGTAATATTTTAATCAGTGTTTTTTACCAACGTAATACCGTATACCATAGTTGATTAAATCTTTAAAAAATAGGTTGTCCCACTAACAATGATTAATGAGGACCAAAACGTGGGTGAGAAGATAAATGAACATTGAGTGACAGAAATTTTGGTGGTATATTTTATCAAAATAACCCACTTTATGGAATGCCTTAATGAGGGAGAGAGAAAATTCAGATGGAATCAGAGAACTAATTCGGTAATTTTTATAAATTCTAGATTAAAAATTGTATAGTTCACAACAATAACAATGTATCTCATAGAAACATACACATATTTGTTTATTCATTTAACGTCACTTTATGGTGCTATGGCTAATCGGACGATACTACAGTGGGAGTCCTAAATTTTGCCTATCCAAGGTTAATTAGGATATGAATTTTTAACGAGTACCGGACATCGCAAAGGCTCAGGAACTCCATTGTATGTCCCTTCCGAAGGACGGCGTAACTGAAGATTTTTAACCCCTTTTAAAAAATCCTAGGGCCACATGCCGGCCTGCGAACCCGTGATCTTGGGCTTAGTAGTATGTTATTCTAACCACTAGACAACAAGTGACCCCTAACGTTCATTTAGTAGCAGTATAAAGACAATTAATTTAATTATTTCGTATTTTTAGCTGGAATAAATTATAGAGAAGTTTTAGTTTAAATATAATAATTATAAAATGTTAGGACTTATTCTATATTTATCTGCCCACTATGAGACAGCTAAAAAAATATCTTGTTGAAAATTACGTAAGTTGTTATCATGAATCCGCATGCCACTCTTTAGACTACCGTTATATGAACAATGTGCGTTAAATTAAATGGAGCAAGCAAATAATATATGCTTGTAATAAATTTAAGATGTATTGTATCATGAAATACAACGATTTGCTTAATACGAATGGGACCAAAGATACACTTCTGTTAAGTCACCTCTCATTATTCTCTGATATCAACATCAGTTGGTGAACCTCAATTCCGAAAAACCACTAGGTTTTACAAGATTCAAGATGAAAATATCAAACAACATTCACAAATAATCACCAAACCTGTTGTATAATTAACCAATTTTATTAATTAAAAAAATTATCGAGTTCCCTAATAATTATGTTATTTCATTTTATTTTTCCTTCACTATTATTGTCAATGCTAATAACAAAAAAAACTGTAATGTCTTAGAAAAATATTCATCCCAAATCTTGTCGTGATTCTGAAACAAATTCTTATTGATACAGGGTCACAAAAATGATAGCCATCTTGTACAAGAATAAAGAATAAGAACGCCAAAAAATATATATATTTTTTTTTTAACTGAAACATCTGTGCCAAATTAAAAAAAAAAAAAATTGATGGCGACATACCGACGAAATGTCAAACGCTTGAACAAGGTTTTTCTTAGGCTCGGTCATAAATTTCAATTTTAACGCAACTCCTACCAAATAAATAACTGTTAATAAGGCATTTGCAGTTTTAGCCAAAAAATTATCGTAATAATAATAAAATAAATAAATAGAAAAAAAATTTAGTCTTTACTGGAACATGACACATACATCGTGTTTCCTTAAGTCTAGGGTAATTCCTGAAAAATTGGAAGAAAACCGATCGACAAACATTTTGATTCATTTTTCTAGATTATTTCATGGCAATGGTGTGATTATTATTGATTTTAATATGTAAAATCAGAAAGCCAGGCAGCTCAGTGTGAAGAGCATTGAGTTGCTGACATAAAGGTCTTGGGTTCATACCCGGTTGTGGAAGATAAATTATTAAAGTGAAACTTTTATTCTATGGCCCCAACATTTTTCACCCATCTATCAGCATGTCGTGTTACGGCAGGAGAAGGGGTAAAGTGAAAGGCGCATGACAGGACAGCCTAGGCCAATATGGCGGCGCCCAGTCAGCTCACCGTGTAGCATTTATATTCTCACTTATCCCTGCACCTGCAAGTGTTCCGCGGTATTTGGGTCTGTTGATCTTAGTATTTATGTAAATGCATTTATTTACTTTATCGTAATTTTTTAATGTTCATTAACTTTAAATAAAATTAAAAAAAAATAAATAAATAAAAACGATTTGATTACTATTAACAAATCTCTTCAAAGACTATCAAATCCTTTTATCAGTGTGTATTAATTTTAATTTTGGTATATAATAATATATTTAATTATTTTTATACTCTAAGGCATAATAGCTTACAACACCTGTATTGTTGTTCTAAAGGGACTTTTCCCAGAATAAATAAAGACATTATTATTATTATTATTATTATCTTGTTCTTTTTATCGATTTCTACCAGAGAATGGACCTACCCGGACATAAGTCAAGGGCTAGGCTAGAGTTTGTACAATGATAAAATACATCAATGATATATAAAATACATCAATATATAATCATAAACAAACACTTTATTGTGAATATCCCTCTTATATAATATTGATCTTACTTTTTAATATGCGTTTATCATCTAAATGATTGTGTTTATTATATATTCCGTACTCTAATACACAAATTGAAATTAAATTTTATAATTGAATATTTTGTCTACTATTGATTTCCCATTATCATTCCCATTTTTCAATAATTAAGTTAAGATTAAAAACGCAATTTTAATACCCTAAATCGAATAATTTTCCAATTATTTTTTGGTTAAATGCCTACAAACCGAAAAAAAGTTTCAATTCCATCGTGGTTCCATAAAACCACACAACTATTTTTAACTTATTTAATTTAATTTAGAGTTGACATATTGTTGACCTTCTAAAGTACAATAAACAATTTTTTTTTGTGGTTCACACTACCGAAAGATTAGTAAGTTTCGGATAAACGAATGTCCACTGCATTATGGTAAAACAATATAATTAAGACATGTAATTGTATATATCTGTAAATGTACATATATACAGATATATATATATACCTACATCTCTGTCAAAAGTCGTTTTAAGATGTTTTTTTGTTCTTCTACTGGTATGAATATTTCTACTGATACAAAGCTATGAATATCTTTAACGATTCCTCTATTAAATAATTTACTTTTTATATATTTTTTATGGTTACGTGCAGTTTTAATTAAGTAATTAAGAATCACTTACCCATACCGGAGATAGATCTTATCTGGGCTCGGTGCCTGGACTATGTCCAGCCTTCAACTGTTTCAATTAATTTCAGGCGTTGGACTATCTTCACTTCAAACCTGTTAAACAAAAACTATTTATATATTCCACATTTTATAATTATATATAGTTTTATATATTAGTTTTGAACGAATCGGTCTTAATATTTGTATAAATCGGAATTTACTATCATTTGTAATTAAATTATTTCTTAAGGTTATATCTAATACTTTTGAATGAATTCCAAAGCTTACAACAAAAATAAAATTAAAATCATTATATGTTTTGGTTATATTAGTACAAAAATTGTGTATCATAAATGAGTTAAAACAGTCCCTGGCCATATTAATGTGACCACTGGATAGATTCGTTCTTGTTACATGTTTGCATTTTTTTTTGTATGCGTAATGATGTAAATCGAGTTTAAATATTAGTTTTATGGGTAAGTTAGTTATCTGATAATAATATGAAATTGAAAAAAATAGTTTCGAAAATAAATCTTTATTTTTTTTTTTTTAATATTTAGTGGTGTCACCCTATTTACACCCTACTTTACATATTGATGAAAAAAAAATAGTTAAAATATATGATACAAATAATAAATCAATAATAAACTTACCGAATCCGACTTGTATTTAATGAAAAAGAAACAATAAATTTACAAAAATTTCAAACACAAATTATGCACGCCGTCACTCGTAAAACAAAATGGCTGTACTAAAACCAATGCTGCCATTAATAAAAAAAAAATAATTTAAAAAACTTATAACAGTGTTTCCATTACTTAAAACAGCAATTTATTAAGACACGCGAAAGTATATTAAAAAAAATAGGAAAAACAAAAAGAAAATAATCTTTCTTGGAGGTCACATTAATATGGCCAGGGACTGTAAGTTCCAAATTCAACAAAAATAGCACGCGTAATTATCCTTCAAATGTTTTCTACATATGCATACCCTACAGTATATCTACTGTATTTTTTTTTAGATTCGCTAATACATTTCCCTTTCACTTAAAGCATATATACAGCTAAGTTCTTTATGGAAATTTTTTCAGTCCACTATTTCAAAGGTCGTGGGAAAGAAACTTAAGCATTTTTTTATCCAACATTATGTATTATACTGCCGATTAAGGCGGTATTATGCGTGCTGTAACTCACGTAAAGAGTTACTAACTAGGTTGTGTGTAGAGCCCTGAGTTTCTTGGTTCAAATCCGCCTGATGTAGATAACTTATTTTATTTTATTCAAGCCATAGATCTCCTGTGGGATCTGCAGATCCTCCTGGGGTTCATCCAGCCACACAAAGTGGGTTGAATTAGAGGATAAGTCTGGGGATTGATCCCGTAATCCCGGCCTAATCACCTACCTACACAAACGTTGGCTTAAAAACAGTATCCAGTCTCTACCATCTACTCAAGTCTTCATGCATTGTATATGTACAGGATATAACTAAAATAATGACTAAGGAAAGAATTAAATATAAATTCCGATAAAAGCCAAATCATGTAGTTGAAATGAACAGACAAATATATTACAATTAACTACCTTGCATGGAATCATGTATTGGTTGATGATGTTGATTACATATGTATTGACATAAGTAGTGACATATTCTTCCAAATATCTTACAAGCAAAGAGACAAAACTACACCAATTAAAGTCTAGCCTGTTCTTATTTACAGAAAGCAAGGTTTTTGGCTATTGAACATCGAAATTTGTATTTAAATATAAAATTAAGAATAAAGTCATCCATAACGACCTTAATGTCCCATTTGTTGCTGATTAAGCCCGAACCCGGTATCTATCCTTTCATAACAAACTTCATTACCACTCAAACCCTCTAGTTTCAAACTTAGCTTTCTCTTCAATTTCCGATAATCCGAGGCGTCTGAAAAGAAGATGGCCACGTGACCTTCTTAGTTCATTTTGTGAAATATAAAATTAAATATTTTCCTTACCTTATTAGACACTTACAGTATACCTAAAAATTTCTAAACTAAAAACACAAGGTTTTCCCAGCATCCATACAATGGGTTGAATTAGGGGGAAACCTCGGCCAAATAACCTTCCTACACCAACGTTGGATTAGAAACAGTATACTGTCTCTACCATGTACTGAACTCAAGTCTTCATTGTAGTGGTACAGGTTTTTTTTTTTTTTAAATTAAGCCATAAAGCGTTACATTTTCGAAGATTCCAATTACGTATTAATATTGTTATTCGTTGTAAAGTACTCATAGTATTTTTGTTTTAATTTAAACATTAATGCCACGATTGTTGGAGAAGGAGATACAGCGGGAAGTTGTTGACACGAATGATGTAACGGACCTCTCGCTTCCATACTCATCATCAAGTCATCCGATACCGCTTGATGTGTTACGCGTTCTTATAGTGAACGCACGTTGCAGTTGTTAATTGAATAACACATTTGATATTTAATCAGGGGTATGTGCTATGATATGATGTTGTATAACAATAGAAAAATGGACTGTTGATAATTGTTAAAATGTTCTAAAAAACCTGTGTAGGGTCTGGGGTTCAGTACATGGCAGAGACTATACTGTGGATTGGAAAACGGATGATCCTGGAGGTGATTTACCCTAGATCAAACCCAACCGCCAGATTTTTTCCACTATTACGGGTGCACACTTACAAGAGGCTGGATGAGCCCCAGAAGTGCCTTAGATCCCATGGGATTCATCTTTGGCTGCCACAGGATTAAATAAAAGTCTTCCTAGCAGGGGGGGGGGTGAACCTAAGACCTTTGGCATTGCAACTCAGCGCTCTAACACCGAGCCACTCCGCTCCCTATAACATACATAATAATAATAAAATCACAATTACAAAACTAGCTAAATTGTATTTAAAAGTGGGTACAACATTACGATGAAGTCGTGTTATCATTACAGTGATCTATACTATACGCTAGTGCTGTTCTTCGATTGTAAAATTTGTATTAATAAAGTTACCAATACTTTTAAATTATTAAATATTTAAAATTATTATTGTTGCCGACTGATTCTTGCTCATCATACGAACAAAACCTCGGTGAATTCTTTTCAGTTTTGGTCGTCTAACAATAATTTGAATTAGTATATCTTTAATTATAACAGCGGAGTGGCTCAGTGGTAGATCACTGAGTTGCCATGCCGGAAATCCTGATTCAAATCCCACTGCGGCCAAGACTTTTATTTAGTCTGTTTGCAGCCGGAAATGGATCATATGGGATCTAGGACCCTCCTGGGGCTCACACAGCCTCTATAAACTATTATAAAATAGGGTACCCAAAATAAGGCCAAAAATCTGGCGGTTGAGCGTGACCTAGGTTAAGTCGGCTCCTAGCAGAACCGTTGTCCATGAAACAGTACAGCCTCTACAATGTACTCAACCCCAGACCCGTTCACGGGTTGTAGTGGTACAGGTTTTTTTAATTATAACATATCGCTCGAATTTCGTAATAATGTGTATATGTTAATTTTATAATGATTAAATCGGTTAAATGTGAGTGGAATACTTCATTGTGTAGAGCACCGAATAGCTGTGCTGAAGATCCCGGGTTCAAATCCTGACAGACAGATCAATTAATCTTTTAACAGGCAAAGATGGACCCTGTGGCATACCCTCCCAGGACTCACCCAGCCTCTATAGAATGGGTACCTTTAATTAGGGGACAAATCTGGAGATTGAGTGATAGCTATATCAAATCACTTCCCTGGACAACGGTTGGTTTATAAACACTATAATCTTTATCATTAACTAAAACCTAGACCATCCTATGAGTTTTAGTTGTACAGGTTTTCTTTTCATTTTTTTTTTTTAAATCGTTTAAGCGGGTTTATTAACTGACCAAATTTAGAAAATAATGACTATAATAAATAATAATTCCAATAATAATCTGTAACGATTTAACTGCACTGTTTGACGCCCTGATTCCACTTCTTCAGCGTGGCATAAGAGCATCTAAGTCCGATTAACATGGAACATAGAAACAGCATCAAGGCTGAAAAAGAATAGAGGCATATAAACTAGCCGGGACATTAGGTTACGTTATACAAAGTGTTGACTTATTTACATAGTCATTATTATACATACACATTATGTAATTTCCTTTTATGTCATATTATTGGGCTATTAGCTCTCTGTGGATTTCCCGGGCAAAGATCTGTATCTCATGATGGTTGCGGTTAGATAGTCGCTCGGACAGTCTAGTCAGGGGATATCTACGATGCAAAAAGTGGTGTAGAAGCTTTCAGTTTTTAAATTATATGTTCTTATAAGATGTAAAAAAAAATGTTAATATGGTTAACCTCGATAGGATTCTAGCATAGATCATACGAAGAGAAGTTCGACAAGTTTATTGAAATTTATTCGAAAAGTTTTGCGTAAAAAGCTCGAAATTTAGTTTAATTTACTATTTGGGTATTATTTAAACGTACAATGAAAGGTATAAGGATTAAAGGAAAAAAGAAGAAAAAATATAGAAACATTTTGGTAATATTCATATGAATCCTAAACAGTGGATTAAATTGAAAAAATGTAACAATAAATTAAACTAATTTAATTTTTTGATGAATGATAATTGTTTAAACTTTCGAGTTTTTCAATATTTTTATTTAAGAACTAGTAAGAGTTTAAGAGTTTAAGAGCTGAGTTCCGGGTTCAAATCAGACAGACAAATTATATAATCTGTTAAACAAAAAAAAAACCGGGAGGCTGAGCATGATTTCGGATAAATCCCCTCCCTGAACAACCGTACTCCCAGAAATAGTACATTCTCTAGCACTTACTGAACCCAAGACATTTCAAGGGTTTTAGTGCTACTTTTTTTTTTTTTTAATATAATATGTATTGTTCATATTATATTTATTATGAAAAAAAAAACAGTTGTGGAGAAACTAACCATCAGTAGCACTCCAATAAAGTTCTATAGTAGAAGGCCTCGAGGCCATGTTCTTTTCAGACGCCTCGGAGGGTTATCAGGAATAGTATGGGAAGCAAGTTGAGAGACTAGCAGATTCAAGTGTGTATGGAGCTTGTCACGGGAAGGATAGGTATCTAGTTTGGGTCAAATCAGCAACATATGGGATATTAAGAAAAAAAAGAGTTTTTTTGTGACATAATAAGGAGAATTGAGGATTTTACGAAGGATTTTGGATGGTAAGGATTGGATACGAGATGAATTGGATGGTTTAGTAGAGCCCCAAAGCTCAACTCCGTATGGCCAAATAGGTCTGATAACTGTCATGTAAATGAGTCTTTTGTAATTAATTGGGAGCTTAGAGCGTTAGTCCAGTAAATGTTGAAGTAGGCGAAAACGTCGAGCAGTTTCTTGTCTTTTCAGTCTTGTATGAGGATTCCATGTGAGACGTTTGTCCAGATGGAGTCCTAGGTAGCGTATCTGTTCGACAGGGATCAGTGGAATATTATTAAAGGATACAGTGCTTGGATGGGTTCGGATGTCATCTATATATATCGTTTATAGGATGGTTTAAATATAAAATTATAAATATAAATTCCTCCTTCTCTGTTGGATCTAGGTTGAACATTGATCTTTGATTATTTTATTCAAACTATCACAGAAAAAAAGGTAAAATGAGTATTGTTAACTATTTTTATAATATTGTTAATAATAAAATATGAAATATTGAGCGGAAAGGGCCCGCTATATTATTTTATCCTGGCCGATGGTTTAGCTGATGGCGTTTAGAATATTATCTACTACTAATCTACGGCACTACAACTGGGTGACGAGTCCTGGCCTTCTTCTTGCCATCTGTTTATGATACAAGAATTCTATGATAATTAAGGCATCTAATACTTTTTTTTCTGATTCCTCTAACGTACGAAGAACAAAAAAACTGTACTACTACAACCCATGAATGCTTTTGAGTTCATTATTGTTAAACGATTAAATAATATCTCTTTCGAAGTTGTATTTGAACCCGGGATCTTCAGTACAGAAGCTCAGTGCTCCACACACTGAGCTATCCGAACCCCACTCTTACTTATAAACGTCAGAATATTTATAATGCAATTTTTTTTTATGTTATTAGTTACAAATTTCTTTACAATTACATTGGTCCTTTTTTATTAACCCTTGCATGCCTAATGCCGTTTGGCTAAAACATCTGTTATGTACTCCTGTTAGCGTTTTAATGCTCAGTGTAGCCAGTATTCTACATGAATAGTTCCAGAATATGTCACATATTGCAGCACAGCCAAGCTAGTCTTTCTAACCTCATTTTGGGGGGATTATTGGATTAATAAAAAAAATTGAAAACAATTTTTTTATGGTTATTTAGGCCATTTTTAACAGAAAAAGTCACAGGATTATTTAAATTTTATTTTGACACTTTGAGCATGAAAGGGTTAATTTAATTAACTTTTTATTAAATAAAAAAATATTATTTCATAAAACGTGTCTCTGATAACCATTATATAATGTATTCTGATAGGATTACATTCATTTGAGATAAAATAATCTCATACTAAAGATATTTAGTTTCTTAGTAGTGATAACATGAAGATTTATAACGAAGCTAAGAGAAATTTCAGTAAATCTCTGGAACAGTTCTAATTTTTTTTATATATAATCCATTAACCGCTAAATTATAGAAGGAAGTTGTGGGGGGGGGGGATTTACATAACTATTTAAAACTGGTCGAGCAACAACATAGTTTTCAAAAATCCTGATTTAAAAAAATATAGTACTTTATGCATAATTATTTATTCCATGTTCAATATTATATTATCAGATTAATCAATTATTCAATATTATATTGTATTATTATTCAATGTTATATTATTTTATTATTCAATGTTATATTATATTATTATTCAATATTATATTATATCCCTTTTTATAAATTAAATTTTATTAAGGTTAACTTGAAGCATATATTAATAAATTACCTAAGACAAGAAATCACACGCTTTCTAGCACATGGAGTAACGCATACGATTTTTATTCAGCCAGTCTCCGCTGTTATTCAACGAATCACTTCATTGGTTTGTCTTTAATAATTTCAATAATTATTAACTTTAAAAATTTCGTACACTGCACGATTATATATATAAGATAACGAAAATTATCTGGGTTTTATTTAATATCAACTTTAAAAATTTCGTCCACTGCACGATTATATACATAAGATAACGAAAATTATCTGTTTTTTTTAATATTAACTTTAAAAATTTCGTACACTGCACGATTATATGTATAAGATAACGAAAATTATCTGTTTTTTTAAATTCATCAATGAGTTCGTTTTCCGATTAAGTTTAAAAAATATCCCATATGTTGCTGATTTGGCCCAAACTAGATACCTATCCTTCCATGACAAGCTCCATACACACTTGAATCCGCTAGTCTCTCAACTTGCTCCCCATACTGTTCCTGATAATCCTCCGAGGCGTCTGAAAAGAAGATTGCCTCGAGACCTTCTACTATAAAACTTCATTGGAGTGCTACCGATGGGTAGTTTCTCCACAAGTGTTTTTTTGTTTTCATGTCATTTGTTCATATTAGCAGATTTACTTGTAATATTGTTATAGTTGTAAATATCAATGAATTAATCTATAAATAAAAAAAGGTTAAAAGATATTTATCACATAAAAACATTTCTCGAGAAAAAATATTCAATAATTCAAATGTTCTCGGGTGTGCTGGTGTATGAATTAGAGATCTAGGTTTTCATAGTTACTTCTGGAGAAAATAAAAATGAAAAAAAAATAAATTAATAAACGATCTATTAATTAAAACGAAACTTATATACATTGCAATAATACTACATTATGGTTCTACATGAAATACAACACAATAGTTTTTAATAAAATATTAAATTTAATTGAATAATAATTACTTAAGTGTCAATATAGCCATGATATGTACATATGAAAAATAATTCTATAGCTTGACCTTTTTTTTAATAAAACAGACATTCACTTTTCTGTGAATTGTTTAAATAATCCAGTAAAATTGGACATTTCTTCATGAAGAATATATTTGATAAGAAGAGGTCACGTTATAATCAGTGATAACAAGTGTCTATAAACTCCAAAAACATTTTAATGCTTTGTCATTTCGATTCAATTGATCTGTTTTTGTTGTCAGTAATAATTTTAATTTTATTAAAAAAGTATTATTTAAAATACTTTAGGTATTATGTTGAAAATGAAAGTAATATTTTTATATCGCCAACCTGTGATAATTCTTGTCAAACACGGCCCAATATTTTTTTCTCCTTAATATTTTTTCTCCACACACTTTTTTAAATTAAGTTAACCTGTTAGGTTAAATAAAATTAAATACTATTATTATACATTGAAATTATTCATTTTTATCTTCATAGATATGTTCAATCTGTAAAAGCTATCGTTTTGACCCTAATTTTTTTTAAAGAATCGCTTATCGTTTCCTTCTTCCCAGTAAGATTTGCCCACTTCTGTCCCTCTATGACGTCAAGCCTTAATATTTATAATAGTTATAAATTAATAAATAATGCAGCGTAACAGTAAACGTTAAGTTGTAAACAAAACACAACAAATCGTTGCTTCAGAGCATACTAATCTCATTTTTTAACAATTAAGATTGTTCAAACAACTTCAAAACCGTCTATAATAATTACTTTAACCCTATGAAATAAAAAATAAAACTGTATTGACGCGTCAGAATAATCAACTGGCCTCGTTGAAGTAATTGACGGTATGAACATTTTCATGACTATTTACAATCCCGTTACCACTAGAAGAGCCCATTAAACTTTCGTCCAAACATCTATACAGTGCATTCAACTCAAACGTGTTATAAGGATTCTTTTTAATTTGTATTAAATACAAGTGTATAATGTTACATTCACCTTTCGAGATATATCGCTATACTAAATACTACTTTAATTTTTTGTTATAATTTTTTTAAATTTATTTGTGAT
This sequence comes from Arma custos, assembly GCA_037127475.1. NCBI lineage: Eukaryota > Metazoa > Arthropoda > Insecta > Hemiptera > Pentatomidae > Arma > Arma custos. The sequence continues at coordinate 48,444,532 of CM073761.1, forward strand.
GCGATTTTGCTATCGGTACCTTTGAGAAGGAGAGAAGGGAGATCATCTTAAACGTTTTAAATAAAACAGAATCGACAAATGAATTATATAATTGAATAATTAAAAAGTGTGTTATACAGCATCCACCGAAGACATTCTTGAAGTCTTGGAGACGTCAAAGTCAACAATGTTACTTCAACCGAACATCTCCCCTGTTGTATGTCAAGGGGTTAAAATTAACAATATGTCCACACATGATACAGTTTCATTATACAAAATTTTTATCAAGTTTATAGATATATAAAAAATCCATGAAGGGTCTGGGGTTCAATACATAGTAGAGACTGTACTGTTTCTTGGACAACGGTTGTGCAGGGAGATGATTTGTCCTAGATCACGCTCAACCGCTAGATTTTCCCACTTATTTTGGGTACCCACTTTATAGAGGTTGGGTGAGCCCCAGGAGGATCCTAGACCCTATCTCCGACTACTAACAGATTAATATATATATTTAACATTTTTTGTTTACAAAACAAGTTTTAACAAAGTCCCACAAAAAATTATTAAAATATTATTTAAAATAAAATTTAGAAAATGGTCTTCTTACCTAACGCCTACAGGGATAGAAAGTCAAAAGTATAAACATTTAAAAAAAAGGCAAACAAATATAATAACAGAAACTATAAAGAAAATAAGACTGATGTTTTTGGGCATTTATACAGAATTTATGACAACAGGTTGTCAAATCAGATCTTTAAGTACCTACATCTGGGAAAGTTACTGTTAAACTTGGGATTCCAGGATACAAACAGTGACAGAAAAGGCACTAAGTAGTCGGAAGAAAGAAAAAAGAGACGTGGTGAAAGGATGAGAGAGTATTGGAGGAAAAAGAGGCAACAAATGAGAAGGAATTGAAATCGGCACGAAGGAGCCAAAACGAAGAGTAAAAAAAATAAATAAAGTTCCCCTCTGAAGCTGCAATGTCTGGAGACTATTTTTCTACAATCTACACATTTTAAACTCATACGAATTTCGAAGTATTCTCCAGGTGGGACTTGAATACATTTCCTCGGCCCTGTCCTCTTCCGTAAGACACGAAAAACGATTTCACCCTAAAACAGAGATAGGCTCAAAATGAATCACGTTTCTCAATTGCTACATCTTCTCATCCTTTCGCTTTCCCCTCATTACTTCTGGTGACGAAATTGATTTCGATTTTTACCCTTCTCATTTGCCTAACCGTTTTCACCGATATGACTCTGCAGGAAAGCGTTGGAAGAAATTCTTGCCGCGTTCCACTAACATTCGAATGGTGCAAAAATCGTACTGCCTCGTATGAAAAATGATAAACCATGCGTTGGATAATTAAAACGTACCATTTCATTAATCTTCTTCAACTCTCATTGCTAAAAAAAAAATACTAAAATCAAATAAAAAATTATTAGCGGATCAGGAAATGGATAGATATACTGACATGAAGAATGATACTGGGCGGAAAGATAGTCATGGAACAAGCACTAATGATTGATCTAGAGTACCCCAAAGTTGGGTGAAACAAAAAAATGAATAAATAAAAATAAAAAGATCATAGAAATTTGAAAAAACTTCCAACTTGTAATACTATACTTGATTTTATTTCCAGAGTGCACGCTAGAACTTAAATTGCATTACACTTTTCGCTTTGCTCGACTTAAATTTGCAGTATATATTTGCATAGTTTATAGCAATACCTACTTCCGTTTCAGGCTACCTCAACAATTACTACACAAACGCTCTAAGCTCCCAGTCACAAAAGACTCGTACGTATGAACATTATAAGGCCTATTTGGGCTTGTAGATTAAAGCATGAGGGCTTCAATAAGCCATCGAATCCTTAAAACGAAAACTCCTTCCTAAAATCCTCAACAACGCTAACTTTGTTGCGAATGAAGTCATTCAAAATGATCTCAGCGTCAAATTTGTTGCTGATTTGGCCAGAGCCCGATATCAGTCCTTTATTGATAAACTGTATTCCCACTCAGACACACAAAAACTGGTAAATGTAAAATGAAAATATTATTTATAGTAAATGACTGTGGGGACACGCAATGGGAAGTTGCGATGAGCGATGAGCGCTCATTTTTTTTTTGGTAAGATGGAAAAGAAAATCTCTATAAAAATAGCATGCTCTAAAGCTCAGTAAAAGAAAAACTCAGTGAAAATCAATGAAAAGTATTTTAAAAATATATAGGAGAAAAGCTAACAAAAAATGTCGAGAAAGTAAAAGCAAAAAAAAAACAGTGAAACCGTCGGATATCCTCGAAAATTACTATTAAAAAAAATAAGCAAGGTCAGATGAAAAACAATTCCGAAAATACAGGATGACAGCTTATCATTGTTCTGACAACTCACAGACCTTTTTTTAACAAATATTCATCTATCGTGATGATAAAATTCTAATCTCATACGGGTTACGTGATAGCAACAATATTAAATAATTTCTAATAATAATATTGCATAATAAAATGGTCAGAATTATGAATATTATGGAATAGTGTACAATCAAACTAATTATGATCGAAATTCAGTGAAACACATTCCTTTATATGCCAAAAAAAACCGAATATTATGCTGAAGAATGTATCACATCAAAATAAAAAATAGAAAACGATGTAAAACTGGACTAAAATCTTCACAATATTTCATAAAATCAGGAAAAAAAAAAACGTTATCCAGTCCGAATAAAACTTAATTTATTAAAACATTAATATTCCACATTAAAATTCGACTATTTTTCATTTTCAATTATTTCAATAAATATCTTGCATAACCTAGCAACATATATAACTTTAAAAAGTTATAAGTCCGAAAATCTGTAAAGTACAAAAGAATTACAATAAAAAATACATAATTCTTGGTTGATCTTTCTATATGATTTTCATACAAAATATCACTTTTTGATTAAACTGATTGAATTATATGGAGAAAATTAAAAAAATTATTTATTTATTTATTTGCTGTTTTTATATATTTTAAAGTATTATAATACAAAAGGATGTTTTTGAATAACAGTAAAATATAAATCACCTATTTACTACACAGATCAAAGTGTAAACCATTTTATAACAATTGACCATGGAGGATAGTTAATCCCCAAGAAAATAAATTTTTGAAATATTAAAAACTGCATTTAATGAGGTATCTATACTTAATTTTCCTAATCATTTTGGACATGTTTTTTAGAATTATGTATTTTTTTATTGTAATCCTTTTGTACTTTACAGATTTCCGGACTTATGACTTTTTTTAAGTTATATATGATGCTAAGTGAAGCAAGATATTTATTGAAATAATTGAAAATTACAAGTCATTGAAATGTTTCATTAATTTTTTAATAAATTAAGTTTTATGCGGACTGGATAACGGTTTTTCCCCCCTGTTTTTATGAAATATTCTGAATAAAAAATAGTTTAAAAAAAACTTGTATGCATCTGATGATTGTGTAGATGATATTTGAGTGTGCTTCAGCATCGCAAACATTGTAGAATACGTAAACACTTATTTTTTAAAAATAATTATGAAGATTGTTATTATTATTATCGAACAATCCGGAAATGTTATGACCGCTGATAACTTTGAAGAGCTGTAAAATAGCACAAATATTATTTACGAATAAGTGTTTTTTAATTTATTTTATAAGTGTTGCATTTTTCTTCTGAACCTAACCGTACACACAATTGATATAACGAACGGTTGTCCAAATATATAAGTGTATATAAAATCCTCGTATATATAAATATTCGTATACATTTAAAAAATACCTAATTCACACCATAAAAACAAAATTTACACATTTAAACTCTCCAAGTCTTGAACAATAGTTGAAGGATACATGTTAATATTGTATAGGTATATTCAATGAGTGATTTAAACATTTCGTCAGCAATTCGTAACTACAGTTTATGTATAGACATTGTCTTTTTATCGTTCAAGTGTCAATTTTATAATTAGGCCAATTTGTGGTTTAATGTGATACGCTAAAAGCATGTTTATAACTGTTAAATATGAGAATAATAAAGTCTTGAAACGTCACAAAATGATAGTAAACAATCTCAAGAACCGTTAGAAAAATCTAGCATTAATCAAATTCATTGTGACAATTAGCATCTTAGGGAGCGGAGTGCCTCAGTGGTAGAGCAATAACGAAAATACTAGTTCAAATCCCGCAGCAGGAAAGACTTTTATTTAGTTTGCCTGCAGCCGGAGATAGATCATATAGGATCTAGGACCTTCCTGGGGCTTACCCAGCCTTTATAAAATAGGATAAACAGAAAGCAGTGGCTTTTGGCAAATTGGCAGTGGCAAATTGGGGATATGACAATTTAATTTGTAAAAAAAATTAGCTTATGCTTCAAATATACAATAAAATATAATAATAAAAATCTATTCATATTCCAAATGGTATTTATTGACTGATTATGTTAAATAATAACATTAAACAGTGCACTCAATCAAATATGAAAGAAAGCTGTATTTGATCCACCATTAAAAAGTTAATTTTGTGACATACTTGTATTCGATAGTGAAATAATACCTTTTTTTTAAAATATTAATATTTTATTAATTAATTTGACTAATTATTTTTCCTACATTAATACATTCAATAATAATTTTTATAATATGGAACGTCGAGTACTGTTATACGATAATTATTTTATGACAAAAATATTTTACTTTTTTTTATTTTGATAATTTCCATACGGTTAGGCTTCCTGATCAATTTTAATGAAGAGATAAAATGGGAAACATATTTAATGAAAGATATAATTGATCAGAGGGTGCAGTCAATAAAAACACAAAAATGTGGTAAACTTTTTTCTTAGTAGTGCCGACCACTATCTTCAGGGCCAATAGAAGGAAATACGGCAGTGTTAACTATCTAACACGATGGTAAACTTGGAAACATATTTAATTCAAAATCGTAATCATAGGTAATTCAGAATAAAAAATAAGACGCTGATTAATATATATTAGCTATTATTAATATTATATTAATATATAGTTGTTGACCTAGTAACATGGAAATAACTTGCAAATCACCACAAATGGTCCATTTATGGTCAGAGTCCCCGAGCTTATTAAGAACAAACTCAAGATTTTCTTAGCATTCTTTCAAATGTACTGTGTCCAACAGGCACAAAAGCAAATCGGTTACCATTGCGAAGAAATACAGCTTTCAAACTCCTTTTTGAAGATTCAAATAAGAAATTTTCAGGTGAAATTGGTGACTTATCTAGGGGTGATGGAATTTTTTCACTATTTTTCCGTAATCAGCACAAAAAAATAGTGTTAAACCCACTAGTTAAATATTCTACAATTATTTCGTCGCAGACATGTGTATTTAGGGATTTACTTTTTACCTCTATCCGCATTTTTTCCCCTTGAAAAAAGAAAACCAACCAAAGGTTAATTTTTTTGCAACCGATTCAATGGAAAAACGTTGATTTGAAATATTCGTGACAGATATGATGCCTGAGACATTCCCTTTCGATAATGGATCCTATCACATTCGGTCCCGAGCAAAGTGACTATTTCAACATTTATAATTTTGTAACGGTCACCTTGAGCTATAGGTTGAAAGTTGCAGAAGTCAACCTTGTCCCAATACCACGCCCAAACTACAATATTACCCCTTTTGATATGAGTCATACGTTCGAAGGTACCTTGTCCCAGGCTGCCAACCTTTCATTCATTCCAGAATTAAACGATATATAAAACATAAAATATATCTGGAGCATTCAAACTTTCATCTTTTAAAATATATCGCAAAAAATATTAGAAAGATGGAGTGTGGTTTCGTGGATTGGTATAAACGTAAATAAAAAACTTATAATGAAAACAAAAATAAATCATACATCTCAAATTTTTATTTCACAGTTTAAAAGAATAACTGACATTTAACTAGCAAAATGTTAGCAACGTCTAAAATGTGTGTCTAATTGAGCGTTTAGCCAGCACGAGCAGTTCCTATCTGAAAAACAAAGCGACCTACTAAATGCTATTAAAGTCCTTTTTTTTTCTATCTTTTTTGTTTGTGTGAATGTTTAATAGTGTGAGTTTATAACTGTACATGAATGCATAATTGATCACGTACACCGGAACAACATTATTCTAAGCGGGTTACATCTCCATCGTATGAAATCCTTTTTAAAAAATGAATTCGAAAGTTACGAAAAAAGTTAGCGCGTTTTACTGCTTTTCCACGAATCTCGTAGACACATCCACTTTTGAAATTCCTAAATACAGGTATGAGAGTAAGAGCAGGCTGATTTTAAATGCGAAATTCATTTAATCGTCCAATCCATATCAATTGGTTTCGTCTAAATTCTGAAGTTAATCTTAACTTTCATTGGCAAAGCATCAGAAATGAAGGAAGTGGACTTGGCGAAGTTCCTATATAATGCATTGGGGTATCTTTTTCCGCGGATCGTTGCTTCGAGTTTAGCTACAAGTTTTAACTGTTTATTCACATAATCTTTAATATTATCCAAAATTACAAGAGATCCTGAGCTTTAGTGGGGAAATAGTATGTAATTATTAGTAATGAGTAGATTTCGGTTATCATTTCATAGAGAAATAAAAGTTTCTACTAACACTTCGAAGTATAGATGATATATTATAATTTATTTTATTGTTATATGATATAATTTTTTAAATATTTTATTTGAAAAGAAAGAAGAGCTATAACTGACCGAGAGGCGAGCCAGGATGGCCGAAATGGTTAAGGCGCCACCACGGAGAGGTGAGAGACCCGGGTTTGAGTTCCGGTCCTGGTCATATCTTTTCTTTTCAAATAAAATATTTAAAAAATTATATCATACAACAATAAAATAAATTATAATAATATTAATGACTTAAAGTCAACAAGATCCAAAAATAAAATAATGTTCAATTAACATTCTCCCCGTGTATACATCGCAAATTGCGAGAACACGGAGATATAGGATCAGTGAAAGAAGAGATATGACTGACCGAGAGGCGAGCCAGAATGGCCGAAATGGTTAAGGCGCCACCACGGAGAGGTGGGAGACCCGGGTTCGAGTCCCGGACCTGGCCATATCTTTTCTTTTCAAATAAAATATTAAAAAAGTTATAGATGATATATGTTCGTTGAAACGTTCATTTCTAGGTGAAATGATTAACGAAGTACATATTTCCCATAATAACATTCTCTTTTCCATACTAAAGCTCATGATAGCTTGTATTTTTGGAAAATATTAAAAGGGAAACGAATGAAATGATAAAACTTGTTGTGACTCGACTCGAACTGACAATCTGCTGAATGATTACCAACTTGTTATATTTTACTTATAAACACTATTATAAATATATTTTGTAAAATAAAACTATTCAAGATAAAATAAGAAATAAACGCCCATCACACCTATATAAGGACTACAAAATGGTTTATATTATGTCATTTCAGATTATTATTACTCATTGTCCGATCTAGAATGGAGTAATGAATTTAAACCCATTGAAGACATACATTAATATTAAAACATGCACAACCTAATTATTTTTTTATGTACTAAGGAAGTACCCCATTTTACAAATTATACAACTATTAATTTATGTAAAGGAGATGGTTGGGGGGTGCAGTCAATAAGAACACCGAATAAGTGAAATACTTATATTATGTGCCGACGTTTCGACCTACAGTGTAGGTCATCTTCAGGGCGAATGATGGGAAGCGTGACCGTTACAGATCGCGGCTAGAGTGTACTGTACACTCTAGTGTTCGAGTGGACAGTACACTCTAGCCGCGATCTGTAACGGTCACGCTTCCCATCATTCGCCCTGAAGATGACCTACACTGTAGGTCGAAACGTCGGCACATAATATAAGTATTTCACTTATTCGGTGTTCTTATTGACTGCACCCCCCAACCATCTCCTTTACATAAGATCATCCAGTCAACCATTTTCAACTCAAACTATTAATTTAATTGTACTATTCGTAGATCACATTGTATAACTGTAATTTACATGTATTCTGTAGTTAATTTTTTTTAATATAATGTAAAGAAGAAAAAATTAATTTCAAGTATTTATCCCATCATTAAATTGGTTCTTCAATTTAATCTCCTTTCTGCGATTCATTTTTATTATTCCACCTACATGTAATAATAATAAAATATTATAAAGTGATCAATAAATACTTTTTTATATAATTGAGAGAAAATATGATAATTAGATTACTTCCAGAATTTTAGCAACTTGTTCACTTATATAAAAGAGTTTTTAGGTTTTATTTAGAAGATTTAATAAAGTTAGTAAACTTGTAGATATTACTGTAGCTAAAATATTTAAAAGTCAAATACCTAAACTTCTGTTCTTCAAGTCTTCTCAAGATAAGGTAGGAATAGACTATGGAATGTAGAAAACATATTTAATAGAGATAAAAATAGAGAGTCTGTGAGCAGAATTGAAAAACAGAAAAGCATTGCCGAAACAGCACGACCATGAAATGTGCCTTTAGGTTGAAATGTGGAGATTTGGATATAACGTTTAATACGAATAATATATCCTCCTAAATTTAAAATACATTAATAATGTATATAAGGACGAGAAAAGTTCGAACACATACTCAACCGAGAACTAAAGTTACTCTTTAACGATCTCATAATAATCAGTGTAGCTAATATAATTTGAACTGCAATAATAATAAATATAATAAACGAAGATCTGCTCAGAGGCAGAACCAGAAAGCTCCCAAAGTCTAAATGGACAAGAACATTGCTTTGAACGCAGGAATCCTTGTACAAGCGCTCTTGACCGATCTTGGTGGCGAAGGATTCTTTAAGAGCCCAGGGTTAATTAATTAATAAACTCTCATTAGAATAAATTAAACAATATTTTAATTATAGTTAGTATTATATGCATAATCCTAATTAGGTATAAATTATTTTATACCTAACATTGAAAATAATAATGTACATTTTTCTATTGTTCGAATCATTATTTTTTAATTCTCGAACTTTTCCGGTTGTAATTATAGCAATTAGAATTGCAAAGACACCTGATGAAGAAAATGGAAAAATAATTGGGTGGTAGAAAAATCAGTGCTTTTTAGGCAACCTCGGTTATTTGAACTAAACGTATTATAATAATAAAGAACTAAAAATATTAATTGGAAAATAGTGATTAAAACTAATTCAAATTTCTCGTTTTAGTAATTTTTGTAGCGACAATTAAAAACTATAATTGACCAATTTAATTGGCGTTTCTAGCATGACACCTGTCTTTTGAAGTTTATGTAATATTAAAGTATTGGAAAAAGCATGTTAAAGGTTTTAATGGATAGTGTGAATAAATAAATACATAATAATCTAATAAATAAATCTAAATAAATATTTAGAAACTTAAATAAACAAAATAGTCCTAATCTGAAATATCCCGCACAACAGAAAATGTGATTAAAAAAATAATTTTTATTTTTAAAAGAATCCTCATACAAGACTGAAAAGACAAGAAACTGCTCGACGTTTTCGCCTACTTCAACATTTACTGGACAAAGGCTCTAAGCTCCCAATTAATTACAAAAGACTCATTTACATGACAGTTATCAGACCTATTTGAACATAAGGAGTTGAGCTTTGGGGCTCTCCTAAACCATCCAATTCATCTCGTATCCAATCTTTATAATCCAAAATCATTCGTAAAATCCTAAATGCTCATTATTATGTCACAAACTCATCCATCATGATCTTAATATCCCATATGTAGTTGATTTGGCCCAAACTAGATACCTATCCTTCCATGACAAGCTCCATACAAACTTGAATCCGCTAGTCTCTCAACTTGCTTCCCATACTATCCCTGATAGCCCTCCGAGGCGTCTGAAAAGAAGATAGCCTCGAGACCTTCTACTATAGAACTTTATTGGAGTGCTATCAATGGGTAGTTTCTTCACAAGTTTTTTTTTTCATGTCCTTAGTTCATACAGGAGATTTACTAGTAATATTATTACATTTGTAAATATCAATAAATTAATCTAAAGAATCTAATTTTAAAAATATGTTGAATAATATTCTTTACCCAATTACAAAAACAATAATTAATTAAAACATTTCAACAGAGTAATAGAATATGAATTATGAATAATTATCAATCGTGTTAAGACGAATAAGTATTTTAAATAATCATTTTCAAAAGATCTTAAAATAAACTGTAAACAAACATAAATAAATGATATGCCTGTACGGGAAACCTTTTACAGAGAAAGTTTTGTTGGAAAGTAATGAAGAATTATCACAGAATAACATCAATCATAAGAAAATTTCTACATTGCTAATATAGTAGGATGAATATGTTCGTTTCAGTATTTAAAAACCTTCATTTCCTCAAAACACATCTTCAAGCAACTAAAAAGTCCACTGGTAGTTCAGTGTGTAGGTAGAGCGCTTTTGAGTTCAAATTGAAGGTACAGACTTCAAATCAGATTGTGGCAGACCTTTCTGTGGGTTATCCATTTTCGATTAAGTATCCTTAATTGGGAGCGGATTGGTTCAGTGGTAGAGCACTGAGTTGCCATGCCGGAAATCCTAGTTACAGAACTCCTCCGAAACAACTTGACCGATTCTCATGAAATTTTGTGTCCATATGCAGTGGGTCTGAGAATAGGATGTAAACTATTTTTCATGACCCTAAGTGATACGTGTCGGCCATTATTATCGATTAAGCGTCGATCGTAGCAGTGACGCTTGATGATGCTGCATTATTGATATGTTGTAAGGACACGTCTGAACAGTGTATATCCAAGTTTGCAACCGATAAAACGGGTGGGAATACTTTTGGTGTCCGAAAAACTTTGAAATTTTCGGATTTTTTTCACTTTTTGGCCTTTATCTCCTAATCGGTGCGTTTTAGTGGAAAAACACAAATAACCATCTTAAAAGAAGATTGAATCTTCTACAATTTGAGCCCTATTGCAGATCTGTAGGTGTAACAGATCTTGATATAAGCTATTACTATGACCATCAGCAAGTCTCAAGGCCAGTCAATGTCCATTGCCGGTTTGGACCTAGAACATCCACGTTCCTCCCATGGACAATTATATGCCGCATGCTCACGTGTTAGTAAATCATCTAATTTATTTGTATTAGCAAAGTAAATATTAATAAAGAATATTGGTCATAGATTAGCGCATAATAAATTGAAATAAATAGTTATAATTTAAAAAAATATTATTAGTTATAATTAAAAATCAACCAAGATATACCTCATTCATTAATTTAATGTTTTTTATTTTATCAGTCAGGAATTTTGTATAATATTTATTTATTATATACTGTACTTAGATATAAGATGTATAAAATGTAAAATCGAAAATCTATTTAATTTATTTTTTCCATTTTTCATTGTTTCTTTAAAATTCAAATTTTAACATAATATATTTTTAAAACAATTAGAACAGCCACAGCAACGCGTGGCCGGGTCAGCTAGTAAAGTATTATAAAAATAGGGTACCTACCCAAAAATAAGGGGGAGGGGGAATCTGGCGGTTGAGCGTGACCTAGGACAAGTCACCTCCTTGCAGAACCATTGCCCATGAAACAGTAATTCACGGGTTGTAGTGGTACAGGTTTTTTTTTATCCTTAACTGTAGAAAAACCAAGCGGTTAAGCGTGATATAAGCCAAATCGCTTCCCTAAGCAATAGTTGGGCTACAGTACAGTACAGTCTCTACCATGTTCTGAGTTCAAGACCTTTCAAGGGTTGTAATAGTATAGATTAGGTTAACTGTATGTGTTCAAACATTTATTGGCTCAAATAATTAAACCGACAAATTCATGTGCCTTGTCAATATTATCCGGCATTGACGATCAAAATAGTGAAAGCTCCATGCGCACATGCTGTCCTGCATTTCCTAATAAGGTCTGATCTGGAAAGTTTTTAAGCAAAGAAATTTGTTTTCTTCCTATATAACTACTACTTCACCTCAGTACGTGACCCAAATAAGACGTTTTCCTATTTTTAACATTCCTTGGTAACTCTCTGTCCTTGTTGGTTCTTAAGTAAGAGATGCATAATTTAGGACGAAAAACTTAGCAATTAAGACCATAATTTATAATTGAGCACTAATATCCGAATCAAGGTGTTTAATCTTTCCCTTCCATCCTATAAGCAGGCAACTACATAATTTAATCGACTTCCAATACAACCTTAAATTACTGCGCTCTGACTTTGGAATAACCTTAAGACTCTTCCGGTACAACATTCACTCGATTTTGAGATAAGCGGAGGAAAATGGCCGCTTGTCCCACGGTTTGGGGTCGAGGTTAGTTATGACAAGGTGAAAAATACAAACAAAAACAACGAACGCACGGACTCCATCCAAGAACTTTGGTAATTGTTTAATAATATCTATACTATAAACATTTGTATGTGAGAATAAAAGATCATTCGATATCATAATTACATTTATAAAGCCAAAAAAAAAAAATGTGCCATTACTACCCATGAAGAGTAAGGGAATAAGTACTGCACTCTTTCTTAGACAACGGTTGCGCAGGGAACTGATTTGTCCTAGATCATGCCCAACACCCAGATTTCCCCCCTATTTTGGTTACACACTTAGTAGAGGCTGGATAAGCCCCAGGTGGGTCCTAGATCCCAAAGGATCCATCCCTGCCAACATATTGAATAAAAACTGCCAGCAACCGGATCCCCTTCAATATGTCAACAAGGTACATTGACATTTTCTTTATAAACGATAATAAAAAAATCGTGGTTCGGGGTGTCACGATTTTTCATGAACCGACCACCTTTTCCTTCTAAGAGAAATTCATCATTTATTTTTTCCCATTAAAATTATTAAGGTATCCCAATCATAAATGGTCAAAAAAGATGGTTACGAAAACAGGAATTCAGATTTAAGTTAATTATTACATGAATATTTGGTTAATGAAGACATATTTGGACTTACTTTGGACTGATACTTAGGATTACACCTTGACAAACGTTTTACTAGGAATCCTCAAACTGGACTGAAAAGACACGAAACTACTCGTTGTTTCAGGCTACTTCAACACTTACTGCACAAACGCTCTAAGATCCCAATTAATTTCAGAACATCCATAAACATGACTCTTATAAGATCTATTTGGGCTTACGCAGTAGAGCTTTGACGCTCCTCTAAGCAATCGATTCCTCTCCTATCCAATCCTTACAATCCTGCGTAAAATTATGCTCCATAATGACCTCCATGGTCCATTTTCTGCTTATTTGGCCCAAACCCGATATCAGTCCTTTCATGACAAAGTTTATTCCTACTCAAACCCACTAGTTTCAAACCTAGCTACTTCTTCAATCCCCGATGATCCTCCGAGGCGAATGAAAAAAAGATATTGGATACTATTAAAGGATAGTTTCTCCACTTGTCTATATCCATGACAAGTATAATAATCTGTATCATTCATTATATTTACTTGTTTTATTGTTATAATATAGTTGTAAATTTCAATAATTTTTTTTAACTGTTAATAATTAGTTTTCTGAACCCTGCTCCGCTATTTATGATACGATTTCATTTTTTTTTTTTTTAGTATTAAAAATTGCAAACTAGTGCTTGACAATTCTAAGATTCTAAGAAGATATATCCCTCCTACGTGTCTAAGACAATACCGTAATTTAAACATGATTTCTATTTTTTTTATCTTTGTCAACTGGTAAGATCCTTTGAAGGTAATACATGTACCAAATTTTTTTCAGATATATTCATAGATAATCACATTGACAAACAGACTGATAAATGTTCTATTGTGGATGGATCCCGATGTGGATCTTGAACAGGGCCCTGTCAAAGCTGTCGAGAGAAATTATGATCAAAAGAACCGCCTACAGCTTCACCAAACTCAATTAATTCAGGTCATTGGCATTAATCATCCGTCAGTCTTATTTTTAACGTTTTTATCATTATTGTTTATATATGGTAGGACCTAGTAACCGTAAATCAAAATTATAAAAGGCTTTTATATATAAAATAAATTAAAATATAAAATAATACGTAACAGATATTGTCTGGTGCAATAAATGAATAATGTTTTGTTGTTGTTGTTTTTTTTAAAATTAACTTATTAATTATTAAAATTTACAACTGTATTATAGCAATGCAACAAATAAATGGCAGTAACGATACATAATGGCATGGTTAAAGACAAGTAGAAAAATGGTGGGGTTACTCAACTATAAAATTAAAGTTAGAGAAGAAATTAGTTGACTGGAACTTCTAATGTAAGGATAGAGATAGTTGGGGGTGCAGTCAATTAAAACGCCGTAATAAGTGCATACTTATTTATTGTGTGCCGACGTTTCGACCGACATTGTACGTCATCTTCAGGGCTGTGAGACAAAACAGACAAAACACAATAACTATAAAATTGCATTACAGTACCAAGAAAATATTATATAATATATAATATTTTATATCATTTTCTTGGTACTGTTATGTAATTTTATAGTTATTGTGTTTTGTCTGTTTTCTCTCACAGCCCTGAAGATGACCTACAATGTAGATCGAAACTTCGGCCCACAATAAATAAGTATGCACTTATTATGGTGTTTTAATTGACTGCACCCCCAACTATCTCTATCCTTACATATAAAATTAAAGGTCACGTGGCCTTCTTTTCAGACGCCTCGGGGGATTACTGGGAATTTAAGAAGTAGCTAAGTTTGAAACTAGTGGATCTGAGTGGGAATAAAAGTTTTTCATGAAAATAATGGCGTCGGGTTCGGGCAAAATCAGCAACTAATGAGACATTGAGGTCATTATGGATGACTATTCGTAACATTGTAAGGAGTTTAAAGGAATCTACGGTGGACTTAGGATTGTAAGGATTAGATACGAGAGGAATTCGATGGCTTAGTGGAGCATTAAAGATCTACTCCTGTAAGTCTAAATTAGTCTTATAATAGTCATGTATATGAGTCTTTTGTAATTAAATAGGAGGTTTCAACGTTTGTCTAGAAAGTGTTGCAGTAGCCTGTTAAAAATTTTATTTCATATTTTAAATATTGGATAGAATATTTTTAGTAATGAAAAAAAAATCTAACCTTTCACGATCTCTTTGAAGTTAGGAAAGAAAGAAAGTGCTGTGGTGGAATGGTTTTCAACAGTGTCATACCCACGAAGCAAACATATTTGTCATATTCAATATTAGTTCATATCTGGTATTCAAAAATAGTATACCATTATAAAACGAGTACACAAAAATAATACTGAATAAAAAAATAAAAATAAATACTAATAATAAATAAAATAATAATGATAACAATAGCAATAACATGTTTTATACTTTATAAAAATTGGCAGAACTATAAAACGAGTCCTAATTTCCATATGAATAAATAAAAATAACAACTATAATAAAAAAAAATCCCATAATACTTATAACAATAATTTTTGAATGAGCAGGTGAAATTTGATTTATTAGAAATGATTCTTGTCTCCAGTGACTGGAAGTGACATGAATAAAATGTAACCAGGAGATCTTCATATTTTTTTAATCAATTATTTAAAAAATGTAAAAGACTATATATATTATTATTTATGTACTTCAAAATATGTAATGTTTTGGTAGGTGCATTATTGGTAACATTAGTATTATATTGTTAACATGGGAATTTAACATATCTCGTTTTCCTTCTAAAATAATATTTTTTCAAGTATATGAATCAGGACCTATATTGATGGTGATTTCTTCAGAAAATTATACATGTACATTTCTTTTTTTTTTATGATGAAAAAACTCCTTTCACGGATTACTGACCATATGCAAGATCATTCTTAACGCAATCCTGTCACCAACCGTCTCGGTTCAACAGCTTTTACCAGCCTTCTCACCGCTTATTAGGAATACGTCCGTTACTAAGCCCCACTAGTTTACAAGCCCATCTCAATCTTCGCGATGCGGCCACTTTAGTTACTTTAATACAGTGCGTGCTCAGCAATTTCGCGTTGTCTAACTCCTTTTTCGGACCGAATATACTATGCAATACCTTTAAATACCTTAACTCGGTTTTCATCATTCAAAGTAATCTGACATGTTTGGCACACGTACATAACAGAAGTATAAACTAAAAGTGGTTTTATAAATTAGAATTCTTAAGTTTCGGGATGAAAGGCGTGAGTTTAGTAATTAAAAGACATTAGCAAGATAATTCCTGCCTTTAATTCTTCTTGAATTTAGTTTATATCTATTTATTATATTAAGATAATTAGATATATTTTTTCGCAAATAAAAAAAATATAGGCCATATAAAAACCACATTCCCATTTCATTTTCTCATTCTTTTCTTTTCTCCTTAATAAACGATTAATTATTATAAATTAATTAATAAACTTTCATACGTTCACTATGCTTCCTCATTCTATACTCAGACCACTTTAAACCTTTTTCTCTCTTCTGCTTTGGAATCCTTCCATTTCCCTTTCAATAGCTTTTTCCGAAATGGTTATCTGTCATTTATTCCTACTGTTTTTATGTTATTTCTCTCCAAATCTTTTTACACTTCGTTAACCTAACTTATCGCTGTCTTCTGATTCCACAAAAGATTATATTTTTTTTATGAAATACTAGATAAATGGCCAATACTAGATACTAGATAAATTTACAATATTATATAGTAAAAAGTGGATTAAAGAAAAATGCCCAAAAATAACATGCATTTCCTTAAAATAACAAGTATTTATTGATTTTACTAGATTCAATTTCTAAGCAGGCAAGTACCCCGTTGTTTCTCATTTATTCGAAGGCTTGGTGAAGACACGGTAGGCATTGACTATTACAGTATCTGATGTTGGAGACCGATATAGATCTACAGGCATCCATCATAGACATCCTCAGGAGCTACTTACTACCACACAAGCGAGACAATGGTTTATTTCAAACAAGTGGTTGTGCGCAACAGGCTTTGTGACATAAAACAATCCATTGTGGTGCAACAAGTCTTCTGAAACGGACCTTTTGTAACCAAGCCTTCGGGAAACAAGGTCGACGGGATATGAAAATGTTACTTACATACGAACAGCTTCCAGTCATCCAGTGCCCTCAGACACATCGGGATCTCATCAAATATGTTTAGATAGTTTTTCGCATAACCAACTTTATTTCTTGAAGCCTCAAGATAAACAACGGAATCTAGTGTCGGCTATGGATTGGTGATCTTGTCTACTGTGCATCTACAAATTAAAACCGCAAGGCTGCTAGTCAGGTCAGTGGATTTTTCTAGAGCTTCGTATGTGGATTGTGGAACCCTGAGGTTACAACTTACAAATTAATTAAAAACAAACGTTTCTCTCTCTCTCTCTCTCTCTCTCTCTCTCTCTATATATATATATATATATATATATATATATATATATATATATCTATATATATATCTCTATATATATATATATATTATACACATATGTTGATTACCTGTATTTAGAAAATTTAAGATTTTAGAAAAAAAAAATAATCCAACTTATAGTTTCCTGATTAGGGAAATAGTGAAAAAAAGGATTAACTAAATTGATGGTTTTATACGATAATTTATATTTTTTTATAATTATTGGTCAATTTTTTTATGTTTAAATATTTTTATTTTTAAAGAGAAAAGATAGGCACTCGGCCGGGATTCGAACCCGGAACCTTTGTCTTTCCATGGCAGTGATTGAGATAGGAGATAATATAGATCCTAAAATGCAATCGTGAAATTGTAAAACATTAAACATTAAATTAAACACTTAAGGAGCTAAAAAAAGTTGTTTCTATTAAGGATAACACAACAAATTTGGATAATCACTCTCCCATTGTTAATATATGTGTATTAACAGTCAGGCAAGCGAACCTTGCGGTTCTTTTGGCCATTCCCTGAAGGTCATGTTTTGATCGCCGCCGTGGGCTAACCAGAATTATGATTAGAGTCAAAATTAATCGGAGCGAATGCGAAACAAATACATTCTTCATCAGGTAGGAATCGAACCCATAACGTTCCAAACCTCTGGCACTATCTATTTTTTTCTCGCAGTTAGATGTCTCTGAAACGCTGTATCCCAAAACCATTGCTGCCTTTGGTAATAATAAAACATCCACAATCAAACGTTTCTTCTCTTAGACTAATATTAGGCTAATATCGTCGATACAATTGCAAAGTAGGTATCGAAAATGAAAAAAATACCACTTATCAGGAAAGTGAAAAAACTGTTTCATTCAAAATCAGTGCGTATCGTCAAATGTAGTATCTATGTTTTGTGCCATATAGGTGAATTTTTATAAATTTTATATTAATTATCAATCCTAAACGCTATCGCTATAGATCAAAAACGAAGCATTCGATACTCTGCATTTTTATCGACGATACATGGATAATGGACGATTAAATTCGTGAGTTAATAAAGTAAAATCCATACTAATGAATACGAACTATTAAAAATAGTAAAATATAATAATTAATAAATCGAAAATATAATTTATCCTAATTAGTCAATTATTATTTTGACGGTACTAGGAAAAGGAAAGTCGTCCGACAAGCTAGGATAGCTTCCTGCTCACCTGGACAACCTCCTTGCGTAACTACACACAATCCAATCTTTCATGGAACTCTGCCAAAAACTTCTTATGTAGAATTATTCGCTCTGGTTACAAGGCTATTAAAAAAATAAACGTTGTATTTATTATCTATTATATCATTTCGTTCATGTCCATTTCTTTCATAGAAAATCGATTGTAAAATAAGTTGAAGAGGAACAAGAAGATCAAAGAGCCTCTAGGGCAGAGGTGCCCAACCTGGGGGGTGTACAACTCAGGGGGGCGCGAGACCGGTTGAAAATAAAAAATTATGGTTAAGTTTAGTTATTTCTCTCTACCAGTACTTCTTAACCTTAAATTGAAACTTATAATGTCGTATCTTGTGACGGTAAAACTAAATGTTTTGTTTTCAATGCAATCAATGCAATATTAATTAATTGTTTTTTCCATATGCCCATACAATTTGTTGTGCAAGGGGAGGGAGAATAGTAGTAGGAATGTTATGTGAACAAGGGGGTGTGGAAGGTTTTCCTTTGAACTGGGGGGCGTGGAATATTTGTGAACCTCCTGCCCTACATTTGTCGTATAAAAACATTTTTTTAAAGTTATTTAATGAAATTTACAACTTTATAACAGAATACAACAAGTAAATATAATGAATGTATACATTGGTATGAAAAGACAAGTAGAGAAACTACCCAGTGGTAGTACTCAAATAAAAAGTTCAACTTAGAAGATCTCGAGGCCATCTTTGCAGACGCCTTGGAGGATTATCGGGAATTGTATAAAAACATAAAAAGTTAAATAATTTATGCGTAACAGTTTATTAATGATAATTAAGCCGAGGTTTTGCGTATAGGAATTATTTAAAACAACAATTCTCGAACCCGGGTCTCCCACCTCTCCATGGTGGCGCTTTAACCATTTCGGCCATCCTGGCTCGCCTCTCGGTCAGTCATATCTCTTATTATATAAAATTTAATATACAAGGCCCCATTCTGATGTTAAAAGAAAAAAAAAATATTTTTATTAATTATTATTTTGATAGTGATTATTTTTAAATATTTTTGTCTTGAAGAGCAAAGATTTTCCCTGGCGGGATTCGAACCCGGTTCGTCTTCTTCTCCGTCGCAGTGATCTAAACCACTGAGCTACCAGGGGTCGTACCAAGTCAGGCAAATCAGTTCTCTTCACTGATTCTATTATCCCCGTGTTCTTCCCCGTGTATTCATCGCAAAAATAGCGAGAACACGAGGATATAGTATCTGTGAAGAAAACTGATTAGCCTGACTTGGATACGACCCCTGGTAGCTCAGTGGTTTAGAGCACTGCACCAGAGAGATACAGTTCGAATCCCGGCCAGGGAAAATATTTGCTCTTCAAAACAAAAATATTTAAAAATAATCACTATCAAAATAGTAATTAATAAAAATAATTTTTTTTTTTTTAACATCAGAATGGGGCCTTGTATATTAAATGTTAGGACTTTCAGGGTTTATTTTATTTTGCCCCCTTTATAAATAAACAACACCTTTTCAAAGTTTCATGGATCATACTAAATAATTCGCCTTTTCGATAACACTTCCTGGGGTTTTGAAGATTCTTCCTATTATAACCAGTCATGCACTCAATATAGTTTTCTTTTTATAATTGTCGGAAGATCAAGAAGTTAGAGCTTAATTGTGCCATCAAAGCACTTCTCGCCAGTTGTAAGTATACAGAAGACGCCGAATGGGTTCAACTAACCATCATAAAAGGTAACAGGGACTACTTCCTATCTGTTGGAGTGAACCTATCAATTAGTCTTACCTAATACCTTCCGATGAAAGTGTGAAGAGAGATTCGGTTAGGGTAAAAGTTTTGACATATGCGTGCTCCTTAATCTACTTTAGTATTCAAACATATCCCCTAATTAAAACAAATTAATATATATATATATATATATATATATATATATATATATATATATATATATATATATATATATATATTACATATAAATGTTTTTATTTATTTAATGATTTTGTACAATATAGTTGTTTTTCGTTTCTCCAAGTTCTCGCCACAGATCTCGGTCTAGTCTCCTTCTCTAAGACCCCTCGCTGCCATGCTCTCCTCCACATCCTGCAACCATCTTTTTTTTGGGTCGTCTTTTTTTCCTCCTTTTCGTAGGGCAATAGCCGGAGATTGTTTATAGCCATCGTCCCTCTGCCATTCTTTTTAAGTGCCCACACCATTTTAATATCCTTGTTTCTACTTTGTAGAGGTTCTTTGTTTCCTGATCTATCAGTTGCCTTATTGTGCTATTAGGGACGTGTTGTTGAATTATGGAAATAGCGTAACGTCCACAACTTGCCACAACTCCACGGCCAACAACTTCCTTTCATCCTTTATTGTTACTGTCCACGATTTGAATCCGTAGAGGATAGCATTTTTTTGTCATTGAGTGAAACATAATTTTTTTTTTATATGACATTATTATTATTTATTATGACTGACCGAGAAGCGAACCGAGTTCGAGTCCCGGTCCTGGTCATATCTTTTCTTTTCAAATAAAATATTTAAAAATAATTTTTTTTTTGTTTGAAGGTTAATCTGGAATGGAGGTTTACTCCACAGAATTAAGACACCCAATATTTTTTTCTCTTATTTCTTTGTAGGAGCTTCCATCATCAGTTCTACTATCACCTGGTCATCAGCAAATTGTAGTTTATTTCTGACTTCATTCTCATTTTATCAAAAAAGGGTTGCTTTTTTCATTTTTACAAGTCAATTTTATGTAAGTAATATGAATATTTCTTTATTTAAGAAGGAATCTAAGCAAACATTTTTGTAAAACAAACCATATTCTTCTTGTTAAGATCTTTAAAAAATGATCTTATATATATATATATATATATATATATATATATATATATATATATATATATATATATACATATATAAATAAATATATATTTAAGTTTTTAAACTAAATAAACAGACTAATTAAAGATTAGATTATATCCCCATATTAAACTTTTAATAAATTTAATAAAAATTCGATGAGAAGTGGCAAATAAACAAACACGAGTATTATATCCGATAAGAGATGAATTTCAGATTTAAAAATAAAAAATAGAAACATCTCAGAGATATATAAGATGTTCATTCAAAATACGAGACAGTCTTCAACAAGAACGGAGGATCAAACTTAGTAAGTCGATTAATGAACGTATTTTAATTATTTATTATTAGGTATAATATGGAATGGTTTTGATTGATGCAGTGAGTAGAAACAAAATGAAATCAATACGACCAACATTCCGTAACAATAAAAAAAATTTAAGAATTTAAATAACGATTATCGAAAAATTTTGGGCATGTTGCGTATTTAAAATATGGAAAGATCCTAGTTTATGAATACAATCATATTTTCGGTGACTATTTTAAATGATGTTGGTATAACAAAAAAAATTAAAATAAAATGTGGACTGGATACAAATTCAGTTTCAACAAAGTAAATCAATATGTGTTTATGATCACGAACGGCGTTATATTGTGAATTTAATAATATTTATGAGGGCGAATATCAGTAATTAGTAATCAAAAATATATATAATAAATTAATTTAAAAAAAAAATTAAAGTAAGATACCGTACTATAACGTATAGTAATTATAATTTGAGTTTTATGCGACATTCCGTATTTTTTTCCTATTTTAAAATACCATTTCCGGATTTATTCCTTAAATCTACAATAATATATTTTTTTAAGGGTATTAATCTGCGTGAAAGGTAAATAAAAATCATGATTATTAAAAGTTTTGTATTTATAGCAAAAGATAAAATACCTGCTAATAATTTATTTTATCTGTTATTTTGAATCTTTAATCAATAATAATCATTTATTTTCAAACCTTTATGCCTTAAATATTTAAAATTGAACATATTAATTAAATGTAAATTTGAAATTCTCAATTTATAAAAACTGAGTTCTAGAATTTAATTACTTATAATTAAAAATCCTACTCTAGCATAGCGAAGTATTATATTGCTACTCAACCTAGTCCCTCTTTTACTACTTAATGAATATAGACCATGTTTAATAAAGTTTTTTTTTTTTTATATATGTATACAACTGTAATTATATTACATCAAGTAAATCTGCTGTATGAACAAAGAACATGAAAAAAAAACACTTGTGTAGAAACTATCCATTGATAGCACTCCAATAAAGTTCTACAGTAGAAGGTCTCGAGGCCATCTTCTTTTCAGACGCCTCGGAGGGTTATCAGGAATATTATGGGAAGCAAGTTGAGAGACTAGCGGATTCAAGAGTGTATGGAGCTTTTGGGTGTATGGAAGGATAGGTATCTAGTTGGGGCCAAATAAGCAACATATGGGATATTAAGATCATGATGGATGAGTTTGTTTGTGACATAATAAGGAGCATTGAGGATTTTACGAAGGATTTTGGATTGTAAGGATTGGATACGAGTTGTATTGGATGGTTTAGTAGAGCCCCAAAGCTCAACTCCGTATGTACAAATAGGTCTGATAACTGTTATGTAAATGAGTCATTTGTAATTAATTGGGAGCTTTGAACGTTTGTCCAGTAAATCTTGAAGTAGGCGAAAACGTCGAGCAGATTCTTGTCTTTTCAGTCTTGTATGAGGATTCCAAGTGAGACATTTGTCATTTGTTAAAAACTTTTTTAATTTTAATACCTTAATATCCATAAGCGTAAATATAAATAATATACTCATTAAAAACCGAAACCCCCACGGTACGTTTTGGGGTTATGAAACATATTTATAACGACTCCATTTTATATATTTGTAGAAAACTTTGCATGGTTAAGTAATAAGTATTCCCATATTGACACGATTATTTATTGCATTTGGTGAAAGTCGGCCATTTGTTGCAGAATGGCAATAGATCCAAATGGTAATACACTAACCTTTGACCTACCGGAGAAAGAATGTCGATAAGGCCAACTGGTTACACAAACACCTGGACTCGGAATTCGGTATAGGACACCAGTCGGGAAAACTGGGCCATTCTCAACAGCCACCTGAAGCTTCAACGTGCTTACAGTCGTCCTAATTCCATCTTATTTACTAATAATCGAGATAAAATATCACTAACAGCTTGCTAAATTAAATATATATATATATATATATATATATATATATATATATATATATATGTATATATTTTTAAATTTACAACTGTATAATAACAATAGAACAAGTAAATATAATGGGATGAATGAAACATAATGACATGGATAAAGGCAAGTAGAGATACTACCCAGTTGCACTACTCATAAGACAAATTCAACTTGGGAGGTCACGAGGCTTTTTTTCAGACGCCTCGGAGGATTATCGGGAATGTAAGAAGTAGCTAGGTTTGAAACTAGTGTGTTTGTGTGGGAATAATGATTATCGAGTTCGGGACAACAAATGGGACATTGAGGTCATTATTGATGACTTGAGGATTTTACGAAGAACTTTAGATTGTAAGGATACAAGAGGAATTCGATGGCTTAGTGGAGCCCCAAAGCTCTACTCCTTAAGTCCAAACAGGTCTTATAATAGTTATGAATATGAGTCTATTGCAATTAATTGGGAACTAAGAGCGTTTGTCCACTAAGTGTTCACGAAGGGTGAAAGTGATACGTATCTAAATTTAAAAATGTTAGAGAAGAATTAGTTGACTGGAACTTCTAATGTAAGGAAGAAATATTTGGGGGTGCAGTCAATGAAAACACCATAATAAGTGTATACTTATTTATTGTGTGCCGACGTTGCGACCTACAATGTAGGCCATATTCAGGGCTATGAGAGAGAAACAAACAGAACAAAAATATAAAAAACGTTGCAGTGACACTATATTCTTGTTACTGCAACGTTTTTTATATTTTTGTTCCGTTTGTTTCTCTCTCATAGCCCTGAAGATGGCCTACATTGTAGGTCGAAACATCGGCACACAATAAATAAGTATACACTTATTATGGTATTTTCATTGACTGCACCCCCAACTATTTCTTCCTTACATTAAATTTAAAAATGTATATCTTATACATTAGTCAAAATAAAATGAATTTAACAATTTTGCTTCTTAATGAGTTGAATCTACACTTGGTATATCCAAACAAATCCGATGGTTCTATGCCGACACTATTCTTATGGCAGTGAGTAAGACTATGGGTATGTAGCAACGTTTGTGCCTTGACAATTACCTTGGAATGAATCATGTCTACCTCACCAGCTAAAATATCAGATACAATTATTCAGCTCAAATTAATATGGTTATTTCTTTAATTTTCATTTTTATAAATCCGGATCTACTTTGGAGTCCATGTTAATTATTATTCATTGCACGAATATCTGGGTTTCTTTTCTGGAGATTCTTACAGCTGCATCCCCTAATGTCATTACATATTTTTAATTTACAAGGATGTAGTCTACAATGGATTTTTCGTGTTAACCTAAAAAACAATAATCTTGGACATATGATCACTTATGTTCCTTATTAATATTATAAACAAATAAGAAATTAATCAGTCGTCTACAAATGAATAAATTAACCTGAATGAGACAATCGTGTTATGAATGTCACCTGTGGTCTAGTGGTTAGCGTAATAAACTACTAAGCCCAAGATCGCGGGTTCGTAGCCCGGCAGGTGGGCCCTAAGATTTTTTAAGGGAGTAAAAAATCCTTAGTTACGCCGTCCTTCGGAAGGGACGTTAAACGGGGGGTCCCGAGCCTGTGCGATGTCAGGTACTCGTTAAAAATCCCTATCCTAATTAAACCTGGATAGGCAAAATTTAGAGCTCCCAATGTAGCATTGTCCGATTAGCCATAGCAGCATAAAGTGACGTTAAATGAACAAACAACAACAATCGTGTTATGGATCATACACTACGTTTTATGCATTATCTAATTTCCGCTAATTGGGACCCGTAACACTTAGCTGCCGATATAGTATCCGATTAAAAAAATAAAATCAATCTAACACACTTCCAGTGAACTCTCAACGGAAGAGATAAGATATTTCGGTTTATCGGCGATCTTAATAAAACTTCCGTCGTCATCTAGTTTCGAAAGCTGTATCAGAACGAATGCTGCGTCAGGCCACCTAGGGATGCCTCGGGTTTTCGCTTTGTCGCTGATGTATAGATTCGGAGAAAGTCCACGCAATGATCTTCACCTTCCTAGCTCTGTATACCATTTCATTATCTACCAAAGGAAACCCTTATAGGCTATCGGTTAGCACCATTCAATAGATCCTTTTGTCGATCCTATCAATACCAGGGGCAATCGAAGTCTTTTTTCAACGGTACTGGAAGGAAAGCATCTTGTCATCTCAAAAAAAGTTAATTATGTATTTGCTTTGCCTTTAATTGTATGTTTTATATCAACTTTCCTGAGGAAGAGGGAAAACCTGGTCATTGACCAAATCGATTATTTCCACAACCACTGTCAAGGAAACAGTACGGTCCCACCTATGTACTGAACCCAATACCCAGTATCTCCGTATGACAACAAATCCATTTTTTTTTTTTTTTTAATAAAAGCAGCATTCGACTTCATTTCGTGTAACGAAATCTCGTAGCATTAGCAAACATTAAGACAAGATCTATCTCCTTATTGCAGGGGTAAAAACGGCAGGGAACCTAATGTATTCACAAGGCGGAGACCAAATCCATGATTTTGAAATGTGGTCGAACATTGTTAAGACTTAAATACAATCAATACGGTTTATACAATAACATTTTCAGACAAAGCTACAAGGAGGATGACAAGTGTGATGATTTTGTTGATAAAACCCTGGTAAACCGTTGAGATCAAATCGTAATACGAGAAGATCAAGAAGACAACTGGAGAAATCATGGTAGACTAACTAAGTGACATAGCGATATGAGAAGAATGTAGAATAATAGGATGGCTAAATGGATGATAGACGCCTCTTTAGGATGAGACCGTTCGGACAACGGAGATAGACGTAGCACGGTCGTATTGAGAAACATGACAGGACAAGGAGTTGCTCAATGCGGGGATTGAAAAGGATGGTGGGAGAGAGCAACAAGTCTCAGGAGAAAATGGACCGAGGTTGAATATCCATGACGTAGAGGTTTCACAGATTCGAGAAAACCGCAAATTGTCATTCAAAGAGCATTCAGTGTTATTTTTTGGCAAATAGTTGTCTACAGCACACAATGTTACTCCAAATGTATCTCGACACATCCGTTTGCGGGTGTTATCAGATCATCATTTAAATCAGTGGTTCCTGGCGGACGTGCTTCCCTAGGGTTGCGTGAAGACAAGTTAGGGGGACGCGAGTCAGGGTTGAAAGTTAAAAAAAAATCTCACTTAATTTTGTTATATTTCTCTTACCAGTACTCCTTTATCTTAAATTAAAACTAATAATGCTGTATCTTGTGATATTAAACATGTTTTGTTTTCAATGTAATAATTGCTGTTTTTATTTATATGCCCATACGAATTTTATGCAATGGGAGAGGGGGGAGGGCGTGGAAGGCTTTCATTTCTCCCAGGGGTCGTGGTACAAAAATGCTCTAAGCAGTTTACCAGTACTGGTTTCAGTTCCGCAGGTAAAACAAAACACAAATTTTTCAAAATTTGTGATGAAAATAAAAAACCTGTTAAGGGTTTTTATTATTATTTTTTCTCCACAGTTGCTACTACTGGTAACTTTCCATTTGTTTCCTTCTTAATATTCTCCAAGAATATAAATAATCGTGAGCTTTACTATGGAAAAAAGGTAGTAATTTCATCAAGAAATTAACGTTTCAACAAACATATATCATTTATACTTCGAAACATTGACTGAAACGTTTATTTTTTTTATGAAATGTTAACCGAAATATACAAATCACTAAAATAGAGCCAAAAACTCAAAAAGAAACACTATTATTTATTATAATGCAATTGGGAAAAAACACAATTCAAAGGCTTATGTTTCAAAAATACACCCACTTACCAGTCGACGTTTCGCCTATTCAGGCATTATCAAGACACATAAACAGAAGAGTTGTATGTTGAACGTCTTGGTGGTGGGGTGCTGTCTCAAGTTTGGAGCCTGTTTGGGCTGTTGATCGTTGGGATGTATTGCACCTTTTTCTTCCAGGTGTGATTCACATAACCCTTTTTGTTTTTGTGTCTTGATAATGCCTGAATAGGCGAAACGTCGACTGGTAAGTGGGTGTATTTTTGAAACATAAGGCTTTGCATTGTGGTTTTTCCCAATTGCATTATAATACGAAATATACAAAGTTCCATAATAAAACTAACGATTATTCTTAGATTATTACCAACCGTAGGAAATAAAATAATTATTTTTGTAGTGAGCCACAATTTATCTAAAACAAAAGAGGTTTTATATTGATGATAATTGTTGACCTATGATAATGTATGTTGTCATGACCTATGACCTATGACAATGTATGATAGTATGTTGAAGAAATTGGTCCGGGTAGAGGTCACTGAATGAAATTCTCAAGTAATTTGAGAAAATCTTTATTGATAGCCAACGTTTCGTTCTTCGTTTCGTTTTCTTCTTCAGGGCTGTGGGGGGGGGGGGACTGAAGAGGTTTTACTGTATTGATAATTATCAGATGTGTATGACACTCTCATAAGGGATTATTAAATAAAATACAGCTTATTGTACTTATAACTCATAGCAATGCAAGAATGTATCAGTTTTTTTTTTGTAAGTGCTGCTGGCGCTCAAGCATTTTAAGCTGGTAGATTATGTTAGGATATGTTTTTATAGGAACGGAGTTTACGCATGTATTTACAATTTAACAACTGTAATCATTTTAATATCGTATCCTGAAACTCCCACGAGGATAGAAATCCCGTTAGTGGGAGTCAGTGGGTGTAACCCGTCAATTTCCCTATTCTTTAACCTTGAGTTAGGCTTCCGTTACTTAATACTTTAAAAAATAACAAAATCAAACGGATCAGTTATTGTTTTTTTTAGCGAATTTTAATATACTTAACATTAGTTATTATTTAATCATTCAATCCTCCAAATATAGCATGTATTAAACTAATAATAATAAGTATGAGTGTTAATAGAGCACTTTATAACATCAGGAATACATTTATTAATAAAATATTTTATACTAAATATATAAGAATACAAATTATAATAGTGCATCCATGGTCCAATCTATGATAGTCTGTTAAATTAAAGTACCAACAATTTTTCAATCACACAATAAACCTATACCAAGACCCTTAAAAAAACAAAAAAAGTCACATTTAAAATTCTCCAAATCCAATAAAATTAATATATTTCCCAGTTCATGCTAAATCTTTTTCAAGACGAACTTTTTTTTTCCTATGAATTCATATAAATCATGTTCTATAAATTACACTGCTAACTATTAATTTAATATCACATCTACCGCGTTTTTAAACAACGTGACTAGTCTTTAAGTACTACTCGTAACTAATTACTTCAGGCACACTAACGTGTTATTGTCGTCCCTTATAATTAAAATACCATTTTAAGATCGCGCACTAAAAACCATTTATAATAATTTAATTAATATCTATAATAATATAAAAAATAATAATGTAATTAAATCTATCAACAATAAATAAAAGAGGACTAGAACCAAATTTATCGAAGGCACTTGATGACAACGAAACTACCTTCGCGTTGGTGTTTCAGTTTTTTAAAGCGCATCGGTTGCTATCTCAATAATAGAAATATCACAAACTGTATCTAAATTTTCTCCATCGCCCTGTACCAATATGTTTATTTTGTGCATGTATGTTTGTGAATGAGTTTGCAATGTTTACTTTTGCTGAAATAAGCCGATACAACCAAAAAAAATCGCTATTCTTTTAAACTTTTAAAGAATACAAAAAAAAAATTAGGAGGAATCAGCATAACATTTATAAATAAAAACAAAAAAATCTATGAACCACCTTGATTTATTTGAGAACACTCAGTATGAATTGAAGTTTGATGAAGCGTTATAATGTATCTGAGTAAATTATGTGAAACTATGGATTGAGTCTGAATTGAACAGATGAGTTTGTTTAATGACAACGAGTATTTAGTTACCTTAAAATTTAATTGCGTTATAACTCTGATTCTATATTTAACACGTAAATTTCCCTATTCCTTAACCTTGAGATATGCGTCCGTTATTAAATACTTTAAAAAAAATAAAGTAAAACGGATCAGTTGCTTTGTTTTTAGCGAATTTGAATGTTTGATTATTTAACGTCACTTTAACGATGCTACTGTGGGAAGTCTAAATTTTTCATATCCAGGGTTAATTAGATAGGGATTTTAACGAGTACCAGACATCGAACAGGCTCGGGACCCCCGTTAAACGTCCCTTCCGAAGGGTATAACAAAGGATTTTTTACTCCCTTTTCTAAAATCTTCTAATGTACGAGTGCGTTCTTTAACCTTAGACATTATCTCTGGAGGCGCTAAGACCTCTATTGAACATTTCTGGCCTATTTCCCTTCATTTGTTATGCTTGGTGCGTTAGCCATTGTCTGAATGGATGTGGAGAGAGAGAGAGAGAGAGGATTCAACCCGACAACCCCGCTTAGCGAGTGTAGGCTTCCTCTGACACTTAATGTAGGTAAGTATATTTAATAGATTCCTGATAACATCGAAATTTATTTGGATCAATAAAAATCTATATAAATCCGACAGAATGCCTAGGTTTTTATGGTTTTATTTTGTTGGCACAATGGAATTTATTTATACAATATAATATAAATAATCGACTGGTGCTTTGCTATGAGGAATACTTCTGTGGTACATCTTGGCAGACTTCCCATAGTCTCTTTGAGGCCGATACACCAGTGGCCTTCCCACCCGGAACGACAATCCGGTTCAAGGACATCGAAAAATAAGTCTAGACCCTCGGATTATGTCTGTTAAAGGTCAAAAGGCGCGCGAAGACTAATATGTACTTCTTTTCTTGAAGCGGGCCGTCCTTAGACCAAACCTGTAGGCAACTCTACAAAACAAGCAATTCTAGATATAAGTACAATAGGTACCGGATGATAACTCCTACATCCCGATCTTTGTGAGATGTCTCCAGTAGACTGACGAATCTTACATACACGTGAGGAGGAGATATTTTCTAGTTTCTGTCGTGGATGGTCACCGATCCAAGTATTTACCACGCTAGTAATTGCATAAATTACCTCTAGCAATCACCTGAGCCCGCTAGGTTCCCCGTTCGTTGTGAATATACATGAGCGTAATTAATGAGAACTGCTTTAAAGATTCATTATACCAATTAGCAAAGATAGAAATGGACAGTAGAATAATTTATTTATGCAAGTTACACATAATGTATAAAAATAAATAGTCAATCCAAATACATCTTTAAAATACAAGTCTAATAAACTTAGGTTTTTTTGAGTTACTAAGTCTAACTTACTTACAGGTACTTCGTTTTTGGAAGTTATGATGATATTACTACTTCTCCTGGCTGGACCAGTGCTAAGTTTAGACAATGGCCTTGTCAGAACACCGCCTATGGGATGGCTCGCTTGGGAGAGATTTAGGTGCAATACAGACTGCAAGAACGACCCCGACAACTGTATCAGGTAAAACATTTACGTACAATACTAATACAAGTAAGAAGCGGAGTGGCTCAGTGGTAGAGCACTGGACTAATTAATGTCTTTATTTATTTTTTATTTTATTTTTTAAGCGTTTTTTTTCACATGTTTCCTGCTATTGTAAAACTTATATATAAAAGATAACTTTAATTAATTAAAATCACTGTTCTTTAAACATGTAAAGTAATTCCGGAACATGTATATACACTTATACAGCTTGTATATGTAAAATTGCAAATAAAGTTGTTTTGTTTTTTTAAATATCCTCAAAAAAGTAATCTATGGAGTTTCTCAACTAAACTATTCGTTTATCCTTGCATTATGTTTATTTTAACTGTATGCGGCCATTTTCTCAACAACGAAAAATTTCAGACCAACCAAATTATAGCAAGCTTTCTTGATTTCTTCCCTTCATATATGCTTTTAGATCAATCCTCTGTTAACTTCCGGCATTCCAATCGAAAATTAATCCCAGCATCATCTATCGTTACTTGTTTGTTTTTTTGTTTAATATATCATTTACTTAAACGTCATTTACTTCAATATATGACACGGAATTTTTCATTTGCAGTGACCGACTGTTCCGAACGATGGCTGACCTTGTAGTATCTGAAGGTTACGCGGCAGCAGGCTATGAGTACATCAACGTAGATGATTGCTGGCTGGACAAGGAGAGGTCCTACACGGGACAGCTTCAACCTGATCCTGTAAGATTTCCTAACGGCATCAAGGACCTTGCCAACTACGTAAGTCCACTACCAAAGCTTTTGTAAAAAAAATTAAAATATCTTATAAATAAATATACATATCAATATCAGATAACCTTTCCTTTCAAACATCCAAAAATAAGGTTTCATTATGACCCCCAGCAATTCGTATAATACCTTATAACGTCATTTCTTGCACATCTTGCAGTGAACGACGTTATATATAACGTACAGTTGCTGTCTCTGATTGACAAGTCTGTTTGGACTAATGATGTGAGATGTACTGCATTTCATATTCATTGAATTTTTATTTTGGTGTATGTCGTGAGGATTCTTGAATGGTTAGTCATTTTACAGTGATTCGAAATAGGCGACTTTGATATGTTCAAAATCCTTATCATTATAGTCCCAGAATATGTTGTTTTTTTCCATCTTATCAACACTGGCGAAACGTTGACTGGCCAATTTCCCATTATTTTAAAGACTTAGGGTTTTTGGATTTTTCGCTATTACAAAATGTCTGAACGATTGTTTCTATTGTTCAAATATAATCAAGATACACTTCCTAAGGTGAAAATTTCTACCATTTGACAGCTGTAATGAGAATTATGATCTTCGTATTCCATGGCATTTATGTAAAAAATATACAAAGTTTATGTATATGACCTTTCACAATATATTTGCTTTTATATTAACTCTATTCATTTTACTTAATAAATTGGAAAACCTTAGTAAGCTTTTTACATAACGTATCGCTTAATTTATTAGAACAACTGTAATGCTGATATAAATTAATAAATCAAAAGAAAACTGTCAGCATGAATTGTTACTAAATAGAGCAGATAGTTTTTTTGACAGTATTTGATCACGTAAACGATAAATACACAAAATTAAAAAAAAAAATCATAATCATTTCCTCTAAAGAATACGTTTTTCTCCTAAATTTCATTTAAAATTACTAGACACAATCAAATAAAAAATTAACCATTTTTATAATTAACACAATACACAAACTTTAGAGAGATCTGGCTTTGTCATTAGAATGCTATGAAACTTTACTGTGGGGTCATGTTTTTTTGATAGATGTTTTAATATCAAATTTTTTATACACGAAAAAAAATTTATATTATCATTTTAGTAATTTATAAATAACTTTTAATTAAATTTTGATTTCCAACTTCAAGCAGATATTTTGAAATGAAGCCTGCTGAAAATTGGTCGAACCAAGCGGAAATTTTTTAACTGACCCACTGGTTCATACATCTATTAAAAGAATTTACTTTAAAATGTTTGAAAATTCCAAAAGTTGAAGTATTTTTCAGCCACAAAGCACTTACACAAGTACCTATTAACATCTATCAACTGATTTTTCTTTTCTCTTTTTTTTTAAATGTTAAGATTGAGCAAGAACGAATGAAACGCTATTATACAATAATGATTAACCTGGTGAGAAAAACAGACAACTAGGATTTAAAAAAGTAAAAATATCAACGTTTTACTTATGTTTATGAGTTATTGACAATTAGTAATGACGAAGTTCTAACTAGCACATCATGTCTTTCGTGTAAATATCATAGTTCCATCAACTCATTACACTGTAATCCACCAACAGTGATGATTTTTTTAAAAGGTACTAACTAGTCTTGCTGTCCTTAAAGCCTAGGGTTCAAATCTGGCTGTGACAGATAACTTATTTAATCTCTCATGAAACAACCATAACAGTAGTGACATTGACTCTTCTGGAGAACACCCAGCCTCTATAAAATGAGTACTTTTAATTAGGGAAAAACTGTATTAAGTATGGTCTTAGCCAAATTACCCTTTGAAACAATCGCTGGCTTAGAAATAGCACAGTCTCTATTATGTACTGGACCCAAACACGACAGAGAGTAGTACAGATTTTTTTTAAAATATCTGTGGTAGATATTTCAGTTCTGCTTATTTAAACAAAAATTGTTTTTTTCATGAAACATTTTTGAAAGAGATATAATTCATTGACAAATTACACTTGTCCGCATGATAGTATAGTCTTGACAACGCGTTCAATACTTTGATTACTGGAGATAAGGCTATTCCAGGCATAAATCACTTACTACAGTAAACACTATTTCTGTGATAGCGCCTAGTAACTGGCATATACAAATGTTTGAATAATTCTTTGTTGTTTTGTTTTGAATTTATCAACAAAAAAATACTTGTTGCAATGAACTGTAAATAAAATTTACGTAAAATTTGTGTTAAAATGACAATAAAGCAACCTACAGGTATAAACCTTTTCCCTATCTCATTCCTTCAAAACTGCACCTCCAAAAACTAAAATTTTTGTAGAATCCAAAAAATTGGGATCTGGTGCATTCTTTTAACTTAGCTACTTCGCCACATACTGCATCACGAATAATTTCTACTTATTGCGTATTTCATACAAGCACTCAATTTCTTCGACTTTCTCAGTCTGAACTTTGTCATCTCATTGGGTTTAATAATGGATAAGAACCTTTATATATTTCCATTAACATTTAAAGATCTAAAATGCCAGTCAGCATAACCTATTGAATTGTTGTGTCTTAGGCGATTGGGTATGTGAGTAATAACGTTACTTTTACGAACAGGTTCATTCAAAAGGTCTTAAATTTGGAATCTACGAGGATTACGGGAACTATACTTGTGCTGGCTATCCTGGAATATTGGGATCTTTGGAATTGGACGCACTGACTTTTGCTGCTTGGGACGTCGATTACGTAAAATTGGACGGGTGTTATGCTCATCCCCGCGATATGGATATAGGTAAGTCTAAGTTCGAATACCAGCTTTAAGTATTTAAGTTCATGTTATTATCAACCTCAACATGATCAATGTATCATTAAAAACCTTATCAATCCACCACATGGATCAAGTTTTTATCCGCTACTGCACTTTCTTAATATTATCCAGCTTGGAAACACTGCTGCAATACCATGATAGTAGATCAGTGTGCCAATTTTGTGGGCAATTTGATGTCATTGACCATTCTATAATAATTACAATTAATCCTTTATATTCCAGACATGTCCCAATTGCACTCATAGATAACTACTATTCCGGTCGTAAAGTATCGAATAATTAGAGTATATTGCATGCAGTTACGCTATCCTGTAATTATTGTTATAAATTATATCCTCATGATGGATACAATAATTTCACTTGCATTCGGAAACATGTAATGGTCGCAATACTGGATGATATCGAGAAACCAACAATAAATTAGATTATTCGGTTTACAAGCACTGCAAGTAGCAGGTTTACTATGATTTCGCAAGACTAAACCAAAATCATTTCAAGAGTGATTATTTTATATTTATAATAGTAAGTAAGTTCGTGTAAGGTTGTGTTACAATTAATATAATCAATACAAAAATATCGAAACCTAAATACAGAAAGTTCCGTTTACTCCTACATTTTTTTAATAAACTCAAGATCACAAAGTAAATATTTTTAGATAAATAATAGGTTTAAACAACAGCGTCTAACGATTTGTGAATATTTCCAGGTTATCCGGAGTTCGGATTTTACCTCAATAGAACTGGAAGGCCAATGGTGTACTCATGCAGCTGGCCTGTCTATCAAATATATGCTGGTATCCAGGTAATAAAAACATATATTACATAACCAATGTCATTATGTTAAGTAAATAACTTAAAGGGAGAACCTTATGGGCGTAGCTTTGTGCTGGAGTCCACGCTCAACAAAGAAAATGCCTCTTGAGCCTAAATTTTCAAATATACTATCTTAAATTTAATCAATTTAAATTAGCAAAGATATATCTTTATTAAATTTTGTACACATCTGTTATTCTTAAGAGACCTGGTACCAGAATAAAATTATTTTTCTATTCTATTCTATTAAATTTGAAGGAAAAAATTCACTAAACGCTTTCAATCTCGTACAATGATTTCTGACTTTATTTTTTATTTAAATAACAAGCTATTGTAAATTGGATACTCGCTAAAAGAATACTCTAGAAACCGCTTTTTATAGTAGTGTACACAGAGTAGGGATAGAGGGTTTATGTATCCCTAAATTAAGTTTTTTTAATATGATTTTCATACCAATCAACGTAAGGTATTTATTTTTAGTTACATTTTTGCAAAAACTTAACTAGAAACGAAAAATTGATCAAATTAATCGAAATAAGAAATCATTAAAACGTTTCTTTTTTTACGTTAACATCGCTTTATTCTGCTATGGCTTATTGGGCGATGCTACTGTGGCAGTCCTAAATTTTTTCTATCCAAGTTTAATTAGGATTGGGATGTTTAACGAGTATCTTACAATGCATAGGCTCAGGACACCAATTTTACGTCCCTTCCGAAGGGCGGCATAACTAAGCATTTTTTACTCCCCTTAAAAAAATCCTCGGGTCACCTGCCGGGCTGCAAATCTGCGATCTTGAGCATAGTAGGCTGTTATGCTATCCACTAGACTAGAGGTGACCCATCATTAAAATGTAATTTTCCATTTTAGAAATTTATAAACACGGATGACAACGATATTCTTATTATTAAATCCCCATTCAAAAAAAAAATAATAATAATAAAAACCTAGATATGGTTTGAGCGACCCAAGATACGGATATTCCTCTTTTCTATATATGCAATCTATAAATACAAATCTGGTATTTGTATTTATGGTGTTAATATCCCTTACAATTTTACATTGAATACCCCCATGCTGAAAGAAAACAATGAAAAGTAAAAATGAACGAACTGTTAGGAAATGGGATCAAGTTATGATTAAGACGTCATTGGACAAAAGGTCAGCGCTCTCTCATGGAAACGAAAAGACAATGGATGACGACCATTCATCAGGAATGGTCGGATACGCCACTGGCAGCTGATGTTGGGTGATTAATCATAATTCGTACCGTTAGGCCAAACCTAATAGAACCAATCTATCCTTTTGACTCCAAGTGTAGCTATGTTCAATCGAGCAGGCTATGATACATTTCTGCTATGATACAGCAGAAATGATATTTTTGGTATAAAGAAATACAATAGGCCCGAAACAGCAACTGATGATAGCAAGAGCAACACTGATTACTTCAATGGTTTCATCCGCAAAACTGCGTGCAAAAAGCAGACTCATTAACATAAAATTAACCTTTACAGCCTGTTTGGCCTGTTGATCGTTGGGATATATTGCACCCTTATCTTCGAGATGTGATTCACATAACCTTTTTTTGTTTTTGTGTCTTGATAATGCCTAAATAGGCGAAACGTCGACCGGTAAGTGGGTGTATTATTGGAGAAGTTTGAAACATAAGGCTTTGCATTGTGGTTTTTCCCAATTGCATTATGATAAAATATTTTATTTTAATTAAATATTTTAGATAACTTGATAATACGAAGTCCTCCGAGAACAGGCAAAGCTGAAAAATAAATATATGTATCTTCTGCTACAACCCATTTTTTTCAACGGTTGAGCAGGGAGGTGATTTGTCCGAGATCACGCTCAAACGGTGCTGTATGGAATAGAACAGCATAGCTTCCTCATCAAATGTGCAAGAAAATCTTTTAATCTTATTATTAGCTGTTCTGAAATGTTACGGAAAATTACGAAATTCTTCCAAATTTAGATCAAACCAGAATAGCCGGTTTATAAAAATGTGCAAAGAAAAACAAGTTTGTGCATGCGAAAGCGAAAGTACTGGGTCGACCCTCGCTCACAATTCCTAAAAATTTCATCGAATTCGGATTAACAATAGGAAGTTTTATGCATTGGCTTAAGTTCTTCCATAAACACTAAAGTATAAAGTGAGGTGAAATTGTTTTACTAACAGTTTGTTTATGTACTTTTTTTACATTATGAACATGGGCTAACAGGAGACATTTCTCCACTCTTACAACCTACCGATTATCGTTGTTTTTTTAACTGTTACTTTCCTTTTATAAGAAAATAAATTTGATAAAAAATAATCTGGAAAACGGCTCCCTATTCCATTCAATTAACAATAATTTCGGTATCAGTTCCATAGGTTGTCACTGCCAGTCAAGTCTCAACAAGTTTTAACTTTTCATTCGTTTCCTTCCTAGTATTCAAGGAATAGTTATTTATTTGACAAGTGAGGAAAGTGCCACTTTATTACACCCATGTGAATTTTACCACACTCGCCTTCGGCTCGTGTGGTAATTAAACGAGGGTGTTATAAGCACTTTTCTCACCTGTTAAATATTACATTTTTCCTGCGACCATTAAAAAAATAAAGGTGAAACTTTAGATTTGTTAAAACAACACTAGCGCTATCACTTACAATTGTCTAACTCTAGGACGGATTACTCATCTGTGAAGGTTCTAATACATTTAAGGTTATATTAAATATTTCTATAAAATCGCTTCAAAATAAATAAAATCTATCTTGATTTAAATATAAAATAAAAGTAAGTCTTGACTTATTTGGTGTTTTTTCTACTGCACCCCCCAACTATCTCCAGTCTTCGTAAATATAAAATAGTTCTAAAAAATATAAAATTTGTTTTAACATTTTAGTAATATAAAATCAATAATATTACAATACCGCCATTTAACATTTAAAATAACAGAACGCTGATTGTCAAATTCTAGGTGGCTGTTACTTTTCCTCACTAGTGAGGGAAAGTGGTTTACCCTCACGAGTGGGGGAAAGTGGGACTTTCCACACCAGTTTTAGTCGAGTAATGGGTAGCATTACTTAATGATTGCAGGAAAATAAAAATAATCATGAGTTTTAGCATGAAAAAAAGTGCAGTTATAGGAAACGTATAAATTTCGCCAATTCTTTCATCAAGAAATAATGTTGAATCAACGTAAACAAACATTTTGAATTATAGATGATGATATAACCTAAACAGTATGTGTAAGTCGGTTCTTTAATCTATATACACTCAGTAATCAAATTATTTTTATTTTCGAGAATATTAAGAAGGAAACTAATGAAAAGTTATAACTTGTTCTGACTTAACTTGTAGCGACAGTTAACCTGGTAAGCCTGCGGAACTGATAACAATTTCTATAGTAGTAAGTACGTAGAAACATTCTTGCGAACGTTGTAAAAATTTGTTTTAATCATTAAATATAAAAAACATTTATTGCCTGACCAGTAGATGTTTCTGGACCATCCCATTTACCTTTTCATGTCTTTTAATATATTTTTTTCAGCCAAATTTCTCATCGATTATTGATAGCTGTAATCTATGGCGAAATTTTGACGATATTCAGGATTCTTGGTCAAGTTTGGAAAGCATAATCGATTATTATGGAAACAACCAGGATACTATCGTACAAAATGCTGGCCCAGGGCATTGGAACGATCCGGACATGGTAGTACAATATTTTATTACTTTGTAATTTTACAATTGATAACAATATTAATATAAAAAGAACAATTTTCGTGTGTGATTTCAGCTCATCATTGGAAATTTCGGCCTGAGCTACGAGCAGAGCAAAACGCAAATGGCAATGTGGGCGATTCTGGCAGCACCACTTTTGATGTCGGTAGATCTTCGATCGATAAGGCCAGAATACAAAGCTATACTGCAAAATAGGAAAATTATTGCAGTAGATCAGGACCCACTTGGTATCCAAGGAAGGAGAATTTACAAGGTACATAAACTACTAATCTTATTAATTAAAACCGCATAACCGTTTCTTCTGGGTATGGTGTTTTTTAAAAATTATTTTCCGCCTTGCAACAGATGTAGGCAATGTAGTGAGTGATTATGCCTCATTATCAGACGTAACGTGCATCCTTAGCGAAATCGAAAGGTCAAGTCAAAGTTATTTTCGATCAGATCATATCCATTTCGAGACCGCTTCAAAAATGAAGGAATTGAGAACTAACATGTTGTAAGGAGTCCCATAAAAGTCTATTTCATTGCTCGAATGGCATTATATTATACCATTGTAGATCATAAAAAGCAAAGAAACAGTATTTTTAACGTAAAAAAAAAAGGATACATATAACATTCAAAAGGAAATAATTAAAGAATCCGTTCTTATTTCTTTCTTTCTTATTCAGACATCTCTCCTTGCGGTGTAGAGATTATATGTAATAGAACTATTAAAAAAAAAAAAAAATTACCTGCACCCATGAAGGGTCATCTCAACCGCCAGATTTTGTCCCTTATTTTGGGTACTCACTTCATGGTGAGCCCATCCCAGGCAGTTAACAGATTGAATAAAATCAGCCACAGTCGGATTTGAAACCGGTACTTTTAAATTATAAACCGCTACGCGCTGAAGATCCATATCGGTCCGATTGGTCCGAAATCCAGTTTTTTTTTTTAACTCAAACCAAAATGTAAATAAATGTAGATAACAAAAATGTGATAAAAATGGCTAGTTAAGCGTTTTTTCATAAAAAGCTGAGATCGTTGTCTGTTTTTTTTAAGTGTTGCATGTAAACGTCAGTGATTCGTTTTATTTCGTGAAATTACAAAGAAAATAGTAAATATGAGTATTTTGATGGCAAATCCAATATTGTATCTAAATGAAAATATTTAAATATGTTAAATTTAAATATTAAAAATATAAAAAAGGTAAATATTTAAAGTTTTCTTTAGAAATTTGACTATTAATTTTTGAACTTTCACCTCCTCCCAACTTCCCAAGATATAGGATGCTTAGTAAAATTGTTTTTATATCTAAATAAATCGATACATAATCGCGCGATCATAAAGTCTATAGAATTCACATAACACTGTCACTGAAAACCAACTGCTGAATATCAATATCGGTTAGTTACAATAATTGGAAACGAATATAACACATGAAAATAAGCCACGATGTTTTAAAAAAACGCGATAAAGAATTTAAATAAACTTGAACAATATAATTATGTAAACCTGATTCAAGTTATCTTTATTTGAGTACTACCACTGGCTAGTTTCTCTACTTGCCTTTATCTCGGTACATGATATATCTCTCATTATATTTACTTGATGTATTCAGTATACAGTAGTAAATTTCAATAAATACATTTTTAAAAAAAGTTATTTTTTATCGAAAATGGTTGAGTTTGTAATGGAAAAGATTTATTTGAAAAAAAAAACTTTATATTTAACTTTGAAAATGTTGAATGTAACTTGAAAACGCTATATACTGAGATTAAAAATTTTTATAAATTAAACTAAATAATATGAATTGAAAATACAAATGTTTAAAGTATTCAAATTTATTTGATTTAAGACTAAAAGAAATTCCGTAATCGATAAATATAAAAATATTTGCTGATAAACAAATATTATACACATTAACTTTTGTTAATGATTAATTAAAACATTTACAAATTATTTAATATTTTTAGCACAAGGGTATTGAGATATGGGCTAGGCCTATCAGTCCACTATTTCAAAACTACTTTTCGTACGCCATAGCATTCCTCAATCGAAGAACAGACGGTACACCTTCTGATGTAGCTGTGACTCTCCAAGAAATGGGTCTCATTGCTCCTGGAGGCTATCGAATTGAAGTGAGAACAAAAATAAATAATAAATATTACAAATGAGCTGTGAGAAATGAATAATAATAATATTTATATTTGCAGGACCTTTACGAAGATGTTGATTATGGCATTTTAACACCACAGACAAAAATTAAAGTGAAAGTGAATCCTTCAGGTAATTATTTTGATAGTTGATAATCCATTAACTTAAAATAATAGCTTACATATTTGTTACATAGAATTTGAAATTAGAGGGGACTTTCATAAAAGAAATTTCGTTATTTTTCAAAATACTTTTTTATTGTTTTGAGAAGTAGAAAATTCAGTTTTTATTTAAGAGGGACAGAAAGGAAGTGTGAGTGAAAGAATGGCAAAATTTAACACCACTTGTCTATATATATCAAAGACCTAGCAAACTGTGTTATACCAAATGATTTTTGCATTGTACATGTATGTACTTGTACACATGATCTCAATAAGCAACCATAGAAAAATTTCTAAACAGGAAACCCAAAAAACGACTTTCCAACTTAACACAATGCTTATTTTGTTGGGTTATGGTTAGTGTAGATATTTTAAACATTATAAATTTAGTTAGATACTGTATCATTAAAATTTTATTTCAGGGGTAGTGATCTTAAGAGCTAATGTACAACCATCTTATGTTCAAACAACACCATACGATCCTTTTCGACAAGTATTTCCTGCAGTGGACCGGACAACTTTCAAGAAAAAATAAGAAGAAATAAACAAAACGCAGCATATTTCTCTCAACGAAATAACCACAATTCAGTTTTATGACTGGATTTTTGTATTTATAGACTCATATTGAGACATATACTACGAAATATGACAAAATGTGAAATTGTTTGCCCCTCAAAAAGTATTTTTAAAGAAATTAAGCATTTTTAAATTAATTTAACTTGTACTATATCTGGACTATGGAGGTGAACTGCACCAACAGTATTAGCAACAAAGTTGATTTTTTAAATCAACTTTATATTAAAGCGGTATGAGTGTATTGTTTTTCGATAAAATATCTTTTTGTACTAAGTTATCAATTATACATCAGCCAGAAAGTTTATTAGAACAAAGTTTGCACATAATTATTCTATTAATGTGTACAATCCAACTAATAAGCTGAAAGTATTAATGTGACTTTCACAAGTAGCCTTAAATTAACAAAGTGCAATTCACCTGCAAGATCCAGAAGTGTATACAAAATATATAAATATATAAAAGCTATGAACTCACTTGTATTTTCTCTTAATGTTTGTGAACCATTTTTCTTTTCTTTCTTTTTTTTAATATTTAGTGGGAGAAGTATTTGAGAAATGAATCAACAGATGATTTCTTTTCCTGAAGCTGTTAATCAATACAGAGAAATCATTCAATTACCAGTACCTTTTAATTTCATTAAAATACTTTACCAAATAAAAGTTCATCAATTTGTATTTTCAATAAAAAAAAAATTTAAACAGCAACCAAGAGATAAAACAATATACTTCTCTATTAATGTACGAACATATATTTTCTGAAGATTTGTATATAAATATACTTTCCAAACAGCCAATATAGGAACTAATAATTAAAGAACTTCGTAATATATATTTTTTAAGTGCATAATTGCAGCATTAATAAATTATGTGGATTCAATCATTTTTATTATAAAAAAATAAATCTAATTATCTCGATAACATGATAGTTTCAATGTGAACAGAGGGACCAAAATTGGATAGCCTCCTTTAATATTCATACACAGCCACCTCTAAAAGGTTTATATTAAATACGATTTCTGCTATATTTTTAAGAATTTTAGCATAAGTAGTCACAAGAACTTAAATGTATTTTTTTTTCCTTTTTTTACAGGCTCTTACTATTTTTAAATTGGCATCTGAAGTGACTATTTTTAGATTTTTTTCCATTATCAATCTAGTTCTAGATTGATCTGATTATTTTTCTTTTGTTTCCACTTCTCTTGGTATTTGCCTCAAGGATTTCATCAGGCCATATTTTGGCACACTAGCATAATATTTTGAGAAAATGGATTGTAAACAAACAAGAATGCTGAATCATATCACATTATAGTAATAAATGTAATTTCGAATTTTTATAGTGAAATAAAACATTTTCTTGAAACACTTTCTTACAATGAAATACTTTAGTAATTTTATTGTTGAATAATATTGAGACAATGCAGAGCAATGATAAGCAGTCATATTGACTGAATAGTAAATAACCACATTTCTCCAGGTTATATGAAATTTTAACCAAGGTTTTTTTTATTAGTATCACAAGAAAAAAAACATTACAACTAATGGTTAATTATATTTTTCCACATTTTTTCTTTCAAATTTTGTATATTATTATTATTATATTATTAAGCTGTTTTATAAATTAAAAATAGAATGTTTTATGTTTCAATAAAAGAATTTCTAATTTATTAATGGCAAAAGGTCTTTTATTACTTTTTTTTTAATACCTGAGTAATTTAACCAGGAATATAAAAAGCCCAATATGTTAATGCTCACCAAATATTGATTTGTATCCTTCTATAACATTTCACTCATTATAGTAGTAATGAGTAATGTCTGGATTAAGTAGCGACATACAGTGAAGGGACACATAAGGCAATAAAGGAATATGCACTTGATTAGAGCCCGATGGGAAGCACAATGGTAGATAAACAGATAGCATAAAGCCAATCAGTTTTAATTAAGACCCAAGGATAAAAGATGAGTAAAAGGAAAATTAGAGATGATTGTCTATCTTTCAATTTTTCATAGGAACATAAAAATTGTTCTTCATTGCAAATGTGCATTCAAACAATCAATAATTTCTAATACTAGAAAGCGGTTAACTGTTAATCGGGCTATTGAGTTAAAAGGGCAGAAAAAGGAATAAAATGGAGTACCTGTTAAAAAATAACAAATATGAAGCAACTATTTAATTGTACTAGCAACAATCAATTTATCAGAATGTTGAATATCAAATTTTAACAAAAATGAAATCTGAACAATATTTTATAAACTTTTCAAAAATGAATTATGAACTATAAAAATGAGTGTCCATTAAATAACAAAAAATACAGTGCGACTATTTAATTTTGATAGCAGCCCTCAATTTAGCCGAGCGACTTCGAGGATTCCTGTCAACTTCTGCTTGGGATGGTGAAACAACATGTTTTGTAGTTAATAACCAATTTGTCTGCTTTATTTCATTAATATCCTTTTGATCATAACACTTAGAATAATTCACATAATTCAATGGTATATCCCCAGTAACAGTATCATGACAACCAGTTAAATGTCTTTTAACAATTCTATCTTCAAGAGAATGAAATGATAATGTTACTAGCCTGCCATTTAACTTTAAATACCAGTCAGCTAGTATCATTCCATAATTTATTTCATTTAATTCATTATTTACAAATATTCGTAAAGCTTGAAAAATTTTAGTAGCAACATGAGAATGTCGCTGTAGTTTGTCCATTCTATGGTCACTTGAACTAATGCTTTCAACTATTAGAGCTAAATCTTCAGTGGTTTTGA
Organism: Arma custos; assembly: GCA_037127475.1. Lineage (NCBI taxonomy): Eukaryota > Metazoa > Arthropoda > Insecta > Hemiptera > Pentatomidae > Arma > Arma custos. The sequence continues at coordinate 48,489,405 of CM073761.1, forward strand.
TCTCTCGAAAAGAATATCTAGATTCAACTATTGCCCTTGCAACTTTCTTAGCAAGTTTTTCTTCACCATAAATTTTAAATATTTTATATAAATCATGTTCATCAGCTCTTAATAAAACATCCAAAGCAGTCGGTTGATTTGGAAACCTGTTTCCATCCATTCGCATATCTAAGGGCCCATTTTTACTCAATGAAAAACCTCTTTCAGCAATATCTAGTTGATCTGATGAACAGCCAAAATCAAATAAGACGCCATCCACTGAATTTTTATTTACATTCAAGTTTTTTAGTATTTCTGGTAATTCGCTGAATCTACCTAAACAAGGTATAATCTGATTTGGGAATTTCTTAGAGAGTTCAACTGCATTAGAGTATGCAGAAGGATCGCGATCCAAACATATAACTCTCAGTGAGGGCACAGCTTCTAATAAAGCTTTGGTATGACCCCCAGAACCGAAAGTCATGTCAATAAATAAATTATTTTTAAATGGACTTAAATACGATATTACTTCTTTAACCATAACTGGAGTATGGATAAGCCTAGCATTTTGAAATGGTATTTTATTATTTTTCCATATCTTTTGAAGAGCCATAACGTCTATTTAAAACTTTTGTAAGAAAACTGGTATTTTCTTCTTTTAAATATTTTAAAAAGTCATCTGATAGAACCCCCCTACATTGCTCAGCCGTAAGACCTGTAGCAGAAGAATTTACTAACCTATCATATGCTTTCTTATACTGATTGTCAGCTATCCTATTTAAAGACTCATAAATTTTCAAACAATTGTCTTCATTTTCACAAACTGGAGAATCAGGTCTTGTAAAGGTAATTTTAATTTGATCCCTAATATGCTGTCCAAGATCCCTGAAAAAAAAAATAATGGTCATTTAAAAACTTACTACAGAACAACAAATATAAAACTTTTTAACTTCAAAGAAATGTTTTAATTAAACAGAAGATCTTATGAAGTAAAAAATGATTCATATGATTAAGATAATTCTTTAAATGTTAGTAATTTTATTTTTAACCTAACAATTTGTCATTTTTAAATAGTTACTTTTTTAAATTAGACATTCAAATTCACCAATGGTAATACACAATGGTAATGGTAAATCCCAAATCTTAGCACTTTTAACTCAGAAAAACATATTTTGTAAAACTACTATTTTCATTGTTCTGACCAGTCATTTTAAAATGTTTGTTATTCAGTATCTAACAAATAAATTAATTTTACAAATGATCCAATCCAATTAGATTGAAAAAAACTTCCACTATTGAAAACATATAAAAAGAGGCATTTTTATTGTTACTAAACAGGTTATTTTTCATAACTTAAACTTTAACTACCATTCAAACTTGAAATTTAACTTATGTATCCTTAACTTAAAATTCAAAATAAAAATATATAATTATCTCCAAAGCACAGTAATGAGCAATTTAATAGAAAATTTTAAAAATACAAATCACTTTTTACGGGTGATTAGGTATCTTTAAATACACAATATTTTAATGTGTCTAAAAAATTTAAAACATCAATCAATACATAGTTTCTTAGAAAATCTTAGTAATATTGTCAATCTAATTGTTTAGAATTTGTAAACAAAGATGATGAATCAACAATCAGAATAGGCTCCCTCTTGCTAAGGATGTTATTCAAAGTTTTGCTAATAAAAAACGTACTGCGACCTGTAAATATTTTTTATATATTGATAATTGTGGGTATTTCTCATCTGTACAATATGATTCTCTTAAAGATTAAATACTTGTAATGATAACATTACAAAGAGGTTATGATAGTGAGGTGAGATAATAGTGACCTCATCCATGAATAATCATTTCTGATGCACATCAGATCAATATCAGGTATTATGAACAACCCCATTTACCATATTTTCTATCGCTATTGTAAATACAATTGACAATATAAACAAAAATACAATTCTTATCTTCTTTTAATAATGAGGAAGCATTAGAAAAGCAACATGGTAAAAGTTTCTTATAAGATATTACATATTTGCAATTTACATGTCAGAATTATAAGGAAACTGAATCTAAAATAATAGAAGAAAAATGTAATATAGAGATTTATAAATATAATTTAAAACCAACTTTTTTTTTTAATCCTTATACTCTAAATCCATCTTCTTATCCAGACTTTTAGCAGAGAAATCAGGCAATTAAGAAAAAGGAAGTTCAATTTCAATATATTTACATAAATAAACAAAAGGCTAAAAAAAAAAAAAAAAAAAAACCTTGAAAAAACGGTTGCCCTAAAGCAGTACTTTTGTTTTCTAGACCATTATTAACATAAGATACAAACAAAATCATATGGAAAAATCAATTTTAAACATTATTAATAAAATAAATGTAAAAGTTGAATAAAATATACAATTATACATCCAACGGATCTTAAAACAAATCTGAAAAAAAAATTTCTAAATACATAAAACTGTTCTTCCTTCTATTATCGTAAGGGCAACTTTCTAAATTCAACAATAAGCTTATCGATGACATTGTAACTCCATCAGGATGTGCAACTGGTACCACTGGCAGTATGCGTTGACGGACTGATGTTAGTAACTTCATTAAATTCTCAATGTTTTCATTTCCGTTTTTAAAATTGACAAGATATCTAGTACAGTAATTTGTTTTGGGGGATTCGAATAACATACAAAATAAAAACTATAAAGCAGATATTTGACCACCAAATCAAATGACTTTAAATCACACTATAATGGGAACTCCAGAATATTGCTGTGTTATCAGTCCACAACATCGCACTAATGTTATCAACAAACTTTGTGGTAATTAACTCTTTTGTAATCAACAGTAAAATTCAAATTCATTGAAATTACTAAAATGATTACTACTTTTATTTGATATTATTTAAAATTGTTGCTCTAAGCTTTCACTCCTTATGATCGTAAATGAATAAAACAAAACCCGACAAATTCTTTTAAGATTAGGTTCTAAATTATAATAGTAATTTTAATGATAACAGCTACTAACTTAAATTATTGTTATTAAGGTACAACTACTCCAGATATTGCAACAATATTTTGAAATGATAACAAATTCAAGCAGTAATAATTTAATAATTCCAATTAAAATAATTTTTTTAATTGAATATTAAACAGTAGTTCCTAAAATTGAACCCCATTTATGATAAACAAATTATCTGAAAAATGTATTTAATTTTCCAAGTGGTAACCCTCCCCTAAGAACAAACAGGTTGCCTTTAATTTCTAGGCACATTACTATCCATTCAATTGGTTCAGCATTCCATCAATGAAAATAAGTGTTATTAAATCAATGAAACTTATCCTAATTATCATAAAATATATCTCTTCCAGAAGATGTATAATGCGATTACAATTTCAACCCATCTCAGTACTCAAAACATTAATTAAAAAAAAAAAACGGAGAGAGAAAGGGTTTAGTTTGAAAGAAGCCGCTCATTGTCGAGAACCGACCTCAAAAGTATGGTTGAAACCATCATTGGGCACTGTAAACTCAGGAAACACATGCATCGCTTGGGCATTGAACAAGAACCTCGGTGCAGATGGTGCACAGAGGAAGATGAAACCCCCTGGCACGTTCTCTTTGAATGTAAAGCACTAATTTGAAAGAGGACATTTGACCTTGGCCCTGGAGGAACAAAGAACTTCAAGAACCAAGAGATTCAAAGGCTATCTAAAATTTCTCAGAAGTCTAGACCTAGGTTAGGGAACTTTAGGACTTAAGCACAATGGGTCTTTTAAGGCCGAAGTGCATGGTAATAAACAAGAGTCACACATAAATAATAAGGGTTTAGGTTTTGATAATTACTAAATTTGAAGTAAAGTATTCATATATTTCATTTTAAAACAAAGTGTTAAAATGACAGTGCTTTCCAGTAGAATCACTTTATCCTGAATGTAATAATAATACATGTGCATAAATACCTTTTATTTTTTTTAACAAATGTATATATAATAAATAATTAATGCCACAAGCTTCTCTAATACTTACAGTTTTAAATAAAATTGTTGATAAGTTTACCATGTTAATAATATACTTGCTATAACTGAATTGCTCAAAGTTGATTATATTATATTACATAGTGTAAAAGTTTGCATAAGAAGTAACAAGCAAAAGGCATTGGAATCAAATTATCCTTATCACCTGTTAAGGGAGACCTATACAATCAATGAAATGAAAGTATTGATAATCCCTATACTGTTTGTTTTGTGTATACACAGAGTGTAAAGAGTTTGCATAATCAATCATAAATAAAAAGTATTTCCAATGATTTGCTTGTATAAAGTTAACACAGTCAAACAGCAGCTTAGTTATCAGAAATAATCATTACAATAGACCCTGAAGGGTCCCCTTATTCAGGACAAAGTATAAACTAGAATAGATTAAGTTATGTATTGATAGGCATTATAAAAAATAAAGTATATACCGATATCACAGTCAATTTCTCTGCTAATGCATATGAACTTAAACCATTGAGGGTATTAGGCGATATAAAAGGAATTCAGACACACAATATTAACGTTATTCCTATAACAAGCAGTTTTATCAGAACAAATGACAAACCTAGATTTTTTTGATGGATCAACCGGCCACTTTTCTAATAACCGCACATACTTTTTATAAACTTGAGCCATGATGAAACCTTTTCCAAAATAATGCACTGGAGAAAACCTTTCCGGGAGGTTTCATTATCATTCGAAATATACGAATTGATATTCATTGATAAGTTACTGCTATCAAAATCGTAAATTTGCTGAAACGGTAAAAGGTTATTTAAAACGTACTGTTACTGCACCATTAACAATAACTTATAAAGTTGTTTTATTTAAAGTTAATACAATTTTGCTATCAGCTGGTTTGTATATTTAAACGGCCGCCGTATTTTTACCTTCTCTCCTTTACAGAGACCCACATACACCAGTTTAATTAATGAAGTGCTTAGTCCTCTCGTAATGGCTGGATTATTTAATTTCCCCGTAAAATTGACACCTAAGAATTTAATTAGTATTACTCGCCGTTTACATAATGTGCATAATAAGAAGGTAATTTTTAGAAATTTATGCTGGAATGATGTTTGATAAAACTAAGTGATTATTTGTAAATTTAGGAATATGTATTATTTATGATAGTTTTAGTGTTTGTTCCAATTTTACTAGGGCATATGTTTTTTTGCATAACATTGGTACTTTTTCTGTCATTTAGCTTTTAATTCATAAGTTACTTAATTGATTTTTTTTTTAAGTTAGAAACTTCATTTAAAGACTAACCGAGATCTAGTAGATATAGAAAATAATTATGTTATCTTTCATGCTCAGTAAGTTTGATATTGTTATTTCTCAGTATTTTATTTCCCACCCTTTTTGGTGGAGAACGAGCTGAAATATATTAGAGTACTTCTGTTAAACCTATTCATAGTATATTTTTTTAAAGACTGTCAACAAAATTTTGATGACTGCATAAAGGTAGTATTTTTTAGTATTTCCACTTTATTAGATATAAGTTTTTATTACTACTTTAAGCACATCGAATTATGTAACAGTCTTCATTTTTAGAAGAAAATTTAACATGTAGTATTAGCGTGTAACCTTTATGCTGCTTATCCCTGATGATAATTATTACCATGGTGGTACTAATTGTTTCGTTATCTTTTGTTTGCTTGCCGAGTAAATATTTTTTAACTTAAAGCTATTCCAATAATGTTTTCTGAACAAAAATGATAAACTGTTGTTTTTTTACCTTACCCTTCATTAATTATAAGGAATTATGTTGTCGATTTATTTTTTTGTTGGTTCATAAGCTTCACTTGTTTAACACATTTGTAATGAATATCTAAAAAGTTGTGGGAGTGTGTGTGTGTTATGCTATGCTTTTTTGATGCTATATACTTATTATTTTGAATAATGTTTTCAAATAAAGTTATTCTTGGGTTACAATTAAAAATACTAAAATTGATTACTAATTATTTTATGTAGGTTAGTCTTAAAGGACTAAAATACATACAAATAAATCCTGTTTTGTTATATTTATAATTTCTTAACAGCAAAAATCTAAATGTATAAAGAAGAAAGGTGATGCATTAGCCATATATCCTCACAATTTTTTGTTGTGTTTGAAAAAAATTTAATTGGACTGTCTAGATATTCCAATGAAGTGACTTAAATTGGCGAAAATACTTTCTCTGCCTTGAAGAACGGTCTTAAATGCATTATTATTATATAATTAGATAATAAAAGCAAAACTTATTTGTTGGCTTCATATAATTACTTACAATGCAATGTAGTTATGATAATAGCAAACTAGTTGGTTTTTTTTGTACTTTAGATATTACAGTCTACATGCTATAGATTTTTTTGCGACTACTGTTAACTCTACAACCTGAGACTGAAAATTCGAGGGACGAAAAAAAGCTATTTTAATAATTGTAATTTAATTACTAAAAGTCCTTTCATGAAAGAAATGGAATAATTAATCACAAAATATTGTGTTTATATATTTTCATGAAACATTTGTATACATTGTGTATATTAAAACAGTTACTGTTCTAATTAGACAGCTGATTTCTGTTTGCTAAACTCGCTCAAAAGATGTTGAATCCCCACAGATCCTTATCAGTTGAAATCGGGACTACATTGTAATTTAAATTTATGTAATAAAATGTTAATGAGTTAACAGATATTCTTTAACGGAATATTATTTTTGAAAATACTTAATAATAAAACCACAAAAGAAACCAAATTATTAATAATAAAAAAAATAAGTTATCTAGGAATAACCAAAACAAAAGTGATAAGAAAGTAACAGAGTAAGTTATATGTCTAATCCTGATCTATTGAAAATTCTATAAGTGCCATTATTTTATTTAAAGTATGGACTAAGCTATTTGAGGTGGTTTACCATTGTGTTTTCACTTAAAAAAAAAATCTCATTGATCTAAGTGTACAATTAAGTTGTAGGTAATAAAAATAAATGCTACTTGTTTAGGCATTTCAAAAATATTTATTATAATTATGAAGCTATTATTATCATTTACTTTTCTTGTTTCATGATAAATAACTTGTTGTTCAAGAAGTAATATTTATTTTTCACATCATTTAACGTTTTTTAATATTTAATATTTTTAAGTTTATTTAATATAATATATAGATCAAAAATAATCATTCTGAGATATACTTTCCATTTTCTTTCAAATTTTTTTTCTAAACATTTAGTAAACCTATTCTTTCAAAAGTATTTTTTCAAATAATTTTATAAATGCCAGTACAGATGGCCTGACCTGGCAGATATGGTGAGTAGGGTAGAATATTAGATTTCATTCAACTGCTACTAATACCTCTCGAAGTTAATTACATTTGAGATCCTTGCTATCTAGTTGTGAATAACAATTTATTTATTTCTCTCACAAATACAAATACTCTTTTTGTTCAGTAGTATTATTGAATAAGAAATATAGAGTAAATTATTTCTATAAGAGTTGTGAATAAACATGCATGTTAAAAATGTAAATATGTATCTACAATCTATGTATATCATTTGCAGGTCATTTTATTGATAATATTTGCTAGGTAGTTACAAATAATTAATATTTTCAATGTTTATCTTAATTTTAATTAATGATTTTCTTTAAAGTTTGTGTGTTAATTGTTTTTGTTCTAACAATTTTTATTATTGATATAAATAGATAATTATAAATTATTAACATTAATTAAATTTTAAAATTTTACAATGAATTCAATTAACATTTGCTTTATAAATATCTATATTTGTTGTGTGTCAATTGTTTTTGTTTTAACATTTCCTATTCTTTCTTAGGTATTCTATTTAGTTATACTATTAGATAACTAATAATTATTATTAGGTTGGAACTACCGAAATGTCAGTTCTTAGGGTATGAGGTAAACGAAAGAAATACAAATCTTATCATTTTTATTCAAAACCACTGGCATTATGTGCAATGTATTTCTCCAATCTTATACCCAGGATTTTTATATCTTGTTCAAGAGATTAAACTCCAAAATAAAAATTTTATCTGGTTTTCATTTTGTTTTTTTAAAAATGGATCATGTGCTCTGAAAAATGGTATAACAGCTTTGACAAATCAGATGAATGTGGTATAACTTCAATTTCAAGATCACTTAAATTAATGTTAGTTGGCTAACTTTAGTGAGATTAGGTTAGTAGATGGACGGTGCTGAGTTACTTGTTCCTTATTTTTTAATAAGGCTTATTTATATTTCCTTATTTATTCTATTAAGTCTTCATTCAACCCTGTGGGACCTTGATATCTATCTTCCTGGGGCACACCCAGTCTCATTAAATTGGGTACCCTTGTTTGGGAGAAAAACTTGGCTTGGAAGTTGAGCGTGATCTTGGTTAAATCACCCCTGCAAGCTCATTTGCTTATAAACAGTACAGTTGCCATCTCCCACCGTATATTTAAACCCAACCCGTCCATGGGTTGTAGTGGTTACAGGTTGGTTTACTTTAAAACAAATATATGAAAGTATAATATCTTTGCCACATCCATGTTCAGCTGACTACTACTATTTATGCAGAGTGCTGTAAAAAATGTATTCCAAAAAATTAAATTTGCAATTCTTGAGTTTATCGCTTTGAAGCCAAAATGTTTTGTCTTTGTTAGATTTTGTTAAAAAAAATTTCCCGTTGGATGAAACCAATTTAAAAGAAGGCCAAATTAACTTAATTGATGAAACTAATGGAAATTATTTTAATTAAAAATAATACTGATAGATTGTTTTTCTTTCATTTGTTTCATGCCTTAGACATTGGCACTTGATTTGTTCCAACCCAATACTATCTAGTCATTAATTATGTAGAGTTGGCTCATTAGATACATGTATTTCAGATATTAGCGGCAATCCAACCCCATTCAGCCATAGGTAAGATTGAAAATTACTATTTCTTATATTGATGATTCATTTATTTTTCTTTAATGTATAAATGTGTGTTATTGCATGCAATATGTTCAGAGTAAATTATTGTTCCTTTTTTCTTACATTTCCATGTTAATAATCAGTGTATTGAGCATACTCTTTCAAATATGTTAACCCTTAACTTGGCAGAATTTTATTTTTTTTAATATCAAAATAATATTCATACCTCTTAACCCTTATGACCCAAGGATGTCTAGAAAAAGAACTTTAAAAAATTCTGATGTATCTCCACAGATAAATTACCAAGAAAAGGTTTATCAAAATAATGACCTGAAAATTTTTTTTTTAATGAACACAACTTTTATGTTATTTCTACTGTTATTAAAATGAAATCAAATTTTCTTTGTCTCCAATTTAAGCGCAATCATTATATCTATTTTCTCTTCATCATTAGATACCTATACTTTTTTAAAGAAAATTTGGGAGGTATCTCAGAAATCTCAACTATTATTTATAGGGACAGCTATACTTATTACATGTACATGTGTACAGCTATACTTACCCCACCAGGCAGTAGCCATATGTTTGTTCTGTTTCACCGTTCTAAAGATGTTAAATCCTCATACAAGACAAGAAACTACTCTGCGTTTTCGCCTACTTCAACATTTACTGGACAAACATTCTAAGCTCCCAATTAATTACAAAAGACTCATTTACATGACAGTATTGATTAGATTTTTAATTTATTCCCTATCAGACCTATTTGGACATACAGAGTTGAGCTTTGGGGCTCTACTAAACCATCCAATTCATCTCGTATCCAATCCTTACAATCTAAAATCCTCAATAATCCTTATTATGTCACAAACAAACTTATCCATCATGATCTTATATCCCATATGTTGCTGATTTGACCCAAACTAGATACCTATCCTTCCATGACTATTCCTGATAACCCTCCGAGGCGTCTGAAAAGAAAATGGCCTCGAGACCTTTTACTATAGAACTTAATTGGAGTGCTAACGATGTGGGTAGTTTCTCCACAAGCGTTTTTTGTTTTTATGTCATTTGTTCATATCAGAACATTTACTTGATGTAATATTATGAAAGTTGTAAATATCAATAAATTAATCTTAAAAAAAAAATTTAAATGATGATTTTATTAAATTATTTATTATTAATTCCAACCCAAATACACTGATACATTAAAATAATAAATGAGGAGGCCAAGGATGATGATGAAAATAATAAATATAATAATTTTTTTCTATAAATGTATTTAATATGTCAGCATTGTAAAATCATGAAATTCGTTTTAGAGAAATTTTTTTTAATACTACGTACAATTATAAATGTACATAGTATTAGGAAATTTTATATTTTATCAAGAGTTACATGAGTAATACATTAAGTTAAATCAAGTAAATAATTATTTGATTATAATTATAATGGATGGCTTAGCACTTGGAAAAGGGTTTAGTTATGAAATGGTATGTCCTAAGTTACAATGCAATGGGGTTCAAAAAAATCATAAACAAGAATAACAAAACAATTAATATAATTTTATTTTCAATTTTGCTTTTTAATCAAGGCATTAATTTTCTCAGGTTCTGGGAAAGGCATCAATTCTGAACCATGGCATATGAAAGGTGTTAATTTTTTATTCCGTCAAACAGTTAGTCATTTCATCTAGAAAAATGATAGTTCTTTGTACGCTTGAATAACTTGGATTACAAATTATCTCACAATAGCCATTATTTAAAACTAGGAACCTTCTATTATTTTAAATAGTATTTAATAATATTTATTTAATATTATTATTATTATTTAATATTTTAAATAATTGCCATTATTTTAAAACTATTCTTGCCTGCATTTGATCGTAACCTTCTTTAAAATACACCAATAAGTGGTATAGATTGATGATTTATTCATAGGATTTTCCTTCATTATCCTCAACAAGAAGATATGGTCAGTTGTAGATCTGCCGGGCATAAACCATTTTCGTACTCTCCAAACAAAACTTCAATCATTTGAGCATTTTTTTGTTGATTACCGTTGATAAGGAGAGTTATATATCTATAATTTTTTCAAGCTTATAATCGGTTGTTACACATTGTAAGGCAGTATCACACTTATGTACTAATTCTCAAACAAATTTTTTTTTTTAATTAGAAATCGAAAAGGTCTCTTAGTTTTGAAGATATATTTGTAAATTATCAAGCCTTAAGTCAACTTTTATTTTTTTATTTTCTTATTATTTTTTTTTTAGTTATCTTAATCTTTATAAGTATTTTGATGTCATTATCAATTTTAATTAATATGTATTATTATTTATAAGCCCTTACTTGTTTGTACTTTGTAGTTTATAATTTTTTTTTAATTTAATGATAAACAAAAAAAAATTAAAAATACTTGAATTATATTCATTATGAAGTATGGTGGTATTTATTTTTAATTATGAAGTAGTCATAGATTTTGTATTATTTTGTTTCTAATTTTAATGTGAACTTTGTTTTAGGGATTGTTTATGACCGGAGATCTGTAATAAATACAGCTCGGAATAATGGGTAAGAAATTATCAATTGAAAAATGTTCAGAGTTTAATAAATGATATTGGATTTATAATTGTATACAATGATTACAGAAAAAAAAAAGAGCCATGCTCAAGTTTGTTTTTGTCTGTGCGATATATTTATATATCTTTCATCTAAAGATGTATAAATATATTGTAAAATTGATTGGGACAAAAATATAGCAACTCTTATTCATTAAAATGGGAATTTATTTGCCTAACTTTATTTCCTTTAAAGTTTATTCCTTTCTCCAAAACTATTATAAATCAATCTTGAAGCAAACAGTACAGTCACCAAATATTTTCTTGGGTAAGCATTGATTATTCTTCAACTATGGCATCCCTCACCCTTGAAGTTGGTACTGTACATTTTTTTAAATATTCAAATAAGATCTCATTGGTCATTCCATTACTTTTATAATAATGTGAAACTAATAAATTAATTGCTTTTATGCAATCGAAGAAAGGTTGTATTCATAAATGCTGTTATTATTTTTATTTTTCCAGAGCACTTATACCATTCTTTAATATCCAAAAAAGAGAGTTCAGAACATCACTCGTTCTTTGTGAGTTATTATTTAATTATCCATTATCCAATTATATCAGTATTTATTTAGTTCTATAAGTTATTGAATTAATTGATGAAATAGTTATAACTAAGAAAATTATTTGTTTACAATAGACAGTTTATTTTATAGTTAATATTGTATTTTTTTACTATAAATATAGATGAAGATAAGATTGTTGTTGTTCCTCCATTCCCAGAATCAGTGGCAGAAGGTGATTTGAAGTGGGAAAAAAGTAAGTTAAACTGGAGAGATTGAAGGATATCTTTTTTTAATTTTGTTGGATGTTTCTATAATACTCTACTTCTTTGTTAACATAGATATTGGAGACAGTGTTTCTACTGATGAAGTAGTTTGTGAAATAGAAACAGACAAGGTATGATAATTTAGGATAAATATGAGTCGTTTCTGAATTTTAATTAATATTTTTTTAATAAATAATAATTTTAATTTATGGTTTTCAGACCTCTATTCCTGTTCCTTCACCAGGCAATGGAGTAATTGTTGAAAGATATGTAGAAGACAATTCAACTGTAAAAGCTGGTCAAAAGTTGTTCAAAGTACAATTAGGTATTACATTACATTATTAATTTAGATAATTGTTGAATGGAGATAAAACCTAGAAAGGAAATGGTGGTTGGGGTTATGGTAAAAAAAAATGGCCCCCTCAAAAAATGTGAAACTTTTTGCATGATCTGACATTGTTTTTTTTTTTTTTAAATATAGCTAAAATGTTGTCATCAATAAAAATTTAGAAATGTTTTACTTCCCTCTTCACATTACCAGCCATCGTCTTTTAGATTATTAATTTACTATTCCAAAATGTCTTTAGATTTTACGCTAGGAAAATTCCTACACACCATATACAAACAAATGAATTTATATATTGAGTGCCGTCTGCTGTGTTGTGTGTTTTATGAGAAGGCATAGAATAAGTTTATATTTTCTCGAGATTACATGAAACTATTAACCTTTTTTTTCCATTTTTGCAGTAATGTTATTAATTTTTTATAATTTATTGAAAACTTAAATTAATGGGTTAGCATGTTGGGGTAAGAGTTCCAGAATCCCCTGTCTAGAATGGGTGAGGATTGAATTCTCACCTCGGTCAATTAACATATGTCTTTTGATGGTCTTAAGAAATAAATGCTGACCCTCTCATTGTGGTTAGCACAGGGGATGAAGAACAGCCATTCATAGACTTCAGGAGGTTAAAACAAAAGGCCCACTTTCTTGATATCCTCATGAGTATATTGATAAAATATTTACCCACCCCACATTTCTCTTATGTGGATGATTATGAAGTGAGAATTTATGTTAGTATTTTAGAGGAACACGTTGGCGGTTATGTGCCACTACTGATAGACTATGTTTTTTAATATTTATTGCTTGATGGTCTTGAGAAATGAATCTCAGCCCTACAGCTTTGATCAATTTGGGCAGCAATATGTAAGTAGTATATCCATCAGGTATAGCAAAAAGGAAAGAAATTCCCAAATGCTAGACTAGTTGCCGCACTAGTACATTTATGTATTTAGAAATAAAATTGATTTATTATTTGTTTCTTTGTGAAATATCTAAATATTTTTATTTTTCCAGGTGCAGGTGGAGCCCCTTCCCCTAAACCTGCAACTAAGCCTGCAGCTGAGAAAGCAGCTCCACCTCCACCACCTTCAGCACCTGCACCCATACCAGCTACAGCTCCCCCACCACCCACTAAAGCAGCGCCTCCACCTGCTGCTTCAGCTGCGCCTCCACCTAGTAGGCCTCCCATGCCTGTTGCTGCTATAAAGCATGCCCAAGCGGTTGAAGCTGCAGTTGTCAAAGTTCCTCCAGAAGATCCTACTCATGAAATTTCAGGTACCAGAAGTGAATATAGAGTCAAGATGAATAGAATGAGACAAAGAATAGCACAGCGTCTGAAAGAAGCTCAAAATGTTAATGCTATGCTCACAACATTTAATGAAATTGATATGAGGCAAGTATTTTTTTCATATTTCACATTTACCTAAGAAATCTGTTTTGAAAGGTAACATAGTAAATCTCAAAAATATTATTTTTATTATTTATGTTAGCTAATGTTTATAACAACTACTGCTTGATGCATAATTATTAGAATAAGAACAACATTTTTAAAATTTTGTGATTTAGAAATGTTTAAAATTTTTGTTGTAATGGGCTATTACTTCTGAATGTTTGTGACACATTCAGCTTTAAAACAGCTTAAATTCTGAGGTTTTTCTTGATTGTTATTTGAGGGGGAAATACTAAAACCGAGGCTATTTATTTGATAGGTATGAAGTTGGCAATTGAAATATTTTGCAACTTGATGTAAAAATTACTTAGGCTCTCCAGTTTTGTCTGACAGGGAAAGTTATCCAGTTAAGGGCTAAAATATAAGGCAGCAAGATCTCCTTAATGATACCTCTAATTCACAATATGATAAATGTTTGCACTTTTTAATAGTAACGAGTCACCTGCTATCATATAATATTTGTATTAAATTAACAGATTTTTTTATTTAAAAAAATATGTTGTTAATTATTTGATTTTTGTGTCATTCCTCTTAGTGCTATAATGGAGTTCAGAAAAATGCATCAAGAGGCTTTTACGAAGAAGCATGGCATTAAATTAGGTTTTATGTCTGCTTTTGTAAAAGCAGCAGCATATGCCCTTCAAGATCAACCAGTAGTTAATGCTGTTATTGAGGAAAATGAAATTGTTTATAGAGATTATATTGATATTTCTGTTGCTGTTGCAACTCCTAAGGTATTCTTAGTTTATTTGTAACAATAATTTTAAAGTTTTATTCATGATTAAATTTGTTATATATGGTTATATTTAGGGTTTGGTGGTACCTGTTGTGAGAAATGTTGGGTCAATGAATTATGCTGATATTGAAAAAGCAATATTTGCTCTTGGTGAAAAAGCCAGAACCGGAAAATTAGCTGTCGAGGACATGGATGGAGGTACATTTACTATTAGTAATGGAGGAGTGTTTGGATCTTTAATGGGAACACCAATTATAAATCCTCCTCAGTCTGCTATTTTAGGAATGCATGGTACATTTGAAAGACCAGTCGCTATTAAAGGACAGGTATTGCCTCTACCATTTTAATATTTAAATTATTGTGGTTACATTCTTTTAAATAATTATCCGTTCAATCTTTTCAGGTTGTAGTAAAACCAATGATGTACATAGCACTTACTTATGACCACCGATTAATTGATGGACGTGAAGCTGTATTATTCCTTCGTAAGATTAAGGCTGCAGTTGAAGATCCACGGATAATAGTTGCTGGAATCTAAGCAATGAACATTCACTGAACCCTAGAGTCATAGTATTTGTTAAAATTATTATTTATTTTTAATTAAAAACATTACTTCCCCGAAATCTATTGTACATATAGCCACTTATGAGTTCTATGAGATTTTTTTTCTTGTATTTATTTGTTATTACATTTGTACATAAATTGTTTAGTATAAACCCCGCCCCAGATTAATTCCTGCTGGAAATGATTTATGTTACTATACAGTCAAATAATGTTTGGTCTTAAAAAATTCTGTGGATATTTGAAAACGAAAATTTTGTTCTTACATTATTTATTAAACCTTGATCCAGAGATAATTACTTTATTTTACTCAAATTATTCATCTGTTCAAAAATAACATCTTTTTGATATGTGTTACATAACTCCATGAAACATTTACTTTTTATGGTAAGCCATAAAAAAAAAAAAAAAATGTGTGTAATATATACATAAGATTAAATACATTGTTAAACACAATCATAATAAATCCTACTTGATGTTGATTATGTTCAACATTAATTTTGAAATATTTTTAGAAGTTTGTTTTATCTATTAAAATAGATTCACTTATGGGTTATGTTTCTCTCATATCTATCAATGTTTAGGTTTTACTTCATTATCACTTGTTTTATATTTTGACTCAGTTTAAAATTTAATTCAATGTCTAAATATATGGAACTTGTTGGTATTTTATGGCTGCTGGTATTGTTACCCTCATAACCTGGCTTTGGTAATGCCTATATTCTTGTTCCTATTTCCTATGGGAATTTAAGTTACTTTATTTCAAATTAATGTTTAGTTTCATTACAAAAATAAATTTTACAAACCAAAATGGTATAATACCAAAGCTTTAATTTTAATTGACTTATCAAAAATTTGTTGGGATCTTTTTCAATTGAGATCAGGGCTATGCCTTAACTTCTATTTATGTAATAGAAATATTATTTCCTAATTTACTTTAGACATTATTATTAGTTATAATTTTACAAGTAAACATTTCAAAAGCAACCATGGTTAATAACAATGGAGTTATATATTGTCTGTAGCTAAAACAAGTGATAAGAAACCAATGGAGTAGATTATGCAATCAATGTTGGCCAACTGAAAATTTCCAAGTACCAAATAATAGTTATGTCTACCCATAAGGTAATGATTTTTAATGCAGTAAAAACTCTTCCCACAAATATTTTTATAATGTCCCAATCTAAATGTTCAGTAATTTATATTCCCTTTGATGCATAAAGGGAATGTCATTTTATCCAACGGAGTACATATTCCTGTGAGTAGGCCACTGCAAAATTTTAAAAACTCAGACACATCTTTACATAATTTTGTTAATAAATTTTAATATTTATTTATCACAAATTAAATATTTAGTGACCAAGTGGTATGCTCAGTCTAGAGCCTCTTTGCCTTTTACTGATTCTTATTATGTCAGTGATCATAGCTGTTTTATAGCAAAACTGTGGCTATAGTTTTAGCACAAATTTATAAAAACAAACAAATTACATTGAGTTAATGAAGCCACAGTCTTGTTTACTGCTACTTATTTTAGTTTAATACTATTCAGTGAAATGATGTAGCAATGAAAAATACAGAATGAGCTGTTAGTGTCCTACTCCCTGTGTGATTAGTGGACCTGCAGTGATACTCAAAATAAAACTGCTTACTTTTATTCAGCATAAATCTAATATCTACTAAACTCAATTAAAATTTACCCCAGCTATGAGCTCTTATTTTTGATTAACTGAGATTCATAGTGTAAAGGATGAATTATTTTATTTATTTTTCAAGTAGTACAGTTAAGAATGAGCTTTGGCCTTTTATACAATCTTTTCCCATTCAAACTTTAGCCACAATTAATTACAAGATCCAGAGTTAATAGCAAGTTATATTGAATACATTATGGGTTGATTGTTTCCAGTAGCAGACTGACCTCCATGCTCTTCTCTAAAGTCTACTTCTTTGAATTCTGACTCATTTGATGATACCACAGCAGTCTTTGTCATATTATGTTTTATTCTTGAATTTGTAAAAATCTTCATCAGACCAACTTGTACTGTAGTAGCCTGTACACTATCCTGATCTAACTAATGAGATGATATTCTGTAGGGGTCATTTAGTAGTTCTGTGCGAAGGCCCCTTAACATCAGTTGAAGCTTTGGTGGTTCTCCTTTGAGGACTAGATTTTTTTTAAAAATACGTCTTTTACGTGGTATTTAGTAGGTAGATGTCCATACATTAACTGGTCTTTCAAAGATTCTGCCTCTCTTCAATCCGCTGTTACTAACTTTTCCTTGTAGTTTTCAGCATCTTGAAATCTCCACTTTTTCCATTTATTTGACTCAATATTGTTCATTGGGTTTTGGATTGCAGGAATCAGTATAGCATTAACTGCTTTCTAACTGAAAGTTCGCTTGCGGATCTCACTGATACCTAGCGATGTTGAGTACCATTCTTTGAGCGATACTAATCAAATTCTCTTAATGTATAACATGTTCCTCTGCCTGAAATAATACATCCCGGCAATCCATAATTAAATATATATATATATATGACCTTAAGCAAACAAGTACCTTCTTCGTTGATGTATTTTTAGTGCAGATATTTGTTTGAGTTTAGTTAGACTACTAATAACAGCTAAAATAAAGCTTTTTCCTCTAGAACTTTAAGTATGCGAACCCAAATGATATTTAATGAAAGTGCGAACAGTAGAAAAATGTTCAGCGATGCCATCGAAATTTACCAGTAGGAATGTTCTCATACTGTTCGGTACATCCCGTTTCAATATCTCTTCTCTATTTTAGATTGAAGCTCACATAGCTTGTTTTTATTCCTTAATTGGTTATCCTTGCAAGTTTTTTTCTTCTTTGGTAATTTTTTTTTTGTCAATGTGCTGTTTGCCATAACTTGATTTTCTTCCTTGACAGTCATTAAAACGTCGAACCATGACTCTAACATTCCCACCATGGTTTCATCTGATGGATCAACTGGTGCACTGCCCAGTGCATCCATGAGTGCCGTCCCCCCTCCAGGTTAGTATTTTATTTTTAATTCGTATTCTTGGAGCAAGTCAAATCATCTCGCAATCTGTGAGCATTTGATTGCATTACTTTTATTATTATGAATTAGTGCTTGACAGTATATTACCACTACAACTGGGATTAAAGCAGCATAGAACGTAGTTTATCTAAGCACCAAACAATTGCCATCCGCCCCAATTTTTTAAAATAGTAATTTTTTTCAGCTTCAATGGCTTTCTTACTGATGCAGATTTTTGGTCCATTAGCCTGCTAAACAATTCCAGCTAACCTAATAGTTGAGGCATAAGTGTGTAACTCATAAATAGCTAATATAAATCTTTCAGATAATTTTAGTTTCACTAAGGCTCGATGCTGTTGTTCACACCAAATGAATTTATCTCTTTTTCATGATAATCATGTCAATGGCTCATTAGTCCTTTTTAATTCAAGAACGTCGCGAGGTTGTGAATACTCTGAACAGATGACTGGAGAATGGCTTTTTCTTTTCCTGGTTGAATATCTTCCTTCGAGATAAGTTACTTCACCCATTGGATACACAGAGGAATTTATTTGGATACAAGCTTAACCAATTTTCAAGCCTTACCTTCATAATTGTTGATAGGTACTAGTATTTCATCCATGTAAGATATTAACTTAAAATTCTTCAATTGATCTAATATTGAAAACCACTAGGGAGCATTTATTAACCCAAACATCGTTTTTGCAATTTTTCCAGATAAGTCAGGTGTGACAAGGTGGGCTTTAACGTATTATGAGAATAGTATTAGTCCGCGATATTTAAATAGAAATTATTAGAATATTGCAGTTTTTTCATTACACATCATCCAAATTGAAATAAGATAAGATAACACAGGCCAACGATGAAAAAACTTTTTTAATGAAAATACCTTATTCTTATGTTGTTTAGGTTGCTGAATCCAAATATGATGCTTAAAAAGTTGTATCACCCACCATTTATTCACATTTTATAGTTAAATTCATGAAATAAAGAAATATTTTTAGAATTTAACAGCTTTTTCATAGTTAAGATAACATGAAAAAATAGGTCTAATGAACAAAGATGATGTTGGCAGCACTGCTGAAACACATGCTAAACAGCTGATGTTTTGTTTATTTTCAACATAACCTCACTTTTACGTTTCCTGTACATGTGCTCAGTGCAATGTCTCATCGCGGCTGTAAAAACTCTGCTGACAGTTTTTGTTATATTTGTGGTGAGTTTGTTATTAAAAAGCACCAAAGAAACATTACAGACTTTGTGAAAAAGGTTTATCTAGCATACTTTGGAACCAAACTTGGAGACCAGGATAAACCTTGGGCACCGCATAAGGTATGTTATGTATGTGTTGAAGACCTCAGGAAATGGTCAAAAAAAGAGAAAAAACAGTTTAAATTTGCTGTTCCCATGATATGGAGGGAACCAAAAAATCATTCCGATGACTGTTACTTTTGCAGTGTAGATATTACTGGTCATAACTCTAAGAACAAGAAGGTAATAAGCTACCCTAACCTTCCGTCCGCCATCCGACCAGTAGGGCACGGTGTAGATTTGCCAATCCCGGAACCACCAGAGGACTTAAATTCTATTGAAACAGAAGTATTTTCTGATGTACAGTCGGAGTTAGATGAACACGATGAAGAATTCCAATGTGTTACAGAAAATGTAGAGCCTAAATTGTTCACTCAGGTCGAGCTTAATGACTTAGTTAGGGATCTGGGCTTAACAAAAGAAAAAGCTGAACTGCTTGGCTCTAGGCTAAAAGAAAAGAACTTGCTGGCGGCTGGAACCAGCATTCATGTGTATAGGAAGAGAGAACAACAATTTTCGAAGTATTTTGAACAAGAGGGTGATTTGGTGTACTGCTCAGACATTCATGGTTTAATGAATGAGTTTGGAATTGAATACAAAACAGAAGATTGGAGGTTGTTTATTGATTCATCCAAAAATAGTTTGAAGGCAGTTTTAGCACACAACGGTAACATGTATGCCTCTGTACCTGTCGGTCATTCTGTACATATGAAAGAGAGTTACGAAAATCTAGAAATAGTGTTAAATAAAATAGGTTATTCTGCACACGGTTGGATGATATGTGGTGATTTGAAAGTTACGTGCATGCTCCTTGGTCAGCAAGGGGGTTTTACCAAATTTCCATGTTTCTTGTGTGAATGGGACAGTAGAGCTCGGAATCAACATTGGTGCAGAAAGAACTGGCCTGCTAGGGAGTCTTTAAAGCCTGGCGAGAAGAACATTTTACGCAAAAACCTTGTAGATCCAAAAAACGTGCTCCTACCACCACTACATATTAAGTTAGGTCTCATGAAACAGTTTGTAAAGGCTTTGCCTAAAGATGGGCTTTGTTTCAAATATCTCTGTCAGAAGTTTCCACACCTTTCAGAAGCTAAACTGAAAGAAGGCGTCTTTACCGGGCCTGATATTAGAAAAATGATGTTTGACGTTAACTTTGAATCCACAATGACCTCAAATGAAAAGGAAGCATGGGTTTCATTCAAGCAAGTTGTCACCAAGTTTTTGGGAAATGAAAAAGACCCAGAATATAAGGCTATTGTTGCTAACATGTTAAAAAAATTTGAACAGTTAGGATGTTTGATGAGCCTGAAAGTTCACTTTTTGAGCAGCCACCTCGATTACTTCCCGGAAAATTTAGGAGATGTTAGTGAGGAGCAAGGTGAGCATTTTCACCAGGACGTTAAAGTGATGGAAAAACGTTACCAGGGCCGCTGGAATACCAACATGATGGGGGATTACTGTTGGTCACTTCACCGGGAAGTTCAGCAAGCTATTCATCGCAGGAAAAGCTACACAAGAAGCTTCAAGGAAAAAAGGGAAAGAAAATATAAACCAATTCCAGTTGACAAGTGAACCTTGTATCATCACATAAAATTACTATTCCAAGTATTTTACTGTAAATACAAACCATTTTTACGATTCTACAGTGTTTCATTGATTTCCCTATATACTGTAAATGGGTATTAGACTATATAATAAAATACATTTTGCTTGGAAACTAAGGGTGATACATAAAAACTACGAGCAGATTTGGATTCAGCACATAAAAATCTATCAAGATCAGCTATTAAAATTAAAAAAGTTTTCAAAAAGGTTTTTTTTGTTGGCCTGTGTAATTTCTCAATTTTTCTGTGATATCGATCAATTTTTTGCAATTTCGCTACTAGCATATTTTCACTACTCTTTCTTTTCTATTTCAAAGTTCTCTCCTGTAAGCACAGGGCTAGAAAATGGGAATTTTCGTTTTCACCAATTCACATATTCTTATACAGAACTCTTCCCTGCCATTCTCAACATATTACTAGTTTTAGATCTATTTCCATTCACTAAGACTTAGCTGCTCATAACTGTCAAAGTTATGGAGCAAAATAGACCCTTCCAACAACTGGGCTTTGAGTACTTTAAACGTGATCTCCAAATTATGACATATTCTCAACTTTATTAAAATAATACTCTACTTTCCCTCATTTATGTTGTACCTTATTTATCACTTTCTTCTATAACACTCATTCAAAAACTGTCAACAGTAACACTTAATTTTATAAATAATTATTTCTAAAAATTAAAATGAATCGAGATTTAATGAAATCCAGGCATAACACTTTATCCAACGGTATGACAATGAATTCGAAATTGACTAAATAATCAATGTAACAAACTGAGTAAGGTTAAAATAGATTTATTAAATGTAAGATTGTTAAGGTTCTCATCTGTGGCCGAGACACAGAACAAACAATTGCCAGGTCCACCCCTGGAATCGAGGCCGGATATGGCTAAGGGATTCTCCACTGATATACCGACGCCAATCGAAAATTTAATTAAAATAGATTTAATTCAAGAATGTTTTGCTAATTTTATCCACCGTGACAGCACCTCTCGGATCCATGGGTAAAAATGTTAACGCTATCTCGAATAAGCCGTTAAATACCCTACCGTTTTCCCTCAAAAGTCATAGTTGAGAGCTGGTACTGCCGGCGAGCAGGGTTGTGGTCCTACCAGAAGGAAGATGATCTGTCAAGGTAGGAGTCTCTATTTTTAAAGTGAAACTTTTTTTCTATCGCCCCAAAATTATTCGTTCAACTATCGCATGTCGCATTTCAGTGTAGTATCTATGTTTACAGTGTATTCTATTGCTTTATTCTCGAAGTGTTGAAATGCGATAATGTTTTGTAAAGGAGCCTTTTTAAAGACACCTATCCAAACAATGACTATTACTACTTTTATTTAGATTCCGCCTTAAGCTGTTGGGGTCCATTCATATCACTTGGATACAACCTCAACAGACAACAGGGCAGCGTTGCTCTGATAAGAGTTGGGAATAGCTATCTAGCAAGGCTGTGCAGTGACTATTTAATTGTGTACAGTGTGTAGTGTGTGGTGCTATTTTATCTGGAGATTTCAATACAGATGTTAAGAAAGAGGAATCTGCTCCACTTACTGAATACTTGAGAGAAGTATTCAATCTTGAAATGACAAATGATAGAAATGTACCAACTACAAGATATGGTAATGCAATCGATCCAGTTTTTTTCTAGGTACATTAAGGAAATTGAATATAAGACATTATTTACTTATTTTAGTTACCATAACATGTAATATGCATTTATAACTGTGAGACTCGAGGCGAAGATGAAGTTATTGATAGAACAATTGAAGTTGACAACGATTCAATGATTTACATAAATATTGCTCTTACTTTTTAATATGCGTTTATCATCTGAATGATTGTATTAATTATATATTCCGTACTCTAATACGCAAATTGAAATTAAATTTTATAATTTAATATTTTGTCTACTATTGATTTCCCATTTTTCAATAATTAAGTTAAGATTAAAAACGCAGTTTTAATACCCTAAATCGAATAATTTTCCAAAAATTGTTAGTTAAATGCCTACAAACCGAAAAAAGTTCCACTTTCATCATTTTATCATAAAATCACACAACTTTTTCTGTTGTCTTACTTGATTTGGGGTGTAGCCAGGTGGTAGCTCAGTTGTTGATAGAGCCAGTTAAATATTTCCTTTTCTTTGGCACGTTTCGATCACGAAGCGGATGGGATAGTGAATCTTGTTTTAAATTATTGTTATTGTTTTTATTAGTCCTAATTTTATTAATAGTGAAATTTATTATAGATTAGCGTTATTATAGTTATTAGTAATTATTTTTTTTATGGTGAACCTTATATTAAATAAGAGTTGTTATTTTTATTAGTTATTATTTTGTTGACGGGGAATTTCGGTTTAAAGCAGTAATTATTATTTTATTAATGCCTCTAGGATTATTCTTATTAATAGTAGCTGAGTTTAATTTTTATTTAAATATAGTAGAGAATAATTTTTATACAAGGATGTTTTGGGTTAATTTCTTTACCAAGTTTCCCTACATGTCCCCGACTAAACTATGCCCTCACCCAGCCCTATTTAGGTATCCATGAAGTCTAAGAGAGGAGCAGCAGGTAACATTTGTATATATATAATTAAATAAACGTACAAAAACTTGATAAAGTAAATATGTAATTAAGAAAATAAAAATAAATTATAAAAAATATGCAGTAAAAGTAAAATTAACTGAAATATAAGTAGAAATGAGACTATGTTATGTTTTGTATAATTTATTTATGAATTGGATGAAAATTTACAAGAAAACAAAAGATAATAATAATAATTATAAGTTTTATCTAAGCTCCCAAACTTAATAATAAAACTGCGAATGTTGGAACAGCCCAACCTTGAACAATTGAACTCAAGTTTTTACCGAAATATATTCCCCAGTATCCTTCCAACCTCTTTGGGTATATCACTTGCAATTATTGAACTATCATTACTGAGTAATTTGTTTATGTGGGCGGTGATTTCATAATCAAAAGATTCGAATTCTTTTGAAAACCTAACACTGTTTTTGAAATGGTTAAAGTAATTAGTCAGGAAGTTTTTAATGAAACTGTCATCGAAAATAAGGAACTGCTTGATTTAGATGTTGAAGAGGCCATTAAAGAAACTGTACTACAATTTAAGGCCCAAGTAAGTTAGTTATCATAATGATTTTACACTTCTAATCAAAATATAATACAATACTTCTTAAAAAGTTATTTAAATAATTTTGACTTCTATTAACAGTTGATTGAAAATTATTCTTTCACATTTTCTGTTTATAATGAATTTTTTATTCACATTAAGTTTCTCTCTGTTGCCCCTCCCGATAAGATATATATGTCTTTAAATAACACAAATTGTTAGTGTAAAGTACAGTCCTGTAAACTTAAAAGAACACTTTAGATTAATTTATGTGATTAGCGATGTTTCCTATCAATCTTTAAGTGTGTTTTTACAGCTCCTATAGAACATAACTTTAATTATGTAACTGCCTTTTAGGATAAATGTGTATGTATATATAACTAACTGCTTATGATTTGTTTTAGAATGTAGATCTCACAAATATAGTAAAAGACCCATTTATTCTTGATGAAGAAAACCCTGTAGTTTTAATGGTTAAAAAGATACAGGCAACAAATGATGAAAATGAAATTATGTCATGTAATAAAGAGTTGCAAGTGCTATGTGAAAGAGGAATAGAATATAAACTGTTATGTGGAAAGGAGCGAGTTTTTGAAGTATTGGTTGATAAACTATTATTGGACATATCTATGCACTTGAAGCAGAATATCTTACAATTTTTCAATGTTTTTCTTGATGGTAAAGTATTTTCCTTAGAAATTTTAAGTTAACACACAAAACACTTTATGTTAGGCTGTAATATTAACTATGTAAATAAAAATTAATAAAACATGAGATATTTTTTACATCGTCAATAGAATTTTTTTCGTAACATGTTCTTAAGAACTCATTTTGTTATTACTTTATTATATTTATTTTTTTGCTATATTATCTTGTCTGAACTGGGCTAATGTTTTTCTTGAAAAAATATGGAAACGTTAAAGAAAGCTATAAATGTGGTTTCTTTACTGAACTATAGTTTCAGTTTTTTTTTTCAGGTTATCCTGATGTTTTGGATAAACGCAGCTGCAATTTATTTTTGAACCTGCTAGAAAGCTATCCTGAACTTCGAAAGATTATTGTACGGATAATTGATATCACATGCTTAAAGCATGAAAATAACCGTCAGGTAATTTAATATTTAAAATAAATGTAATAAAATATTATATCTTTGTCAAAATTGAATTCTAAGAAGGCACTCTCCCTTTCTAGTTTCTAATTTTATTAAAGGATTCATAAAGTTAAGTTTCTTTATTAACCGTTTACTGACCATTGTTCCCATTTGGGAACATAGATTTCAGAATTTTTTAACAATATTTCTGCTTTACCAAATGCATTATCAATTTAATTACAATTAAATAAAACATTAAATTGTATGAAAATATTTTTTCTTTTTAAAAAGAGTGACTGAAATCGACTCCACAAATTTTTGAAATCATAGTTTTTTGTAGCAATCGGTCAATTTTTCTTAATTTCCCGCTAAGTTTTTAAAAACTACGATTATGAATCCATTAATTTTTATATTTTATTAGGAATGTATCACAAACAATTTAAAACTAAATTTATCACAATAAGTTGATTTCGTAAATTGACTTATGTATTGATTAGATCCCTCAACAAGCCATTGTTCCCAATTGGGAACATTAAAAAAAAATGTACAAAAACAATTTTTTGTAATGATCAATCAAATGTTTAAATATAAAAATAAGAAAGGGAATACTAAGAAAAAAAATTAAAAAATTCAATGGGAAACAAGTTTGGTCTTTAAAGGGTTAAGGGCAAACTTAATTTTTAACTAGCCTTTAGTTTTGAAGTTTTTTTTATTTTGTTTAACATTTATATTTAATCCTCTGAGGAGGACCATAACAAAATAACAGCAAGCGTGCTTTCGAAAAATTACTCTTCTCTCATATGCCTTTCCTTAGTTGAATGATCACTCTTCAGTCATTCACGTTGCATAATTATTTTATCTTTATTTGCAATATTACAAATTTATTTATGCCTTGTATACACAGTAGAAACATTACATCGTAAATGGAAATAGCAACTCCATTATTTAATATAATAAACATTATATTTTCGTAGAACATGGGTATTTCTAGATGAACTCATATAGTTAAAAACAACTGGCAGTTTGTTTATCTTTACAATAGCAATTATCTTTTTTTATTTGGTATGGCGATTTTCTTTTTCATATTCTGAAGTTTTAGGTTTTAGGATAACAGTATTTTAAAGTATAGAGTTGTAATTCGTTTATAATGCCCAAAATACTTCTAGCGTTGTATATAGTGTCACATATAGCAATTCGCATGCATATCCAAATCCTATACGTGTTCGGGGTTGTAAGAGATCGACCAATTTTAGTCTAGCTGGATCTGCGAAAATCTGCCTGTAATAATAACCATAATTCAACTAACTTCTCTAACAGGATGCAGTGTTACGACTACAGGATGTTACTGCAAATGCACGGCTGCTTGTTGTCCTTAAGAGAGAAAAACAAGGGAGCTGTTTAAGGTACAAGTTGGGCCTGTAAACAGAGGGAGGTTGCTACAAACTAGTTTCCGGCGAGTAACTCAGGAAAATTTGACTGAAGAAGTTATTAGAGCAGCGGCAGGGAAGTTATTCTGTACGTCGCCCTTGACTTTGGATAGATACACAAGTTCAAACAACAAAGAAGTCTACTTTCCTTGTTGAGATAAAAAGTTAACAACTAGGGCGACCCCTTAGGCTAAATACAACACGGGGCCGTTCAAACTGTCCGGAAAATAATGCAGGATTTTTTGTTTTCTTTAAAATATCCCCTCTATTAGTAATAGTTTATATTTGTTGGACTTATTAATTTTATAAATGTAAACACTTATTAACCCTCTTTCAAACCAAAATGTTTTTTTACATCTGTAATATTTGCTACTTGGAAATAGTTGAGTCTTTACAAAGATGTCAAAGCATGAATTTTGCATAATTTTGGTTTACGAGTTCAAACCAAATCAACTTTCAATGACCAACTTAAAGCAATTGGGAAGGTGAAAAAGCTTGAAAGTTGGATTCCTTACACATTAAACAACCGCCAAAAAGATCAGTGGCCTGAAATTTTTGATAAACTACTTTGCCGAAACAACAGCGATCCTTTTCTTTGCAAAATTGTGACTTGTGATGAAAAGCAGACCCTCTTCGACAACAACAAACACTCTGGACAGTGGCTTGTCAAAGGAGAAGCAGCACATTTTCTGAAGCCCCTATATCATCAAAAAAAGATGAGGTTACTATTTGAGAGCTTCATTTGGTTTAATTCATGACAGCTTCTTGAATCCTGGCAAAACTATCAATGCCATTGTAACCAAATTGAAGTAATACATGAGCTATTGGCAATAATGAAGCCATCTTTAGTCAATCAAAAAGAGTCCATTATGTTGCATGATAACGCTTTTACGTTTGGCTTCCTGAAAATTATCGGAGCTAGGCTATGAGATTCTGCCACACCCACCCTATTCATCCAGACTTCTTACCTACTATTACCATTTTTTTAGACACCTGGGCCACTATTTACAAAATAAAAATTGTATTGACCAAAGAGCATTAGAAATTGCCATTTCTGAATATATAAATTCCAAATATCCCAAGTTTTATTCAGAGGGTGTGGAAAAGTTACCCACACTTTGGCAAAAATGTATAGAAAGTAATGTAGGCTATTTTGAACGAACACCGCTCGCATGTGGTCGGCAAACTCTAATGCACCAACCCGAGCGCTGCTCGCAGATTTCGATGTCGTATTACATATGACAAATCTTGCTTGCCAGTCGCTACTTGTCATTTGTACTGGTTTCTGCATATAGTTTCTTTTCTTATAGTTTATACAACTTTTTACAATTTTCCGTAGGTGTTTTTTGAAACAATAAATGAATGATTATAATTATATATATTATAATAAAAACAAATGAAAATGATTTTTTCTATTTATAATAAAATGAAAAATGATTTTATCATTGTATAAAAAAATGAAAAATTCATTTTTACTCAATTTCGTATAATATGTTAATTTCTATTTATTCTGATTAGAAAGAATTGAACTATATTTAATATTATATTGAATAATATTGAAATAATAAAACCATTTTTTGTTCTATTTTTACTTTTTTTTTTTGACATATAAGTAAAAAAAAGAGTTTTCTGAAAAAAGTTATTTTGTTATACCCATGGAAAGTAACTCTTTTGTTATACTGTTATTTGTTTTATCCATTTTAATAAAATTTTAATTAAAAACACATTGGTGTTATTTCAGATACATTTAATTACTTTAATGGTTTTATTTGATTTTTCAGATGTATATGGATAGTAATATTATAACTCACATCAATAATCTCATCAGTAATAAGCCATCTAATGAAGAGCTTTCCTGTGTGTTGAACATCATACCAGCCCTAATCCGTGACGATGACATCCGAAGTGAAGTTTCAAAGATGTACATGCATGCATGTACACTTTCTACTAATTTATTGAAACCTCTATGTCATCTAATGAAAGGTGGAGAGCCAAAATATGTTTTGTATTTTCTTAACTTTCTGAAATATAGATGATGTTTATATTATTTTAAGTATAGTATAGTCTGACAATTTTGTAAACAACCTTTTACAAAACAGAGGAGGAGTTTAGGAGGTGTGGTGGTGAGAAAGGAGTTTCCTCACCTGACGGGATTGTGGGCAACCTGGGCCACATCTGTCAGGTAGAGTTAAGGCACCTTTTTTATGGCCTATCTGGTATGGAAATATTCCACCTTTAATATGAGTTAATATTTAACTTAATAATTGATAATAACGGTAAAAATCCAAGTTTAAAACTAAATAATTTTAAGAGAATGCAAAGATATAACAGTAGAGCAAACTAGATTATAATGAGGACAAAGTGTGACTGATGTGAGATAGATAGTGGTGGAAACGGCTTGACCTCCTATCTGCGAGACCAGCCCGGACATGACTTTCACGCAGACTGCTTACTAAATTGTCAGACTATAGTTTAAAATTATTTTAAAAACTGATGGATTGATTTGTTTTTTTTACATTCCTTTACTTTTACTACTGATAGACCAATCCATGCGCAGAAACTATTTTATTTGATTAGATAAAATAGATGAAAAAATGCAGTGGTTATTTTATAGTTATATACAAAACCTATTTTATTAATCACTCAACAATATGAATAAAATAAAGGTATAGAACATATTGAAAAAGTGTAAATATTGAAGAAGCTAATTCTGTATATACATATAAATAAAGACTATTATTATTATTATTATTATTATTATAGAACATATATTATTTATAAATCATTAGAGAACTTTGTACACTATTAACCCTCCTCCACTACCCACTGGGTCGTGAGCGACCCAGTGCTGTTTTGTCAGCGCCTGCGCTCTCCTGAGTGATGGTTCTATATTTACAGGTTTTGTACTTTTTATTTTAAACGCTAAATGATTGATTTTTTAATGACAAAGTGAATTTCAAGGGCATGGGTCGTAGACGACCCAGGAGTAGCAAATTCGTCATAGGATAAATGGAGTAGTGGAGGAGGGTCAATATCTGTCCATATTGAAATAGCTTAGATTATGATGGATTAGCTCTCCTGTTCAGATAGTTTGGCATAGCTCTTATGTTGTTCTAGAATTTAGTCCTCATGACATTACGAGCATAACATGGATGGAGTCTGAAGGCAGAAGGACTTTCAGTCCACTTCAACATTTCAATTCAAGTTCTTTGAAATTGATGGTTTCACATTAAAAGGCCCATGGTATCTACTCGAGGACAGCTTTTGAAAATATATCATTACTATGTTTAAATTTATTAAATTTGGTGCATCTCAACCAGTCTCAAATTTAAGTTGTGTTGCTCAGCCGAAAGTGGCTTATATGAAATCCTGTCAAACTTCAGGAGCCATTTAAACCATCTAACACTGAGAGGAAACTGCAAGCATGGATTGTTCGTGCTTGGCTTGATATAATTAATTCATTTAACTATAAGGGAATCAGCACATGGGGAAAACTAAATTTCTCGACATGGCTCAAATGGGAGCCTTACTTTCTTTCCTTGAATGTATATCTAAAAACAGCTTGAAGTGTTCTTCATTAGATCCTGGCTTTTTTTCCTTCTTCTGCCTCAATTTCACTGCTTACTTAGCTTAGACTGTCCTTGCAGATATGTTCTGGTGAAGAAGATACCTGTGATAATAACATCCTTTACAGCTGAATGGTCCTTAAGGGGATGGGGGTGATAATCTCGATGAAATTTAATGCAAGGCATAAGTTTTTTAACTTATTTACATAAATAATTATTATTCCTAGTTAATTTATAATTGATTTAAAATAACTTAATACCAGATAAAGTATTTCTTCAATTATATTTTTAAATAACTTACTATGTTTGTTTCAGAAAAAGAAAACGAAGGAGATGTAGTGGAATCCTTGTTAAGTGCATTGTCATCAATGGTTGTTAATAATGATCATTGCTTAATAGTTGATTCTGAAGGATGTGTTCCAATTGTTCTGAATTTAATTAAAACAAATAGGCAAAACAAGGTTTAGTTTTATTTTTCTTTGTTTTACGTTTTTTCAATAAATTATTGAGTAAATTATTCATCTCATATTTTTTCTATTTGCAGAAGTTATTAGTTAAATGTTTTACACTTCTCTTTGTTCTTGCTGGTAATGATGATATATGTAATAAAGTGATAAAATTGGATGTTGCATCAGAGCTTGCATTAGCCATGAATAATTTTCCAGTAAGTACAATACAGTTGATAGAATTATTTATGTCTTAAGCTAAATTGTCTCTGTCAGTAGTTTAATTATATCAACCAAATGTTGATTGATGATTCTACATTTAAAAATATTAGACTCATGTTCTGTGATTCCTTCCAATAAGCACTAGGGACCATGGAGAAAAAAATAATAATAATATACCCTAAGCAGGTTTTTTATTTACATCCCAAGTTTTGAAATTTGATGTGGTTTATATGGAAGTATAATCTATGAAAAATTCATATTAATAACAATAATTGCTTAGCTAGAATAATTGTTAATAAAGTTTACATAATTGGGAAAATTAGCCTTATAGGTTTCTGATTAAAGACACAAAAGACCTCATGTTTTAAAATTTCATCAAAACCAATGTTTCTGATTGCCTTGTGTTGTATTTGTTTTTGTGTGAAATATTCATAAATAATGTTTACGTTTTAATTTTGTAATCGCTCATTTTAATTTTTATATTCATTTTTTTTTTTTTTTTTTTTTTTTTTTTTTTTTTTTTTTTTTTTTAATTCAATTTATTGACATTTACAACTATAATACAATTACAATAAGTAAATCTGCTATATGTCTAATACGACTTGAAAAGCACTTGTGGAGAAACTACCCATCGGTAGCACTCTAAAAAGTTCTATAGTAGATGGTCTCGAGGCCATCTTCTTTTCAGACGCCTCGGAGGGTTATCAGGAATAGTATGGGAAGCAAGTTGAGAGACTAGCGGATTCAAGTGTGTATGGAGCTTGTCATGGAAGGATAGGTATCTAGTTTGGGCCAAATCAGTAACATATGGGATATTAAGATCATGATGGATGAGTTTGTTTGTGACATAATAAGGAGCATTGAGGATTTTACGAAGGATTTTGGATTGCAAGGATTGGATACGAGATGAATTGGATGGTTTAGTAGAGCCCCAAAGCTCAACTCCGTATGTCCAAATAGGCCTGATAACTGTCATGTAAATGAGTCTTTTGTAATTTATTGGGAGCTTAGAGCGTTATTATATTCATTTATTTTTGTTTCTGATACCTTGAAGTTTCACCTCAAATCCATTGATCCAATCAGAATTTATGAAATTTGTTTTAGACACCATTTGTTTAAAAAAATATTTAATTTACTTTAAATATTAACAAAATAAAATGAATTGTATTTAGTTATTTTATTTTTAAGAATAACAAGAGCATTACTCTAACTGCTCTAAAAGTTGCATCAAGACTGTGCTTGAGAAAACCAAATCATGGTCAGATATTTTTTAAAATTGATTTTCCTACTAACGTTATTCAAGCGATGAAAGTTTTTGAAAAAGACGGCTCAGTTCAGGTATAGTAAAGTCATATCTAATTTTTGTTTTTATTTTTAAAAATTTTAATTTAATTAAAACTCCATTTTATAAACAAAATGTATTAAATATGCTAAGCACATTAGCAATTAATGTAAATTTTTGTGAATGATACTTACTGATACAAAGAGTAATTTTCATTGTAGGTTGCTGGCTGTTGGTGTATAAGAAATATGACTGCCCGTAATCATGAGCTTCGTAAAAACTTTCTAAATTTGGGTGCTGAAGAAATATTAAATAAAATCATTACTGATTTAAAACAATATGAGCAAGATGCTAAATTTGCGTTGATTGAGTTAGGTTGCTCGGTTAAGTTGAATGAACCATGGACTGGGAAGGAGGGGCAAAAATTAAAACAATAAAATGATTTTCTTTTATATATACTATTAAATATGCTTCTGTGATATTTTTTTGTTATGTTTTTAGGAAAGTTACTATTAATTTCAGTTTACATTTAATTTTTTGTAATGAATATATTGCAATGCTTTTAATTTATTTTGTTATTAACAGATTCTTACATTTTTATATATTCTTTTTTATTATGAAATATTTAACATTAAATTTTATTAACAAACACTTTTTTGGTTTTGTTCTGCACCATTTTAGTATGATTAGTATAATGTCTGAGTGTCATCAAGTTAAAAATATTCCCAATTTTATTCACTTAATATTTGTTACCCTCTCACCTTTTGGATACCCATTCCTTGTTAACATTTCTTTCATCTTTCACTAGTATTTATTATTTTTATATGCTTCCCTTATTATTTTTGTGTATTTTCTACCTGTTTTATTTATTTCTTAAGTTTGATGTCAATATAATATCTTTTGTTCTGCACTCTAAGCTGAAAATTATAAACTTTCATACAAAATTACCTATATTAACTAATATACTCATTTGTAATTATATTTTACGTACTCATCATGACAATGTTTCTATGAATTTTCTGTTTCCCGATTCCGCTACATCTTCACATCCATTTTTACTGGTTTCCCTATAAATTTAACTGTTTTGTTTCCTTATTCAGTACGGTCCTTAGTCAGTACAAACAAAAATGGTCACCTGGTTAGTTCATAAAGAAACAACTAATATATATATATATATATTCACCAAGAGTAAGAGAAGTTAAACCAGAGCTAAGCAGAGGTCATGGAAATCAGAAGATCTACCCTAAAGAAATAACAAGAAATTAATAATTTAGATCCATATATTCTTCCTTTGTTCACTGTTGTTAATAAGTTTAATATCATATAATTTATTTTAATTACTTTATTTTTTCTGTTAATATATACCTTGTTCATTTTATCACATTTAACCACATTAAACCAATCTTCATTTTACCATATTATATCCAATCCTCTATACTTCGTAACAAATAACATCAAATTACCTGGAAAATAATTATTTGTGATATCTTCATAAACCGTTATTACTAGCTAAGCGCTCTCAATATCTAGCTATCTCAATTATAACTTGCTGTAGCCTATATTCTTGTCCAGTTGTCATCCCATGTACTGGCTTGGTTTTCCTGCTCTTCCATAAGTTTAACTTTTAGTCATACTGCATTTTGCTCAAAATTCTTCTGTCAGACTAGACCTCCTGTATTCTATTTTGTTGATATATTTAGACAGATCCTGGGGTGCTCAATAAATGATCAGTATCTACACCATCTCCCATTAACTCTCACTCCAATTAGGTTGGATTTGAGGTGTAAGTTTATCATAATGGCTCCATTTTGTTATCTCCAGGAAGCGTCGTGAGTTTTTCCATATAAATAATCTACAATGATCATACCATACCATGATCAGAAAAAAATTTTGGTGAGCTCTGTACAGTACCATTTACATTTTCATGCAAGATAAAGACTCTAGTTGGATAATAAGCGGTTTGATAGCTTCCTTGGGTTTTGAAGTCTCCTTGGACAATCTTAATATCGGTTTCTACATGGCTTCAAAGGTACCCCTTAATGCATTACTAAGAATGGTCTTATCCACGTTCAAATTAACTTCTGTGGAGGTTTTTCTGTTTATGGGAGAGATATAAAAGAGCTTTCCCTTGATAAAAAAAAAAAATAAGTGAATAGAGATAGGAGTGAATTTCAGGTTAAGCTGGGGTGTTCTTCCTGTGCCAACCGTTTGAGTTTTCTTATTGTTTAGCATTACGTATTCAGAATGAATGAGATAGGCAATATGCTCCGAAAAATACCGTGGGTGTGTATAATAGCGGATTTACTAATTTATGTGATACGACAAAATTCTGTTTTAACGAATTCGGAAGAAGTAAAATTAGCTCCATGAAGCACAAAAATTGCGTCTTTTTAGTTATTACCTATAACAAAGTAATTTTTTCGGATAGGGCTGCTGAATGCTTCATGTCTGTAGACATTGAACCGTTCCTCCTCTGGGATTGTACATGAAATTATACAAGGATACAGTATTTTCACTGTACAAGTCATTCCATTGCCCGATGGCGAGATGTAGTGGTCGTGGCCAGATCCCACAGAAGACGGGGAAGCTGGATAAGGTGTAATGCCTCTCTGTTAGCACTGGTAAAAAACCGAATGGTTATAACCAGTGTATTTTCTCGCAAGTCACTTATTAAAACTAGTTGCGAAATTCTTTAATGTCCCAATCATGATAGAGTAAAAAAAGAACTATAGACAGATTTATAAACTATCGTGAAACTACCTATAATGAATAACAACATTTTTTAGGTCAAAACAAACACCGTGTATTTTTCACAGTGAAGAATACTGTAAGTTTTTGTAGGTAATACAGTTGAAATATAACGAAATAGGTTTTTCGTTGGGGGGATTTGAGCTGTGTAAGCAATGGTCTGAAAACAAATTGGTTAAGAAATTAATAAAGGAAATCCAACTATCCGTGCTAAAAATTACAAAATAAAAACACGGATTTGTTCTATTCGTCAATAAGTTGCTGTACTACAAAGGACAACTTGCACTATCGAAAGTACCTTCAGTACTTCGCCAGGTTAAAAACCTGGTTGTGATAGACAATTAAAAGGAAAAATGGAATATCGGAATATTTTCCTCCTCCTTAATGAAAATCCTGGCTAGATTTTAGATTAACATTTCTTCTTGATAGTGATAGGAGATACTATTTTTCCATCCAGCGCCATCATTCTGTCGCCAGATTTTTTTAGACCATTCCCTTATTTCCCTCTACTATTTTTTAATTCATTTACTTTTCCTATATGATATATATCGGCTGACAGAATATATTATTTGGAGACCTTTATATATATAAAATATTTTTGTCAGCTTATATTCTGTTATCGTTTCTTCTTCTTCTTCAATCGGCGCAACAACCCATTACTGGGTCCTGGCCTCCTCAAGCAGCTTCCGCCAGCTTAATCGGTCAAGTGCAGCTGCTCTCCAATTCTGTACTCCGAGCAGGGTCCTTGCATCTTCTTCAACACCATCCAACCATCTCGGCCTTGTTCCGTGTAGGCGCTCATTAAGCAGTTTATTTGGGATCTCATCAGTTCCCATCCTTGCTATATGGCCTGCCCAGCGCAGCCTACCAATCCTCACAATTTTTCCGACATCAGGCTCACCAATCAATGAGTATACTTCCCTGTTGGTGCGTCTTCTCCAAACTAAACCATCCTTTGCTGAGCCGTAGATGCGTCTGAGTATCTTTCTCTCAAATGTTTGGAGATCCTTTTCATCAGACTTCGTAAGTATCCAAGTTTCTGATGCGTAGGTTAGTACTGGTCGAATTAGCGTCTTATATAATTTCGTTTTTGTAGATCTTGATAACGAGTTACTTCCTAAGTGGCGACGCAGTCCAAAATAGCACCTATTGGCTGATGCTATTCGCCTCTTTATTTCTGCCGAGACGTCATTGATGGAATTGACCTGAGATCCGAGGTATACAAACTCATCAACCTGTTCGAAAGAGTAATTGCCAATTTGGATAAATCTTTCGTTAATACCTCTTTGTTTACCAGCAATCATATATTTGGTTTTGTCAGAATTGACAGCAAGTCCCAGCTTCCTAGCAGCATCATCAAGGGCAAGAAAGGCCTCTTCCACAACAGTTCTTGATCTCCCAATAATGTCGATATCATCAGTATATCCCAGGATCTGTACCATATGGTTAAAAATTATCGTTTAATTACCCTATTCCTTCAAATAGACTGATGTTAGATGTTTTGTTGGATCCGTCCGGCTCAAGAGATAGTTATTTTTGGTTTTGGTTTTCCCAATTATTTAGTCGCTTTAATTAATAATCAATTTAAATGGGAATTTATTAATGTTAAATGAAATATTTAAAACCTTCCTACCCGGTAGGCTCTTGATACGATGTAAATAAAAAAATAAAATAAAAAAAGCAAACAGTAGTTTATACATTGATCTATATTAAACTATAAGACGATGGACTTATAAAATCGTTATGTGACTCGATAATTACCTCTGTGTATCAAATTGGGTTTAAAAATAAAACAGAGCTTCTGGAGATAAAAATAGTAGAGCTCTAAACCTCAGTGTTCAACAGCCTCGTGCCTACCTCCTGTTTTCGATTTGCTTTTTCTCGCTGACAAGAATGAGAAGTGGTTTGACTTTATTATGGACCAAGTTACTGCTTCTCCTCATGGCCTTGGGACTTCAACCGTGTTCGGCGAAAGAAGAAGAAACGTAAGAGAGTTTAGGCTATCGAGTTTTATTTTGGCTTTAAGAACAAACTAACATAAAATGAATATAATGAAATAAATTGAACAGAAGTAGTGTGGTAAATATAAAAACAAATAAAAATTAATTGTTTGGGTTAATCTTTAAATTATTTCGAATGGAGTAAATAGAAAATTATGCACCACTGAAGCAATTTGATACTTCATAACTGTTAATAGCAATAGTTATTTAAGATACTAACATTTATTATTTACACAAATTTGAAAATATTGTTTTTATATAATTTTAATATTATTATCATTATGTTTTTTGGTTTTCAAAATTCAACAACAATCGACTGAACAATAATTTTAAGTTATATTTTTGAAACTATTACCAATTACCTATCCGATTTAAGAATTAAAAACATGTTCATCGTTACGTATATTAGCATAGTGTTCACTATTTTTAAATGCTTGTACGAAAATACTTCTGTTGTTGTTATTAAAATTGTACAAAGATTGATTTGAAGGATAAGAATACACGAGAAAAAAGGATCCAATTACGTAAATATGTGTTTTTATAAGATAATTTAAATTTATTATGTTTCATTATTTATTAAAAAATCCCCCTGACAAATCCCCGAAATTAATTAATAAAATTCGGCTTATTAATATAGCCTATTTGTATATAATAACAGTATACAATTAGAGTAATAAAGATTCCCTCGAATTTCTAAGTGTTTCCATTAATTATGAAAAATATTTGTACTGAAACCCTGAAACTGTTTTAACTGAAAATATTTTAAAATATGTTATACCCATATCCATTAGTACGAAGCTTCATTTTGTGCATTTTAAAAATCAAGAAATGATGTTTTGTTCATTATTATATTATGTAAACATGTCTAACAAACTGATAACTTCATCTTTTGTTATATATGCCCCATTGGTTTTTTTTTTGTGTTTAAAATTTATTAATGTTGAATTATGAAGTATTTTTTCTTATACAGTATTAAAAGATGATTTTATTCTAAAGACAATCGTGCATCCAGGAAGTTGATTTGAAAAAAAAGTTCATATTCTGCAAACGACGTGAAAAAAAACTGGTAAAACATGATTTTTTAATGAAACATGGTTTCATGAACCATGAAAACGTATAATAATTTTGAAATAAAATATAACATTTTCTTTTTCAGGGTCGAAAAATGGGCTGCTAAGCTTGGAAAAGAACTTTGGGAACTCGGATCAAGTGTAACAAAAGTGCCTGAAATCAGATCGGTATGGACACCATTATTTAATTCATAGTTTAAATAAATTATTTTTTGTTTATCATTATAAAGGATTTTCGAAATATCACACACCATTAATGCGATCTAAATTTAATCTGTTCGAATTTTTTTGATGAGAATTCATTTCTTGACGATTATTTGATAATTGTTTTTATTTCACTAAGTTAGATATATCTATAATTTACAATTATAGAATACAATACATTATATTAAATTATAATAATTCTAATAGCAATGTTGTCATAGGCAAAACTGGCATGCCTAGTCTTTGGGTATCATTGATTATCTTACTGTATAATCCATGGTTATACCTGATTATGCATGATGCTTATGTAATAAATAGAAATATTGTTTAAAACAACAATAATAAAACTTAAAGGATTTTTCTTTTATGATTATTGTTTCTTGATGTTTCGTGTAGCTTCGTACACAAAATCGTAATTAAATAGAAAAATTTAAAGATGTGATAAAAAAAACAACTATTTTTATATGGAATATTTTAAATATGCACAAAAAGAGTCGGAAGTTTAAATTTTTCTTTATTTTATAAAACAAAAATATGAGAAACAGAATAAAGGAGTAACATATGATGTTTTTAAATAGTCCTATCTTGCCCTTTTAAAATAATTATATTTTTATACGAATATATTCATTTTAATTATGTTTAGTAATGTTTGTTTGTGATTCCTCAAGGAAATTCATGAAGGCGAGAAACTGACATGTCTAACTTTGTTGTTTTATTCTCTTTTTTTTTTTTCTATTTTTCAATATATTTACAACCTAATATTTCAGCTTTTTCATTCAATCTCCGCATCTATTTATATATTACAAATAAAACACATTTTATGAATAAAATAGCTACATTTAATAACTATAGGGAGCGGAGTGGCTCAGTGGTAGGGCACTGAGTTGTCATGCCGGAAATCCTGGTTCAAATCCCGCTGCGGGCAAGCCTTTTATTTAGTCTGTTTGCAGTCGGGCATGGGTCATATAGGATCTAGGATCCTCCTGGGGCTCACCCATCCTCTATAAAATATTATAAAAATAGGATACTCAAATAAGGGGAAAAATCTGGCGGTTGAGCGTGACTTAAGCTACGTCCACACTACTAGACCGTTGCTGAGACCTGGTCTCAGCGACGCGGATTAGCTGGTCTAGCTAGGCGGTTGCGGA
Organism: Arma custos; assembly: GCA_037127475.1. Taxonomy (NCBI): domain Eukaryota; kingdom Metazoa; phylum Arthropoda; class Insecta; order Hemiptera; family Pentatomidae; genus Arma; species Arma custos. Next base: position 48,529,061 of record CM073761.1, read on the forward strand.
GCCGCTGCTGAGACTAATCCCCGTTGCAGAGTCCGTCCCTGAGACCAAAATCGCTGGTCTAGCGTCTCCCGCTCCGAATGGGAGACCTTAGACCAGCGGGCTGAGACACGGCCAAATCTGAGCAATATTCAACATTATTATTGTCATTATAAATTGTGATTATACATTTCAATAATAATTATTGTAATTATTGATCGTAACTATCATGTCTATACTTAAAATTATAAAAAATGATTTAATTATAATATAATTAAATTACCGGTCTTAATTTATTTAACATTATTTCCCTCTTCTCATGACCCAACCAAACCACAGTCTTGGCCGAAAATTCCTACAATAAATAGTTAGGTTAAAGTGTTGTGGATCTGATGAGGAATACGTAAATTCAAGTATGTTTTGTAATGTAAAGGAGATAGTTGGGGGGTGCAGTCAATAAGTACACAGAATAAGTGATGAACTTATATTATGTGCCGACGTTTCGACCTACAGTGACAGATAAGCGCGGACCTTTGATCATTGCATCAGTTTTTAATTTTCTATTTCTTGCATATATTTATTTTATTTCAGTGTGCTATCTTATTTTTTGTCATTATAGCCGAAAAAAAGTTTTTTAATGTGAATAATGGTTTGGACCTGAAATCTGTGCTAAATGCAATTATGCGTGATACAGATTATGAGATTGTTCTAAATAAAACGACATTCCTAAACAGTTTTTAAGTTTAATTTTATAATTCTAGTCATTTTTAAAATTTAATTTTGTATTCTTTCTGATTTCCTTGAGAAGCTGTATAAAAAACAATAAAAAAAAAAAACCCGTTCTATATCACGTGTTTATTTTTAAATAAACTTCTATTGTAATTTTTTAATTTATATCTTTTGAGAAACGCAAGTAAACTGAACTTGTAAATTGTTCAAAAATACAAAAGTTCTAAAATATTTGGATTTGTTTTCACTATTTTCTTCATTGATCGCATTTGTTTTGTTCTTTTACTGAAATTTGAAAAAAATGTCATATAATCGTTGATTGTAGGAAATGCAAGAAGGTTAATATAAGTAAGTAATAACAGGCAATGAAATGTTTAAATATTTTATTTTGTATATTTTAAACCATAAAGCAAGAAATCATTCCGCACAAAACAATGCTCTCCATGGTGTATTGAATAAGATTGGTATAGGAACTGAAATAGTAGTGTGGACGCTGGACGAGACTAATCCGGCTGCTCCTAGGCCGTTGCTGAGATGGACTAAGGCTTGTCTCGTCTATTGCCTAGCAAATGTCTCATAGTGTGGACGTAGCTTTAGGATAAGTACCTCCTTGTAGAACCGTTGTCCATGAAACAGTGCAGTCTCTACCATGTATTGAACCCCAGACCCGTTCACGGGTTGTAGTGGTACAGTTTTTTTTTTTTTTAAATGACTGTTATTCTAAAGACCAAAATGTAGATATATGATTTATAATAACCTCAAAAATATGTCTCTTTATACCTCTGCCTCCGCATAAATTCACACAAATTCGAGTCCAGGATATTTTAGTTCCTCTCTTTACCTTGTTTATTCTTTTGGCTGCTGCCGATAGTGTCTCAATTGACTACGTGTGCGCTCCAGTTGTCGGATTCGCAAAATGTTCCGAGTGGTTGACTGTATAATATTTGTACTCATATCCGACCATTTTGGGACAGGCCTTCCATAAGTCAGACATGATAATTGTTTGAGGATGAATGCATTATTTAATGCATGCTAACAGTGTGTTTTCATTATTGTTCGGCACTGCCATAAATGAAGTACAGTGGAGCGTCGATTATCCGAACTAATTTTGTCAGGGGTGGTTCGGATAATAAAAAATTCGGATAATCGAAATTCACAAATATATGTATAAACATGCCTGAAAGGAAAATCTAAAATAATTAATAAAAGTTTATAAAAAGCATGATTATTTACTTACGTAAAAATATATGTTCATAGTGAAAAATGAACGAATAAAAAATGCAAACACAATGTAAAGAACGAAAATGTGTAGATAAATATGTACAAGTTCGTACCCAGGAAAACATTTCGGGGGGGGGGGTCAGGTCAGGATCGAGATTTTAATACCATTATTCATGATAATTTTTAAAATTTGGATAAATTTGTCCATATAAACTATTATTGAATGATGAATGATTTAAATGCAATACGCAACAACAACAATACTTCAATTCTTGATTTTCGATACTATTGTTAATTATTGTGAAGTTGTTGGAGGACATTTTCAAGCAAATATAAATATAAGTATGGTTGTTGCAATGCACAATGATTTAAAATGTGTTGGATCCTCTGTTGTGTGTGTTGTTTTTAATTTAATTTGCACTTTTTTAACCTAGTATTAATTTTTAATACTAACTAAATTTCGGATTTCGGGAGGGTTTTGACCCCCTAACCCCCCACCTGGCTACGGCCTTGCATATGTATATGTATGCACATGTATGTAAAACAAAATCAAATTTATGCAAAGATTTATCAAACTTAATTCTGTGGCTTAAAGAACGTTTTACTTGTCTGCTTCAATGTTGACTTCATCTTCATGGCAGCTAGATCTCTAATTCCTTTAGTAACAATAAATTCAAATTAATTAAAATTACATTTGAAAAAAAAACAAACAGTTCCATTAATTGAACGTTCGGGTAATCGACGCTCCACTGTATTCTTTTTTTTTTCGTCATATCCCACAGAAAACCCACTGTTGTGGATATGCTCTTGTATAACTTCATTTTTTTATATATTGGGATTAAACGAAAAAGACCCATTGGTTCTAAAGTTACATTAATACGACTTAGACATTCATTTATGCTTGGACTAAAAAATATGCCACCACCTCATTTTGTAAAAAATAATTAAGTAGTATTTTGGTCTTTAGAATAACTGTTATTAAATGTAGTTATTTTTTTCATAACGTGTTTTATTTCTAATCATACGTGGGTGAATCAAATATAAACGAGACTTATTTTTTAATTTGTTTATTTTTACTTTGAACACAAAGAAAAGTACACCTCATTTTTCTACATAGTCTCCTGATTTGGAAATACATTTTTCCCAGCGCATAGGTAATTTTCCAATCCCGTCCTCATAGAATGAAGTAGGTTGTGTCTTCAGCCAATTGAGCACGTAGGCTTCAACCTCATCGTCACTGACGAATCTCTGACCTCCCAAAGCTTCCTTGAGTGGGCCAAACAGGTGAAAGTCACATGGTGATAAGTCTGGACTGTAGGGAGGGTGTTCTAGCGTCTCCCAGCCCAGTTGCTCCAATTTTTCTCTCGTCAGGGCCGCAGTATGCGGGCGAGCCTTGTCCTGAAGAAGAATCACTTCTCTCATCGGTAGATCCCTTCTTTTGCGGCGATATGCAAGTCTGAATTCATTCAAAATGTCGCAGTAGTATGCGGCATTGATAGTCCTGCGTTCATGCAAAAAATCAAGATGCAGCAAGCCACGCTGGTCAAAAAACACGGTAGCCAAAACCTTCCCAGCTGACAGCCGTGACTTGGCTTTCACTGGTCCAGGTTCCCCTTTCAGTCTCCACTCCATACTCGCTTGTTTTGATTCAAGGGTGTAATGGTGCACCCAAGTTTCATCACAGGTGATAATGTGAGTGAGAAATGAGGCTCCCTCAGCCTGAAATCTTGCAAGAAGACCTTCACAGACCTGCAAACGGTTCAGCTTCTGCTCAGCTGTGAGAAGTCGAGGAACCCACCTGGCACACACCTTACGAAACCCTAGCTCCTCTGTGAGTATGGAAAAAGTGCTTCCATAGCTTATCCCAACCTCACTTGCAATGGCACTGGTGGTTAGACGTCTGTCACCTTCAATAAGCTGTCGAACACGGCTGATGTTGTCTGCTGTGATGCTGGAGCGGGGTCTGCGGTCATGGCTTTCATTCTGAACACGATCACGACCCTCCACAAACTGTTTATGCCATGCAAACACTCTGGCACGAGAAAGTGTCTCTTCCCCAAACTGTACAGTCAACCTTCCCAAGATTTCAGCCGGTTTTACACCTTCAGCAGCAAGAAATTTGTTGATAATACGTTGCGCAATCGAGGGGGATACATCCTGCTCAGACATCGTCACGACGGTAACTGGTGAGTTCGAGCGCATCCGCCCGCCTGCTTCCCCCACTCCTGGCATCCCTACCCAACACCCCTAAACGCGGGAACGTTCCCGCACCTTCGCTGGGCTTCCAGGACAAAAAGTCTCGTTTATATTTGATTCACCCACGTAAATTAGAAATACGGGGGTTAAACGAAAAATACTCCAGCTTTGTTTTGTTTTCTTTTAAATCTTGCAGGAGAATAAATGCTAAAATTGATTATTACAGAGTGCTTTTACTGCCCAACTCTCATTTTAGAAATTATACAACACTTACTTTAATCAGTACTTGTGTACTAACGCCACCGCAGTTATATTTGCGTAAAGAGCATTCTTGTTCGCATGGGCAAGCAGTTATATTTTATAACAGTTATATTTCTAACAGCTGATTTGTTCTTGTTTGCTGATTTTTAGTGCTACGAAAATGCGTATTTTGGAATTGCCAAAAACAGAAGAAGATGCAATTTTATTTTTTCAGGAGCGAAGTATTTGACTGAAAAAACGAAAATGTACCAATTTGCATGAAATGAAACTTTATTTTGGCCAATGTAACTTTTGGAAATGTCAATCAGGTGAAAGAAAATAGAGACTGTTTTCAATCCATATTAAACTGTATATCGGCCCATTTTCCACCGAAATCCGATTGACTACTTTCTTTTTAAATAAATTATTTTGATTTTTATTGTTCATGATATATTCCATTATATATTTATTTACAATTATGTAAATATTGTATTAACTTAATAATAATTAATATATCAGTTAATAATATTTATTAAATTATTATATATTAATAATATTTATATTATATATTAATCATTATAATTATGTATCTTAAATATACTTTTTTTAAAAATAAATTCTTTTGATTTTTAATTGTTGATAATTATTTTAAAAAATTAAAAAAAAAAACAATAAATAGATTTAAAACGTCATCCAAGATAACCGTTATAAAATATAACTGTGGTGGCGTTAATACACAAGTACCATTTAATCTTACTAGCGATTAAATTAAATAAATAATAACTTATTTAATCGTACTACAGTAATGGCAATTATTATTAACGTCTTAGTAGAGATAACTCAATATTATTCTATAGATCGAAGTTCAGTTTAGTTAGGCTTATTTATCCTCATACAAGACTGAAAAGACAAGATACTGCTCGACGTTTTCGCCTATTTCAACATTTACTGGACAAACGCTCTAAGCTCCCAAATAATTACAAAAGACTAATTTACATGGCAGTTATCACACCTATTTGGACATACGGAGTTGAGCCTTGGGGCTCTAATAAACTATCCAATTCATCTCGTATCGAATCCTTACAATCCAAAATCCTTCGTAAAATCTTCAATGCTCCTTATTATGTCACAAACAAACTCATCCATCATGATCTTAATATCCCATATGTTGCTGATTTGGTCCAAACTAGATACCTATCCTTCCATGACAAGGTCCATACACACTTGAATCCGCTAGTCTCTAAACTTGCTTCCCAAACTATTCCTGATAACCCTCCGAGGCGTCTGAAAAGAAGATGGCCTCGAGACCTCCTACTGTAGAACTTTATTGGAGTGCTACCCATGTGTAGTTTCTCCAGAAGTGTTATTTTTTTCATGTCATTTGTTCATATCATCAACTTAACTTATGAGCAAATTAACTTGATGTAATATTATTACAGTTGTAAATATCAATAAATTAATCTAAAAAAAAAAAGTTAGGCTTATTTTGTGAGCCTATAAAAATAAGAGTACCTACTTATTATTGTTTTGAGATATATCGAGTATATTTCATTAAATAAGATAATTGTTTTTTTTTTAATATTAAGTTTGTTTATTAAATTTAAAAAAATAATTTATAGTTTATAAGAAAAATGTCTTAATCTTATTTCGAGCATTCTCTGTATTAACATAAAAGTTTTAATACTAGAATAAGATGTTACTTCTATCATTTTTTAAATCGATTTCATTCCACTCCATTTTTTAAATTTAGATTCAAAAACTTACTTTGTTACGAGCAATGTAATCCATAATGACCTTACTGTCCCATTTCTTACTGATTTGGCCCGAATCCAAAATTAATCTTTTCATGAAAAACTTTATTCTCAACCAAACACACTAGTTTCAAACCTAGCTACTTCTTCACTTCCCGATAATCCTCCGAGGCGTCTGAAAAGAAGATAGCCACGTGACCTTATTAGTTGAACTTGTGATTTGAGTACTAGCAATGGGTAGTTTCTCTAATTGTCATTATCTCATGTCATTATATTTATTTCATTCTATTTACTTCATTTTTTATATACAGTTATAAATTTCAATAAAACCTTTTTTTTAAATCCAAAAACTGAGCTATATTTTCTGTAAGGGTTCAATGCAGTAAGGATCATTGGCTTTTAGATTTTTCATTTTTTTTTTTTAATATTTATAATTTTAATGATCAAGCAAGACAAAATACTAAACATACAAAGTATTTCATCGATCCGTTGTGAAGAAAACTGAAAAAAAAAAAAAGATTTTCCATTTTATTTTTCAAAATAACACTTATAAAAACGGAAATTGGAACATGGAAAACTTGGATTTTTTAATTAAATCGTTAATTTTGCTTTTTGTAATGCTTTATGATTCATTCAACTCAATTTCCTTCGATTAATCATGTACGTCCTTACTGATAAGCTTTTTTATTAATCTAAAGGTATAAAAAGGCTGTAGATTCGTATGAAATCATAATTTATTTAAATTTTGAAGAGAAAAGATTTGCCCCAGCCGGGATTCGAACCCGGGTCGTCCATCTTTCCGTGACAGCACTCTACCAATTACCACCAAGAGACGGACGACCCATGTTCGAATCCAGGCCGGGGCAAATCTTTTCTCTTCAAAATAAAAATATTTAAAAATCAAAACAATTAACAAAAATTATAAAGAATCATAATTTATTTAATTTAAAAATTTCTCATGGCGCTTAAGAACTGATTCCCAACTAACAAATAGCACCTCGTCATAACAATATTTATATAAATTTAAAAACTGTCCGCATTATACATAATAATAAATACACATATAATACACATAAATTGTATTATATATCTAAAATATGGCTTATATCTCACCGCTCTTATCTTGAAAATATTCATTCATACTGTCTTTAATGTTTGAAAATTTATATAATTTCACTATGTCCACTATCTCAAAATCTCCACTAAAATATTTATCATCACATTTCATCACCATTAAACCTTCCACAGTTTCAGATTTAAACAACTGAGCAGAGTCACTAACAATTATTCGTTTCCCGTTACAAATATACTTCAAAATCTTTACTTCAACACTGCCAAACCTTTCCATGAGTACTTCAGGTTCAATATTAGCAAAATCCGCAATAATTTGCTCGTCTTCTTTAAAAAATGTCAAACTCAAATCACTATTCCTATTTTTATGAAGCGACCCATCTAGAGGGATACCTCTAATCTTATCCAGTATTTTAACCATGGTCTTGTCTTTGATTTCGCACTTCGAATTCGGCTTCAATTTGTTCCGTAGACCTTTTTCAAATACCTCCCTCTCAAATTGCTCATCCTTAAACTGTTGATAGTATTGTTTTCCATATCTGATCGCTCTGTCTATCTCATCAGCTTCCTTAGAAGAAACCCAAGATTGTGCAATCTCTAACACAACACAGTCTTCTGTTTGATCGGTAGGATCTGTACTGCTTGAAGCTTTTCCATCACACGGTGAATTATCTTGTGATCGCGTGATATACAGAGGAGCAGACGCCACTATCAGGAACGAATCATCATCCGGTAAATCACTGTCTGATTTCTGTCTAGGTCCTCCAGCTTCTGTATACTTCAGCGACTCTTCATACGTCAAGAAACCACTACCAAACTTGTAGTAACGACGTTCACTATGAACAAAAGCTACTTTACCGAGCAAAGTATTATTACCATCATTAATGCCATCCACAAATTCAAGCGGTTTATTTTTTCTGAGGACCGATGCTTCAGAAAATTCACTGTAGAGAAAATTTAAGGGCTCGTCATCATCTTCTTCGATAAATCTACCCAGGATGGCAAAATGAAAAAAATGTAAGTTTCTGAAACAATTACTCATACGACTTTTATCAGATGAACTCCTCCTGTTGAAACCGAAGACACGTTCGAACATAGCATTATAATTTTCCTCCATCTTCTACAAATGTCGATAATCGAATGACTTTTAATAATTAAAATCAAATTAAACCCGGTATAGAAGATGACACACTGCTTTGGAAATGAAAACAGCGATGTCCCTAAGTGATTAGACTCTGCCCTTACTAATAACATAGCGTCCGTCGTTGAAACAAATATTTTAAATTTCTTCTTCTCCTTCGCCTCTTTATTTATTTATTTCTAAGCATTCCTACCATTTACTAAATTATATAAACGAAAGATTAAATAATTATTTATTGAATTGTATATGCTCAACTAGTGAAGAATTTTGGTAAGTGCTTTGAAGAGAAAAAGTTTAAGAACTAGCCAAATCAACGAGGTCTGGTCAAAAATATTGCTCTGAACAAATTCCATTAATCGTTCCGTACAATTAATTAAAAAATTATAAAAGCCAAGAGAGGATATACCAAACGTGTTTTCATCACAGCGCATATAATAATAGGCAATACAATAATAATAATATATATGTATGCAGCAGAATCTTTAATCCTAATCAAGAAAATGTTGATGAATGATCTAGTAATCACTGAGAGAAAAAGATTAAGAAAATGTTAGTGTCGATTAAAGAAGACCGATACAGGCAACTTCATAAACAGGAAATCTACACACACGAAGAAAAAAATTTAGATACAATAAAAAAAACGAAACATTCAGTTGTTCTATGAATAAACGGTTTTTAATAATTTCAGTAGTTTTTTTTTTATTTATCTTATTATTTATGTATTATATTGTTAGATTCCTCTCATGTTTCGGACGACCAGTACATCATTAGAAAATTTCTACTAACAATTTTAAAGAATAATCCATAATCAAAATTGACTCCGCAATATATGTATATGCATAGTAATTAATAATGTTTTCATGAAAAGCAGCCATTTAAAAAAAGTTAATTTACTTTATTATTAATTTAACATAATTTATTTATTATTGTTCAGTTTACTATCCATATTTATTCTCATGTTCCTAATTTTATTCTGTATTTTATTATAAGCTTATAATAGTTTTTCCTCATGTAAACTATTGAATTAAAATGAATAGTTCAAATATCCAAATTATCTTGAGTACATTTTATTTTTTTTAATTCCAGGAAAACTTATCCGTTTTTGTACAGATCCCTATGATTTTCGGGATGGTCTTAATTTATTTAATCAGTATCCATTATTCCATTAATTACCTCAATGAATTTTTTCAATGCAATAATTATGGCCTAGAATATTATAGAATATAATATTCATAATATTAATGAATCCTACTATATACATACAAAATATTTGTATTCTGTGAACAAGCGCAATGGAATATTGAAATATTGAAATTAGAGGGAGAGAGAGAGAGAGAGAGAGAGGAGAGAGAGAGAGAGAGAGAGAGAGAGAGAGAGAGAGAGAGAGAGAGAGAGAGAGAGAGAGAGAGAGAGAGAGAGAGAGAGAGAGAGAGAGAGAGAGAGAGAGAGAGAGAGAGAGAGAGAGAGAGAGAGAGAGAGAGAGAGAGAGAGAGGGGGGGGGGGATGCTGTATTTGTAATTGATTTAATTTTCACAAACTTATATATGAAGTTTCCTTCTTTAATTATTTTCAGAGCTACAGAAAACTTAATGCTCAAGTTTTGCCGACAGATGGAGAAAAAATACTGCATAATATAGCTTCGAATGTAAACCGACTTCTAAAACGAAAGATGGATTCAGTGATGGTATGCCCTATTTAGAGAAATGGTATTTGAAATTTAAAAATTTTATTTATAGCCCTGATCTGTATATCCTAACCTTTGTTTGGCAGTGTTTAATTGAAGGTGCTGAACGGTTGTCAGAAGATTTCGAATACAGAAACCAGACGCTGATATACTTCAGTTCAAAATTTTCGAAACTGGTTGGAGTAGACGAAGAAGCTAACATTACCAACTACAGAATGATGGAATTGGAGCCAGATTATCACTTTTACAACATTTACGTAAACACAACTCACAGTGCGGTCCATGTGCCCACCGATGTTTTTGATTTAGGTAATTATTTTTATTATTATTTTCATTAGTTGCTGTTTGCTTTAATATCGAAAAACTGCTGATTGTCATTGTTGTTTTTTTCTATTGATATTGGATAATTTAAAAGGCAGTTTTTACTCATATATGGAATATAGTCTATTAGTTTACATATATTATCTGGTTTAATCGGAGTAGTACTATTTCTACTTATGTTTAATAGTTTATTGAATCTCTATAATAATTAATGGACACTTGTGTAGTAGTATACATATAAGCCTAATTTAATGGTTGTATTAATATTTATAAAGTTAGTGGAATATAGTGTAGGATTACACATACTATAAGTCTCTGTTTATCTGTACTATTATTAATACTTATGAAAGAACTACATTGAATATCAAGTGTAGTACGTAATAATTTCCTGTTAAATCGGTCATGTACTAAAATTTATATTTATAATTTATGATTGAATCAGGTTTGTTTGGAGTGAGACAAACTAACAAAATCGAGAAATAATTGAGAATGAGGTAGATAAAGATAACTAACAAACTAACATAATGAGCTATGATAAAATAAAAAAATCTATTTACTTCAGAACGCCAGCGCGTTACTTATGAACTTGGAATAAACAATAGAAATTTCGTCGTAGGATTTAATCCTTGTACGGAGGAATGAAAATTTAGGCTTCGGTACTTGAGTTAATTTTATAATTAATTGAATATTTACTTTGGAGTTATTTAATAAAATGCTCTCTTTTGAAGGAAAGCGAAAATTCTTCTAAAAAAACCTTACTGATCATCGGATTGATATTTTCACAAATATTATCAGTATAAAATTTAATATTTAAAAGAATCTGCCATGATTCCATTCTAGTCTGGGGTATATTTCATTTTAATCGATAATTCTCAAATGATTATTTGAGCTGGAGAGATACTGGAAAAAATCAGGTATTGAATTTGTTCCTCTTCGTGTTTAAACCCCTATATTCCCAAAATTAGGAGTTTTAAGAGGGTTGATAGTCGAGTCTTCAACACTATTTATATCTACAGCCTCGGTGAATAATTGGTTACTTCTAATTTTCTCTAAAATGAGTTTCTTGTGCTTAAGTAAGCAGAATCGAGTTATTTCCGTAGTGAATAAGGGTTTGAGTAAGGCATTGGCTTGAAAAGGAGTTATTTATAATATTACAACTGCATTTCAAGCAAAAAACTACGAGAATGATACGACTCCGGTTATCCTTAAGCAGTTAACTCACCCTGGAGAAAATCCGACTTAACCACTTATTCTCCGGGGCTGTAGATATAAGTATATTCATATATATATATATATATATATATATATATATATATATATATATATATATATATATATATACACACACACATAGTTTTCCAAATATCACTTATGTATTTTTATTTTATTAAAAGTAAGATATTATCTTCTATGTGTTGATGAAAAAGACTATTTATAATTTTTTTTAATTTTTAACTATTTTTATATAAAAATAGTTAGATAAAATATTTAACAATTAAAACAATTAACAAAAAATTATAAATAGTAATATGACGTAAGTCAACAAGATCCTAAAATTATGTAATGTTCAAAGAACATTCGTCCTCGTGTATGCATCGCAAAAATTGCGAGAACACGGGGACATGGGATCAGATAAGAGAACAGATTTGCCCCCGGCTGACAAGCGACTCCGGTAGCTCAACTGGTACAATACTGTCACGGAGAGACATAGGACCCGGATTCGAATCCCAGCCGGGGGCATATCTTTTCTCTTCAAATAGAAACAGACTATTGTGTATCATCACTAGAAATTTCTAGAAGTTTCTAAAGGGTTCTTAGTTATTTATTTATCATGATGAAAGAAGTACAATAAAGAAATGTATTTTATAATATGTATCCCATTTTTGATAATATTTAATGAATGTATATTTTGAAATAAATTTTAATTATATAATAAATTAATAATATTATAATTATTATATATTTATTTATTATATATATTAGAAACCAATTTTATTTGTCCTGTAAAATCATAAATTTAACATATAATAATTTTCATAGCGGCAACCGTGTCAGAAATATATCCCTTGTTATTTATTCTACAACTATATGGAATTATGCCAGGTCAAATGTGCACTGGGAATCTTATCATTTAGTTGTTGGTATATCGTTCTCTCGACCAAGTGCTTTGCAGAATTTAATAAGAATATAATAACGCAATATATACATATATATATATATATATATATATATATATATATATATATATATATATATATATATATATATATATATATATAAACTGCTTAATAAAATTACTCATTATTAATTAATTACAATTTGTTTACTACTCAACAATACATATATTAAAAATTGTCATAAGATGCATGAATAACCATGAAACTGAACATGCACTTATAAGTAAATGCCTCTTATAATAAAATGCACATATATTTTTTGTATGTAATTGGGTGTAATTACTTCCATAACATTAACAATTCTTAATATTTTAATTAGTATTTTAAAAAAATAATCCATAGAAATTGGTTTTCATATATAATTGTCATTGATTTTATAACCGTTATGACGAGTTTCTACCTGTTTCTCTGGTATTTAAAAATAGATCTTAGAAATTTCGTTAATAAAATATGTGGTAAATATTCCACAGGTTTTCGCTTTAAGTTGAGTCACAAGTTTTAATTTACATTAGTTTTCCTTTTGGTATTTTCCCAATACACAAGTTGTCATGAGCTTTAATGTGAAAAGAGCATGTAATTATAGGAAATGAGTATACTTCGCTAATCATTTCATCTAGAAATGAATGTCTCAAGAAACATATATTATCTGTATACATCGTAATGTTTGTTGAATCTTATGTTTCTTGATGAAATGATTACAAAAACCTACTTATTACTCATAAATACATTCTCTTTTACGTATTAAAGCTCACGATAATTTGTATTTTTGTAAAATATTAAAAGAGAAACGAATATAAAGTTAAAACTTGTAACTCAACTCAAAGCGACAACCTGCGGAACAGATACTAATTCCTTTTTTTAATATGAATTAATTCAATGAATTTTTGCCTTTTATTTTTACTGAACATTAGTAATTTAAGACCGATATTTAAGGAGGACGTGTACTATTGTATACGTCACACCTACTTATCTTATAGATTATTTAAAACTTGACTTCCGATGAGAGATTTCTAGTTTTATAAAAACAAAACATTGCGTTTCGTTTTTTTTGCCCAGAAGTTTACCAAATTTTTTACATTTATCGAATAAAAAGAAAATTTTTATTCGAAAAACTTATACGTCCCAACCAACTTTTTCATTGAACGCTTTGGTATTGAAAATTCCGAAAAATATAATACTAATAATTAATCTTGGAAATTTTTTTTTAAGTTTCGAATTTTTCAATTAGGTGGTGACGTAAAGAATTCGCTATTATGGTCTGAAGAACTGGATGAAACATTTATAACTAATTTTCACGCGGACCCGACTATGTCATGGCAATATTTTGGCAGTTCTACCGGATTCCTAAGGCACTACCCAGGTAAGTGATCATGTATCAGATATAAATGAAGATGTTCAATAAATTATTTATAAATTGATACATTAACAATTATTACATATCGCTCATTCTAAAAAAACAACAACATCGGCATTTTTGAGTTAAGCCTTCAGTAGCAATTGAATCGGTTGAAGTTTTTTAAATCAGGAACGACGTATCTGAAATTTAATTTCCAACATTTTTTTTTTTAGAATAAGTTATATTTTGAGCTGTATCATGTTTGAACTTGAAGTTTTATTGGAATAATGAAATAAGCTTAAAAAAAAAAATTATGGTTTTAAAAATTTTTTAATGGTTAATAATAGAATTTCAAAACCATAATTACAATAGAAATGCTTTACTTTGCTAATACCCAAATTTTTATTTTTTTTAATTGACAAGATATGGAACTTTCAAATGCCACTATTGAAAAATTATTATTTTTTTTTTAGTTATAACCTAGTTGTTTTGATGGGGCGATATAAGTGGGTACATTCTTTTAATATTAGATTACTGATTTAAGTAAGTAATATTATAAAGTCTAATGTTATTAATGATTATTATTATTATTCTATTCTCTAATGAAATATATGTTGTGGAAAAAAATTAAATATACAACAATGTTTTTCTTACCAATTAATTGTATATTACATTTTACTTTTATTATTGTTTATTTTAAATGTTTTTTATGTCACATTACAATGTATTAATCGTGTTTTATCATTTCTATATTACTTTGAATCATTGTAATAAGTTCAACTTTTTATATATCCTTTATTTCCAGATCAGCTATTCTTAGCCTTACATATATTTTTTTTAATGAATATTAAATTTTAACATGAGGTAAAAATGTGGGTTTCGTCTCATGCAAGAGACACTCCTAACTGTGCATTATCAGCTTGTTTAAAAGAGAAAATATAAATATATAATAATTTTATTCATATAAAAGAACTATAAATCGGAAAACTATAAGGAAACAGGAATATATCACAATCTGCTAAAACGATTGGTGAGAAAGGTAATAGAGTTCATATCAGAATATCTTTCAAGAGTCTCGGTTTCAATCTTGGGGATGAAATAGGTTCGCCTATGTTGAATGCTACAGCTCCTTTGACTGCTGGTAATCCGGTCTTAAATCTGGTGTAACGCTTTTTAATAAATTCTTCAATCGTCTCTAGTTTTAGCTCTCGGTGTAGTTGACTGTTTCCTACAAACCAAGGCGCGTTTACTGCGATCCGTAGGATTTTATTTTGGAAGGTTTGCAATATTTTTCGCTTTGTTGTTTCTTATAAAACAATTGTAAAATAATTAAATAAAAAATGAAAAAATATATTTAGTTCAATGGGTCCTGTCCTGAGAGCTAAGAAAAAAATTATCCAATAATGAAAAGACATATTTGTCTACTCAGTGTGTAGTGCTGAGTTATTTTTATGAAGGGCCCGGGTTCAAATAATATTCAGATAAATTATTTAAACTGATAATAGTCATGGATCTACAGACCCTCCTGGGACCCACCCAGCCTCTATAAAGTGAATACCCTTCATTGTACGGAAAAGCTGCCAGTTGAGTGTGATATCGACCAAATAATCTCTGTACAACAATTATCTTAGAAAGAGTTGAGTCTCTAACATGTACTGAATCCAAGATCTTTCAAAGGCTGTAGTGGTACGGGTTCTTTAGACTATTTGTCTTTCGAAGTGTGTATGTTTGTACATATACTGCGCAATAACGAATTGTGATATTGCTAATTTTGTCATATATACTTTACCTAGCTTTACCTTATTTATATTATTATATATTTAATAACAACTACATTAGTATTTAATTTAGTTTAATTTCTAATAAATCTTAATGTTTTTTATATTAAAATAATAAACAGAGAAAAGATTTGTCCTGGCTGGGATCTTTTCTCTTCAAAACAAAAATATTTAAAAATAATCACCATCAAAATAATAATTAATAATAATAAATTATAAATTCAACAAAATTACTGGTATTCCCATTCATTTTTGCGCAGTTTATATCCAAGAAAAATTTGCATAAATTAGCAATATGAAGTATTATTTTTTTAATCAATATTTTGATTCAACTCACAAATAACCTCTTATGTTTAAAATATCAAAAGTATAAAATTAATAAATTTCCCACAAATAATCAATAAATTTCAGATAAATTATGGCTTATCACGTTTTCTTTCTTTATTCACTATGAGAGCTCTGTTTTTAATATTTCAATGGGGTCGGAATAATAATATCAGCTTTTCAACCAGTTAAAGCGATACAACTGAGCGAATAATTCGAAACCTAAATAGTAGACTATTAATATGTCCGGAAGAAGTAATTTGATCTCCAAAAATTTTCTCCAATCCAACCATTGGATCTAGAAGAACTATAGATAAAGGGATAAAACAAACTATCCACAGAAGTAAACATTCCGCAGCCCCCAGGGTGATGGATAATGTTTCTAAATCTAAACAGGAATAATTGATATAGCTTAAATAGCTGTAAATCCTTTGCTACTAAAATACTTTCCGCGATTAATTAGCCACAACTTCTAAATTAATAGGGGGGAGCGGAGTGGCTCAGTGGTAGAGCACTGAGTTGCCATGCCGGAAATCCTGGTTCAAATCCCTCTGCGGGCAAACCTTTTAATTAGTCTGTTTGCAGCCGGAGATGGATCATATAGGATCTAGGACCCTCCTGGGGCTATCCCAACCTCTAGGAAAATATTATAAAAATAGGGTACTCGAAATAAGGGGGGGGGGGGAATCTGGCGGTTGAGCGTGACCTAGGAAAAGTCACCTTCTTGCAGAACCGTTGTCCATGAAACAGTACTGTCTCTACCATATACTGAACCCCAGACCCGTTCACGGGTTGTAGTGGTACATTTTTTTCTTCGAGATTTTTCAAATTCTAGCAATGAATACAAACACTAAAACATCTGGATTAGAGGTGAGAACAAAAAAAAAATATTACTATAAGAAATTTCTGGTAGCGGAGTAGTTCACTGAGATGAATGCTTAATTAAAGTGCTGACGGTCATAGGTTATAAACCGGCTAGAACAGATAGATTATTTAATTTGTTAAAAGTAATAGATGGACACTGTGGGATCTGCATACTATCCTGGATCTGAGGCAGCCCACTATACAATGAGTACACTTAACTGGGAGGAAAACCTGACAGTTGAGTGTGATCTCAACCTAATCATTTCACTTACCATTACCTTAGAAACAGTTAAGTCTCTAACATGTTCTTAATCCAAGAATCCTTCATGAGCTGAATTAGTGTTTTCTTTTATAAATTTCCGTTCATTTTAAATAATGAACATAAGACTTAGCGAACCAGAAGGCTCGATGCCGATACCGCCAGCATCTGCTTACAAACTTTTACCTAAGGATCGCTACTCAAACCCAAACCCGCCTTGTCACTCTTAACGCAGATTCCATTTTAAATAGTTGATTATATTTAAAAAATTAGTATTTCTTATTTTATTTTTTAAAGCCGACCGGCTCTCCACTTAATAGCCTTCAGCTCTGAAGACATCATATGCTTTTGATGAAGGGTTCTTTCGTAGGATCCAAAATAGGGATCAAAACCGTCCCCAGGAGTCCAAAGTCCGTAAGATAATACTTATACTCCCACCTGCGCGTCGATCGTTTATATAAATATTTTATACATAAACCGTATATTGAGCTAATTTCCATTAAAACCGTCTTCAATCTCGTTTTCTAGCTCATAATACTGGCCAGACGTTAACCCACAAATAATAATAATGTTTAGTGAATCCGAAGGCTCGATTCTGATCTCTGCTTATAAACTTTTATCTCCGGATCGCTATCCAAACCCAAATCCTCCTGGTCACTCTTAACGCAAATTCCACTTTAAATAGTTGACTATATTTCCAAAATCAGGATTTATGATTTGTTTTTTTAAGCCTTGCACTGGAACGACAGCGCTGATGTTTTCGACTGCCGTACCAGATTTTGGTACATTGAAGCCGCAACCTGTTCCAAAGATATCCTCATACTCGTTGACAGTTCTGGCTCTATGGCAGGGATGAAGAGGACGATTTCGCAACTCACGGTCCGCACTCTGTTGGACACGTTCAGCAATAACGATTTCATCAACATATTCAGTTTTAACGAAGAAATCACAAGGCTTGTTCCTTGTTTTCCTAAGGATATGCTTGTGCAGGTAAGTGCCAATATCAACACTCAAATACAATTTGTAATTCTCGATTTAGATTAAGCTAATATCAATATTATTTAAAGGGTGGTCTCTACTATTCTATTCCCTTTCTTTTTTTTATGTATTTTGGATTAAAGGGTGGGTATTGGTTTGGGTGAAGTGAGGTAGGTAGTGGGGAAAAGGGCGTGGCTTTCCTATATTCAGCCAGCCCATGCCGACTTGACTTCTGCGCAGGTTGTTTTCTAATTGTCAGCCTATACATTATTACCGAAACTTTATTAATGTATACTTTAAAGGTTAAAAATCTCGGTGATTCACGAGATTCCATTCATTCAAGTAAGTAAGTACTTGGGGCGTCACAGGCCTAGAGAAAACTAGCCTCAAAATTAAAAATAATCATTTATACATACATACGTATATTCATTTCATGTTTATTTTCATAATGTTTCTTTAATGCAATTTCCCATGATATTTTTCAGGCAACTCCGGAGAATATCCTCTTATTCAAGGAAGCAGTGAAGTTAGTCAATGTGTCCGATAAAGCCAATTTCAGACAGGCCCTTACTACAGCGTTTGAGCTAATGATAAAAGTAGGTCTGCAATATTTCTGTTCAAAATAGACTTTATATGTTTATAATAGATTTATGTTAGTTTATAATGTAATTATCAAACATACGTACTCAATATGGTTAAATAATACACTAATGATAGTTTCGGGAGGGACGATATACCTTGGAAAAGTAATCCATGATATATTAATATGCGTTAAAAACGTCCAATGCACCACAGCTATCGATAGCGTTTTACGCATTTTAATATATTCAAGAACTACTTTTCGGAGGCCTTGGAGCGTTAGAATATTATCGATAACGCTAGCGCGTTTTAAAATATTAATAAGAGTAAAAAGCAATCGACAGCAGCGGCGTGTTTGATGCTTTTGGATTCTAGCGCTCCAATACCTTCGAAAAGTAGTCCATGTATATTAATATGCGTTAAAAGCATCCAACGCGCCACTACCGATCCCGTTTTACGCTTATTGATATTAACAGTTCACAAAAACAGAAATTGGGTTACACTACTCCATTTTGTAACGAATATTTTAAAGGACATATCAAAATGCTCATAAGCTCTATCTTTTTCTCTTACCGGTGCCCCAATATAGCTGGACTTTTAATATTGTAAATAACAGTGCCAACTTACCTTCTGCCGAATTTAGGATCTCCCTCAACTTCACGCATATTAAGCATGTATTCAAGCACTAATTTTGTTAGGAATTGGTGCGTTACAATTTGATCAGCAGTGGTTGCGCTGAGTTAGGATGAGCCACTGCTACCTATAATTTCGGTTGGCAGTGGTGGCATCTCTGGCACACTTAATCTGGCTTGTACATTTTCATCGCGCTTAGTCTCAAGAATGTTGTCAGAAAAAAATGAAGACAATATGAAAAGCGAAAAAGAAAAAAAACTGTAGATTTTAAAAGTGAAACATCTCCATTTTGTTTAAAAAATTAATTACTACTGAATCTTACTACAAATTAACATAATTTTAGGTTTCTGTTCCGTAGGTTGTCACTTCGAGTTTATTTACAATTTTTAACTGTTTATTCGTTTCATTTTTAATATTTTCCAAAAATAAAGTTATCATGTGCTTTAGTATAGAAAAGAGAATGTAATATGGGTAATGATCACTGAAGTGTCAAATGACTAATGTTCAGTAAAAATAAAAGGAAAAAATCTTTAATTGGATTAATTCCTATTAAACAAAAACTATATGGTATCTGTTCCGCAGGTCGTCGCTTCGAGTTGAATCACAACAAGTTTTAACTTTTCATTCGTTTCTCTTTTAATATTTTTTCAAAAAATACAAGTTATCACGTGATTTATTAAGGAAATTAGAATGTAATTACGGGAAATGTGTATACTTCGTTAATCATTTCATCTATAAATGAACGTTTCAACAAACTTGTATCATCTACACTTCGAAATGTTATTTGAAAGTTTTTTTTCTTGATGAAATGATTGCCAAAGCCTACTTATTACTCATAAATACATTCTCTTTTACGTACTAAAGCTCACGATAATTTGTATTTTTGTAAAATATTAAAAATGAAACGAACAAACAGTTAAAACTTACAACTCAACTCGAAGCGACAGCTTGCGGAACAGATACCCAATAAAATAAAGATTTTTTAAATATAAAAACCTTTCATTTTTTTTAATGAATTTCGATTATCTGAAATTTTGATTATCCGAATAAAACTCGAAGCGACAACCTTCGGATCGGATGTTAGTTTGTAGTAAGATTCAGCTGTAATTAATTTTTTTTTAACAAAATAGAGTTGTCCCACTTTAACAATTCACGGCTCATATGTGTAGATATATACATATAGCATGCGAATTATATGTTATTATACATTATTACCATATAATAATTATATTTTTTATTTATCTTTGGCTTGAGGTAGGCTGCCTCCGTAGTGAGTTTTTTGACCTTTCTAGAGTCTGTTTTGTTCCCCGCCATTGCTAATAATAACCCGATCAATATGGCTGCTATTGGATCGATTTATCGTACATCCAATTATAAAAGATAGTTATTTATAATTAAAAAATGAATCTGAAGTAATGATCATTTGTATTACAAGTTTTTTTTTTATATATCTAATATCTTTCATTCTATTTACTTGGTGTATTATTATTAATCAGTTGTAAATTTCAATACATAAACAGAATTATATATGTTTTACTTTCTTATCTAAAGTGACTGGATTGTTTTCACTTACAGTTGAAAGTTGAAACTTTATTTAAAAATAGATCGTTTATAATGTTAGTAAAATTATTAATATATATCTTAAAAGTTACTTGGAAACGTAGATGTGTTAATATTTATCTTCCTTTGTTACTATATCAAGTATATTTTAAACTGCTAAATAAACAAGTTGAAAGCTATATTTAAAAAATAAGTGGTCAGAATCAGGCAAAATACATCACAATGATTTAAAATTAAACAATTCGTTGTCAATAACGATCGATTTTTGGAAGATGTGATTTATAAAATCAACTGAAATACAACTTTGTTCAGTCTGATTAATATATATATATATATATATATATATATATATATATATATATATATATATATATATATATATATATATATATATATATATTTTATTTATGCTTCTTTTTTAATTATTTAAATATACATATATATATATATATTTTTTTTTTTTTTTTTTTTTTTTTAATTTTGAAGAGAAAAAATATATATATATATATGTAAGATTGTTTTGACGTGATTTTATTCTTTATTTATAAAGGAATTAAATTACACGTTCTTTCAAACTAGTAATTAAACACTTGTAACAAAATTAATTTAACTAACAAACTTTAGCACATGTGTTTTTATCAAAAGTCTAAACAAACACTGAAGGTTACAACAGTGAGTTATCACATGCAGTAACCTTACACCTCCACCTCTGAAGACGATTCACACGGAGAAAAAGGAAGCAGCTTGCTGGAATGAAAGAAATTTGAAATCTTCTTTTTCTTTCCACTTGCGACTTCATAAAATGTTGGTGAAATCTTTCGGACGATTGGAAAAGGTCCAATCCGTACGGGGTCAAGTTTGTTGCGATTTAATTTGTTTCCGTTCTCGATGTAAACCAAATCGCCAATCTTGAAATCATGATGTCTCCTATTCTTGTCTATTCTAGCCTTATTTATTTGAAAGTTCCTTAAAGAATTTTGAAAAGCTAATTTTCGATCCTCTTCTAAGGAAGATGTATTGTCTTCGATAAGAGGAGATATAGACTGTTTCTTCCCAAGAAGTAAGTATGATGGTGCGAATCGTGTTGAGCTATGAATTGTATCATTATACTCATTGACACATTCCTTTGCGAGAATCGGCCAGGCTTTATTTGTCTCACTGTTTATTTTGCATCGTAAACGATTCACTAGCGTTTGATTTAATCTTTCGTTAAGCCCATTTGATTCTGGATGATCAATGCAACAAAAAACAATCTGTATTCCTTTTTTTTCCAAATAGTTTTTAAAATGGGTTGAATTTATGGAAGCATATTGGTCGGCTAATAGGACCGAAATATTATAATTTTTAGCAATCGGATTAATCAGATTAATTAAGTCGTGAGCGCTTTGACCCTTACTCGTTGAGATCCATGCATATCTGGTGAAATGATCCAAAAACCAATGTGCATGTATTTCTTTGGTGACCGATTCCCTGAAAACCCTCCAACAGTATCAAGTGACATTATTTGGAACGGGTCAGTGGCAGGACCCAGTTGTGAGAGAAGGCCGATAGCTCGACTGCGACGGGCTTTATTTCTAACACATATCTGGCAACTTTTACAGAAGTTATGGATTGCTTTGTCGAAACCCTTGAAGTAATAATGCGGTCGAATCGTGGCGATCATCTGTGCTGGACCAATGTGACCGTAATGATCATGAACCAGCTGGATGATTTCATTTCCTAATTTTGGAGAAACAAATATTCTCAGTTTGCCTTTTAATCTTTTAAGGATCATTCCTTGCTTATAGTCAGTCCGTTTTGCTACTTTTAACTCCGGAAAGTGTTCAGCTTGGTCTTTTAATATCTGAGGTAGATCGATCAAGTTCACGATCCTGATTGCATCTTCATTATTGAAATATTCCAAAACCGGATTTCTTGATAGTAAGTCGGCTAGAATATTTTCTTTGCCTTTTTTATAAATAATGTTGAAATTAAATTGTGATAAATAAAAAATTAGATCGCCAAGAATTTCATCTGATCTGGCCTTAGTCTTCAAGTTTTCTAATGGCTTATGATCGCTGCATACTGTAAAGTGGCGTCCTATTAAATAATATTGCCAAAATTTTATAGCGTCTTTGATCGCCTTGCATTCCAAATGAATGATGTTTAAACGTTTTTCCCTTTCCGATAGTTTCCTTGAATAATAAGCTACAGGATGCAGTATTCCATCTTCTTGTGGCTGTTTCAGAGTAGCGCCTATCCCTTTAAAACTGGCGTCTGTTTCTATAAAGACGGGCTTATTATAGTCGTAAATTGACAGTATTGGGGCCGTACATAAATAATCTTTTATCATATTGAAAGCTTTTTCACAATCACCGGACCATTCAAACTTCACGTCCTTTCTTAATAACCGATGTAATGGTTCCAGTTTTTGAGAACTATTTTCTATATATCTTAAATAAAAGTTTATTGACCCTAAAACACTTCGTACTCCAGTTTTATCCGATGGACTTTGTAGGTTTTTTATTGATACTAAATTACCTTCAGCTGGTGAGACTCTGTTCTTTGAAATTGTATGACCCAGATATTTAACAGATTTAGCTGCAAACAAACACTTGACTAGTTTTAGTTTGAATCCTTCAGCGTCGGTCACCTGCAAAAATTTTTCGATATGTTCAAGATGATCTTCCCAGGTTTGAGAGAAAATCAAAATATCATCGATATAATTGATGCAGAATTTTTCCAAATCATTTCTTCGGATAATGTTTGATAAGATTCTCTGGAACGTGGCCGGAGCATTTTTCAGACCAAATGGAAGGACTTTGAACATGAACTTTCCATATTTTGTTATAAACGAAGTTTTTTCTCTGTCCTCTTCTTTTAGTGTAATACACCAAAATGCTGAATTAATATCTAAAACCGTAAAGTATTTACAATTTACAACTTTGTCGATTACGTCCTGTATCGTAGGAAATGGAAAAACTTCTGGAACTACCAATTTATTTAATTTGCGAAAATCGATACACAAGCGTGATTTCTTGTTCTCCTCTTTCTTGAACGCGAGAGTTACAGGGGAAGCGAACGGAGAATCAGATTCTTCAATAATTTTTGCTTGCAATAATGCCTTAATCTGACTTCGTATTTCTTCATCGTCTGGAATTGAGCATTTATACGGTCGACAAGTAACATATTCATTAGATAACAATTTTATCTCTGCTTCTTTTGATTTCACTTTCCCAATATCAAATTTATCCTTTGCAAATATGTGTTTATGCTTTTCTATTAGCTTTGCAATCTGCTGTTTTCGCTCCTCATTTTCAATATGATGTAAATTGACGTCGAACTCTTCTTTTTTTAAACTTTCATTAAAATTTAATTGAGTATTATCGTTGGGATCATTATTATTAATTGAAACTTGATTATCATCTATTTGAATTTTTTCCATCTGATCTAATTTAGATCGAATAAAATTATCCTCTCGATCACTATTGGATCGGTTTTCATGTAAATCTATCACATTGTTGTTATCTGTTCGTTGTAATATTCTTAAGTTTTCATTTTGAATCAATTGAAACTTTTTTATGGCATCAATCCCCAATAAGATGTCATAAGAAAAGTTTTCATTCTTGACAACATAAGTTGTTATGTAGTCTGTAATATGTCCAATACGAAGTAAAATTTTAGCCCGGGCTGAAGTGAAATTTAATCCGCTGATAGTTTTCAATACACTTTTTTTTTCAATTAATTTCAACTTTAGCAAGTCAGCAATTCGTTGAGAAATTAATGTAACGTTGGAGCCACTATCATAAATAGCCTTAGTTTTAACCTTATCACATATGATTACATTAATCTTTATCAACGGATCTAATTTCGCCCGGTTCTTCAGTTTAAATGTTTGTCATCCAGGTCTGTTTGTAATATTTCTAAGTCGTCAATCTCAGAAGATCCTTCAGTTATGTTTGATTTTAGTTTTTCTGAAACTTTACTTCGATTGCGGCATTCCGATACGAGGTGGTATCGATTCGGAAAACCAATAGCTGCACAAATTGAACATGCTGTCCTTTGAACTTTGTTCTTTGAGTGAAATTCATCTCTCTGAAAAGTTTTTGGGCCAGAAATTATTTTAGATCTAGGACTTGACGGATTTTCCTTCTTCTTTGTAGAAAACGAGTCCTCTAGTTTTCGGAGTTCCGCATATAAGTCTTCAACAGTGTTAATTTTTTCTCTATCAAGTTCTTCTTGAGCTTCTTTCGGCAATCCAAAAACGATGAGGTTGATACGGGATAATTCAGTACCCTTAGGTTCTACTTCTAGGCATAACCTCTCCTTTATAAGCGCGTAATCGATTAAAGACCCACCCAAGTATTTGTAGTTGAAAGCTTTCCTAACAATATGCCAGCCTTTATCTACAAAAACGTTCAAGAATGACTCTTTCCAAGTACTCCAGTGACCATTTACACCTATTTTCTTTAGATTTATTTCAAACCAATCTTTTGCTGGGCCCATGACAAAAAAACGCAAAGCTTGAATCTTACCACTATCGGAATTTATCTTGAAGCGGCTACACTCTTCTTCAAATTTAGTTAACCATTCTTTAGGATCTGATTTATTCCTTCCAAATTTTTCTATAACAAATTTTTTTTCGATTTTATGAAGTTTTATTTCCTCTTGTTTTAAATTTAAATATAATTGGGTTTCTAATTGTCTAATCCGATTTTCTAACTCTATTTGTTCAGCTTTAGCAACCGAGGAATTTGTTATTGGGTCACATTCTTCTAAGGGAAACTCTCTAAAACAAACATTAGCAGCTTCATCGAAGTATTCTTTTTTTATATTTTCATCGATTTTTACAGAAACTGTTCTATAACCTGTTTGGTTCTTAATAGCAAACATTGCATTTTTTATGGGTTTTTTATTTAATAGAGAAATGTGGATACTTACATCTCTAAATTCTTCTGGCACTAAATACCAAGTATTCCTATCAATGGTTATACATTGAATCACAAATTCTTTCTCAACTTTCTTAACCACTTGAACATGAAGAAAATCCATTTTTTTTTTTACTAGTTGAAATCTTGTAATTTAATTTGTAAGATTGTTTTGACGTGATTTTATTCTTTTTATAAAGGAATTAAATTACACGTTCTTTCAAACTAGTAATTAAACACTTGTAACAAAATTAATTTAACTAACAAACTTTAGCACATGTGTTTTTATCAAAAGTCTAAACAAACACTGAAGGTTACAACAGTGAGTTATCACATGCAGTAACCTTACATATATTTTAGATTAATTTATTGATATTTACAACTATAATAATACTACAAGTAAATCTGCTAATATGAACAGTGACATGAAAAAAAAAAAACACTTTTGGAGAAACTACCCATCGGTAGTAGCACTCCAATAAAGTTAGTAGAATGTCTCGAGGCCATTTTCTTTTCAGACGCCTCGGAGGGTTATCAGAAATAGTATGGGAAGCAAGTTGAGAGCCTAGTGGATTCAAGAGTGGATTTATTTTAATTCTCCAATTTTGACACCATTCTTGAAAATTTGATATGGGATTGAAGAGATTGGGATGCAACAAATGGATCCTTATTTACTGATCACACACATGTGTCATCAGCGTACGTAGTGAGGACAGTGCTTGGATGGGTTGGGTTGTCAGCTGTATATATCGTGTATAGGATGGGACCCAGGATACTACCTTGAGGAACACCGGCAGACTGGGTAAAGAGGGAAGAGTACGAAAAATTATGGTTTACTTTAAAGGTTTTATTACTGAGGTAGGAACTGACAATAAGGAAGTAAGTAGAATGTAAGAATTTACGGAGTTAGTACAGCAGACCCGGATGCCAGATTCGATCAAAAGCCTGCTCTACATCGAGAAAAGCTCTCGTGCAGTACATTCCGCGCTCTAATGCGGATGAGACAACGTCCACCACACGATGGCATTGCTGGATAGTGGAGTGTGATGTTCGGAAACCAAATTGGTGATCTGGGATTATTTGGTTGGATTCTATGATAGGATCAAGACGTTTCCGAATGAGTTTTTCAAGTATTTTGCCCATTATTGGTAGGAAAGATATAGAACGGTAAGAAGATGGGAGTTCTGGTTGTTTTTTTAGGTTTTGGTATCATCTTAACTATGGATAATTTCCAGGGATCAGGAAAATATGTGGTGCGGAGTATGGCATTGTATATATATATATATATATATAAGGAGTAGGATCGCTTTCCGAGGAAGGGGTTTTAGAATGTCGGATGTGATTAGGTCGTGCCCAGGGGCTTTGTTGGCGGGTAATCATAATTAAGATTTATTTTATTTATTTATTACAGCCCTTCATATTTTTTTATTAATACCCCACTCTGTAGAATCTCGAAAATACTGTAACAAGCACAAATATAAGCTAATTTATATTACTTTATTATTAACAATTATATCTTCAGCCCTAGTGAATTAGTAGTTAAGTCGAATTTTCCAGGGAGAGTTAACTGTATTGGAGGAAGCGGATTCTTATAATTCTTGTAATTTTTAGCGTGAAATTAAGTTGTAAGCAACCTCTCCATTTCGACTTATCGCCTCATTTACCGGGGCTGTGTATATATATATATATATATATATATATATATATATATATATATTATATTATATTATAGCCTTATACAACGGATTAAGCAACTGGGTATATGATGAGTGGATATTTCAGATGTTTCTGGATATTGTTGCAGTACAGAAAGCAGAGGCAATGCTATAATGATATTTGCAATCAGGCTATAATTCTGATAACCGACAGTGTTCCCGAAAATACGACAGAAATATTTCAGAAATATAACTGGTTCGAGAACAGGACGAGAATACCAGTTCGAGTATTCACCTACCTAATTGGAAAAGAGCTTTCAAACGTAGACGAAATAAAAAACATGGCCTGTCTGAACAGGGGTAAGTATTATAATTAACTATTTTCGGAAGTAATTATTATTAACCCTTAGAGTGCGAACCGTCGATAAATCGATTCTCTATTAATGCGTATAAATTGCGGAGCGTCGGAATATCGACTATTGCGCAGTGTGATTTTAGGTATCGATCTGTGCGGACGTGTCGTAGTAGTAATCGATATCTAAAACCAAACTGCGCAATAGTCGACACTCCGACGCTCCGCAATTTATAAGCATTAACCCCTTAGTGCACGTTTTTTTTTCTAAAAAAAACGACAAAAAATAAAAAAAAGATTTTAATTTAAAATAATGAATTTTAAAACATTGTTTTAGCCAAAAAAAAGAAAGAAAATAAATCAATATTTTTAATTTAATTCACATTGCAGAGTGTGAAAAACAAAAGATACCCACTTTTAAATTCGCACAATAACAACTCCAAACCTTGCTCTCTTAACTGAATATACTGCACCCAAACTAATCTCTCTATATTAAGCATTAGGCTTTCATCAATGCTTATCTCTTTCCGGAATATATAAACTGGATCATTTATTATTTCATAGATAGGCCAAATTTTATAAAGTTTTGGGTTGGGATGAGTATTTCTGTCAAATGATTCATTATTGTAAAAATTTAAATCTTTTTTGATGCTTTGATATCTTCGTAGGTTCATTAGTTTGGGAAAAACTGGGGTACTCCATATTTCATTAGTCGACCAATATTTTCTTTCTTCTGGTTTTTTGATAAGGCACTGAAGAATATTTATTGCCAAAAAAATCATCGTTTCATTTTTATCGACGTGTTTCCATTGACTGCCAGATCTGCCCTTGAATAAAACAATTTTATTGCTTACAATCGTATGTAAACGATAATTATCAAGAAAAATATAGTTGTTTCTGTGCTTTTATATGGTCATTTTAAATTCGAGTGCGAAAATTACAGCAGCATAAAATACGGCACGGCTGGAATTATCTCGAGTGTGCACAGCTTGGACCGTTTCGTGGGCTAGAATTAACTCGAGCCTGTGCCTTAAGGGGTTAGTTAATAGGGAGTCGATTTATCGACGGTTCGTACTCTAAGAGTATAATACAAACACTTTAATGGCCACTCATATATTTGTGTAATGCTACCGCCGAAAGTTTTTGGCTGCTACTACAATTTCAACGCAGACAAGATTGGATATTGCTATTGCGTTCGAATTTCATTATTACATCTTTGTTTTAAAATAATTATTTTTTTATTGGCTGTCTTTAATTTTAATTTTTGAAATTAACACTATGCTGAGTTGCCATGCTGAAGATCCTAGATTCAATTCCCGCTCCAGGCAAGACTTTTATTTAGTGTTTTAGCAGCCGGAGTTGGGTCATATAGGATCTAGGACCCTCCTGGGGCTCACCCAGCCTCTTTAAAATGGGTACCCAAAAAAAGCTGGCGGTTGAGCGTGATTTAGGACAAATCACCTCCCTGCACAACCGCTGTCCATGAAACAGTTCTGTCTCTATCATGTACTGAACCTCCTTCACGGTTTGTTGTGGCACAGTTTTTTTTTTTTTAATCAATGTTCATATTCATTTAACATATGAATATGTGTTAGTGTTATAACAATAAATCATTACAACTGTAATTCAGTAGGAAAATGATAAGTCCTAGTAAAAACTTTTTCTGTATTTCTATTACGGACCATTTCCTTAATATTTAACAGGGTACTTCGGGCACATCAAATCTTTGGAAGAAGTTCGAAGTGAAGTATTGAAGTACCTCAACGTTATCGCTCGGCCGATGGTACTTCAAGTCGTCGAACATCCACTTTCTTGGACGCACTCCTTCGTTGATGCAACTGTACGTAAAGCAAATAACAATGTTTAATAACAATTTGCATAACCGTGTTATGACTGTGGACTTTTTTTCAGGGGAATTTGGATACAAGATCGGCCTCCAAAGATTACAGATTCATGACATCAGTCTCAGGACCAGCCTTCGACAAAAGGCCTAGCGAAAACGTAAACGAGGTAACTATGTGTTTACTTATTTGTTTAAATTATAATTAACTGTTCAAACAAAAAAGAAGACTAGTCCTAAAATATTTCGTACGATTATTATTTTCGCAGACGCGCCTCCCAGAACTTCTTGGTGTTGCTGGAACTGACGTGCTGATTTCAGATATTAAGAGTCTGACTCTGCCTTATAAGGTAATGATTTAATCAACAGTAAATTATGCTTGTAATAAAATCAGTAATCATACTCAAATTGATATTTATTTTCATAATACTATTAAAAATTGTATTGCAACCTTCGAGACCGCTCTGAGAAAATACCTCGTGATACATTTTTTAACCTCCAATTTATGTACAGAAATCGTTCTTTGCGCAATTAAGTTTCGAAAGCTATAATTATGCCTTCTTTATTGTATTTTTAATGAAAGGGAATTAAATCATAGTTAAAACTTAGAAGATTTAAAGAAAATCGAAGATGACTTAAAGATGCCAATGGAAAAAAAAGTGAGAACCATGAAAAGGGTGTGAGGTATAACAGATAAGATTAAAAAACAATTAAATTAAATAAAAGAAAAATATATAAGTGTCTCTCATTTTTTACCAAATCTTTAATCATGTTCATATTGATTGTATAATATAAATAAATGTTTTCCACCCAATTGCACGAATAGCGGTAATGGAGAATAAAGTTTAAAAATAAATTGCTGTTTTATTAATTCGTGCTCAATTGATTTAAGACGCTTTAAAATATACATTTAAATAAAATATTTTTTAAATTTATTTATAGCTTTATCATATCAATAACTTTAGTATACTAAAATAAGTGAAATATAATTTAAAGTGGTTACAGAATGATGGAAATATAACTTTTTTAGCAAAGGTATTTTTTTTTAAACGTTTAGGTCAGAATGAAGGAATAGAAAAAGATTAATAATTTTTGTTAATTGTTTTAATTTTTAAATATTATTATTTTGAAGAGAAAAGATTTGCCCCGGCCGGGATTCGAACCCGGATGTCTCCGTGACAGCACTCTACCAATTAAGCTACCGGAGTCGCTTTCCAGTCGGGACAAATCTGTTCTCTTATCTGACCCCATGTCTCCGTGTTCTCGCAATTTTTGCGATGTATACACGAGGACGAATGTTCTTTGAGCATTACTTTAATTTTAGGATCTTGTTGACTTACGTCATATTACTATTTATAATTTTTTTTTAATTGTTTTAATTTTTAAATATTTTCATTTTTAAGAGAAATTTGAAAACATTGAATCAGATAAGAGAACGGATTTGTCTCGGCTGAGAGGCGACTCCGGTAGCTCAATTGGTAGAGTGCTGTCACGGAGAGACGGATTCGAATCCCGGCTAGGGCAAATCTATTTCTTCAAAATAAAAATATTTAAAATGATTAGTAATTTTTTTAAAGTGTTTATGAAGTTATTTTGATTATTACACGTTTATAATTATGTACTTATCATTTTTTTATTCGTGTATAATTTAGAAAGCTATTACAGAACAGCAATTGAGGTCTTCGAGGAGAATGACCTAAATCACATTATTATGAATTTCATCGATTTTTACAGAAACTGTTCTATAACCTGTTTGGTTCTTAATAGCAAACATTGCATTTTTTATGGGTTTTTTATTTAATAGAGAAATGTGGATACTTACATCTCTAAATTCTTCTGGCACTAAATACCAAGTATTCCTATCAATGGATATACATTGAATCACAAATTCTTTCTCAACTTTCTTAACCACTTGAACATGAAGAAAATCCATTTTTTTTTTTACTAGTTGAAATCTTGTAATTTAATTTGTAAGATTGTTTTGACGTGATTTTATTCTTTATTTATAAAGGAATTAAATTACACGTTCTTTCAAACTAGTAATTAAACACTTGTAACAAAATTTAATTTTATAAATATTACAAATATCAAAATATTACAAAGCCATCGAGCATTTAGATCATTATTGTACATGAATAATGCAAACAAGATAAACAATTTATTCACTTAATTTATTAGTTTAAATGTAAGTAAACAATATATGAGAATAAACCCTGCATTATTACATATATTTTATTTCAGATTGGAGCCAATGGTTACGCTTTTGTAATCACTAATAACGGCTATTTACTATTCCATCCTGATTTGAGGCCAATTGTAAGTACATATTTATTTTTAATTTTTTAAACAATACGAAAAATTATATTATCCATATTCGCTATTCGATGTTTAAATTATGTTCATTACTGTGTATTATTAAATATTCATTTGGTTAATGTAATTTGGAATTGGGATTGGGATTAATGTAATGTAGAAGACACTAACTACAGTAACTTTAATTGATTCCCTGCTTGTGTTGGTCCAATCATGATCCATAGAAATCTGAATGTTACAAGTTATAAATAAAGTCATTTGATTTTAGTATTTAGTCTAAATTAAAATGAGAAAAGCCCATTTAGAGAGCAATTGTAGGAAACTTCTACTATTAAAGGTTAGTATTTATCATTATATTAAAGTTGTTGTTTTTTCAAATTGTAAATTTGAACTAAATTGCAAATTCTAGTTGGCTTTTCCATTATATAAAGCTCGTATTCTATATTATTCCATTCCTCCATTTGTATTTCTTTATTTTTACACATTTTTTATAAACAAGAAAATTAATAATTGTTTTTTAAGCACGTTACAGTTAACTTTAGTTAGTTATAGTATGTATTCAAACTGATTTTGGGAGTTTTTACTAAAAAAAACCCAGTAAATTACATACAAAAATGTAAATGGTATTCCATAATACTCTACTCTCCTCTATGTTTTATATATTTATTTATTTTTATTATATTTACATATTTATTTATATGTTAAGGATAATTCCTTATTTTTAAATTTGTCTTTAGTTAATATTTTGTCTTTATTTTGTAGCGCTTTGTTACTTTATAATTAAGTCCCTTTTGGTGTTAGTTCTCTATACTTTTTCTTAAGTAATGTCTTTATGTTATGTGATTATTTATTATTCTTTATTACTTTATGTTATTCCTTATTCGATAATGCTCTATAACTATTCCCTCAGTTTTTAGTTATATCTACCTAAGGGTTACCAATTTTGTTTTATTTTTTTTTATCACCCACATCCCTATATGACTGTATATATTGCCATTCTTTACTATATATTATTTTAATTTAGATTTATCTTGTATATTTAGCCCTGAAGAAGAATGTGGGTCGAAACCTTGGCTTTATAAACAGTTCTTACTAAAGAGAATTTTTTCTGACCTCCACGCGGACTATTTTCTTCCATATATATATATATATGCTCAACAAATATTATTCAATATTTAATAAATTCTGCTGATTATTTTACAGCACGATGGGGAAGTGAAGCCGAATTACAACAGTATTGACTTGACGGAGGTTGAACTTCTCGACGACCTAGTCACCGAGCCGCGAAAACCTCATGAAGATATATTGAAGGTGATATTAATAATGATAATTATAATCATAATAATAATAGCAGACAGTAAAAATAATACTTATTTTAAAGAATTATTCAAATTTAGATCTCCAGAATAATTATTTCAGCTAATTTTAGCGCTCTGGTATGATAAATCAGTCCCAACGAACATGTTTCCTACCTCTAAGTATCTCCACGAAATTATAGTTGTTTTTTTATTTCTCACTTTATATAAAAAAGGTTAGTATAACATCAATAGTTTTCTCGAAGGAAAAATCAAAACATATGAGCGCTGCAATGAGTAGAGTTTGATATTGCTTTTAAGTTTGTATTTGAATATAATCACGCGCACTAAAAAAACAATTAGCATTGAATGACTTATATAGTCAATTTTTATACAACAGTAAAACAATTTTTAATTTTTAAAAATGTACATATGAACATACAAGCCTCTCTACTAACCCAAAATCGTCTTGTTTAATTTCTTTTATATTAAATATTTGTGTTATAAAATTAACTATCAAATATAAATCAAAAATAGTTCCTCAAACTTTACTATATTATATATATAACTTATATGATTCCAGGAACAACACATAAAAAAAAGAAAAAGTTAGGGTGAAATGACTCGCACGATAACTGGGTTAACACTGACTTTATTGCCATCTTGAACCTCTATTTATAGAATCTAACAGCTGTTTACAATGCCAGCTTGATATTAGCAACTATGCGATCATCGTCTTGTCTTAACTTATATATATATATATATACAAGGGCGGATCCAGGATTTTTTTCTGGGGGGGCACAACGGGCAGACGGAAAAAAAAATCAACAATAACTTACAAATAAACTTGTAATATCTATAGAAAGATTTCAAAGGCTTATTAAAATATCAAAACAATAGTTTCACTCATGTTCTTTCTGTTAATTCGACAACTATGGTCATGTGATTTGCCTATCATCATGTACTATAATGGATTCTCCATAGTACACAAAAAAACTGTCTGGGGGGACACGTGCCCCCGTGCCCCCGCGCCCCGTGTGTGTGTGTAATTTTAATGATATTTATTTATACATTATACAATATATATAATTTATATGTTTTTGTTCCAGTTGCGTGAAGTAATGGTAAATGGAACAGAAGGTAGCACCCATGGATTGAAAATAAAATTTCACTATGATGATATGGTAACTTGTTTTAGTTGATGAAGTGTCCATAATATAAATTACTTTCATTCAATATAACCCAGTAAGAACGTGCAAAAATTAGAAAAAAAAATTAAAGAGACATGAAATGCCATTGGAGAACCCTTATAAACAAAGCGAAAATGTAAAATGACTAACTAGTAATTAGTCAACCATTCACTAATTCAGGAATCATCAAATAGTATTTGATTGAACTTCTTGGAGTGAGGTGATGGGTCGGTTTGGATGCTTGGTGTGAGATGCGCTTCGTTTGATTTGTTTTATTTTTTTATATAAGTACTAATGAATGCTGAATTGCCAAAACGTTGACTGGTTACTTTTCGGTAATTTATAGATGTAAGGCTTTGTTTTTGGGAGTTTCCCAATTGCTTTCTATTTAAATATGACATAAATCATTTTTGATATTTCAAACTATCTGTATTGGAATTATTATTTTTAATAATTTAGTACGTACTATGAAATACTGTATAAAAGTAATACATATATTATAATTATTTTAGAGACGAGTTGGTGTAGAAAAGAGAAATTACTTTTACGCTCCACTAAATAATACACCATTCACCATGGGACTTGTTCTTCCACATTCCTATGGCAACTTTTGGGTAAAAGCAGGGGATGAAATACTCAAGTCGAGGCAGATGGGTAAGGAAAATATTTTAAAAAATGTAATAATATTAAAAAAAGTATTTCTTTTTTTATAATTAATACTAATAAAAAACAGTAGAGTTTCGATTATCCGAAATGGCTAGGCGAAAAAGCTGACATTTTCATTCCTATAAAATAAGTTTTTAAGAGTTATCTCTCTAAAATTTTATTTCCTGAAACTATATCATTTAATACCTATTATTATATTAATATTCATTTCCCAGTAGGAATTAGTCTCCAGGGAAGTTAGACCATCACTCCCTAAGGGGAAGACCTACATAAATTAACCAGCAAAAAAAAAAGTTCATAAGGTTATAAAAGTTATAAATATTGTATATAGTATCTGCAGTAAAATTATTTTAATTTTTATTATTTTAATAATTCCTGTTATTTTTTTGTAATAAAAGGCTTTATTCATTCATTCATTCATTCATTATATTAATATTACAAATTTCGGTAATTATTCCGCAATTTGTCGCTTCGAGTTGAGTCACAAGTTTTAACTTTTTATTAGTTTCCCTCTTAATGTTTTCAACGGTCACCTGTGGTCTAGTGGTTAGCATAACAAACTACTAAACCCAAGTGGCCCTAGGATTTTTTTAAGGGAGTAAAAAAATCCTTAGTTACCCGCCCTTCGGAAGGGACGTTAAACGGGGGTCCCGAGCCTGTACGATCTCAGGTACTCGTTAAAAATCCCTATCCTAATTAAACCTGGATAGGCAAAATTTAGAGCTCCCACTGTAGCATCGTCCGATTAGCCTTAGCAGCATAAAGTGACTTTAAATGAACAAACAAACAACTCTTAGTGTTTTCCAAAAATACAAGTTATCATGAGCTTTAGTGTGAAAAAGAGAATGTACGAGTATTTATGGCGAACGTGTATAATTCGGTGATCATTACATTTAGAAATGAACGTTTTAACATATATCAACTATCCTTCTAAATGTTAGTTGAAACTTTTATTTTTTGATGAAATGATTTCCGATATCTACTCATTTCCCCTAATTACATTCTCTTTTCCGTACTAAAGCTTATGATAACTTGTATTTTTTGGAAAATATTAAATATGAAACGAATAAACAGTTAATACCTGTTATAACTCAAGTTGAAGCGACAACCTGCGGAACAGACGCTCATAAAAATAAAGACTATTTAAATATATTTTTTTAAAATGAATTTTGGTTATCCCAATAAATAAATATCCGTTTATTTATCAGTCCGTGTTTAATACTAACCAAGTTAAAAACATACTTAATACCATTTCTTCAATTAACTTAAATTTGTGATTTAATTCATTATTAAGTTTATGAAGGAAATAACTCTTATTGTCGATTTCTTTTAAATCTCGATTGTCTAATTTTTTTTTTTTTTTTATAATTTTTTACTAAGAATGTTGAGATTTGATAAAAGTCGGTGTTGAGACAAAGCTCGTAAGTTCGGTTATAAATTTCATAAAAGGAAGCGTAGGTTTCGTTGAATAAAATCTCGCTCTGGGTGTGGACTGTATTGTGTAATTTGAAAAGAGTTTGCAACAATAGAGAAATAATATGAAGAAATCCAAAACATAGAAATAAAAGTTACTTATCCAAGACGCAGGCCAGGCCGTTACGCCGATAAAACCTTGGCTCCTTGAGTGCGCTCAAAGACCAAAAGGAGCTGGTAACGTCCTTCTAGTTGGGGTTCCTATGATCTAGAAGTCTTCCAGGGGAATTCAAACTTATTTGCAGGTGAAACGGGCATTACTTATAAAAACATGAATAGAACGGAACCACGGAAAGTAGAGAATTGGTCAAGAACTAGATTCGCTAAAATTATGCTGGATAGCTGGGGGTAAGCAAAAGAACAAGTGACAGATTTGTGTGACTGCTCGCTCGAGACTCGAATAAAAACAGTGCCACGTGTGAAAGAGTGAAACGTTAGTTGCCCCAAACAACCGCTAGAGCAGGTGTAATGTGCTATTTTAAGATTTTACCTATTTATCTTGTATGGCATTAATTTATTTACAAAAAGAACGTCAAATGGCCTAAACAGTCGGAATAAAAAAGTTTTTAATATGTTTTTAAAATCGTGTCCTACCCAAAATATAAATTTTAAATATATTTTAGGTATTCCGGTGAGCTCATTCTTTAAAGGAAACTGGAGGATTCACCCAGAATGGTGAGTATGCATTAGTCTGATAATTAGCTACTATTAATATGTTGTTTTTTTTTAAATTCGCATAATAAAATGTATTTCAATTCATCTATAAACTAATAGTATTTCTAATAGACTAAGAAATAAAAGGTTTAAAAAAAAAGAGCAAATAAAAAAAGCAATACGATAGTTCACATTTTTTTTCGGGTATGGATTAATACCGAATATCCATACTTTCTAACTTGGCAGAAGAAGTGTAGTTAATTAGTTAATTTAATTTAATTTTGTTAATTAGTTAATGAATGTTCAAGTTATGTAAACTGTTCAATGTTCAACTTATCAATAATAAATTCGCTAAAAATAAATTCCTCATAGAGCTCTGTAAGGTTATATAAAATATTCCCTTTTCTACTTAGCATGACAAAATCGTGTGTAAATATTTTCACTGCTGCTTTGTAGTGGTGAAAATACCTAATATTAATAACGTTTCACATTGATTTTTAAAACTTATATAATGTTTTGAATACAATTAACTTTTTAGAAATAAATTGTTCTTTAAAACATATTATTAAATATCTACACATATTAATCTTATAATTGAATTAGTCAATATGATCTTTAACAATTAATTTCAATTTCATTTATAACTGTCCTTTATTACTTTAGATAATCATACATGATTCTTATTAGATATTTTTATCACTCCTGCATGAAAAATATTTACACTCGATTTTGGTTTTATCCTTTATACTTCTTTAGAAAAAGTCTAATTGGGTCTCTTGCTAAAATATAGCATTTATTGATTTATTCTTATTGAAAGTGCATCGTTATAAATTCTTCACAGCGTTATGTTAGAAATTATATTCAGGATTTTTTTCCAATGAGACTGGCTAATATTTTTTATCGTATGAGATCAACCTTCAAATATCCTGTTGATAAACTTATTTTTTCCATTTTCTTTCTAGGGTTTATTGCGATTACCACAGGACCTCAGAGAGGTGGTTTAACAGTTCTGAAGATAAATTATTGCATTTTCTAGAGAAAATTTCAGCTCCAGGATGGGAATGGAAAGACAGATTTTCCTCTGAAGATGACAGCGATAGTCGTAAGTATAGAATTATTTGCTGTCAAAAAATTTAGTTTGTATTTTTTTAAAACAATAGTAAACATTAATTGTTACTTAAATTCACCTGAGATCCTAATTTAATCTGCATTCATTGATTCCGTATGGTCCAAGAGCCTACCTAAGTAATACTCTAAAACCAGCTATTAAACGATATTAGTGTATCTGAAAATCAATGAAGATGTGACGTTTTAATTATTTAGCGATTTTTTAAATTTATATCTCGCTTTGTGAGTGAAATTCATGCTCTTGGTTTCAAACCAATTTATAATACTGCTGTATGAGATATTTATATATATATATATATATATATATATATATATATATATATATATATATATATATATATATATATATATATAAAAGAATCTGAATATCTGCTATCACTTGAAACTAAGGTTTTCTTCCTTTAACAAAATAAATCTAATTAAAATTAAAAAACAACTCTGAAAAATTACAAAATCAACTAATTTAATTAGAATCATTAAAGAACTAATTTGAAAATAAATATGAAAAGTATAAAATTTCCATTAAGCTAATACAACTGAGATCCCTTCTGTTTGAAGGTTAGCCTTAAACTAGTTCACTATAAAACATTATGTAAATAATATGTACTATATTACAATATAGATCAAACTATTATTTCAAAAATTATAATTGTAATTAACCTGACCTGTAACCACTACGACCCGTGAACGAGTCTGGGATTCAGTACATGGTAGAGACTGTACTGTTTCATGGACAGCGGTTCTGCAAGGAGGTGAATTGTCCTAGGTCCCGCTCAACCACCAGGTCCCCCCCCCCTTATTTTGGGTACCCTATTTTTATAATATTTTATAGAGGCTGGGCGAGTCCCAGGAGGATCCTAGACCCCATATGATCCATCTCCCGCCGCAAACAGACTAAATAAAAGTAACTACCAGCAGCGGGATTTGAACCAGGATTTCCGGCATGGCTACTCAGTGCTCTACCACTGAGCTACTCCGGCCCCCACATACATACACACATATTTTGAATAGAACCTTATTTTATTTAAAATGTGTCGTTTATAAGGCCTTTTCGTAAATCCGCCAATGGATGATAAAGGATGGGATTGGTTGAAATGACCATGCAGGTAAAGACGCCATCTGCAGCCGCACCCAACTTCCATCTTTTACGTAGGAATAGAGTTATAAGTAGAGACAATTTTTAAACGTACTGTACTTTATAATAAGTGAGAGGAAAAATTCCAAACAAAAAACTTAACTCCCGACAGAAGTGAAAACTCAAAACTTTGGTATAACTGTGTCCATTTTTGAATCTATTAATCAATTACAGTCGGAGTAGTTTAAGTTTCGTAAATTTAAATTATTAACATTAGTCTGGTTTTCACATATACTGACGTTTAGTAAGCGATAGAGGCTGTACTGTTTCTTAAACAACGGTTGTACAGAGAGGTGATTTGTCCTAGATCATTTTCAACCAGATTTTCCCTCGATTAAAAGTAACTCTTTAGAGAGGCTGGGTGAGCCCCAGAAAGGTCTCCAGATCCCCCAGCGTTCATCTCAGACGATTATCAGATTAAAATTATCTTCCACACCCGGATTTGAACCCAAGACCTTCACCACGGCAACTCAACGCTTATTTTTATTTTCTTCATGATGTGGGATACCACCTTTTTGGCACTTCGTTGTTTATAGTATACACTCATACATTTTAACCTTCATAATTACCTTACTGTACATCTTTATCATTTTTATTGCTTGTATTCACCTTACTTTTGTTCATTTATATTTAATATATTTGTACCATTTTCTTATATTGTCTGTATTTTGCATAAAGCCCTGAAGACGTCGAAACGTTGGCTATCAATAAAGTTTTTTCTCAAATTATACGAGAAATTCATTGTGACCTCTACCCGGACCAAATTCTTCCACATAAAAGTATTATTCTTTGTATTTCTTAATTGGGCATTTGTAAATATCATAATTGAACTATTACAAATACAGGACTGAATTTGAATGATAAAAGTATATATACACGCTTTCGGCAGTTCCTATACACATAAGGTGAATGTAATTTCTTGATCTATAAACTTATAAAGATTTCTAATAAATATGTTAAATAAAATTATTTAAAAATATATATATTAAATTAAAAACCCAATGGGTCTTTCCATGTCAACACAGAATCTAAACCAGCAGAGATTTTCTTTCGCAAAGGTTCTTGAGGTGGATTTTAAGGTTTTTTAATGATTTTTTGTTTTTTTCTTGAGCATTAGAAGAGTGCATATATCAGTAAGCAATTTTTTTTAAATCTATACCAAAAGACCGAATTTGTCTAAATTGAACAAAGTTTGAGGTTTAGACACTGTGTTGAGTCGAAAATAATTTCTTAAATCAAAAATTGTTGATACTTTTTTTTTCAGAAGACTGCAACAGACGTAGCATAGATGCCAAGGAATATTATTGTAAGATGTTTATACAAATTTGAGAAGTAAACTATTCACAAACTTTTAAGTTTTTCTCATAATATCGTTTGTTTCAGGCGATAAAGAACTGATGCAGCTGCTAGTTTTTGATGCGAAAATAACAGAAGTATCTTACAAAACGTCGAAATGGTCAGCTAAAGACCGAAATGAGTAAGTTACTTGGAATTAATACACAATATTAATAATTGTTCATAGATAAATATTTATAATTATTTTATTAAAACATTTGTAGCTTGCTATTTACGCAAATAGGTTTAATTGTTACTATAGGTTTTCGAAAAAAATATAGCTATTTATTGAAGTACAATAGATTATAGTGTAATTGGATTAATACTCAGTATAAATGGATATTTAAAATTCTGGAAAATCAAAATTTCGTGTTTTTTGCTATTGTTAGGTGTACTATGCCAATTAGAAAAGTGCACATGAATTTTATTGTCACATTAGAGCTTTTTTCTTTTAAAACTGAAAAAAAATTTTTTAGATTAATTTATTGAGGTTAGGTTTTATTGCTTATAGACGCACAACATCTATGGTCATTAGCGTCTTTCTTCTTTTGGTTCAAATGTTTATTTCATTATTTATTCATTTATCATCCTCTTTCTTCTTTTGGTTCAATATTTAGTTCTTTATTATTTTTTGGTTTAACTTTTATTTCCATTTAACTTATAATTATTATATTTTACTGAAAATATTATTTTCTTTAAGAAAGGTTATCACTTTGTCTATATTTGCGGCGTTATTTCCCAGGATAGTCGAGGTTTTCCTATCAATCCCCAAGCCGTGAAAATATCTTTCATACAGGGGCAGTCTTCCAAGATGTGGGTGATAGTTAGTTATTAATTTATTGATATATACAACTGTAACAATATTACAAGTAAATTTGCTAATATGAACAATCAACCGAAATAAAACTTTGTTGAATATAATTAATATATATATTTTTTAGATTAATTTATTGACATTTACAACTGTAATTATGTTACATCAAGTAAGTCTGCTGTATGAACAAAGGACATGAAAAAAAAAACACTTGTGGAGAAACTACCCATCAGTAGCACACCAATAAAGTTCTATAGTAGAAGGTCTCGAGGCCACCTTCTTTTCAGACGCCTCGGAGGGTTATCAGGAATAGTATGGGAAGCAAGTTGAGAGCCTAGCGGATTCAAGTGTGTATGGACCTGGTCATGGAAGGATAGGTATCTAGTTTGGGCCAAATCAGCAACATATGGGATATTAAGATCATGATGGATGAGTTTGTTTGTGACATAATAAGGAGCATTGAGGATTTTAAGAAGGATTTTGGATTGTAAGGATTGGTACGAGATTAATTGGATGGTTTAGTAGAGCCCAAAGCTCAACTCCATGTTTCCAAATAGGTCTGATAAGTGTCATGTAAATGAGTCTTTTGTAATTAATTGGGATCTTAGAGCGTTTGTCCAGTAAATGTTGAAGTAGGCGAAAACGTCGAGAAATTTCTTGTCTTTTCAGTCTTTTATGAGGAAAAACTGAAATTTAATTTTTTGAAATATCAAAAACCATAAAAACTATACTTACCATTAGAAAAAAAAAGTAATATCATCATTTGATGAAAAACTTATAAAAAATAAATCAATTAATAAAAAAAAATATATTTCTACGAAAGAAATCCTTTTTTATATTTTTGATATCATGAAAATATCAAAAACTCTACCTGTGGTGTTGTGCTTAGCATAGCAACCTACTATGCCCATGATCGCGGATTCGCAGCCCAGCGGGTGGCCTCAAGATGTTTTAAAGAGAGAAAAAATCCATGATTATAATGTCCTTCCGAAGGGACGTACAATGTGGATACCAAGCCTGTGGGGTATCAGGGACTCGTTAAAAATGCCTGCCCTAATAACTCCCGCTGTAGCTTTTGATTAGCCATAGCAGCAAAAATTTACGTTAGATAAATAAATAAACGTTAGAAATTTTCAGAAAAATCCGTCCTTAATTTAATGTCATTGATAGATGTTATAGTGAATTTTATTTTACACCTTCCTTTTTTTTAATCTGAATTCTTTTTTTTTAGACTAATTTATTGATATTTACAACTGTAATAATATTACATCAGGTAAATGGTCTGAAATTTAAGTTTAAAAAAATATTTTAAGCCAATGTGATTCAAATGCGATTTTGGGTTGTGTTCAACTCCGCAACTAAATCTTTCATTAATCAAATAATATTTTCGTACCATGATCATATTTTAAAATCATTTATTATTATAAATATTATTTTATTCTTAGAGAAAAATTAGTGAAACGATATGGAGCATCGCTGAGGTTTGTCGCGACACAAAGTGGACTTACAAGATGGCAGCACATTCCGGAAGCAACAGAAACAAGCGAGTAAGTAGTGAATTTTAATTACGAAAATTCAGTTTATTTTATTTATTATTATTATTATTTTTAATAAAACTTCTACAGCGGTATGATCACTTAAAAAAGTGACAACACTCTTGGGCAATTTATTTTAATAAAGTTATTTGATAAAAATAAGAACTCTTTGAAAACAAAAAATACATAATTTTATTACATCTTCTTATGTTTTTTAAGTCTTGAAATCACAAGAAACTTAAAAAAAAAAGGGGTTCATGGATTTTTGGTCAGTGCTCTGAAAAAAATGCATTCAACATAAAAAAAAAGTAAAAGAAATTCGACTGTTTCTCCAGAAAAAAATTAAATAATTTAATAATAATAATAACAAAATATTAATTTTTTTTTTTTTATTTGACTTCTTATTAATGAAGTTCAATCCATCTGAACCCTCATGGTTTAAATAAACTCTGATTTTCACGAGTTTACTTTATATTTCTCCTCTCATGTTTTATTTCCTATTTAATAATTATAATTTTTACATTTTTTATGAGATGTAATTATAAACCTTGTTGCAGACCTTTTGGAGACACTAACAACAGAGCACTTGAAGAAGTGTGGTACAGAAGTGCTGTTCTACATCATCAACTAGATTCCGAAGCGTTTGTATTTTCGGTTCCATTTGATTCAGGTAATAAATAAACCATTCATTCAAGCCTTTTAGTTTTTTTAAATGTGTTTATTAATGTTGTTTAAAGTAATGGAAAAAAATGCGATTCATTCATATATCGCTCCTTAAAAAGAACGACCTAACTCGAAATTTGGCATTTTTTAGTTAAGCCTTCAGTAACAACGACATATCTCATATTTCATTTCTAGCATCTTTTTTTTAATAGTCATACTTTGAGTTGGACCATGTTTGAACATGAAGTTTTACGGTAATAAAATGGCATAAGTTAAAATCAAAAAAGTTATAAGTTTTTAAAAATTGTCTAATGGTTAATAAAATAATTTTAATTTCACCATTACAATAGAAATGCTTTGCATTAACAATTCCCAAATTACTAATTTTTTAACCCACGTGGAAATATTAAATACCTCTATTGAATTTGTTTTTTTTGAGTTATGACGTTGTTCGATTGAAGGAGCGATAGTTTAGCGTTGTGAATGTGTTTGTTTTCCAAAAATTATTTTCTTTTTGGAAACCAAATACATTTCTATATTTAGAAAACATATATTCTTGCATTCATTACATACATAAAAATACACTCTCTTATTTTAATTTTTCGTTCCCTTTTCTAAAATAATTGACTCC
Source organism: Arma custos (assembly GCA_037127475.1). Taxonomy (NCBI): domain Eukaryota; kingdom Metazoa; phylum Arthropoda; class Insecta; order Hemiptera; family Pentatomidae; genus Arma; species Arma custos. Next base: position 48,573,465 of record CM073761.1, read on the forward strand.
TGATCAAAATAATCCATTTTCTATTTCAACCCTAAGGTAATGAATGATTTTTTTTATTTTTATATCTTACAAATATTCTCCCTTGCATTTGTATATTAATTGATTTAATACTAAGTAATCCCCCAGTTACAGTAAAATAGTTACATTATCTTCGTCAAAGTACCATGCCTTGGTTAATATCATTAAATTACCTTAGTGCAGCCAAACAGCAATTTAAAGGATTTTTTCAAAAATGATTATTAGATCAATTTATTTATTTATTTGATTATTATATAATTTTTCAAAAATAATAATGATATTTAGCATTCATAAGTAAGGTTTTTATTATCATGAGGATGAATACATACTGCATTTTTCAAGTCACTAGTATTCCATTCCCTTGCTGTTGTAGTTTATACATATACATATTATATATATAATCTTTATAACTTTTTATACTTTTTTGTTAATTGTTTTAATTTTTAACTATTTTTATTTGAAGAGAAAAGATATGCCCCCGGCCGGGATTCAAACCCGGGTCCTCTGTCTCTCCGTGACAGTACTCTACCAATTGAGCTACCGGAGTCACTCCCGGCCGGGGGCATATCTTTTCTCTTCAAATAAAAATAGTTAAAAATTAAAACAATTAACAAACAATTATAAATAGTAGTATGACGTAAGTTAACAAGATCCTAAAATTGAGTAGTGTTCAAAGAACATTCGTTCTCGTGTTTACATCGCAAACATTTCGAGAACACGGGGACAAGGTATCGGATGAGAGAACAGATTTGTCCCCGACTGGTAAGCGACTCCGGGAGCTCAATTGGTAGAGTACTGTCACGGAGAGACAGAGGGCCCGGGTTCGAATCACGGCCGGGGGCATATTTTTTCTCTTCAAATAAAAATAATATATAATGCATTATTACGTTTAAGTTGATAAATTTATAATTAAATTAGTTATTTCGTAAATTTCAGGAGCTGATGATAACATTAAATTAACTGCAACACATGCCATTTTTCCGAAAGATGGTGGTCATGAAGCACCGGGGTCTGTAGTTGGTTTTCAAATACGACATGCGGCTTTAAAAAGTAGGTTTATGCAGATCACATCAAAGGAATCCAATGTGAGTGTTAATCTTAACATATATAATTAAGATTTTTAGATTTAAATTAAAAAATGCTAAGTAGATATTAGGCAAAGCCAAATCACCCAAAAAATGATAATTTACCTATCATCTCTTGGGCTCGTACGGAGGGGAGGAGAGGGTGCAATATGCCCCCTTGATCATTAAATCATCATCAATAAATAATTGAATTATGCTATAAATTATTATATATTATATAGAAACTTGGAACCTCTCCACTTCTACATGGAATAAATTTAATTGAGAATAATACTCCAGCCCCTTCTCTTTTAAGTTGGATAGGCCTTGTATCCAGCATAGTTTTCTTGTAAGACAGTAAAGGATATTAATATAATTGATAATATAATCGATATAAGAAAAGAATAATAAACATGCTTTTTCACTATATTCAGTTAATTCCTTGCTTTTCCAACATCCCCTGGCTTTCCAATAAGATGCTCTGTAAGCAGGCTAGTCATTTCCTTAAATGAATCAGTATTGATTAATAGAATTTGTTGTTTAGTTGTTTTTGTTTCTTTTTCGTAAATAAGATATTCATTATGTAACGAAATTATTACATGCTAGCTCATGCATTTAACTGTTGTTATTAATTTATTTATTATCTTTAATTGGTTAATATCTTGCATTATTCATACTTTTTATTTTTATATAATTTTTTGGCACATTATATATCCATGCCTTAGTTCACAAATGTGTTAAGTGCATTTTTTTCAAAAATGGGTTTTGTTATATAAATAATATGGTAAAGTTGTGATCAGGAAGTAATAGATCATATATTGATACAAAATTAATAGAGAAGCTGTGAAGGTTACAAAAATATATTGTGTGCTTAAACTTGAACTGTATTTCTTGTGTTAAATTATTATAAAAGTTGACTCCTATAAAATCTTGTTTTCGGCACTTAATACATATGTGAACTAAGGCATCGGATATACTTTATGATATGTATAATGTGTTATGTATATTATATATATGTATTATATGTATAGATGTATATTATGTTTCTTTTTCTGTTCATGTTTTTTATTCTAAAGGGACTTAGTCCCAGAATAAAAATTCTTTTCTATTTCATAATTATATATACCAAAACAATTTTAAATAGACGTTTCATTCAATAAAAAATTTAAATATTTTTTGAAGAAAAAACACCTGTCACATTTACAGTGAATATCATTTTTCTCAGTGCCAGGAATGTGCTTCATGTAAATCAGATAGTCTTGACTGTTACCTCATTGATGGAAATGGATACGTAATATTCTCAGAAGTGAATAATGATACTGGAAGATTTTTCGGTGATGTAGAAGGTGCAATAATGGAAGCGATGATTTCAAAAAATATATTTAGGCATGTTGTTATGTTCGATTATCAAGCAACGTGTCCAAACGAATCCACCATAATAGTGAATTCGGCATGGAATCTACTTTCAGTGAGTAATTTATTATATATAATTAAGTCATTTATTATTAGAATCTATGTTCTCTCCAACTTCGCAAAAAATGGTTTAATCATTTCACCTACGATTTGTTTTATGTCTTTACTTCCCCTCCATATGCACACACTTACACACACCACGTTTATTAATAATATTCTTGATTTAGATGAAAACACCCCAATTCTAAACTGACAAATAGGGCATTTGTTTTGGCAGTTTTTTATATATTTAGGTTTTAATAGGGAAATTCGGGTAGCGAAAAAAGTTAACATAAAATTAGATATGATGTTTTAAACATGGGGCAATGGTTTAATTTATAAAACTACCTAATGAATCCTAAAATTTATGTTAAGAAGGACATTTACCAAAGAGTACTGCTATAGACAGAGGCGAAGGGAAGTGCTATTTAATATAAACTAAAAATATTAGACATAAAAGAATATACTTTAGAAGAATATATTAAAAATGTTTATGATAATACAGTGGGTATATTGTAACTCATGTTTTATTAATGGTAGTAATAACAGCAATTTCAAAGTGTATCGAACATTTAAAGCTAAAAACATATGCCTTCAAAAAAAAAAATATATATATATATATATATATTTTTTTTATTTATGGTTCTTTTTTAATTATTTAAATATTTTTTTTTAATTTTGAAGAGAAAAGATTATGTCTTGGCCGGGATTCGAACCCGGGTCGCCCGTGTTTCTAGCGCGGTGCTCTAACCACTGAGCAACCAAGGCACGCATTCCAGCTAGACAAATCCTTTCTCTTCACTGATCCTATATTTGATGTAAGTCAACGAGATCCCGATTAAAGTAATGTTCAATGAACATACTTCCCCGTGTATACCTCGAAAAATTGCGAGATCACAGGGATATAGGATCAGTGAAGAGAAAGGATTTATATATATATATATATATATATATATATATATATATATATATATATATATATATATATATATATATACATATATACATACATAATATGTTGATTATAATATATGTTCTAAAAAGGTTTCAGTCAAATGACCGTAAATTACCAGAAGTCATTGATACTATGTATATTTACTTTAGTTTTACGTTTACTGAATTTATCATCAATGTGATAATAATTGTAAGCAAATTATATTTTTTAAAAACAGTGTTTCAATTTCAATTTTTTTGTTAAAGCCATTTTCTTCCATGGTGAATCTTGTAAAGTGGATATTGGGTCGAGCAGTTTGGATGATACTTGAAAGTGAAATAACTAAGTTTGTATACAGTGAATCAGATGAAGGTATACCTTTTTGATTTAATATTTTTATAATTTACAAACTAATCAGAGTGGTGAATTATTTTTATGGCTTTTGGTTCATATACAGCAACTGAATAGTATTGATTTTGCTATTTAATATTTTATTCATTTTAAAAAGTTTCTTGTTTACAATATATTTATTTATTTATTTGACGCGAAACAGCCGTGAAAGACTACGCGACTATGATGCAGGGTTTTTTTTCTTTTTTGTTTTTCAGTCTCTTATAGGCCCATCTTTTCCTCATGGTTTCACTAAAGGCCTTTTTTCTTTCTTCTGTCCAGGTCTTAGATTTAAATTTTTTTCCTTCTGCCACTAGAACTGCATTTTTGAGGAATTTTTGGTATTCAGTTCTATGCCGTGTTTCTGTGTTTCTTGTTTTATTTGTTCTGTATATCCTTGTCTGAATTTGTAGCCCATAATTTTGGTGAACATTTTTTGTTTAGTCTCTCCTCGTTCATCCTCATCATGTGACCTTAAAATCTGAGTCCCCTAAACCTCATTTCTGTCTCCAAGTCACTCATTTCAAAGTAAATTTCTTTGTTAGATTTCAGCCGGTATCCTTCTGGTGTTACTTTGGGCCCATGGATTCTCCTAAGAATCCTTCTCTCTATTTTAAGAAGTTTGTCTAAACTGGGAAAGCACATAGTCTCTGTCCCGTACAATATCACTGGTTTTACCACTGTATTGTAGTGCCTGATTTTGGCTTTTTTGGAGAGACATTTTTTATTATATATACTACTCGTTAAGTAGCATAAATTCTCCAAATTTTTAATTCTGTACTGCATCATTTCCTTCTCAGACAAGTTTCTGCTTATTATCTAGCCCAGATATTTAAAACTTTTAACCACCTGAATTTTACCGAAATCTGTTTTCACTTCTTTCTTACTAAAGTGGGCGTCTGTAGTCATAAATTTGGTCTTTTGAACGGAGATTTTTAGTCCAGTTTTTCAGCTACTTTCTTCAATGAATTTATTTGCCTAATTGCGTCTTCTTCTGACTGCCAGTAGAGCTAAGTCATCCGCAAAAGCCAGACACTTTACAAGGATATTACTCTTCTGATTTCCTATTTTAGCTCCTGATGTTTCTTTTTCCCATAATGTCTTCACAACTTTGTTGTTAACAATGTTGAAGAGAACAGGTGAAAGTCCGTCCCCTTGTCTCACACCCGTTTTTATCTGAAACGGTTCGCTGATACTCCCTCTTAATTTTATTTTTGATTTGGTCTCTGTTAAGGTTTCTTTTATTAGATTTATGGTCTTTTGATCGACTCCGTATTCCATCAGGGTTTTTAGTAGGGTTTCTTTGTCTAAGGAGTCGTATGCTTTTTCAAAATCGACAAAACAGATATAAAGGTTTTTCTGTGGCCTAGTTAGATAATATTTCATCAAAAGTTTTAGGCTAAGTATCTGTTCTTGGCAGGATCTTTCTTTCCTGAATCTATATATAATACATAAATATATATATATATATATATATATATATATATATATATATATATATATATATATATACATATTGAAAAGGGAAAGCTATTTCTAAACGTTTTTTGAATCTCCCTTCATTCAATTTTTTTTCAGACTATTTTGATACCAAAGATGATTCAATACACCATGTTGAAGTCACTGAAATACCAAAAGCAACTAAAAAGTCAAAGGAACCCAAAAGGTCTACTGAACCATGTGATAAAAAGGGGTATTTATATCTGCTTCAACACCTGAACAAGAAAGAGGGGTATTATTCTCCTGAACCAGTTAACTGTTCTAGGTATATTAATTATTAGAGAAATTGATCATAAGTGAATGCTTAATAAATCTTGTAATTAACTTAATTTTTCTATATGGTATTATTATTATTATGTTTTGTAGGCCATTTTATGTTAAACGAGTGCCGCATACTAATTTATTACTTATTGTGGTAAACGTCCTCCATCAAAGTTGTTATAGGAAGTTAAGCTCAACTATGGAAAGAATTGAGTATAGACATACTAACAACACTAATAGTTCACTTTCTCCGTCAAGTTGTCAGAAACTAATGTTAAATTCATTGCCAAGAAGGAGTCTGTCGGGATGTTTTAACACTCACCCATCTGTAAGTAAATCATTTCTAGCTATTTTTTATTTTTTTATTTTAAAAATACATACTTTATCTATATTATTTATAAAAAACTTGTTCCAGGAATCTGAGTTTTATAAATGCTCCAAAGCAAGCTCCTACAAACCCTGCATACTATGGATTATTGTTTACTGTATAAGTTTATTGACAATAAAACTGAACATATAATTTATTGATAATTAGTAGATCCAGTTCCTAATTACGATATTTCAAAGTAATCTATAAGTAAATAATAAATAGCAAAGTAAATTAATTTATAAAATTGGTATAAATTTTATTACACGACTATTACTTTTCAATGACACTTAAAAATAAATGTTTCCCTTTTTTGATGGAAAATATTGACTAATCTGTACAAAGAAAGAAAAATATTTTTTAATTTACTTATATTATGCTTAAACACTCAGATCTATCAGATTGTTCCATTTATTAGTTTAGGAGGACATTCAGTTTTATTTTCCTTATTTTCCATTCAATTCTAGTTCCTGTTCTCTTATTCCCCATCATAGCAACTAGCAATCTTAGCAATTAATTGGAACCATCACAAATTTCTAGTGAGCCTAAATAAATTAAAATTTAATTTCACTTCTAAATTTAGTTATGACCACATTTGAGTAGTCATTCATAATTATATAGCAATAACTATTAATATGAAACAATCTGTCCATGGGAAATATTTTTCATCAACAGAATAAATGATTTGCCTAATTACCAAATATACTTCTAATATTGTCTGAAGCCTTGTAAAAAATATATATATTCGTTAAATATATTTCAAGATCAAATGTTTTTATGTAAAGCATAATTTAATAAATAATTGTCAATTTAGGCAAGGGTTGTGTATGACTGAATAGTTTTGACAATAAGTTAAGGATAAGCATGGATAAAGATATTTACTTGCTCTAAAATTGTGGGTGTTAAATTTAAAGACATTATTTCTTGCTTCCTTAAATTGCTACTAAACTATCCCGATATTGAAACAACTGGTTCATAAACCTGTATTGATTTAAAGGTTGTATTTTATAATTGTGTTTTAGAATATTTTGAAACTTTGAGAACTATTTTTCATCATAATTTTAGAAAAACTCAGTAATTTACATGGAAAATTTTAATCCAAAAATAGCAATTAAAAAACACTATGAAGTTGAATTAGTGAAAACTTATAGTTGTGTACAACTAATGTCATTTACAATTAAAGTATAACACTACAATGATGTAAGCAATATTGAATTTCTTTCTGTAATCTCATTCGTGAAATAATTACAGATTATATTCATTTTAGTTAAATAAACTAATTTTAATTATTTCATAACTTTTTGAAAATTAAATGAAAAATTGTGTGGTTCTAATTCAAAACCCGAATTTATAATTTTCATTAAAAAAATAACTGTACTTTCTAAATTTGTGGAAACTTTTGAAAGACTGGTTTTAAAAATACACAATTTTTTATAACAAAAAAAAATTTTTATAAGGTTCTTTATAAATTAAAAATTATTTTCATATTTTAAACAAATACAACTTGGAGCGTTGTTAAAATTTTATTTTTAGAAAATCAAGCATAAATTAAATGTTACATTAAAAAGCAGCAAAATAGTATAAGAAATAGATAACTTTTTTCCTTCCATTTCGAAAGAAAAATATAGAGAATTATTTTTTTGTTATTTTGAAATGGAAATATGTGAAACATATAGTCGTGGTCACCTAGTAATGCATGCATGTAAACACATGCACACACACACACCACACAAAAACAAACACACACACCCAGGTGTTGTTTGTGCATGAATTTTTGGTTAGTGAAAGCAATTTGAAATGATATTAAAAATAATCATGTGAATATATATTTTCCTAAATTCAGCCATAAAATGTACCTTATGTATAATTGTTAGCTTAAATAGAATAAAAATTATTAAAGTTAATAAAAAATGAATCATTTTTATACATATTATGTCAACTATTAAAGAGCCCCTTATTTAATAATCAGTTAAGGCTATGTTTACAATAATAATTGCACTTTTAGTATATCTTACCATCATATACATTTAAAAACATGTCTATAAAATATTCATCATACATATATTTTAAATATTACATTAAGGTAATATTTTAGCAAAACATCTAGACGATGATACAAAATTTCAAATACAGCCACATACTTATATATCTTCATATATATATATATATATATATATATATATATATATATATATATATACATATGCATCAACAAATAAACTGTGTATACACATATTATTTATTGTTTGTATAAGTATTAATTATTCGATTATATTACATATCACAGTTTAAATATTTAAATCAGTTTAGCATTAATAGATATTCAGCATTAATCAATAGTTCTTTCTTTCTTTACAACAAAGATAAATTAAAGAAATAACTTTTTTTTAAAAACTTGACTAATTTCCAAGGAAGTTTCACTAAAATTTATAGTTGTTACGACAAAAGAATGTTTCTCATTATAAAATATTTGATTTAATCTTCAGCTGTAATCGCCAATTGCCTAATTTATTTGAAACAAGTAACAACAAATTAACACTAATGAGATGAGTTGTAATAATATATTTCATTATCAATAAAACCTTTTCTACTACAATTCAACTAAAATAAAATAATAAATGTTTAACTCTTTATCTTTTGTAGTTATTACTGTTATATATGCATTGGCACATTCAAACATACTCATCCAGGATATCCCTTATAAATGCTAAAATTATTCTTCAGAAAATAAATCAATAAGAACTATATTAACACATTTTACTTATTTAAGAGAAAAAAAGTAATGTGTTGTTTTTTACTGAGATTGTAAGTTCTTAAAGAAAAGTAATTATGCCATGTCATGAATATTTCCTCCATGTTTGTTGGAATAATAATAATAATTTATTATAAATGTTAGAAAATTTAATTAACATACAATAGTAACAAGAATATTAATTAAATCTAAAGGTAGCTGACCTTTTTATACAATAACTATTTTCTTTCCATTTTAAAAAGCACTAGTAAGATAAGTAAATAAGCATTATAATAGAAGAATCAAAATAAGAAAAGTAATAAAAAATATGTCTTTAATATTTTTTTGTTGTTTTGGTTTTTATATTTGTTTTATTTTTTATAGTCAAATTAGTACAGCTTCAGGTTATAAAATATTTATACACAACAATTAATTTACTAAAATACTGATTTGGGATATCCTGTTTATACAGATGTTTAATAGCAGTTATTTACTGTCAATAAGGATTAAATGATCAAATGGGCAGTACATTCGGAATTGGCATTTTTAAATACTTATTTTAAATTTATATCACAGATAATTAGCACATTAAATATGAGTGGTCTATAATTAATGAAACATTAGCCAGTAGAAATACCTTAAATAACTTATAACATTTTTAAAACTATAATAATAATGTTAATTGATAACAAATAGTTTATAGAAAAAATTAGCAAACCCTTCTTTGAATAGATAAAAAAAATTAAGTGATCAAGTTCTGGAGCAGCATAAATTGTTAACCACTCAATTCTAATAGATATAATCAGTTTAAGAACAGTACTCTTTTTTATTTATTAATTTAAAGACTATATTATCCACTGAAGAAAATAGCCTACTGCAAATATTTGCAATAAATATGAGGGTGAAAGGTTCACAGAATGTCCACATATTTTTATATCATTTTCCTGCAAACAAAGCAAAAGAAATACATCATTTTAGTACCAAACTTTGTACTATATAGTCATTCATATAGTAATTCTTTACATTTAATCTCATATGAATACCTTTTCACTCCTGTTGGCACATTCTGCAACATTCCTTCTGCTTAGGTTACGCCCAATTTTACAGCAATAATCATCATATTTCACCTCAGTAGGCAATATTCTTATTACTTTGTTTTCATATTTCGATTCACAAAAATGATCAACAACAACCATTATCAAGTTACTATTCGGAATATCCTTAACAACATATGGCCTACAGTGGGAAAAAAAAATTTAATTTAAATGATTCTGAAACAACATAATACCAATCAGTCTTTGAAACAATACCTTTCACACCCATTTTCATTATTTTTTTTTTCAATAACTTTCTTCATTCTTTTTACATCCAACAAGTATAAATTCACTTTCATGTCACAAGGTTGTGGTCTTGTTCTGTTAATGATAATTTTGGATAGTGGTCTATCATTTTTTGCTGGTGGAATATCAGCATTAGCATCATCATACCCAGGGTAAGTAGCTAATCATAAAAAAATTAATAATAGTAGTTATCAATAACTTTTATAAACTCATAAATCATCAATTACTTAAAATATAGATAGAAGAATAGGAAAAATCACAAAGATTGATCATACCATCAAGTAACAAAAAAATAGTAGCTTCCATTAAAAGTGTAAGAGAAAACATATAGCTCTGGCAAAATCCTTAGCTATAATAATTTTGACATTCTATTTTCAATAAACTTATCTTTGGTGCTTTGGTATAATAAATGTTATGATTAATGTATTATTTTTTTAACCATTAAGTATTGATAATTCCCAGATTCAAAAATATCATGATTACAAAGTGTATGTTTATATACATACAAAAAAAGGCCTACATTACTCCACTTTAATTAAAATAGCAATCAAAACTTACCATCACCAGAGTTGTATGCGAAAGCACCAACAGAAATCCATTGTAAGTTTGTCTGAATAAGAATCCAAACTAATTTACCTAGTAGCCAATTAACCACCCAGCCAAAATAATTAATAGGCTGAAAAAATTAAACTTTATTATAAGAATTCCCAATCTTCATCTACATTTTAAATAACTACAACTTACTGAGTTCATTTTGCATGAATGACTTGGTTCACCTTTTTCGCTACTAAAACAAACTGCTTGGTAGTCATAAATTGCAATTTTTTTATAAATTTCTTCTTTAACTAATTTATCCATTATATAGCCCTTAACCTCTCCAAAAAACTTTCCAGTGTCTGCTCGAGATTCAGATACTACGATAAACCCATTATTGTCCAGAACATAGCAGATATAAGCATCCGAATCGCATGTCTTTTCACAAGATTTCTCTTCACACTAAAATAAATTTATCTAACTTAATTATCAAACAAAAGTAATAAACAATTAAATTAAATAATCGAACCATATAGGAATAATTGGCATTGATAATGTTTACATTTTTAGAAATAATATGACTAGAGGAAGTTTTAAATATATAGCCCAGCAACAGCATCTATGTGGATCGCAAATGCAATTAGAGAAGCATATCAATGATTTTTCTTTTGTGCAATGATGACCAAGATTATTATTAGCATCTTAAAAATTTGAACAACCAATCATTGATGTTTACAACAGGCAGGATGTAACTAACCATCAACTAATTGCATGTATATATGAAGAAAGAAAAAACCTATATATAATAATATAAATTTACCGATGATATTACAAAACAAAAAACTATTCTAATGTTCAACTTAGACAGTTTTGAACATAAAAAATAAAAATAAAGGCTCAACATGGCTCTAATGAAAATAATAGCTTACAGATGATGTGATGTTTTTGAATAGAGCAAATAAAGCAGAATGGTGAAATTGAAAGCCAACAACAGCTGCTGGAGCTTCACGGGATCCTTCTGAATGAAAAACTGCATGAGTTGCAGTTACCAAGGTATCATTCTTATCCCCTGTAATTAAAAACAAAGAAATTAAGTATCTTTTTGCATGTGATAATGTTATTTTCAAATGCAGACCGAATAGGAAGAGTTTATAATAGAAAAGCCGAAATTAAATATCTATCATACCTAATTTGTGATGGCATCCTAAATTTATAAGGGATGAGTTGATAGTTTTGTATAAGACTTTGGTATTTCAAAGAGTCTACCAGAAAAAAAGATAGTAGTGGTAAAATTTGTTTATGTTTACTATCAATGCAGCCTACCGAAATACTTGACTATTGAAAAAGCACACTAAAAATAACTTCAAAAGAACCTATTCTGATTTCAAGAGGTTAGTGATATTTATTTATTTGTTTTAACTATTTACTCTCTTATACAACTAAAAAGTATATGTAATTATTTATTATTAATCCTAACACCAAACAATACTATAAGTACCTCAAGTTGTTTGTCTGGATGCCAGCTCACAAAGAGGCCTGTAGGTGCCACCCTATTTTTGGTCTGCATTAATGAGATTTAATATTTTTCAGTACTGATGATCCTTGAGTGATAATCTGATTAGTTATTAAGTAAAATTTGAGAAAATAATAAGAATTTATTTGAAATCTCCCTTTAAACACCCACTTATAACCTTTTATTTTGGGGCGACCTGTGGTGTGGTGGTTAGTATAACAACCAACTAAGCCCAAGATGGCGGGTTCATAGCCTGACAGGTAGCCCTAGGGTTTTTTTAAAAGGGAGTAAAATATTTTTGGTTTTGCCATCCTTCGGAGGTGATGTAAAATTAGGGTACCGAGCCTGTAGGATTTCAGGTACTCTTTAAAAACCCTTTCCTAATTAAACCTGGATAGGCAAAATATAGGACTCCCACTGTAGCATTGTCTGATTAACCATAGCAGCTTATCGTGATGTTAAATAATTAATCAATCAAACTTTAATTTTACATGTAACTCCTGATATTTAACAAACTGGTCCTACGCGTTTAAAGACAGCCTTGAAAGTTCCTCAACAATTTTAGTTTTATTTAACTAAACTTATACTCAGTTCTTTTAAATGATGCATATATGTGAAACAATGTCACCAACAAAAAAGTGCAGTAATACAGTGGAGATAAGTACAGAAATTCATTGAAGTCTTACCTATAATACCATTTTCATTTTCATTGAAAAGGCATTCCAAAATCAATAGAAAGATAGATCGAGGTAGTTTATTAGATAAACAAAATCTAGTACTTTTTGAAACTATTGTAAATAGTTGATACGTTTTTATTTTTCTGCCAGTAAGACTTACTAAATGTAAGAAAGAAAAGTTTATAAGTTCTTTTAGCTTATAAGATTATGACAGCCTTAGTATAATCAACAGTTTACATATTGAGGAATACTTAAAGAGGCATAAATTGATTCTTTAACGTCTATTTAGGATGATTGTTATAAATGTAAATTTTTTAATGTTTTAATGATCTGCAAGATCAGTATCTTTACTGTATATAACCACTCAATAATCAAATATTGCCTCCTTATAATACTGCTATATGAGATATTTATATATATATTGTATAGCAATATTATAAGAAGGCAATATATATATATATATATATATATATATATATATATATATATATATATATAAATATAAAAGAATCTGAATATCTGCTATCACTTGAAACTAAGATTTTCTTCCTTTAAAAAAATAAATCTAATTAAAATTAAAAAACAACTCTGAAAAATTACAAAATCAACTAATTTAATTAGAATCATTAAAGAACTAATTTGAAAATAAATATGAAAAGTATAAAATTTCCATTAAGCTAATACAACTGAGATCCCTTCTGTTTGAAGGTTAGCCTTAAACTAGTTCACTATAAAACATTATGTAAATAATATGTACTATATTACAATATAGATCAAACTACTATTTCAAAAATTATAATTGTAATTAACCTGACCTGTAACCACTACGACCCGTGAACGAGTCTGGGATTCAGTACATGGTAGAGACTGTACTGTTTCATGGACAACGGTTCTGCAAGGAGGTGAATTGTCCTAGGTCCCGCTCAACCACCAGGTTTTCCCCCCTTATTTTGGGTACCCTATTTTTATAATATTTAATAGAGGCTGGGCGATTCCCAGGAGGGTCCTAGATCCCATATGATCCATCTCCCGCCGCAAACAGACTAAATAAAAGTAACTGCCAGCAGCGGGATTTGTACCAGGATTTCCGGCATGGCTACTCAGTGCTCTACCACTGAGCTACTCCGGCCCCCACATACATACACACATATTTTGAATAGAACCTTATTTTATTTAAAATGTGTCGTTTATAAGGCCTTTTCGTAAATCCGCCAATGGATGATAAAGGATGGAATTGGTCGAAATGACCATGCAGGTAAAGATGCCATCTGCAGCCGCACCCAACTTCCATCTTTTACGCCACCCCGCTCCCTACACTAATTAAAACAAACTATAAAAAATAATAGAAATTAGCATTCTTACTTGATTTATTATTAAAGAAGATTTAAATTTAGGATTAGGTAGGATCTGATGGGGCCTTAATGTATTGCTGGGGAAATTCACTCAGGTGTTTGACAATTTGTAGTTAATAAAGATCAAGTGTTTTCTAAAAGTGCCTCTCAACCTCAAAATTGATTCATAGCTAATAAAATAGTTAATAGACTGAACTACCTGTAACTATGATTTGAATTTAGATCCAGCAATTGGAAATCTATTACCTTAATGGCAGGGTAAACATTTATCTTAAATAAAGATAATATGAAAAATTATATTATGTATACTTTTTTAAAATAAAAATCACTATTTTGGAAGAAGACTGACATATCTCCAAAAGCTGTATTTTTGAGAAAACGGGGCATGAGGTTTCCTTAGAATTTTATAATTAGTTTTTTGAGTATATTAGTAAGTAAATGCTTAGAAGCAGCTTATAATTGTAATAAACAAAGCTCAGATATATTGTGACACTACCTTATGAAATAAAAAATCTAATTATATTTACCAGCATCAAATGGGACAGAATAGACAAAACTATCTGGCTCCACATAGTATTGCTCAACTGCCCGTTTATACCATGTTTCATCTGTAGCTTTATTGTGTATGTTACTAAAATGTCTGAAAAAATATGCAACCAATAATTTTTATAGCAAAGTATTTAGTTAAAAAATGAAAAATATTTTTTATGAATACTCTTCCTATTTCTTGACTCACTGGTTTCCATTTTCTGTTTCATTTTCTGGGTTCAGAGAGATATCTTGCCACCGTGTTAATCCACTTCTTGTAGCCATAAAAACTAGAACTAATCCAAATCTTTGCTTCATATCTTGTCTATGAAAAAATGATAAAAATACAATAGTTACAATATGTTATATATGTATATTGCATACAGAATACATGCTATTGTATGATACAATTTAAAACTTAAATGTTTAATTTGATTGGTTTGCATCATAATTACGACTAATAATTATCAAGCTAAAGTAAAAATAAAGTCTATAAAACCATATCTTCATACTAGCCCACCAGTAACATGCTTTGCCTTAGAGTTAAATAGGACACTTAAAAATAATAGCTCATAAGGATTTTTAAATCAAATTGTTTTCAAGAAATGCGTTAATCCTTATTTATAAAGCATTGTGTAACTATGTTAAATTATTTTATTTTTAATAAAGTGAAGACCATCTAACACTAATTATTTCTGGATATCAGCAACAGATATTCAGACAAAGTATCTTCATAATAATCTAATAAAAATAGGATGTATAGTACCCATTAGCAGTACAAACACTTTAAGATTAGTATTCTCACTTCGCTGTTTGACCTTTATAATTGAAAAAAGAAAGTGGTGAACCGATTCTTTATTTTTAATTGTAGTTTGATTAGTTTTACTGATTAATTAATAAATAGCCATCAAGGGTTAATTTTAATCAATGTTATGAACTTGATTTCCAATAAAAATTACAATAACTGAATTTTGTCCTCCTAGATCAGCTAATGTAGAATGACTAAAACCATTAGAAATTGTTTGTCAAATGATGTTATTTTATTCCCTTCCCCAAATCCTTTTGAAATATGATATAGAAGTATTTAAAACTTTTTAAGTATAAAAATAATATTATTTTCTTTTATTGAGAATAATTCTGCAACATATTAGCTTAACATTATTTTATTATGAATTGAAATAAATGAAATTGTAATTATTTTTTTATAAAATAGATAAAAAATATAATAACTTAATTTTATATAAATAATAAAAATATAACTTATTCAGTAAACAATCACAAACCAACATTGAGGAAAATCATGAAGCTTGGATTATTTTTAAATCCAAAATTAAGTCAAGAAGTTTGATGAGTTTGCTAATAAAACCTTATGTAATCAGAAATTAAGATTTACTATGCCATATTTAGTTGTGATTTTTTTTGCATAATAAAATTATTAATATAAGTATAATAAATTTTTGATTATTTTAGCAAAATATTGAATTGATTTTAACTCAATAAATGCCAAAATAGTGAATTATTATTGAATCTGAACAATTTTTTTTTAACAACACATATTTTGTTATATTATTACCTATCATAAATATTGTTTGTCAAAATAAGTGTTGTTTGCAATAATAATGAGCTTGTGCCATTTAGCTTAATTCACTCCATATAAATTCAGATTTTTTATTTATAATTAACTAAAGTTTTCACAATGAGAAATGGTACTTTTATTTTATATTGTTTTTCAAATTATAAAAATAAATTAATTTTAACAAATTAATTTATTAATTTAACATTTTTGACCTCTTTTATCTAGCTGTTTACCCTTTATTAGTTAATAATATTTTAAAAAATTACCAGACAATGTAAAAAAGTAATGATACCTAAAATTTTTAAACATAATATTATAAATATAAAATAAAAAAATTATTAAACAAAAAACATGCCTATAGAAATAAGTTTTTAAATTTAATAAAAATGTAACTAATATGTCTGTGAAAAACACAAACAATATTAATCATTTTTTATTAAAATCATGAAGTCTACATATTATTATATCTTTATGCTAGTCACAACACCAATTTCTAACTCAAATGATTCTGATTCAAATATATATAGTTGAATTCAGATTTTTTATATTAATATAAAAAAATACAAATCCAACAATATAAATTTCAATTTAAACGGATCATGAATAATATTCAATACAAAGGTTTTTATTACTTATATTTTCTTGACTAAATATTTTTGCATGATTTAATAATACTTTTTAACATAGACATATACAAGAAACATTTTAAAAGAATATAATAAGCTTATATGTACACTTAAATAATAAATTTATTTTTTGCTATTCAAATAATGTTTTAAGACACACTTCTAATATTTTAAGAGTGTGCTTAACATATGAAATACATTGTTACTTTACCTCGACAACAATGCCATCAGCTTTGCAATGGGGCTTATAATACAATACAAAATAGATGTTAGTGCAAATTATTTATAAATGTGCATAGGTTTTGAAATAAAATAAAACATGGGATTAAAAAAAAGTGGGTATCTGAAAAAAAACATGAATAACTTAACAATGTGAAATACAGATCCAATATATTTTGTTAAAATATTTTTAAAGATGATTTGTGATATATGTTCTGAAACTTTTGCAGAATTTGTGACAAGACAAAAAGACAATAATATGATTTTGAATTAACTAATTCAATATTTGAATTAACTGCTTGTATTAACCAATTGATATTCAAGCAGTAGCATGAAAAAATTATTTTTAAAAGTACGAAAACCAAAGTTGCAGAGTTGTTTGGTACTAATATGAATTTCAAGGTTTTAAAATATACATGAGCTCATAACTTGAAACAAAATTCATACATACACTAATATATACATGAATATACATTTCATACATACACACACAAACCTGTAAATTATTATTTTAGATAATCATTATATCATGATCTGTGATAACGAGCTTGAAAGAGATATAATTTAATTATTTCTGATTATAGCAAAGATCACATGTCTATAATAATTAATCAGTATCTCTCATACATCTGAACTATTATTATTTATGTATTAATAAATCAACTACTAATATTATTATGTAATAATAAACCAACCAATGATTTTTAATCTGAATAAATGAAATTTAAATAAACTAATGTTAGTTCTATTAGCATGATTGATTAATTTTAAAACAGTAATTTTTATTAATTATAATTATTCTGCTTAATTTTTATCACTATTCTACATTTCTCAGTATGTAGAATAGTTATCACATCTTCAAAATCACAGCACACCCCATTCATCCATCAAGGAACCCTTAAACAAAATATTTTAAGCTCCTATTTATTCTTCCATGAAACAAATATTCTTATTAAGAATAGGTCTAATAAGATGTCAGTATTGCAGTTGTTTTCCTCCAAATAATCCATCTTAAATCACCTACAAACTTTCCTTCTCAAAAAAACTTTCTTTTTAGTGCAGACATTTATAATAAAAATCGCGCAACAACAAGGGGTTCCACACATAGATACCAATTGATGAATATCACTCAGTTCCCATATATGTGATCCACTTTTATACCACTACTCCAACATTACATACCTACACTAGGCAAAGACATTCCTTTGATTCTATCTGTTTTTCTAGCTCTCACTCCTGAACTTTCTTCACCATCATTCATGAGAAGCCCAGTAAACTGGAGCCTCTTTCATAAATTCCTGACCAAAAACACCTTCTTCGAATGCCTTTTAAAATCTGAATAATGCAGTGTAATCTATTAACTGATTTAGTGATGCAAAAGTAGCTGAAAGCTTTGTTTTATTATTTTAATTAAATATTTATTTTTAACTATTTATTCAAATCAAAATATTTAATATATACTGTATATATAACAACACAATACTGCTAGGCAGTACCTCATTGGAAATAAAAAAATTCTCTCCTTTATTTTTTGGGAAATGTGGCCGTGAAGTTTTTTGGGAAATGGTCACTAATGGTGGTTTTATCAAAAGTGGAGATAGGCTTCAACTACAAGTTGTTATCAGTTATAATTCAACCAATATGCCATGGATATGTTTAATGTCCAGACTGTTGCTGAGTGAGGCTGATAAACTTTCAGTATTAGCCGGCTAAGCATTGTCAACTTCTTTAGCATTGTTCTAAGGTTTGCTACCAGTCAGCTTCACAAATTCACAATTTTCAAGCTTTGCTAAGTCATTTATAAACCCAACTAACATATTGATTTTATGAACCAATGACAATGCTACTCAACTTAAGAATATGTATTCATTTTAGTTCCCCAAATTTTAGTCCCCAATAGACACCTTGATGGAATGAATTTGTATTCCAAGACAATCCTCATATTAGAGACCTCAAGTTTTTCAATAAAGAAATCAATATATTAAATTTAACTTTGATGACAAAAGCAGAAATACAATGAATAAAAAGTGCCAAGAATTTTGAGGAAATGATTTTTCGAAATATAAGTGAGTCAATCAGTGATTGATTTAAAAACAAGTCAATGATATTTAAGTTAAAAACAACACAATTACATGTAAACTCACAAAGAAGGTTGAATCACACAGATCCACACAATAAAAAATATATTTGAATAAATAACAGTAAATAATTTTGAAAGAACATGCTAGCCTACTTTTAATTTGATGAGGCTATTAATAGTAAGAGAGTACATTTTGTATAAACCCAACAAATTTAAAAAAGCACTTTAAATTATATTGTAAGAGTATCAATACTCTTTGAACTTGTTTTTCTGATAAAAAAACATTATTAAATGATGCCTATAATTAAGGTAAATGCACTATTTTAAAAAATGCTATGAGAATGCTGATTCAGGACCAACAATTGTACCAGAGGATAAAATGGTCAGTACTACATGCAACTACAAGGTTTTCCCACAAACTACACGGTGCTGATCTGATGTGACTCCAATGAAGTTGGTTCCCTGGTGCTGAATTTTCTGTTAAAAGCATCAATATACCCTTTCTCTAAATCAATGAAACAGGTATAACAAATGATTTTTTTTTGGTCCATCACAAGTGCAGCTTGGATATGACCTACACTTAGTAGTTAATCTTGAATTTTCATATTATATTGTTATATTGCATAGTTTTTTTTAAATATGATAGAAATGGCTTCTGAGGAAGATAAAGAAGAAAAGGTTTATTTTGTAATATTGTTGTGATGGCTTTCAATAAACCTATTTTTAATATTAACATACATTAGTAAAACTGTTAGGAGTAATGATGAGCTTTAAATGAATTTGAATGCTTTGATTTTGTTGGTGAAAATAATGATGATAGATTTAAAGAATTCTCTTTCCTAATAAAATAATTAATGGAAAGTAATAATTTTGTGGTTGTAAAAAAAAAAAAAAATGATATTCATAGTCAGTATTCCAACTGAAGCCCAAATTGATTTTTTATTCTCATTTTTTCTAGTTTCTTAAGGCAGATTTATAGTAAGTGATAAAATAGTTTTATTTTAATTTTTTCACTCAGTCTACTATTAAAATTCCCTTCATAATAAATGGCATCTTAAAAATTGCTGCCTTCCAATATTTCATAATTGCAAATATATTTTATTATCTACATTAACCTAATTATGACCCATGAACAAGTCTGGGGTTCAGTACATGGTAGAGGCTGTACTGTTTCATGGACAACGGTTCTGCAAAGAGGTGACTTGTCCTAGGTCCCGCTCAACTGCCAGGTTTTCCCCCCTTATTTTGGGTAACCTATTTTTATAATATTTTATAGAGGCTGGGTAAGCCCCAGGAGAGTCCTAGATCCCATATGATCCATCTCCCACCACAAACAGACTAAATGAAAGTAACTGCCTGGAGCGGGATTCGAACCAGGATTTCCGATATGGTTACTCAGTGCTCTACCACTGAGCCACCCCGCTCCCTATATTAATTAAAACAAACTATAAAAAATAATAGCGAATTAGCATTTTTACTCGATTTATTATTAAAGAAGGATTAAATTTAGGATTAGGTAGGATCTGATGTGGCCTTGATGTATTGCTGGGGAAATTCACTCATGTGTTTGACAATTTTTAGTTAATAACGATCAAGTGTTTTCTAAAAGTGCCTCTCATCCTCAAAATTGATTCATAGCTGATAAAATAGTTAATAGACTGAAGTGCCTGTAACCATGATTTGAATTTAGATCCAGCAATTGGAAATCTAGTACCTTAATGACAGGGCAAACATTTATCTTAAATAAAGATAATATGAAAAATTATATTATGTATACTTTTTCAAAATAAAAATCACTATTTTGGAAGAAGACTGACACATATCTAAAAGCTGCTTTTTTTGAGAAAACGGGGCATGAGGTTTCCTTAGAATTTTATAATTAGTTTTTTGAGTATATTAGTAAGTAAATGCTTAGAAGCAACTTATGTAAATTATATTTTGATTCTGAACATACGTTAAAATATGTTTTTGGCAGTTTAGTTAAAAAAACTATTACTCATCACCAGTCACTAGTTGAATATTTTTTATTCATTTATTAAAAAACATAATCACTTTACCATAAAAAAATAATCAAGTTGTTGGTTATGAGTACACAAAAATGAAAAGATCTTTAAAACCTGAATTGTGCTGGTCTTCTTCCAAATTATTGATATGCACAGGTCTATAAAAGCACACATGCATATGTTAAATTTTCGCTTTTTGATAACTCAAATTAGGATATTTATTTATTAATATAATAAAATAATTAAAAATATTTAATAATATAAGCTGTAATAAATGAGCTATTTATGTATACAGTATAATATTTATAATCGTAAGTAAAAATATAGTTTATCACATTTCTATATTAAAAAAAAAGTTTCAATATTTGAATTTGAATTATATTATTTTGCTATAAAAACTGCAGCACCTGTGATAACATTTGTAATTATTTTAATTCTGCAATTTTTCTCGCCCAATATTAATAATATTCGTGCTATTTATCTCATATACGGCTCAAACCCTTAGACCAAAATCTCCTGGCGTTTCAGAAAAAAAGGGGGGACATGAAGCACACAATGAGAAAGAGTTGCCTGGGAAGCTTCTGATATAAACTCTCAACAAAATAAGATGTTGAAGACTAAGATATAGATATAGCAAATGGATGACGGTTACATGGAATTATAATAAATGGCAAACTTACTGGTGGAGGCCCAGACTTGGCAATAGTAGTACTGATATAGATTATAATTATGTAAAAATTATGTATGATCTATTTGATCAATAAGCTATGACAACATATATGTAAAGACAAAAATGTGTAAATGAATAATACTTAATGGAGATTATGTTATTATTCATCATAAAACTTGATACATGCAAAATATCAAAAACAATCTTTACTAACTATATATATATATATATATATATATATATATATATATATATATATATATATATATATATATATATATATGAACGATTTTTAAAATATTGGGGCATATAACTCTTCTTGTAAATTAAAATATAATAGTAAAAACAAATCAAGAAATTACAAAATATCATTTTATTTACTTAACAATATTATCTCCCAACTTATCATCAGAAAGCCTTACATTAAATTCACCTATCACTCATATATCCAAATAGTCATGCAAGCTAGTTCGTGAAAAATTATATTTTTAAAAGTGGGTATATTAAAAAAACTTGGTTCTGGCCTAATAAGAATGTATATAGTATAAAAGCATACAAAAATTTGACTTCTTAATATCAAGTTAAATTATTTTTGAAAGGTAGGTAATGCCAAGTAAAGTTTTATGGTTAATTTATTCATAGAAATTTACAACTGTATTATAACAATACAACAAGTAAATAGCAGGAATGATACATTATGGCCTCACGGATTACCAATGCGGTTTCAGGCCTAACAGGGGTACTACTGATCAAATCTTTGTCTTGCCTCAAGTACTCGAAAAATGTTATGAGCTTAATACGGATGTCCACATGCTATTTATTGATTTTAAGCAAGCTTTTGATCGTGTGGACAGGGATCAACTGTTTAATGCTCTAAAAGAATTCAAAGTTCCGTTTAAATTAATAAATTTGATAAAAATGACAATGTCCCGGACACAGGCTAGTGTAATCATTGGTAATAGAGTTAGCAGGAAAATCCATTTTGCTTCTGGTGTAAGGCAGGGAGACTCTCTCTCTGCCATTCTGTTTAATCTTGTGCTACATAAGGCTCTGCAAAACATTGTGTCAGATGGAAGTCTAGCATCTCGCTTATGTCAAATACTTGGGTACGCAGATAACATTGTGGTTCTGGCGAGAAGTGAGAAGGCATTAAAGGAAATTCTGGCAAAGATTGTGCAGGAAAGTAGAATCGTGGGTCTTGAGATAAACCAATCTAAAACCAAATACATGGTAGCATCAGGCTCTGAGGCAAGAAGAAGAAAGCAGGATCTTATGTGTGATGGCTATACATTCGAAACTGTTGATAGATTCACGTACCTTGGCACTGAAATAAACAACATGGTTAGGGTGAGTGATGAGATTAGGAGAAGAATAATGTGTGGCAACAAAGCCTATTACGGCCTCTCTAGATTGATTAAATCTTCCCTACTATCAAAACGCACAAAACTCAAATTATATAAAACCCTTATCAGGCCCGTTGTGTGCTATGGTGCGGAGACGTGGACGCTTAAAGTAGCCGACCAGCAAGCTCTTAGAGTATTCGAAAGGAAAATCCTAAGACGTATTTTCGGTCCAATAAATGAACAGGGCACATGACGTATTAGGAGTAACCAAGAGTTGGATGACCTGATAAAGCATGAAGATATTTTAAGGTTTATTAAATCCAGAAGAATTAGTTGGCTGGGTCATATTGAGCGAATGCCGGATGAAAAAATGCCCAAAAAATTGCAGTTCTGCGTGAAGCGTTTCCAGGAAAAAGAAAGAGGGGACGACCACGTAAATGCTGGATTAAGGACGTGGAGGAGGACCTGCGTAAAATTGGAGTGACCAACTGGACGAGACGGGCCATGGACAGAGAGGAATGGCGAATCATTGTTGGAGAGGCCAAAGTTCATCCTGGACTGTAGAGCCGAAGAAGAAGAAGATACATTATGGCATGGATAAAGACAAGTAGAGAAACTACACAGTGGTAGTACTCAAATTAAAAGTAAAGTATAGTTGAAATATTACCATTATATTTGGCAATAATTCATTATTAGGTTATCTCTATCATCAAACTCTGCAGATTTAGTCGGACAAACAATATACCTTCAAAGAGCATTAAGCATTTTTTAGAAAAACAAATATTAGTAACCATTTAATCATTAATGTTCTTAAATACAATTCTTCTATTTACATCTATAAAACCCACGCCAATCCAATCATTTCTATAAGATGGTAGGAGGTTAGTGATTTTGTAATTCCAGTAGATATGTAGAAAAAAAATAGGTTTAATAGAAATCTTGGTACTACTTATACACCTGGGTACATGTTGTACCTGAATCTATTCTTGTAAGATTTAGTATTATGAATCTATCCAAAAAGTTTTAGCTTGATATTAATGCACCAAATGTTTGCATGCCGGCATCTGGACTAAAATGTATCTAAAATCTAACTAAAACATATCCAAACTAAATAAAAATATATATATCCTCACAATTTATGGTTATTTGCATAATATCAAATTATTGTAAATAAACAATTAAATTAAAGCTATTGATAATTAAAATTTTAGTCAATGTGATTAATCATATCAATTGGGAATTGCAATATTCATAGCACTCAATTGACTTTTCTACTTATAATGTGAACTTATATTTTTATTAATATAAATAATTATTGCATTAAATAAAATTTTATGAAACTTTAAAATAAACATTTACAAACAATAAAAATTTGTAGGCAAAGCTTTATTACATACCCTTTTTCTTCCACAGAAGCTAGGCTTATGTTTCCAGAAAACCACTCAGTGGCTTTGGCATCATAAACAAGAGATAAAAGAAGTGTTCTATCACCTATTCAAAATCAGTGAATAGATAGTAAATAGCTTCAAGTGGATTTTAAAATTATATTATTTAAAATTTGTAAAATTATAAATGTTATAAATTCATATGATAATA
The DNA here is from genome assembly GCA_037127475.1 of Arma custos. Taxonomy (NCBI): domain Eukaryota; kingdom Metazoa; phylum Arthropoda; class Insecta; order Hemiptera; family Pentatomidae; genus Arma; species Arma custos. Next base: position 48,598,239 of record CM073761.1, read on the forward strand.
ATTTTCATTAATTTTTCTTCGAATAAATTATCACGAAAAATTGTGAGTAGAAAGATTAAACACATTATTTCTTGGTTCTTAATAGACATTAGTAACAGTATTTTTTGTTTTTTTGTTAAAAACTTATATAATTATTTAATTTATAAGTGCTAAATGGTAAGTCAGCTAAAATTCTGAATGGTCCATAAAAAATCTCTAATTGTGATAGACTTAAAAAGTTAATACTCCAATAAACTGTTTAATCAATAAAACAGACTGAAAAATAATTATACAATTAGTTATTAAAATGTATCCTTGTATATATATTTAGCATGGTACTTACAGTAATATCTATCTTTATCATTGGTATCATCTTTAGTTGAGTTACCTAAAATAAAAAATTAACATAAATATCTAATTATTAATAGCCTACAAAATATAATTATCTGAATAAGCATTTACTCCATCAAGTAGCTTACACAAATGACAATGTCGATGTTCTGGTGGAGGACTACTTCTTTGAAGGGGCCACTTCCAGCCTGGTTTTTCAGAGCGGTTCAAAAAGTGTATGATTTCTTCCTCAGGTGTTTTAAAATTATAAACATCACCATAAGAATATTTACAATAAAACCTGTAATATAATCAGCAAGGTAATTTATTTTGTTGTATCATTTTCAAATCACAACATTTTTATTCCTCACCTCCTCCTGAATATTTTGAGTTAACTACATCATATTTATATAGTAATGAAAAATATGGATAAATAATCTTTCTGGCTATTTGTGTTCTTAATTATTAGTATTAATCCATTTTCTTCTTTATTTAGATGAATTAATCCATATATTCTGGGGTCCATAAATTAGTAATACAAAATAGGAGAGAAAGTAAAAGAAATGGGTAAAATAACAATGTTTTTAAAAATTATAAATAATAAAAAACTATAATTTCCCATTTCACCTCACAAATTAAAATGAACTTTGTACCAGCAAAAAAGGCCCTAAATACAGATATGAAAAGAATAGGCAAGGTAGACAAAGAAATACTAGTAAAACAAAAAGAACAAGAATTCAAGGAAAAACTAAAAACACCTCAAAACTGGGACGAAGTGACAAAAAATCTGACAGAACTTACAGAAGAACCAGCACCACAGAGCCTCCACAAGAAAAAATCTTGGGGAAATGAAGAGTGCGAAAACGCGATCAAAAAGTCTACAGGGATTCAAAAAATAAAGAAAAATCTCACATAAAAAGATGAGGGCAACTGCGACGAATCAAGAGAAAATATTGTAACAAAGGGGGACACACCACAAAACATGGAATCAGACTGCCCAGATGAGGAGGAAGCAGGCGAAATAATAGGGGCACTTAAAAACAACAAGGCCTCTGGTGAAGACGGCGTCTTGGCAGAAATTTGGAAAATAACTAGTGAAGATTTCAGAAGAAAAGTCACTTAGTTATTAATGGACGTCTGGATAAAAGAGGAAATATCAGAAGGCTGGCAAACCACCCTACTATACCCTCTACATAAAAAGGGGCCAAAAATAGAAATAAAGATTAGAGAGGAATCTCACTTACAAAATTTTCTCAAAAGTACTACAAGTTAGACTGGTACCACAAATAGACCCGGAAATTGGGGAATACCAGGGAGGTTTCAGGAGAGGAACATCTTGCCAAGAACAGATCCTAAGCCTTAAATTAAAGATATAATATTTCATGGTGAGACCCAAAAACCTCTACATCTCCTTTGTCGATTTCAAGAAAGTCTATGACTCGGTGGACAGGGAAACCTTGCTAGGAATACTGAGGGGATGTGGAGTAGACCAGTCAAATTAACCCTAACAACACAAAATCAAAAGTAAAGTTCCAAGGACAACTCAGCAAATCCTTCCAGGTTAAAACAGGACTAAGACAAGGAGACAGCCTGTCACCAATACTATTTAACATAGAAATGGATAAAATCATGAGATAGTTCTGGAAAATAAATAACGCAGGAGCCGTAGTAGGGACCAAAAAAGAGCAAAATAAAAGTGAGCTGTCTGGCCTCTGCAGACAATTTAGCCCTGCTGGCGGAAACGGAAGAAGAGGCAATTAGTCAAATAAATATCCTAAAAGTATTTAGTCTTCTCCTCTTCTACCGCCAACGGTGTGAGGATCCTTTCTATAAAGTCTGATCCATGAATCTCTCTCCTGTACCAATCGTCTTCTCCTTCCCCATTCCAAACCTCTTTTGTCAAAGGTCTCCTGGATTGCGCCTTCCTAAGTCTTCCTTTCGGTCTCATACCTTCCACTACCCTAAAAGTATTGGCAGAAAAAGCAGGCCTACAAATTTCCTAAGAAAAAGACGGAATTTATACAACAGAGAAAAGCTATGGCAAAAAAGAAATGAGAGAAACAAAATGCAGAGAAATAAAAGTAACAAAGAAATTTAAATATCTAGGAGAAACAATATGCACCAACGGTTTGGAAAAGGAGGAGATAAAAGAGAAAATCATGAAGTTGAAAAAACTTTAAGCTTCGCAATCGGAAATATTTATAATAAGAAGAACCTATCCTAAAACGCAAATATACATTATAAGACACAATAAGAAGGTGATAAAACCAGTAATTTTGTATGGGATGGAGACAACAAGCCTCCCTATACTAGAAAAATTACTTAAAATAGAGAGAAGGTTCCTGAGGAGAATCTATGGCCCCAAGAAAACACAGGAAGGTTATGATCCAACCAGGAAATATATAGAAAGATGAAAGACCTGGAAACCGAAATAAGAATCAGAAGACTTAGATTCTATTGGTACATCATAAGAATGGATCAAGGGATACTTAACAAGAAAATATTTGACAAAATCCATGAATACAAGAGCGTAGGAGGATACGTAAAACAAATGAGAGAGGAAGCGGAAAAATTAAATATAACAGACAATATAACCAAATTATATTTCCTTCTTTTATTTTTATGTTAAAATGTTTCATCATAGATAATCAATATAAATTAAAACAGATTTAGATATATATAAAATCTAGAATTTAAATATTTTACAATTACTAAATTTTTAGCATAATGAAAATAAATTGTATTACCATTCTGGGTGTACTTTCCAATTATGACCTCCGAAATATTCAGTAACTCTCTTCCCTGTAATATATTAAAATAATTTAAATATGATGAAAAAATAAAATAAAAGACACAATGCAACATAGAGTTACAACTATAATTTTGATTTTTGGAACCCTTTTTTAATTTGTAAATAAAAAAATAGTTTTAAATGATTATTATTTTTGTTATTATTATTAATAATACAATAAAATACCATAATGTAAAAAAATGCACATTTATGAATACCTTTCACATGAACACGTTTGATTTCCAATGTGGCTTCAACTCTATTTAAACCATAAGGATCTGGAAGTGCAACAACCAATTCAAATGGTGTTCCATTTATAAAAGTGTAGTAATAATGCCGTTTCCCTATGGAAACTCGTCTCTAAAACAAAAACAAAAAATAGAAGTTAATATATATCTAATAAAAATTCCAGTATTTATAGATGTTTTGTACTTTTAATTACTAATTAATATTTAATTGATCAATTGATTACCAAAAATATAAGTCCTAAATTTAATCTTAAAATAGTCTACAAAAAGACATAAATCATAGACTTGTGCTTTTGTTAATTTTAAATTATAAAAAAATAAGAAGTATTTTATATAGATTGAGATGATTTAATATAATAGCTAAAGTAGGATCCACAGAGGATCCTTTCAATATCATAATAGTCTTGCAAATTATGTTCATACTGTAATGATATGTTTGGGAGAGCAGTAAATCAACAGATAAGTAATCTGTAACTTGCAATTACTTTAACACTTGTAATTCCACTCCTCATTTAGAAAGAGCTCCTAAAGAATAAAAAAGTAAATTTGATCAATATTTAAAACAAAAAAACAAAACATAAACTTACCATGCTATCATAATGGTATTTCACAAATAGAGAAGTACTTCCATTTCCTTGATTAATTAATGCTTCCCTCAACTAAAGACAAACAATAAAACCATTGTTTAGATTGATCAAGTTATAAACACTCACATACACAAAAACAAAACGAGTTTACCGCTAATATAGCTTGATTATCTTCTCTACATTTGATAGGAATATCTTCTCTTTCATCTTGTTCTGTCTCATTAAAATGTATCAATTCAACATCTGTAAAGTCTATGTTATTGTAGCTAGGCTTCAAGATGCCATCAAACTAAAATAAAAGATAAAAAAATCTACATTTTTAAACAGTTTACATTAATTACATCAAAAATGATTACTCAAAATCAATTGAATGATATGATTCACAATAACATATGAAGAAATGTCCATCAAAAGTAAACGTATCTACTTGTCTTGTATGGTAAGATATTTTTTATAAATTAAAAATTGATTACTCAATTCAATTTTTTTTTTTAATTTTTCCAATTCAAAAAGGTGTTACTAATTAACAGTATCATTAAATATTTGCCTTACTTCCATGAGATACTCTTAATAATTTTCAAAAAAAAATTTCCAAACGTGGATATATTAACTTTTGATAAAAAAATGTTTTTTAAGTTACTTTAATACTTTGATAATTTATTTAAAACTTACAACTGGTCGGAGGTCAGGGTGAATAAGAATGTAACCATTGTTTGTTACAATGAAAGCATATGCATTAACACCAAGCTAAAACCAAAAAAATAAATAAATAAATAAATATATATATATATATATATATATATATATATATATATATATATATATATAATAACAATATAAATCCATCATTAATCATATTTTTATTTCTTGTTCATGAATATGAATTGGTTTATTTTTTCATGACTAGTTATCAATATCTCATTCTAGATAGGTTAGTTGGTATTTCAAGTTAATCAAATATTAATAAAATGATAAAGGTTTTTAACTATCAGTTATTTATAACAATTAAAGTCAAGTCATCATTTCAAGGATGACAAATTGTTATTTGTCACAGAGAACAATAATAAATACATTTCTTCATTTTATTCAAAATATTTTAAAAATAAATAGATTTCAATAGAGTAATAACAAGTAATCCAGAAATAAATAATAAATTAGTATTGATCTATATTACTTATAAACAAAGAATACAAAAGGAGTTTTAATATCTCCATTAATTTTCATATTCAAATAAATCAGTTCATCAATTCAGAATTCATTAATTTATGAACAATTAAATCATCTCAAAAAAGGAAAGGTTAAACCCAAAACTATTTTGGTTTCATAAAATTTATGGATTGTTTGAGTAGAAAATAATAATTTTATTAATAACTGATTAATTTAGGTAGTACAAAACTTGATATGGCAGTTTAATTAATCTTAATCATGTTAAATACTATTTAGATTTTATCAACTAATAAATTTTTATGATTATAAAAACATACCATATGCTGAATCATAAGGCGCTGGATTTCAGAATTAGGAACATCAGTTCCTACAACACCCAAAAGATGGGCAATTTTTGTCTGCAAAATAAATATTTTGAAACTATAGGGTAGTATTAAAAAACAGATATATGATGGTGAAAAAAATCATTTAGTTGTCACAAATAGATTATATGAGTTGCACATTTTATATAGAAAAACATAGATGATATTTTAAGTGTCATTTATTCCATATTTTTAAATTAAAACAAACTAGCATGAAAAATGAAATTGACTCAGTTGTTTTAAATTTATCATAAAAATGCTTCTTGTAATTTGACTAACATTATACATTTGTTTTTATTGTTGCAACTAATTTGAACTTATTGCTGTCCCTAGTTTTGTAAATAAATTCATCTTAATAAACTAAAAATAAAACTTTGATAATAATGAAACATTGAGACAAAAAATGGAGTTATCTCAGCAATGTTAGTTGTTAAAAACTGTAATCCAATAAAAGTAATTTTATTTAACAATTAACCACAGAGGAGGGGAGGGTTGAATATTATATTTTAATGTAGATGTTTTATGCAAAAAGTGCAAATGGCTAAAAGAAAAATATTTTTGCTTATGTCACCACTCAAAGAAAATATTTTTTACAGAAAAATTGATATCAATAAAACAAGAAAAATATAACGGACTTTAAACATCATGACCAAAATTTTCTTAGTAAAAATTCTTAAAACTTTTAGCTTTCTTGGAATTATGAAACAAATAAGAGCGTCATAATTAAGTTATTAGCAATGATAAAACTCACAATAACATGTTTATGAGGCATTGAAACATTTTTAATTATAGGTATTTAACTGCATCTCTAAGAGAAGCGCCTGTTTGGATTATTGACGTGAAACATTTGCATTACACACATATTTCCATACATTACAAATTTTCTTTTCTTTTTAATACTGTCATTACTTTTTATTGTTCCTTAAATCAGACAATAAATTCATTAACTGCATTATACTACACCATTAATTTTTTTTCAAAATAAATATAATATTTTTAACAGATGAGTATATTTTAGATTTCATGGATATATTTTTTACTTGATAAAATTTTAACTTGACAAAAAGTTGCTGAAGTCATGAAAAATCATGCTTAAAAGAACGACCTCTTCTTCATATGCCATTAATCTACTTACCTAGTAATCTTTTATTGAGAAATTCAGAAAAAAATATATACAATGGAAAGATTAAACCAATTACATATCAACTCTCAGAAAAAGATACAAGCAATAGAACAATTATAAAATTAACAGCAAGCATGAATTTGCTGTTTGGTTGTATTATTGCTATCCTGTTGTAATATTTGTTTATCAATTTGATTCATCGACAAAGATATATATAGTAATACACATGAATGTTAATGACCAATGACCAACAAATTAAAGAACTGTTGGTTTTATATTACAATGAAGGTAAAAATTTTGGTAGTATAAACTTTATTCCTAGAGAGACTCTAAATCTATTAGCATATACAGCATCAAGAAATTTAACCATCAACATCAGGGAAAACAAATAAAATAAAGAAATCAACTAAAACCAAGATATTGGTTTTTCATGGTTCATGTAGTATTACAAAATTTTCTTCTTTTTGTATAATACATAAATTATATTTCTCTCTCATTTTTAATTTGTTTATGTTATACATAATGTGTCTCAAACATTCCTACTATTTATACATAGCTAACTTTCCATTTTATTTTCTTCTGCATCTTTAACCCAATCCTACCTCTTCCTTATTCATTACCAACACATATTTACTATTTAAAATTTTTATTCTTTGTTTTACATAACAGTTATATTTTATGTTAATAATTTTAGATGTATTATTTTATTTTTTTTATCCACAAATTTAATCCCAATATATTTAGTATATATTGTTTTTTTAAATATATAATTGACCATAATCAAGGAGAAGATAGTCCAGGCGGTGGTTAAGATTAACACAAAGAATATTATGAACTATTAATTGAGCAATAAAGTTTCATGGCATAATACAGGCATTCTTCAGAGCTTTAGAGAGCATGGTAAAAATAAGATGAAAATAGATTATAAAATTATGGTAATTGTCAAGGCCAGATAGTTTATTAGTCTTATAAAAGAGTATTTATTTATTATTAATCATAAACAAAGCAAATATTTTGTAAAAGAAAAGAACATTTTCCCTTTATTTTAATATCATCACTTTTTGTAAATATAGTAATATAAATATTTATTTCCATATTGTTATTATTGTTTAAATAATTAATATAATTTATTGTAGTAGGCAGTAGGAAATAGTTTTCTGTATATTTATAAGTTTAAGAAAAAAAAAAGACACATGCCGATGGTGGATTCGATCGGCTATTGTTTATTTTGTCGCTGTAATCAAGATAGACAGTGTTAGCCCGAGAGAGTGCGCATTTTTAAAAAATAGTGCAATTGTTATTGTGGACTTGAACTGGACTAAATCGCTGCCCTCTGCAGTTGGGGAATTAGTTCAAGTTCAAGTACAGTACAGTACAGTCAAAGTCTTGTCGGTTCTGCTACAGCGAATCGACCTGACCATTTTTATTTTAATTTGCTCGCCCTGTTGGAGTGAGAAATTTTATTGAACATTATCTCTCGCCCGCCCTGCGGAGGAGAATTCCTTTGACGTATCGACATCTTCAATCGCCCCGCCGTCGAAATCTACCTCAAATCAGATAAGGAAGATTTTTCTTGTTTTATATATTATTCCAATTGGCCAAAGACAAATATTATTAGTGTCTTGATAAACATTAATTTATTTTGCTTTTTCTCTTTTTTCTTATTTGTTAATTGTAGTTGTAATATTCAGTATTAGTAATTATTTTCATTGTAAAAACTTCAACGTTTTAATTTAATTCAATTAGGTTATTTAAAAGCGAAGTTTATTTTCATTTTGTTATATATATATATATATATATATGTATACCATTATTTTTATTTTTAATTCAATAAACGGTTTCATAAGGACGATATGCGATCTGGTGTATTGAACTCAGCGTTATTTTCCCACACATATTTCGGGGCTCTCATCGAAAGGTCCATTAACTATTTCGAGGTTGCACAAACATAAACAGTAATTAAATAAATAGTTGGAAAAAAATATTGATATAAGAGAAATGGAAAGCTAAAATCATGTGATTAGACTTATGAGTAATAGAACTTTCATATAATTTAAATATGGCTGTTTGGAATATACCACTGCCACCCCTATTGGGAAAAAAAACCAAATGGTGTGAATTAAACATATAAAATAATATAAACAATATACATAAACTAATAGAAATCTAATAAAAATGGTTTCAATAAAAAAAAAATAAAGTATGAAAAAAAAAGAAATGAGTATAAGTAACCAACCATACCAAGGAAAAAGTTAAAAAGTCAACCAAATGCTCGTTGAAAGTTAAAATACCTTACAGAATAAATTAAATAAAAGAAAAATTGAGCTATAAAATGATAAATTATACAATGTCACAATTAAATCAATTGTATAATTATCAAAATAAATAATTATAACTTAAATCAAAATAAAATGTACTAAAATCAAACGCCGAGATGATGAGGTATATGGAAAAAATACTAAGGAATACAGAAAACAGTTGGGAGATGTAAAATCGCTATATTAATTATTCTCATCACTATTATTCTTGAATCTTGATTTTCTGAGCTCTAATGAAGGCTTACAATTTATGGCAAAGTATCTGCACATATTGAAACAATATATTTTATAACTGAGTGTTCTGTTCCTGACTACCCCCCAACAATCATCTCCTTGACTTGCTGCTTTAATTGAGTTAACCTTTAATTTATTAAAATTCCAAAAATTATAAGTTACAATGAAAAAATGTATATATATAAATAGATAGGAAACAGGATCTTTGTCCATTACATACTCGATGTTAAAATAAAAATAGTCATGGCTTCAGTAATGTCACGTATGTTTGCACTCATATTAAAACAATTTATTGTTTTTGAAATCCAGGGATCAAGGTTTTATTTATGATCTCAAAACTATTTTATTGAATTATGTTACCAGTTTTCATTAGACATATAAAAGAACAATTTAATAAAATAAAATATTTAATTATAATTTATCCTTGAGTACTCATCAAAGATGTGTTATTTAAATACTAATTGATTATAATCAGAAATTATTCTAATTCTAAAATCAAGTTGAAACTGCTGAAATATGAGAATATGATTTTAAATACAAATGGTTAAAATTTAATTTACTTTCTTTTATCTGTAGGTAAAATAATGAAAGACAAAAGTGGTAGTTATACTGATTAAAGAAAATAGACCATAATATCATTTATACCTACTTGGTGCAATTCAAACACTGCAATTTTAGTATTAGCAATGTATATCATAAATTAAAACATATATATTTACAATATAACTATATATTTTTTTATTAAATGTAGTAAAAAATTCATAAAAAATATGTCTACTACATTTAGCCGCAATAGGTGCCAAGAAGAAATTTTCTCCTACTTCTCTTTATTTTTCTACAACTATAGTCAATACTCTATCTTCTGCTAAAACTATCTTTGTTCTACAAAATTTACACCTAAATATTCTAAAACTCATGTAATATGTTAATTAAATATAAATGCAATTATATTATCACTATTACATTAAACATAATTTCTACAGTTAACTTTCATAAAAATAACATATTATCACAGATAAAATAATAATTCTGTACTTTTGGCTTACTAGAATATTATTATATAAATATTCACACTATAAAATTCAATTAAACCATATTTATTATGAATCAAAGTGAAGTTTTAGGCAACATTTATACAAGAGAATGTCTAACAAAAAGTCATGAACTACTCTATTCTACAGCAAATCTAACTAATTGTACTTGGTCGGGCAACATTATGTTAGAATCATAATATACTTCTCTGGTTTTTAGAACCCAAAATGCTTCATTAATGAGAACACGCTCTGTTAGGTTCTGTTGACAGTTTTAAAAAATAAGAAGTTAACGAAAATCATATTTAAAAAAAAATGTTAGACATAAAATTATTTAAAAAAATAAATATTAACATCAATGATTCCAGCTTTCTATGAAAAAATGTATATATAAAAGGAGAAAAATAGATTATTGAAGTTCAAAATATCTCATAAACTGTCCCATTAACTGAATAATAAAGTACATCATTAAAATAGTACTTGCTAATACAATAACTTACAGCATTTTCTCTTCTGTCATAAACTGGCATAGATACAGAAGTCATCATCTTATAAGGATACAGATTACTATTTTGATTGTATTTTGTGTACATCTGTGAACAAAAATTGTTACTTTAATACAAAGAAAAATATTGACTAATATTATATACTAAAACAGCACTTTTTTTCTCCATGACAGTATGTAAATATATAAATGATTACAAGGAAATATAACAATAACTACATAATTCTGCAAAATTGCTGTGGCTTTCAATCTTAGAATCTCTCAAATATATAAACTTGTAACATAATTGTTTGGCTCATTTCTTCTGGTTCGATACAACATATTGAAATTTTATCCTTAAAAGAGCTAATGGTTTTTATTACATTTCAAAAATTATATTTTGTTAATGACTTTTTTAAATTGATTGATAATTAAACATATATTTTGTCCACATAAGAATTTTGATCTAATTGCTGATCATGACAAGTATATCATCAACCATTTATAATTTTTAAAAATGTGCTATGTGAAACTAAGTTTCATACATGAATATAAATAATTTTAAAAAAAAATCACTATATGCATATGTTGTTCATTTAGAACAAGAGTTCCACAGTACCAAAAAGTAACAGGATTATAGGATGAGCTTTTCAAGTTTGCCTATTTAAATGTACGACTCAGCTGGGATTAATACAAATGTATTTATTTTAAATTTAAGTAAATATGATTAATTAAAGCTTTATTTTCAGACTATTATTTTTAATGAATTTTACTCAGGCCTTGCAGGAAAGGGCAATTGATAGACTGGTAGGGTTGAGATATAGATCAAAATTAAAGAAGTTAACAAAAGATTAATTCTTAATTGTTATTTGACACATAAGAATATAATTGATTAGTTTTCGAACGACAATTTATTTTACATTTTTTAAATTATTTGTCAACCACAAACAAAAGTAAAGTAATTGTTGGGAAATGAGTACAAAACAGTAACCAATATATAAATGCTTGTGTTTTAATTGTAACTAATTTAACAGCCACTTATTATTTGGTTATGAATCCAGTTAGCTAAGAAATTAGCTATCTAATGCCCAACTGTGGCCAGTACTGCTATTACTAGTGATGTACCGAGTACATGATTATTACCCGGTATTTTATTAAATGTGTTACAGAACAGAATGATAAAGATGGTTTCAATTTTTTACATAAAAATAAAATATTGAAACTTCTTGGCTATCTAACTTATTTAATAATGATTTTATTAAAATATTTTATTATTATCTTAATCAAAGCACTCTTTATAAAATTACTTTCTAATCACCACATGAAATAATTCATTATATTTGACTAGTTAACTTAAAATGGCTAAACTAACAATAATTTTTAATTGCAGTAAATACTATAAATAAAATTTTACATTAATTCTTAAATAGCAAAAATGAAGATTTTATGTTAATCTATTATTCTTCCAAGTGAATAATGTTTCTGTGTGTGTATATATATATATATATATATATATATATATATATATATATATATATACACTTACATAAAATTTATTCCTTAAAATTGTACGTAATAATTTTAGTTAATACAGTAGCGTGTAATTTGACTTTAAGTAATTTATTTTATTTTGATGGGCACATTTTCAATAAACGGTCATATATATATACACTAGCTTATGCCCGCGGCTCCGCTCGCGTGGAATTTGCTCTGCCACATTAAGTTTCGTGAAAGATCATTTTAAATAAATAATTTAATTATTCTTTTAGTATTATTACAAAAGACTTTGTTTATTTCTTCTGGTTTAAACTGTGTAGATACCTCGCCAACGTTTCGTCAACCATGCTGCTGACTTGCTCAGGGCTGAGATGAGAATGAGATGAGAATTCTCATCTCAGCCCTGAGGAAGTCAGCAGCATGGTTGACGAAACTTTGGCGAGAAATTTATCTAAAAGGTCTAAACCAGAAGAAATAAACAAAGTCTTTTGTAATAATTTAATTATTTTTTTAAAATATAAGTTACTCCTACATCCAAAATTTCAGATGTCTAACTTCAAAACTAACGGATTCTATACAACCTTTGAACCTCTATTATATTAAAGGGGAAACCCTTGGGGTGGAATTATCCAAATTTCTTTCTTAAACTATACAATGAACCTATCTACAAATTTCAAGAAGCTAAGTTCCTGATTTGCCTTTAATTATGTACTATAAAGGGGGGAGGCACATGAATACCTCCACATAAATCTACCCTTGCTGTAGCCTATGATGTACAACCTATTTACTCAATAACTTTCATCCAAATCCGTTCAGTAGTTTTTGTGTGAATGAGTAACAGACATTCTCATTTATAATATTAGTAGGATATCAAAACAATAGTTTCACCCATGTTCTTTCTGTTATTTAACCACTATTATCATGTGATTTGCCTTTAATTGTGTACTATAATGGATTCTTCACAGTACCTAAAAAACTATAGGGGGGGGGGCGTGCACCCGTGTGCCCCTCTCCATAAATCCGCACTTGCTATAGCCTATGTGTTATTCTGATGTATAAACTATATTACTGTAAAGTTTCATCCAAATCCGTTCAGTAGTTTTTGCGTGAAAGAGAGACAAACATACAAACTTTCACATTTATAATATTAGTAAGATATATATATAATGTATAGTTGTGTATATACAAGTGTGTATATGAATTTTGATTTAAGATAAGATTGTATGTACATTTTAAACAGCATTTACTGCAAAATGAACGTATATCACATATATATATACATATATATATATACATATATATATATATATATATATATATATATATATATATATATATATATACATACACATATATGTATATATCTGTGTAGATAGAATAGGCAATAGGATTAGGTTAAGGACAGGAAATCTATATTTAGGGGATCTTTTCAATACATTCTATGATTTTACCAAATATTCACGTTCTGCATTTTCAGCTTTTTCAGCTTTTTTTTGTTCTTCAGATGTATTTTGTGTCTTTTTTCTAAACTGAAGTGATATTTGTTTTTGCTTTTCTTTTTCCTTCATTTCCCATAACCAGTCAGTCATTTTGGGGTCCTGTATGTATTAAGGTATTTTTAAATTTAACAAACAATGTTATATACAGCTTGAGGAAATATGCCCTTTAAATCATACCGTAATGTCTGCATAAACTGGTGTCCATATAACAGGGTGATGAGTTTTATTTAAGACCAATGGTCTTGCCATCGTTGAAATATAATGTAATACTTCTTCACGTACTTCTGCCATGGTGCTTAAATGAACATAATACCCTGCATGTTTAAAATCACTGTTAAAAAATAATAATATATATCAATTTTTAAAAAGTAAATATTGAGGAAAAAATCAAGAATAATAAAAAAAAAATCCACTTTTAAAATAATTAAATGGTTATTTTATTTTTTTAAAAAAGTGTTATATTTGTATTATTGTAATACAAACAGATTGTATTATTATATTAAAAAGAGTACTGAAATTTAGAAAAATAGGGCCTTGAAAAAAATAGTTACTATGACAATTCTCAGTTGAATCTAAAGAGGCTCAATAGTAAAATTGCATAGGCATTTTATAAAAAATGAAATACTAAGGATCTTTATTTAATTTAGCACTAGGAGGTCAGTCTGCTGTTAAACCTGAATGGTCTTATTGCGGATGAAGCTTATGGTATCAATGGTGATTATTAGAGAAAAGTATATTGACAACTGTATGGCAGTTCAGGTATTGAACCTTTCTGCTTATTAACCCTTTTTGCTATTATCTGTTTACATTGAAAAAGAAATTTTACACTGCTGTATAACTAGTAAGTGTATCAACACCAATTCAGTACAAAACAACACAAAAGTGAATAATATAATTCTACAATACCAAATTTAAATATCATAAAGCAAATCATAATACATTTAAACATGCTCGCTTACTCATTATACTAATGATAATTACAAATTCTTTAAAATAAACTAAAATTTTGGCTCTATATAAAATTATATTAATAAAAATAGGAGATAAAATAATTATAAATTACCCTTATTTGCACAAGCCATCCACTTTACTTCTCTTACATCTGCTACTTCCCGGCCAATAAGATATGTGAATACACGAACTGGTGTTTCTGGATCTCGCTCCCAATTCCACTGTCTAAAAATCTCTTCAAAGCTGTATGGTACGCCATCTGTTACTAACATAATAGCCTGATTACAAGCAGCTCCCCTCCTTTCATTGCGATACTAAAATATTAAAAAAAATATTAGCTTATATTATACAATTAGTCAAGATGATATTAAATAAACTACTCTTTTCTTTATAAACCAAGTTTTTCTTTGATTTCACTATCAGAAATAAACAGAATGTTTACACTGTGTAAAGGAAAAAAATTAAATAAATTACTCACAGTCTCTAAAATCTGAAATGCTGAAGTTAAAGCTACTGAGAAATTAGCTATATTAGCTGCAGGTGCGAGGCTTTCCATTCCTATTTTAAGCTCTCGAATATTAGCAAGGTTTGCCTGAAAGTTTTTTTAGAAACACATTAATCCCAATACTCATACCACCAGTAATGTATTTTTGATATTAAAAGATATGATAAAATTTATAAATCACAAACCTTTTATAATTTCATGAGTAAATTTGATTTCAAAAATAATACTAATGAATTGATAATTGGCAGAATTTGTGAAAGAACTCGATTAAAATTTTGGTATTTTCTTATGATTGTTAGATTAATTTGATAATCAGTTAACAATAGCATGTACCTTTAAAAGGATATTTTTATCTGAACCATGATAAACTTCTCCTACATTAAAAGCAAATATGTTAAATGTTATTTAAAATAAATTAACATTCTTGGAGCTAAGAACATTGCTGATCTGGTAGAGTCAGTAAAATAAAAATAGCATCAAATTATTCAAGAAAAATAATTGCTGATATTATGATGTTTTTAAATTAAAACATATAAATTAGTTTATGATTAGATTAATTTTTTTCACAATAACTTACCTGAACAAGCTTTTCTCTAAAACAAGGAACAACACCAGAGGCATTTTTTATGAACGTAAGAACATTGACAAAGTCATTGCTGCCTAATGTATCTAAAATGTTGTTCACAACATGTCGTGCAATTTCACGTCGTTGTCCCATCATAGAACCTGAATTGTCAACTAAAACAAGAATATCCTTAGGGCTAGTAGCTGCTTCTATATACCATGCTCTAGTCCTACAATCAAACAAATCCACAGGCCCAGATGGTTCTGATTCCCATTTCATGGCTAAAAATGAATAAAAAAAACTTAAACAGTGGAGCACTGATATTTACTTGTTTTAACATGGAGTCTATTTTAAATTTCCAAAACTGACATAATGATATGAACATCTCTTTAACAAAAAGAAGAAGAAAAACACCTACCAGGAAACTGCCTCATAAAGCCTGTAGAACTTCCAAAATATTGCCATGATAATGAGGGATCTTGCTTGTAGTTATTGATGAAGATATCATCAAGGTTTGCTGACCATTTGATACCATGTAAAACTTCAAGAGCTGAAATAATGATTTCACTATTCATTCAATTTCATACAAAATTCTTAAATATGGATATTAATATTCCATTCATGGTTTGACTGAATAAAACTTAACTTACATCTGTCAAATACATTTGTTGGAACATGTACAGCACTATAACTAGTGTTCACTTTTATGTTAAAGAAGTGGCTGTTTTCTTTCAACTCTAATTGGTTACTGTCATTTCTATCAAGAGTTTTAGCATTGTAATATTGGTAATCTAGACGTGTGTCTTTGATATCTGAAGCCATGGCAGAGTTTTCAGCTGTATCCATAATACGCTAAACATATAAGAAAAATAATAACTGTTTTTGAATAACTATTGGTTAACCATATAAATTATTAGGAAGATAAGATAGTTAGGGTCATGGTCATAGAAAATTCTCAAATAGTAAAAAACAAAATATTTTATTGAAACCAACATTTTGACCAATGTTCCAGATCTTCATGATAGTTCAGATTAGAAGTTTTAAATTTTCAAAAACTTCTTTTACAATTTAAGAATTTTCTTTTACTGCAACTTGGTTCCACCTTATTCTTTATAGAAAACAATAAATTTTTTAAGCATAACTGTGTATTAAGGTAACTATAGTTATTGGAGTTATGTCGATGTTCTATAGTTTTTATTTTGGATTAATATCTTCAGGTTGGGATGGTTATTACCAAATCACCAACCTATTAAAGCTAGAATTCGTGAATTACCAGGTCTGCAAGTTTAAAATGTCGTTTTAATTCCAATAGAATGCGCCCTTAGCCTATTGAAGGATTTGCTTATCTCTAAACGCTATTTTGTTTGTTAGTCATTTGTTTACAAAAGTCAGTTGTTTTTAATTCGTTTACGTGGACGTATCATACCTTTCTTTGGTGTTAAAAATGTCTAATTTTAAGCCAAATAAAGAGCATTTGCGGCATGTCATGATTTTCTTATTCAATCAAAATAAAAAGGCATCTGAATGTCATCGAATTCTTGTTGAGACTTATGGCGATCTTGCTCCAACCGTCAAGACATGTGAACGTTGGTTTCAAAGTTTCAAACGTGGTGATTTTGATGTTACTGATAAAAAACGAGAAAATCGACCAAAAAAGTTTGAGGACGTCGAATTGCAATCTTTATTAGACGAAGACAATACCCAAACCCAACAAATGATGGCAGAACAGTTGAATGTCACTAGACAAGCCATTTCCGATCGCCTGAGAGCTATGGGAAAAATTCAAAAGGTTGGAAAATGGGTTCCACATGAATTGGACGAACGACAGATGGAAAAACGAAAAATTGTGTGCGAAATGCTGCTTTTACGCCACGAAAGAAAGGGTTTTTTGCATCGAGTTGTAACTGGCGATGAAAAATGGATTTATTTTCAGAATCCCAAACGAATAAAATCATGGGTAACGCCAGGACAACCATCCACATCGAGTGCAAGACCGGATCGTTTTGGGAAGAAGACAATGCTGTGTGTGTGGTGGGATCAGAAGGGAGTAGTCTACTACGAGCTTCTCAAACCCGGCGAAACAGTCAATACCGACCGCTACCGACAACAAATGATCAATTTGAGTCACGCATTGATCGAAAAACGCCCAGAATGGGCTCACAGGCACACCAAAGTCATTCTTCAGCATGATAACGCTCCTGCACATTCAGCCAGATTGACTAAGGAAACGATTTCTTCGCTTGGTTGGGAACTCCTACCCCACCCGCCGTATTCACCTGACCTGGCGCCTTCTGATTATCACCTATTCTCATCGATGGGACACTCATTGGCTGAGCAACACTTTAACAATTTGGAGGATGTAAGAAAATGGCTCGATGAATGGATTTCAAATAAAGATGAAGCATTCTTTTGGAATAGTATCCATAAATTGCCCGAGAGATGGACAAAATGTGTAGAAAGCGAGGGCCAGTACTTTGAATAAAATATATTATACTTTTTTTTTTAAATTAAAATATATTTTAAGAAATAAACGACATTTTAAACTTGCAGACCTGGTAATCTGTGGATCTGACACAAAATAGTTGATATCTCTCAAAAAGGAATCAAAACCACATCACTTTTAGCTCTAAAAAGCACAGCTTTAGTTGTCATATTAGTGGCTTAATATTAATTTTTACTATACCATTGTGATTTTACGTGGAATTAAGATTATAATATAATATAAATCATAACTAAAATTCATTCTAATTAGTTTATTTTTTCCTCTAAACTTTTAAAAAGGTATTCCATACTGCAACATAATAATAATTTTCCCAAACATAAGAATATTAACTTATACCAAATTTTCTGCTTGACTTTCCATATATTGATTTTTTTTTATATATACATATATATGTTGATTTTTCAGCTGTCATGTTTTAGAGAAAACTCTCTCAAGGGGTATATATCTATAGTCCCGGGGAATAAGTGTTAAAGTCGGATTTTCTCAAGATAGAGTTAACTGCTTTCAGATAACCATTATCATATCATTCTCGTAGTTTTTGGTTTGAAATGGAGTTGTAATATAAGCAATAACTCCTTTTCAAGCCAATACCTTACTTAGCCCCTTATTCACTACAAAAATGACATGAGTAAGCTTATCTAAATACTAGAAACTCATTTTGGAGAAAATTAGACTTAACCACTTATTCACTGGGGCTGTAGATATATAGTATGATACTCAAATATTCCAGTTCATAAACTTTAGTCATTAATATTTAATGTGACATAAGAATAGGGTTTCCTATGTGGTGCAAAAAATACCTGTTCTCCAAATATTGTTTATTTAATGAAGTGGTAAATTTCTCTCTGATAGTTACGGCAACTGAGTCAAATTCGGCACTAAAGTATTATCAAAAAGAATTGGCTGAAATTTTGTATGTCAAAGTATGCTTTGCACTCCTGTATTTCTTTGAATTTGATATATTTTAAATATAAATATTATAATTATTCTTGAGCCCATTTTTGAGCATTTGCTTCCAGCTCAAACAAATATTTTTCAAAGTGGTTATCCAAAACAGTTGGTTTGGCTACAATGTTTATATTTTTATATCCTAACAATAATTTAACATTTTAACTATTATTAGGAGCTAAATTTACAAATCAATGGTACATACCATTCAATCATTTTTTTTTTGTCATTGCATTAATCACTTGCAATAATAATGCTGTTAATTCAAGGAGAAAAATGATAACTCAATTTTTAAGACATCGTTTGGTAATTCAATCATCAGATTATTTATATTGCATTATTTGATTAGACTTATATTCAAATTAGTTCATCTCTAAAAGTACTGAAAGGGAGATAGTCATTGACAGGATGAAATAAGTTATTTTGAAAAAGTATTCTGAAGAACATGATAGGCTTATCATCTTTCTAAAACTTGGCCATCTTTTAAGTTTCTTAGTTTATTTCTTCAACAAAGATATCAATTGCAAATACTACAATAACAAAAATAATATAATACATACCCTTACTGCACTTATTTTTAATTCCATCATATTTTTTATATCTTTTGCTATTTCAAACACTAACTCTTGCCCTTCTCTAGAGGTCACTTTGGCATCTTTGAAACTCTAAACAAAAATTAAATAATACTATTAATAATATGAAAAATTAAAATTATAAAAAACTACCATTTTTTTTTTAATTTCAAAAGCTGCATATAACATATAAATATAGAACCATATAAATACAACAGGGATCTAGATCCAAGATAACAATCCACTAAATATTTCTCTTTTCTATATATTTTGCAAACCTTAATGTTAAAAACTATGTAGTCCTTGTCATCGTTTTTTAGCTAGCTTAATTTACATTTAATTACTGTGAAAGTAACACAATTTTATTCAAAATTACATTTGGTCCAACTCTGCTTGTAATAGTTCGTATAATCCTCTCTTATAATTGATAGGTTGTAATAGATTTTTTATTGTTTTTTTGGGGCATAACTTGTTATCATTATAAACAGTTGATGAATATGATGTGGACGGAACGACTATGGTTCTTATCTATGAATAACCGAATGACTATGAGGTTCTTAAATAAAGAAAAAGGCTTTTAATATATTAATAAAGTATTTATTAGGTTCTTATTAACTACAAAAGTGATCAGTTAAGTTATGGACAAAATAAACAGTTGGAAGATTACAGTTCACTGATGCCTAGATAAAGCATAGTAGATCTTAAACAAGAACGCGGGAACAAAATTCATATTTGAATTTACGTGCATCACAAGATTTCCACACAAATTCATATACTCCTCCATGAATATATTTTTTTTAAACAACTGGTATTTTAAGATAGAAATAATGAAAATTAAACATACACGAGAATTTCAAACATCATCAGGAAGTATTACAACACTATTTAAATGTTACATTTTCAACATGAAATTATAAATAATATTCATTCAAGAGTTCATTAGGATCTTAAAAACATCAAAAGGACGCGGTTATGTAATGGATAAAATGAATATTTGAAAGGTTACAGTTCAGTGCTGCCTAGATTAAAAGTAGTTCGTCTGTAGTGAGAAGCGCGGGAACATCATTCAAATTAGAATTTACATAAATCGAAACACCGAACACATTAAACGATAGATATACATTTTTTGTTCAGAATAACAATAGTATACATAAAACTTACAAAAGTATTGTATTGGTTTACAGATCAACAGATCAAGACGTGATTACTAAATTTATAATTAACATAAACATAGGAATTAAATAATAATACCTAAAATGAATAAACTTACGTCTTGCATTTCCTGTTTTCTCGTAACAACTTTTCCGAAATTCCATAACTCCACTCCAAGCCTTGATGACCAGCTCTCAACCCTGTAAACCATAAATTCATCTTTATCCATTTAGTTATATGAACCAGTTTTGGGTAGCTAAAGAAACCAAACTACCTAGTAATAAATAAATAAACTAAAAAAATAATAACATAAACTTTTCATTCTAGAGATATTAAAAATGGTGCAGTTTTCGAAATAGTAGTCCTTAGTTAGTCGGAAAACCTACTTAGTCTACAACAAACAATCTGATATATTTCAATCGTTTAGATGAGCGCGGGATTGAAATTAATCTTCATTCTGAGAGACACGAAGAAGAAAGGTATAGAGAAAGATTTAAGTTTGTAAGGGGAGTGCGATAATAACATCAAGGTAATTAAGCCTTAATTATTAAGTTTACAAACAGCTGGGTGACCAAAGAGGTTTGTGTGATTTGCCAATGCCTCAACCACTTCATTTATTTTGTTTCATTCAATATTTATTACATACCCGTTCATTAATCAACATTTATGTTTTAGTTAATTATTGTACAGTTTTTATTTATTTACTCCAGTGGCAAATGCGTAACCTGCTCCAGCTGTCCTTTTCTGTTGTGTTGTTGGCGGAGTAGAGTGAAGATCTGTCGTTATTAACTTTTTTGTGTTTCATAATAATCCATAAAGAAATAGAATTAATTTGTTTCATAAAGAAAATAGACTTATTCACTAGAACCTGGCAGCTCTAAAGTGGTGACCCCGACGTGATTTGTGAGTAAAAAAAAATTTTTTTTTTTTATTTCTCCCTGCTCATTTTATTTTTAAATTAAAAAGCGATAGCACGATGAACAGCAGATGAAGGTGGGCGTTTTACTGACATTCAGTATGGAGACGCTTGAAGAGAAGGTGGAGTCGGCGTCGATGGAAAATGTCCTGACCCGGCTGCCTGGTGTATATAAGGACGCACCGGACCTATCGTTCATCCAAGTCGAGGCGGTTTTTAGGGCATGAAAGATAACTAGGTCGGTGACGTAGTTCGACATGGTTATCGCCTAACTCGACGTCACTACGGTCCTACAAGTAGCTGATCAGGCTCGTGACCCGCTAGAAGACCCTTACGAAAAACTTAAGGAGCGCCTGCTGTCGGATTTTGACCAATCCCACAGCGCGAGAATCAAAAAGCTTTTAGAAGTAAAGCGGTTAGATGACCAGAAGCCCTCCATGTACATCCTCGAGGTAATGCTCAGTACTTTGTGGCTCCGCGGGCTACCGGAAAGTATGCAAGCTGCTTTAGCCGCCACGGAACATACTAATGTGACGAAGCTGGCCCGAATACCGTGGACATCATTGACCGAGACCGTGGAATCGGTGAACCGTGGACAAGATCACCAAGTTACAGCCCTCCGGTAATCCTATCATGGCTAGCCAAGCAAGTACCCCGCAATCTAGACCGGGGCATTCGACACCCGGACCGAGAGAGGTTGGAGAGGCCAACAACCGTCTGACCGCGCAGATAGAATCAATGAAGTCGTAAAAAGGGGCCAGAACAAGCCGGTGAAGGAATAAAACTCCCAGAACGTTGGCAGAGGAGTAAAAGTAGACGGCGCCTTGCTTTTACCACGAAAGGTTCAAGGAAAAAGCAACCAAGAGCCGTCAACCCTGCGATTGGAAGCCCGCTGGGGCATTAAACTAGATGAAGCGATAAACGAGGCGGGTTCCGTCGCTGAGATATCCAACCGCTGACTCTTCATCGGAAGATCGGGATCGGATATCTGGTGGATACTAGAACCACGTTATGTGTCTTCCCGGTAAAAACTCGAAAAGCGAAGCCTTCTCAAGAATTTAGTCTTTCCGCGACGAATGGAACGCCCATTCCGTCGTCCTAAACCTCTACCTAGGGCTCCGTCGTAAGACGTGGAGGTTTGTGGTGGTTGACGTGAGCCACCCCATCATCGGCGCAGGTCTCCTTTATCACTATAATATGATTGTAGATATGGTAGACTCGCCGGATGTCAGCTAGTAGACCAGCGGACGGGACTCACTTCACATGGCAAATTAGCGAAGGTGATAAACATTGTACCTTTTAAAGTTAGATCGATAGAGAGAATCGATATAATTTAAAAAAAAATTAAATTTAAAAATAATTTAACATGAACAATTTGTTAATTCACGGTCCCGAATCTTTCTTATTTCGCTTCCTGTCCAAAAAAGCACGATGGATTGTAGATAAAATTCTACGAAAGATTACCAGAATTCTCGAGAAAACAACCCTTTATTTTCATGTTTTCAGTCGAATGTTTTCCGAAAATGTTTTTTTAAAATGAAGGCTTTTTTTTAAGATATCTTTTTTTTTTAAACAGCACGCCGTTTCAGGCTACTTCAACATTTACTAGACCAAGAAAAGCTCTCAATTAATTACAAAAGACTCAATCCCTGATTATCCTCCGAGGCGTCTGAAAAGAAGATGGCCTCGTAATCTTCTAAATTGAACTTGCTATTTGAGTACTACCACTGGGCAGTTTCTCTACTGGTCTTTTCATGTTAATGTTCACATTCATTCTATTTACTTGCTGTATTAGTATAATACAGTTGTAAATTTCATTGAATAAATTATAAAAAAAAGTTATCTGAATAACTCATGCTGTATAGCTGAAAAAAACAAAAACAGTCACAGGTCTTCAAAGTTGCGAGGTCTGTTAAGTTTGTTGGTTTGTTTCTTGGATAGGAATCTTTTAACAAGTTCCTGACATCGCATAGGATCGGGAACTACATCTTACGACCTATCCGGTTCAGCATAAAAACGGATTTTTTACCCCCTTTAAAAATCCTAAGGTCACCTGCCGAGCTGCGAACCTCTTGAAGATCTTGGGTTAAGTAGGTTGCTATGCTAATCACTACACCACAGATGACCACTACAGAGACGTGTGAAGTTGCCCTCCTACGTTTAGTCGATTTTTGTTTATATAACAAACACAACTATCATTAAAAATTATATAGAAATGTATAATTTTTAAATTAGATTTTGAGAAGCCTTCTTGATGCCTGGACATCCCTGGAAAGAAAATGGGCTTTTCAGTTTATGAAAACTTTGGCTGATTCATTCCTAAAAGTTACAATAAAGAACATATTTTATATTTCTTTACGAAGTCTACGCTTCAATAAACTGCTAGTATGCAATATTATTAAATCTTTGGTTTTTGTTACGAACAACGATTTCATGTCGTTAGGAGCAAAATGGTTAATAAATCTCCAACAGTAATTGGTATCCATGAGGCAGTATAAGAGGCGTTCCGGTTTTCTCTGAATTATAAAAAATCGCACTATTATTAATAATATTAAAAAGCAATTTAAAAATAAATTACACAGTTACATATCGCAAATAATTAAACAATAGTGGATAAATTATAAATAAAGTAATAAAGGCAGAAGTGCTCAACAGTCCTATGATGCACTTACTTAATTAAAATACTGAACAACCTGACATAATATGACTTTAAACATGATTAAAATTTTCAAGCTTATACGCATATATAAAAAACGAATTGAAGAGGAAATAAATGCTTAATTATTTTAAGTGGTTTAAATTTTTGAGAGTTCCCGAACTCATTAGTGATCTCAGTTGGACGTGGGGATGGATGAGCAACTTCCCTCAATTAACGACAATTAACTGGTTATATTAATTAGCAGTTGCAATTTAATTCTAAAAATTGTGTGAAAAATACGTGTTAACTAATTTTTTAATTATAATTTTGAAAGTGAAAAGAAACCATTTAAAGAAAAACTCCATAAAATAATAGAAACAATCTAAAAACAAAATATTAATTGTTCGGCGACCAAGTTGAAACTTTTATGAATGTGATGGTCATGAATGGCGATGAATGCTTAAAACGACCAAAGGAATGTGCAGTTCTATGTCTTACCAAGGTTCAACTTTGAAAGAAAGGAGTCACTATTGGTGTAGTAGTTAGCGTAAACCGGCAGATGGCCTTAGGAGTTTTTAAAGGGAGTAAAAATTCCTTAATTGTGCCTTCCTATAAGAGGCATGTACACGGTCGATATTACTGACAGTATAGAAAATGCTGTCAAGCTAAAACTGCCCCAAAAACAACACTAAGCAACCTTCAGTCCGGTTCTTTGCCTCAGAATTCAAATTGTAATTCTGATTCTTTACATTCAAATTCTGGGCCTATTTTGCGAAACACTATCTTTTCTCTATCGATGCAAAGAAATTCTCTTTTATATCACCAATTAAATCCACTGCCACAATATTGTAATCCTTCTCCATAAAATTTCAAACAACATCCTAATCCCAGTTCCTGCGACATAAGCACCCTCCCATTAACTATAATTAATTAATTAACAATATCTAAAGAAACAATGACCATTCCACATACTAATTCCAGTTCTTCTTACATTAATAATCTACCATCTACAACTTCTTAAAATTATAACCAATTAAAATTCCTTCCATAGCTCTTTCAGAAAATTCAAATTCTGTTATTAATTACAGCTCTATTTCTTCGAATCCTCTTCCATCCCAAAAATCTACTCAATCGCAAGAATTAAACAATCACAAATATCCTCTTTTTTCTTCAAGAGATTGTGGTAATAATTATTTTCTATATGAAAATAACAATTCCTTTTCTATTCTTACTGCTTCAACATCCACAATTTCTCAAACAACAACCACCGACTATAATGAAAACATAGCCACCTTTTTCAAAAGTTTTAAATGATTTATATTATGTTTTTTTCTTAAAACATCTTTTTTTTCTTAGAACAACAGGGTGGAACTTAATTTTATATGAAAAAATATTTTTATTTTTTTACTTCAATTTTATTTTTATTTACCTTAATATAGTCTTTCAATGTCAAAATGAGTTTCACAGGTTTATATCAGAATCCGGCTGATGGCTGCCGGAGAAATTAGCGTTGAAAACTTCAATTCCTCAAAATTTCGGCCTGTTTCAAAATAGCATAGCGTAACTGCCAACCGCTGTTTTGGGCACATAATTTCTCTCATATTTAGATCTTCTTTTTTTACATGAGGAGGACTATATTTAATAAATTATTGAATAAGTTTTCATTCATCCGAAAATAATTATAATAATCTGATTGTTCCTTTACTGAAATATCGTTGATTAAGTTTAAATGGGTTAACTTATCCCTGTCCTATAGCCAATCCTTCGTCCACAAGCGTCTTTTCCTCTTTTTGTTTTCCAATGCCATGGCGATCACAATTGCTAAACACGCCATATCCATTAAACAGTTAGGTATAAATCTGCGAGAGAAAAATATATCGCGAGCTAATTGTGAACTGAGGTAAATACTGACAGTAATATTGACCGTGTATGCTGTAGAAACTTCAGTAATATTAACCATGTACTGTGTAAAATACTGAAGGGTGACTCCTCAGTATTTTTGTCATTCCAGTACTGTCAGTAATATTGACCGTGCATAGGCCCCTAGAAAGGGACATAAAATGATGGTCGTGCAATGGCGATGGCAGGTTCTCGTTAAAGATCCCTATCCTCATCAAAACCTGGATAGGCAAAATTTAGGGCTCCCACTGTAGCATCGTCCGATTAGCCATAGCAGTATAAAGTGGTGTTAAGTAAATAAAATGTATTATCAGTTAACACCAATCCAGTTATTGCATCCCAAAGCCTCCAATCCCATATCATTGATCTTGAAGAATGGTGTAAAAACTGGAGGAATAAAATAAATTCTCAAAAATCGCATCAAATCACTTTTACCTCACGTCGTAAACCAATGACTTCCTGCCCTTCAGTATCCTTTAATAAAATCCTACTGGTGCCTGTAGAACAGATCCGATACTTAGGGTTGCACTTTGACAAACGATTAACCTGGAATCCTCATACAAGACTGAAAAGACAAGAAACCACTCGACTTTCAGGTTACTTCAACACTTACCAGACAAACGCTCTAAGCTCCCAATTAACTACAAAAGACTCATCTACATGACTATCATAGGAACTATTGGGACTTACGGAGTAGAGCTTTGGGGCTCCACTAAGCCATCGAATTCCTCTCGTATTCAATCCTTACAATCCAAAATCCTTCGTAAAATCCTCAATGCTCCTTATTTTGTTAAGAATAAAGTCATCCATAACGACCTTAATGTCCCTTTTGTTGCTGATTTGGCCCGAACCCGGTATCTATCCTTTCATAACAAACTTCATTACCACTCAAACCCCCTAGCTTCCTCTTCAATTCCAATAATCCTCCGAGGTGTCTGAAAAGAAGATGGCCTCGTGACCTTCTTAGTTGAACTTTGATTTGAGTACTACCAGTGGGTAGTTTCTCTTCTTGTCGTTATCATGTAATTATGTATTACTTAGCGTATTTACTTGTTGTATCATTGTAATACAGTTGTAAATATCAATAAATAAATTTATAAAAAATAAATAAATAAAATAAGAAAGAGGTAGGTACGGGATCATAAAAAAATCTATCAATTCGAAATACAATTGCATTTTATTATGATGCAGGAGCCTTGACTTTCCATGCCGAAGGTCCCCGGTTCAAATTCAGCTAAAGCAGATTTTGTTTGTTTCTTTGCTTATTTAACGCCATTTAATGCTGCTTTGGCTAATCGGACGATGCTCCAGTTGGAGCTCTAAATTTTGTTTATCCAGATTTAGCTATGATGTGGATTTTTAACGAGTACATTGCATCGTACAGGCTAGGGATACCCGTTTAACGTCTCTTTCGAAGGATGACATAACTAAAGATTTTTTACCCCCTTTAAAACATCCTAGCTCCACCTGACGGGCTCCGAACCCGCGATCTTGGGCTCAGTAGGTTGTTATGCTAACACCTAGACCACTGGTCTCCCTAGGCAGATTTTATTTAATGGATCCTATGGGATCTGAGAACCTCCTGGGGCTCACCCAGCCTCTATAAATCGGATACCAAATGTATGATCTAGGAAAAATCACCAACTTGCACAACCGTTGTCCAAGTAACAGTACAGTCTCTACCATGTACTGAACTCAAGACTCTTCAAGAGCTGTAACGGTACAGGATTTATTAAACTGCAGAGATTTGATAAAAATAATAATTTATTTTTTTTATTAATGGTTATAATTTTTAAATATTTTTTATTTGAAAATTATAATTTTCAAGTATAGTTATAATAAATAAGTTATTATAATGAGTATTTAAGCTAAATAGTAGCTGTTCAGGACTGTAGATTGCTCTTGGGGAGGTTGCGCATAATCAATGCCTACCCCAGTTTTGTTAGAACCAGAAGTGTATCCCCCACACCCAACCCCTTACACTGGCACTCGTGACCCATTGCGATTATATATGAGATCAACTCTTCTTAAGAAGGAAGCTCTCAATTGAGTTGTTGCACATTGATCTCAATTTATATCTGTCTTCAAAATGTATTGAATAAACATAAATATCTGGGCTTTCGAGGCCAAAAAAGAGCTACGTTTATATTATTTCTGGTTACTATTTTTGTTTCTTAGAAAAATAAAATATCTATTGAAAAAATAAAATAAGCAGTAAAAAAGTGACATGGATACTATGAAGTACCTGGTTTAGTCTATCTGTTCATAAAACCATATATATTAGTACAGTCCACTTATGGTAGGCATACTAGAATACATCAGAAGTTGTTAAGATGAGGGAGATAACAAATATCTTGGGCTCAGTACATGGTTGAGACTGAACTGCCTCTAAACCAACGGTTATGCAGGCTTTTATCCAGACACTCAGATTATAGAAGCTGGGTGTACCCCCCAGCAAGGCCTGAAAATCCCACAGGGTTCATAAATAATTAATTAATCTGCTACAGCCGGATTCGAACCCGAGGCAATGCACTGAGTTTCATTCGGCTCCTAAAAAATTTAAACTATAAATGTGGAATAAGCATAGTTATTTCTTAGGGTGCTTCTGAAAAAGGATGTGCGATCATTGATTATTAATTCAAAAATAAGATAAATACTAAAAAAGTGCAATGTATACTTTGAAATTAGCTGGTTCAGTTTACCTTAAAAACATTTTATTGGTTCAGTATAGTTTTGATATGCATACTCAAATGTATCAGAAGTTGTTACAATGGGGGATAGCAAATATCTTAGCTTCAGTATATATTAGAGATAGAACTGTCTCTTAGCCATCGGTTATGCAGGTTTTTATCCCAACATTATAGAGGCTGGGTGAACCTCGGGGGTCTGGAGATCCCACAAGGTCCATCTATGATTAGTTCACTTATCTACTACAGCCTGATCCGAACCCACAACGAAGAACTGAGTTTTAATCAGCTCCTACAAATTACTTTAAACTATAAACGTGGAATTAGTGTAGTAATCTCTTAGGGTGCTTCTGAAGAGGAATCGACAATCATTATTTATTCGTTTAAAAATAAAATAATCAGTAAAATAGTTTCATTGAACTATGAAATTACCTGGTTTAGTTTATCTGTTCCAAATAAAATATGTATTAGCACAGTTCACTTTTGAAAGGCAAACTAGAATATATCACAAGTTGTTAGGAGGAGGACAACAAAAATCTCAATACATGTTAGAGACTGAGCTGCCTCTAAGCCAACGGTTAAGCAGGTTTTGACCCCAACACTCAGATTATAGAGGCTGGGTGAACCCCAGCAAGGCCTGAAAATCTCACAGATTCCAACTATGATTAATTAATCTGCTACAGCCGAATTCGAACCCAGGGCAAAGAACTGAGTTTCAATCGGCTCCTATATCTTTAAACTATAAATGTGGAATATATATAGTAATCTCTTAGAGTATTATTGAATAAGAAAATGAAAGAATAAAAAATTTAAAATTAAATTTTAACATAAAAAAATGAAATATTTATCAAATGGTAATAATGCTTACACTAATTTTTAATGTGGGATCTGGAGACCCTTCTGAAGCTCACCCAGCCTCTGTAAGTTGGGTACCCTTAATTGTGGGAAAGCTGGCGGTTGAGCGTGATCTAGGGCAAATCGCAATGTGTACATCATCTATAGTTCATACGTTTATTTTTTAATGAGGTGATTACCGAAATAAACACATTTTCCATAATTATACTCTTCTTACTATACCTCACTAAAACTCACGATTTTTTTTTTCGAGAGTGTTAAAAAAGAAACGAATAAAAAGTTGAATCCTGTTGTGACTTCACTAGAAGCGATAACCTGCAGAACTTATACCTTTTTTCTTAATCGAAACAATATGAAAGAAATAAGTCCATTTCTATCTTTTGCAAGGTTTGCACTGTACCGAAAAATCGTACTCGTACCCTCCCGGTACGCAATACACCTTGTTGAATAAAAAAACGATAATTAAAAAACTTCTTATATTTATATGTTCGGTTTATAAATATAATGATATTAAGAAAAAATAAGTCAATAAACAGGAACTTCATTTGGGCACGACCTCAACTTAGATTCAAATCAACCTACAGCTACTCAAATTATGATGATCTATGGCCTGAACTTAAATGATTACATTCTTATAAATATTTATAGTAATAAATATTATTTAGGATATAACTGATGGGCGTACGCAGGAGTGGGGAGGTCTCCACCTTGTCCCCCTCCACGTAAAATCAATAGGGGAATGATTAAACTCTGAGTGGGGCAGAAAAACTGTGTTAATGTACCATTTTCACTTCAAAAAACGAACTTTTTTTTATTATAATGCAATTGGAAAACTTCAAAAAATAAATCCTTGAATATATTAAATACAAGAAGAAAAAACTAACTATTCAACGCTTCGCCAGGTCACGCATCATCAGGACATACAGTGGGGGGAAAAGTATTTGCACATCCCGTTTTTTCTTCCTATAAAGAATTGAAATATCAAAAACAATTTATTTAGTTTACCCAGCAAAAAGTAAATACAATTAAAGCTTGTTAAATAATTGGGGGAAGAAAATGGTTCGGGTGGATGTAAGAGAAATAATTTCTTAAATAGGATTTGACGCTTCGATCCAGATTTCAGCTCTTCTTCAGGGCTGATATACAAGTGATATACAAGATATAAACAAATTAAAATGATGCATACAAATTGTTTAGAATAAAAGTAGCTAAGGTAGAATATAGAAATCTTTTTAAGACGTAGCTGCGGCATCTCAATGCTCCAACACATACCCAATAGTGTTATAAGAGAAACTATAGGGCAGGCGAATAATATATTGTATCAAATAGAGAACAGGAGGCTTCAATGGTTTGGCCATCTGATGAGAATGAGAGACAATAGATAGCCAAAGAAACTCTTCCTTTATAGCTCGGATTATAGACGAAAGAGAGGAAGACCGGGGAAGACATGGATGGAGGATGTGAGAGAAGGAATGGCAGCCAGAGGGCTTCGAGAGGAAGAAGAAGAATGGGCTGATAGGAAGCATTGGCGGTTAAAGGTTCTGGGTATCGGGGTACATTGATTGTAAAAAACCTGAATAAATAAATAAATCGTTGAAGAATGATTTCTATATATTTTTCTAGCTATTTTTATTCTTTGTAATATTTATGTATCATTTCAATTTGCTTGTATCTTGTATATCTAGACCTGAAGAAGACCTGCAATGTGGTCTTTCTAATATAATATATTGGCCAGCCCCGGTGAATAAGTGGTTAAGTCGGATTTCGTCTAGAGTGTGTTAACAGCTTTGAGATAACCGGAACAGCATCATTCTCGTTGTTTTGGGCTTTAAATGGAGTTGAAATATAAACAATAACTCCTTTTCAAGCCAATGCCTTACTTAGCCCCTTATTCACTATGAAAATAACTCGGGTGATTTTGTTGAGCAAAGAACTTGCGCCAAATTTTGTTTGCGAAAAAAAATTGAATGTAAAAATCGAAAAATTCACTTTTGGTTGTTTACAAAAACACGTGTAACTCGGAGATAATCAATTTTTTTGACAAACAGACGCTTGGCAAATGTTATAGACAGTCCTACCAACCTAGGAAAAAAATTTACCTGTCTTCCTAATGCCCGGGAGATTTAAATGACAAGTATATACATATATATATATATACATAACATCAACTAATTTTAGTCAAGCAATAAAAGTATACATTCAATTAGAAACTTTGATCATGATAAAAAAAAAAACATATAAGCGCGCCAGGAAAATAGTTATTTATGCACCCAGGGACTAAAGAATATCATGATTCCCTCAGCCATAGGTTTGTATAAACAATTATTTTTACTCACGAGGCGAAGCCGAGTAAGAATAAATATGGCTGGAAATAATGATAAGTTTACTCTACGAGGTGCAAACAAGATTTTATCTCCAGATGGAATATAAGAAGACAAACTATATTTTATCTTAGTTTTAATAAATTTATTTAATTTTATATTAATTTTTCAACGAATACTTACAATTTAATAAATTCATAACATAAATTTAAAACTGCAATTGGTGCAATGAACAACGCAGATACAGAAATAAACAATGTTGATACAGAACAAAAACGTACAAACGTAGATTCTGTAGGTATTCTATAATCCATACTAGTCATAACCAAAACATCTTAACTTAATGGCACAGATTGACAGGTGCATCAACCTAATCATGACCTCTCCTACATGTTGGCCTACAATATTTTAACAAATTAAGTTGTCATCTTTGTTTCTAGTTCCCTGGGGATTCTTTTCTACATTTTATCCTAATTTGTAACGGATAGGGTGAAATGAGGTACTTAAGTCCCCATTAACTGATCCAAAAATACATTTTTTTGAACAATCTGGAGACAAAAAGTATTTTCACACATTGTTTATGGAGCAACCAAATAAAAAAAAAAACTGTATCGTGAAATATCAGATTTCTTGGATCTTCATTCATCAACAGAATGTTACGCTATTAAGAGATAATAAGAAGAGAATTCAACTGCAAATAATCGGCGCAAAGGTCGTTCCAGTAAACTAAATGAAAGGTGTTTTTGTTTTGAAAAGAAAAGGTTTGTCTTGGCCGGGATTCAAACTCGGATCGTCTGCATCTCCGGTGCAGTGAACTAAACCACTGAGCTACCAGGGGTCGTATCCAAGTCAGACAAATCCGTTCTCTTCACCGATCCAATATCCCCGTGTTCTCGCAATTACGCGATGTATACACGGGGAAGAATATTCATTGAACATTACTTTAATTAGTATCTTGTTGACTAACGTCAATATATTATTTATTATTTTTTATTGTTATTTTGATGGTGATTATTTTTAAATATTTTTGTTTTGAACAGTAAAGGTTTGTCCTGGCCGGGATTCGAACCCGGGTCGTCAGCATCTCAGGTTGTCTGACTTGGATACGACCCCTGGTAGCTCAGTAGCTTAGAGCACTACAGCGGAGATGCAGACAACCCGGGTTCTAATCCCAGCCAGGACAAATCTTTTCTCTTCAAAACAAAAATATTTAAAAATAATCTCCATTAAAATAACAATTAATAAAAATAAATGAAAAGTGATTAGAAGCCTAGATATCCTCATTACTCTTAATCTTCGTCGATTTATCTTATGTTTTTTCGGAAATAGCGTTATCATAAACAGTTGAACTATGCTCCAAAACAATTTTTTTTACCAAATTTCCCACCCATTTTAAACACTTGTCTTAAAACGAGTGATATTACCTATAAGGGGTTGAATGTGGGCCGAAACGTTGACTTCTAGTAAGTATTTAATTTTGGCCTACTCCTGCACTACTTTCTTCTCCAAGTTATCGGTAACTATTGGTCCTCTATTAACACTCAAATTGGAGAAAATTGAATACAGTAGGTTATTATCATTGTCTTCGAAACAGCAGATTTTATCATGGTTACCAAAATAAATTTACGGAGGGTTCTTTTTTTTAATGGTTACGGCTAGTGATGATCGGCAGATGGTTACAAATGAACTTCTTCTAAGAGTTCTTTCCTACACGTTCATAAAGGTCATAAGCTGTCATCATATCCACTTCAACTACCAACTTTGACTTCATTGGAATCCGCCTTTTTGTTTGTTAATTAATTTTATATACCTCTGTGTCTAACAGTACGTACGAGTGGGTCGTTTAATATCAAAGTTTAAAAACATAAAAGCTTAAAAAACATCACGACAGTCAAGAACTCACCGATTTCTTGTGCTATTTTTTATTTAACATCCTTTATCCTGAGGAGTATACTTTAAGTCCAATCACTAAAAAGATAAATATATATTGTGTGGGGGGGGGCAAGTTGATCCAAGACATAGCAGCTTTACTCTTCATGAAAATATTTCATAGATACGTTTCCAGTACAACGGGCAAGCGTTGAATGAAGAGAATATATCATAGTAACAAGCGAGACTAAATAGATAGACATTTAATGTGAAATCCCCATTTAGGAATATGTACAAAACATACAGTGGAGGGAAATCCATGATCCTAATGATCCTCTTTAAGTATTATTTAAGACCTTCGTTATACTACCTAGTGAAATAGTAGTAAATTACTACAGTAAATACTAGTCCTAGTAACATAAGCAATCTCAACCTGTAATAAAACACAGCAACAAGAACAAATACAGACACTGATGAAGCCATTATACCCAGATTGCGGGAAAAGGTAGTATAAGATTTCAGGTGCGCTTTAGGCAGGGTTGCATCAAAGTCGATCAGCGAAAAACACGAACGGATCAACTAAATGCATACCAAAAATGAATAAAAAACGTGCGTGTCTCCGACACCCGGCTTTCCGTTCCTAATGGATTTCAAATGTGTTTTTGCCAATTAATCGCTCTTTATTAATTATATAAATAATAGATGTTTGTGTACAGAACAATCGTATAAAAACATGAATAGCCTACCTGCCAAGGGCGGATCCAAGATTTTTTTCTGAGGGCACAACGGGCAGACGGGAAAAAAAAATAAACAATAACTTACAAATAAACTTATAGTATCTATAGAAAGATTTTAAAGGTTTATTAAAATATAGAAACAATAGTTTCACTCATGTTCTTTCTGTTATTTTAACAACTATAACTATGTGATTTGCCTATAATTATGTACTATAATGGATTCTCCACAGTACACAAAACCTGTCTGGGGAAGAGAACGGGGGCACGTGCCCCCCCCCCCTAAATCCGCCCTTGCTACCTGCTATACGCATCCATCTATTTTTGTGATCGATTTTCATCATCACTCGAATATTTATATTCCATACCTTACAATGCATCGTTAACTTTGTTCACTTCACAAAATACTAATAAAATTTTATACAAATGAAAAATTCAAACAATCTATTAAATAAATCAAATTATAATTAAGTAAAATAACAAAACATGAATTGATTTTTATATGTTACGACTTACGACAACAATGAGTCATATATCGTAGCCTAAATCATACAAGCCCTGCCGCCATTTCTTATTATCATAGCAGTCTTCCTCTCTTGGTCCTCTTGCCTTTATTGCCTCCGGGATCTCTTCTATCTACCTCTCCTCTGGCCGACCTCTTTTCCTCCTTTCCGATGGTACATGTTTCAGTACCCTTTTAGGCCATCGGTCGTCCGCCATCCTCATAACATGACCAAACCAACTCAGTTTTCTCGTTTCAACAGAGTAGAGGATGTTATGTGGTCTGTTTACTGATTCCCTAATTCTGTAATTCGGAACGTGTTGTAGTCTTGATATCCTACAACTACGCCTCCAAAAACCCATCTCCATCGAAAGCAGTTTTCTTGGCGAGTCAGTTGAAACGGACCAGGTTTCTGGGGCATACAGGGCAGTACTAAACATAAATTGATGCTCGCTATTTTTTTAGCATTATTATCATGATTAATGATCAACAATACTTAGATCATTTGTACTATCAATCATTTTATAAAACAAGACATTCAATTATTATTAATAAAATCTTAAGGGAAATGATAACAACATGAATAACATCAGTATTGATATTGAAAAGTAAAAAAAAGGACCTCACATAAGCGTTAAGACCGTGGAAAAATTCCAACGAAAAGCCCTTAAGTCTCCAAAATAAAACAGAAAATGAAATCATCTGTCCGATATTTCGCCTATTCAGGTATCTTCAGGGTAGAAAAAGAATAACAAAAAAACAAAAAATGAATAATGCTCCCAAGAAACATTCCACCACCTCCAAAGCTCAAATGCAACTAATGAATCATAAGGAAGGTTACTCCACCCCGGCTGGATGAGGTTAGATAAAAACAGCTGATAAATACCCCAGAATTTGAAAAATAAACATACACTCACCAAACTTCAAAAAGCACAGCAGGAAAAAATAAATAATAGTAAACAACAGAAAACCATAAGACAAAAGACCATATGAAAAAATAAAAGTAAAAATGCAAGAGAAATAAAAGAACATAATCAAGAAAGCAGTGGACTTATGGCTATTCCACAAAATAAATCAATATTGAAAAGTAAAAAGAGACCTCACATAAATGTTAAGACCGCGGAAAAATTCCAACGAAAAGCCCTTGAGTCGCCAAACTAAAACAGAAAATGAAATCATCTGTCCGATATTTCGCCTATTCAGGCATCTTCAGGGTAGAAAAACATCTACATCCGACAGATAATTTCATTTCATACCAAGGTGGGCAAGAGGCGTTGCGACGTTATAACGTTACTCTTAGCATTATTGTTTCACACGACTTTATTCTCCATATCATTTTCAAACCTCGGGCCTTATATCGTTTCTTGAGGAGCAAACTCCAAAAATATTATATCTCGCATTGGTGAGAGTACTGCACTGCTTCATATAACCCTGGACATCTTAAAAACCCTTCAACTCTCAAAAAACCAGTTGAAGCTTAAACGGGCCTCCTTAAAATATGAATTGCAACAGTTATAAATTCAGTTGAAATTTATGAATAATGCTCTGAAGAAGGATATACATCGATGGATCTTCAACCCTGGACGACGGTGATGCAGGAGCTTTGTACTACTCCCATATATTTCAAAAACAGTCAGATGTATTCACTTA
This sequence comes from Arma custos, assembly GCA_037127475.1. Lineage (NCBI taxonomy): Eukaryota > Metazoa > Arthropoda > Insecta > Hemiptera > Pentatomidae > Arma > Arma custos. The sequence goes on from CM073761.1 coordinate 48,635,156, forward strand.
ACAATAAGGAGGAAAAACCTGCATGGCGCAGTTGCAGAATTTTAAGGGATTGTTAACCGTAATCAGTAGCGTAACTTAGAGACTCCAGGGAATTATTAAGGGCGAAGAAGAATAGGAAAGTCGTGGATGGGCGATAATGTTCTAAAGAATATCCAGTCTCGTTAATGTACGTATCTTTACATCTAAGGAATTTGAGAAGACTACCTCGCTTACCAAACCTAGTCTCTGAGATATTTTTATAATTATTTTGTGGTTTTAGGACCTGATGGGTTAGTATGCAGCGAGTCGCCAAATAGTTCAACTTCCAAGGATAGAGCGTTGAAAGCGTCGGCAGCTGCATCAGAAGCAGAATAAATATGTTTTTATGGCAATAGGCAACTCATAAATTGATTATAACTAACTTAGCAGGGCAGATTCCATGATATGTTTGGAAAAAATATGTGATTTTTTAAAAAACATTTTCTAGGAACTAAAAAATTTAGATTCAGTTTAAATAGGGTATGCCTAATGTTTTAATGTTTCAAAATATTAAACGCCGAATGATAAATTAAAAACTGCTACGAAAACCAAGTACATGACACCCCAGGTGAGCATACTAGCAGGTATTGCGCAGTTTGTACGAGTGAATGAATTCGACTTATCTGGGATCCCTGATGACATCTCATAGAAAATTGAAAGAAGAAAAGCTATTAATAACGGATGTTATTTTGGACTCGGAAGACACTCGAGGAGTCAATATCTGCCAAGGACAACGAAATTACGGCTATATAAGACATTGATCAGACCTGCTTCGGTGCTGAACGAAATCATGGGCAATATCACGATCGATTGAAGTTTACAGGATTTGAAAGAATACGTCTGCGATACATTTATGGATCTAGGAGAGCCGGTCAAACATACCTAAAGAGTGAAAATCAAGAAAGATGCAATCTCCTTGGTGTACCTCACGTTGTAAACAATATAAGTCTGGGAAGATTGAGTTGTCAGAGGATGGAATCTCCAAGAAAAAGCCATTCATAGTACAAGGCTTCGAGGAAGACCGCGTCTTAGGTGGATGGATGGCTTTACGGAAGTTGCCCGGAGGATCCTGGGAGTTAGGGAATGGAGAACTGCTGTCCAACAGCGTGCAGCCTGCCGGAAGTTATTGTAGGAGGCCAGGGGCTAGAAATGATCTGTTGAGCAATTGAAACAAGAAAAAATAATGATAAATATCGAAGATTTTTGTTTTATCCTGAAATAACAAAAGGTTTTAGTTTTTTATTTTGCTAACTTAGTCTAGTATTCATCATCATCATAGTCCATCCTCTCTACTGCTCATGCGGTTTCCTTCTGTACGTCCGAACCACACCTTACGATCATCTACCGTTTCTCTTCTTCTTATACTAATATTTCTGTAGTGATTAAGAATGGACCAGTAGACTAAAACTGCTTGTTTAAAACAGTACCTTATTTATGTAAATGTAATATGTTGGGTGTAATGTAAATTGTTTGTTGTCAGACAGTCAGAATACCTTCTGTTACTCACCCAACCTCTATAAAGTGGGTACCCAAAATAAGGGGTAAACTTTGGCGGTTGAGCATGATCTAAGACAAACCACCTCACTGCACAACCGTTGTCCAAGAAACAGTACAGTCTCTACCATGTACTGAACTCCAGACCCTTCACGGGTTGTAGTGGTATATTTATTTATTATCGTATTAGCTTATAGTTGCTGATTGTTTTTATCATATATTATTTTAATAAGCTGACTGATAATCTTTAAGTATATATGTTTCTGTTTTTGTTTTATTTTTCTAAACATAACTTTTTAAGCTTGACCTAATGTTAGCATAAAATAATAATTATAGCTATGTTGTTTTTTATAGCACTAAGTATTTTCTATTAATTGTATTAAGTTATTCTATTGATATTTAAAAATTAAGAAGTAGGAAAAAATTAAGTGTAGTACTATAACAAAAAAAAATTTATGTCTTACTTATAAAAAACTCAATCTACTATATGTATAGATATTACTATATGTATGCAAATGTCTAATACCCCTATCCCTTAAAACAAATAAATAAATATTTATTGATTGAAAAATCTCTAATTCCGTTTCAGAATAATAGTTAACTGTTTATTTACCGATTAATATAACTATTAATATGTAAATAATATTAACTGAATTTGATATAATTAACTATTTTATCAAAATAATCAAATGCTAGTAACCCAGTTTTTAAAAGTATTGATTATTCCAGAAATGGGCAGTTGAAATGTACTAATTGTCCGGATAATATAATTTATATATATGTTTTCTTTGTTGAATTGTTGAATACAGCGTATTGTCTCAATTGGCATTTGACTTAACGTCGGAATATTGATTCCGTAGCATAATGTAAAATTATAAAATATTAATCAAAACTCCATTGAAAGCAATATTGTATTTTATTAAGAAGAAGTATTTTGAGAATACTTGTTGTAAAATAAAAATAAAATAATAAGCTGTCATTTGATAATGTATACCGTGTGTATGGAACGAATTTAATGTCAAATAACCTGATACTTATATTTTAAATACTACTTCATTAGTTAGATTTTTTATAATAGTTTATATAAGTTATTTACACATATAACATAGTGTGGCAACACAACAACAAAGTAAACTAATGCTAACAGGAGCTTTGGACATGAATGACAGTTGATAACAAATTGCAGGATTTAATGCGACACTGGAAGAGGTTCGTGTTTCGGCCTATTAATATTTTTTTTTTTGCAGGTAATATACCTGAGTACAGAAATTTAAAATAATAAAATATACAACACAGATATTTACGTGTGTCTGCGAGCATTCTAAATTTTAAGTATCTCTGGTTAACGTTTATTTTGATACAGTCAATTAATTTTATTAAAACAGAAGATACCTTTTGTGGAAGGTTACTTTTCGGCATAAGGTTATTATCGATTTTCAATACAAATTTTTATTTAAAAAAATATACGGATACAGCAAGCCGATTTCTTGCCGTTTTATGTAATAATACGAATCAATAACACTGTCACGAAGAATGAAAACAATCCGAATATTTCATACTATGTCTTTCTAAAATAACATTATTAATATATAATTATAGTTAAATACATAGATATTTAAGATGTAGCAGTGAAATAAACTTTTAATAGTAGTAGGCACATTTGTTGAATTCGGATTGTTGTCGTCTGTAATATGATATAATTAAATAGCCTAATAGTTTTTTATCAATTGATTTATTATTTTAAGTGATAAGGGGAGAGAGAGAGATATATACACTTGTTCTGTTACTGAGTATACTAGAAAATCTATCGCGATACTTCGAATTTATCGCACGAAACTACTCATTATATATTACTGTGGAAATACAGCAAAGGATGCCTATGTCGAGTAATTGTATTCGTATCTATACCAATGTAGGTTTACTGGTATCTCTGTTTAGGAATAGACGTACTGTCATCCTGGGACGATCCAGGAAAATCGTTTTACTGATATATTATAATTTAATTGGATATTTTTATTTATTGTTATTATCTGATAAGACTCACGCTTGGACATCGATCGGCTCAGCGATTGCTGGAGAAAGGTAAAACGACAAAGTGATAACAGCAAGGGAGAGTTCCATCGGTACACCAAGGCGCACTCTTATTGACTGACAACTCTACGGGCGAGCGCGCATGCTTCCCCCACTTCTCCCCAGTCCATTATCAGCGAATTAGGTATATTAATTTTTTAGAGCGAAATTGTTAAAAATTAATTTTCCTGAATGCGCTATAAATTATTCAAACAGTAATATCCTATTCTACGCAGGAAGGACTCCGAGCATAAAGAGATTAAATAGAAATGTTACGTTTAAAAATATCTCTTCCGCAGGTTGTCGCTTCCAGTTGAGTTACAAGTTTTAACTGTTTCATTTTTTAATATTTTCCAAAAATACGAGTTATTGTGAGCTTTAGTATGGAAAAAAGGATGTAATTATTGGTAATGACCATATTTAGGTTATCATTTTATCTATCAAGTTTCAACTAATATTTCGAATTATAGGTAATATATGTTTGTTGAAACGTTCATTTCTAGATAAATGATCACCGAAGTATACACATTTCCCATAATTACATTATCTTTTTAAAAAAATTGCAAACTTTCCAAAATAATATCCTACGGATCGCAGTAAACGCGTCTTGATTTGTACGAAACAGTCAGACCTTAAGCTAGAGGCGATAGAAGAATTTATTAAAAAGCATTACACCAGATTTAAGACCGGATTACCAGCAGTCAAAGGAGCTGTAGCATTCAACATGGGCGAACCTAATTCATCCCCAAGACTAAAACCGAGACTCTTGAAAGATATTCTGATGTGAACTCTATTATCTTTCTCACCAATAGTCTTAACAAAGTGCAATATAATCCTGTAGTACCAGGCCAGTAGCAGGCCTACGCACGATTAGCTCTATTTTATCCGATAATCAATAGAAAATCTATATTAAAACCAGAAACAGCCTTATTAATTTATAAAATCACACTTAGACCTCTGCTAATATACGGTTGTGAAGTGTGGGGTGCATTGTCAACGACAAAGCGAAAAAAATAGCAAACCTTCCAAAATAAAATCCTACGGATCGCAGGAAACGCGCCTTGGTTTGTAAGAAACAGTCGACCACACCGAGAGCTAAAATTAGAGACGATAGAAGAATTTATTAAAAAGCGTTACACCAGATTTAAGACCGGATTACCAGCAGTCAAAGGAGCTGTAGCATCCAACATAGGCGAACCTATTTCATCCCCAAGGCTAAAACCGAGACTCTTGAAAGATATTCTGATGTGAACTCTATTACCTTTCTCGCCAATCGTTTTAACAAATTGTAATATAATCCTGTTTCCTTTTAGTTTTCCGTTTTATAGTAAAGTGGAGCGTCGATTATCCGGGTTTTTTTCCCAAAAGTAATTTTAATTATTAAATATTTTTATTTTGAAGAGAAAAGATTTGCCCCGGCCGGGATTCGAACCCGGGTCGTCTGTCTCTCCGTGACAGCACTCTACCAATTCCGAATGCCGGCCGGTGCAAATCTTTTCTCTTCAAAATAAAAATATTTAAAAATTAAAACAATTAACAAAAAATTATAAAAAAGTAATTTCAATTAATTTGGTCAGATCATCCAGTTATAGTCAAGGATCCATGGTCCATTTTTGCACTTGATTACTATCATACTGAATCTTCGTGAATAGCTTCGATGAGATGCCCAACAATTTCCTGTGCGAAAATTCTCGATTGTGGTAGCTAACAGAGGTAGCAAGGATAAAATATGTCGATTTGATGATTCGCAAAAATTTATTACTAACTTTTTTTTTGTTAAATCTCAAGATAAGTAATTATCTAAATTATTTGAAAAAATATTTGTCCTACAAAATGTATGGTTTGACCAAAGTGTCCCCTCCTTCCAATATGTATCGGTAACGAGGTCATTAAAAGCTGTTATTTTTTTTTAACTTATTTATTAGGATCTGTACTACTTTTGAGCGTAGGACTGGGACAGAACATTGAATAGACTAGAAGCGGCAAACGCTAGCTGCGGGATGGCACCAGCTCTGAGGCCTGTTCCCCCTCTCCTTTGACCCCCATGGGCCCTTATTGCCTATTCATTTGGAGTTAGGTCGTTAGTTCTAGCTACGATCAGGCCGTCTTATTGTTAGTAAGTTTGTTTGTTTCTATTATTGATTCACGTTCGATATTTTTTATTTGCTTAATAATTTATTTTCGAGTTACTATTGTTGTATAAGTTTAATTACATATGCCTTGTTGTGTCGCCTTTGGATGCTGTACAAAAAAGCCCGATAAACAAGCAGTACCTCCAATAACATTTCACACGTAACTTTATTATTATAAAACAATTTTTTCTCAAATAATATTCTTTTAGAATTTAAAGAACATTAAAAGATCTCATTAACAATTACTTATTAGTTATTATGCTAAAGAAAGAACAATACGTGTTCAATTTAAATAATCGTCCCACATCTTTGTTGTGGTCAAATAAAATTGCAAAGCAAACACTTAATAATAAGTACTTAAAAAAAAGTTAGCGGAATCTTTCTTAGGAAAAAATTGTTTTTATAAAATTAGTTTTTTTTTCTTTTTAATTTGACCTCGATATTTTATTCTTTCGGGGGTATTTTACCGTCAGAAGAAATTGAACGAAAAAAGTGGGTTCAAGCAATAAGAAGAGGTTGTGCTCCAAGCACTTCAAAGAAGAAGATTTTGACAGGTCGTCTCCATTTTACGTAAAACTTAAAAATGGCGTTGTCCCGTCAGTTTTTGGTAGTTTCCCCGAATAGCTGAAACCTAAAGTTACTCAGGTAGTAAATATATTTTTCAGTTACTTTGAGCGATAAGAATTAATAATACATAAACGATAGGTTTATGTATTATTATTATTATTTTTTTAGGAGAGACGAGCAATTAAAAGGCACACTTCTCCGTGTGAAAAACGATCCCACGATCGTCCGATCCCACGTGTGAAAAACGCTCGATCCCCCCACAAAAAGAAATTTTAAAAAATGCTAAAATTTGCGGACAAGTTAAGGGAATTGACAATTAAACATTTTCCCAACTTGAACAAATGACTTCAAGTTGTAATGTTACTCAGAAGAAACTGTGCTCAACCAAGAATTCCCTGAGAGAAAAATAAAGAAGCTTAAGAATCTTCAAAAAAGGGCAAACCGATTAAAAAAAAAATTGCGATTTGAAAAAAATCATATTAGAATTTTAAAAAAGGAGTTTCTTGGCCGATGAATATGCCGACATGCTTGAGAATTTAAGGGCCAATAATTAATTGTATCAAACGAAAATGAAGTTCAATGAAAACTGTGATATAATATTTGTAAGAAAAAATATCTTATAAATAGTTATAAACTACGTTATCTAAATATTTAAAGTCCCAATTTAAAACTGTCATATGAACTTATATGACGAACTACACCCAATATAAAACCTTTAAAATCATTATGCGCTCCTCATAAAAGTAAAAGGATCAAGTTGTTACATTATTTATTTTTGCCAATAATGTATTTTCATTTTTTTTTTTGTTCTTTTGTTCTCTTAAATGGGAAAGCACAGAAATATCCCAACGGAAATTAAAAGAGAACTAGAAAACAACCAAAAATATGAAAATACATTATTGACAAAAACATAATGTTACAACTTGACTCTTTAATTTTTTTGAAGAGTGTATTGTTTATTAAACGTTGAATTATTACACTTATACAATAGACAAATGTTAGTTTTTATTGTACCTAAATAAATTTAATATGTCATAGATATTGTTTGTTACTGGATAAAAAAATTAATAACATAAAGGCGAAGGCATGAGACCGGATGAGGGGGTCAAAGGAGTGGGGGAAGTGTAGATGAGCTGGTGCCATTCTCACTCATAGGGCAAATCCAGGATAGCGCTTCTAGTCTATTCTATGTTCTGTGGACTGGGATAACATACCACGCTATTTGTAGGACAATATGACTTTTAAATTATATAGATATTAACTAAGTAAACAGAAAAAAATTAGCTGGTTATAATTTTTGATGACCTCGTTATCGATACATGTTGGAAGGAGGGGATTCTTTGATCGAACCATACATTTTGTAGGACAAATATTTTTTCAAATAATTTAGATAATTATCTTGAGATTTAACAAAAAAAAACCCAGTTAGTAATAAATTTTTGCGAATCATCAAATCGACATATTTTATCCTTGCTACCTCTGTTAGCTACCACAATCGAGAATTTTCGCACAGGAAATTGTTGGGCGTCTCATCGAAACGAAGCAATCAAGTGCAAAAATGGACCATGGATCCTGGTCTATTACTTATTTGTATTCTTAAAATTATTGTTATTTCAAACGTCAATAAGGGGCCCCCAATCATTTCTCGTAAACAGTAAAAAAATGAACTTAAGAACGTATTAAGGACTTCAATACGTATTTGTTTACTAAGAACTGTAACCTAATTGGGTAATTAGATTTGTTTTTCTGAATCCCTTCCTATTCATTTGGTTGGTATTTATTTTTTAGTGAATTTCGATTATCCGAATTTTTTATAATCCGAACCACCCATGAGATCATTAGTTCGGATAATCGACGTTCCACTGTACTATAGTTCTGTTTATTATTATATTATAACTCTTTCATATGAAAAAAATATTATATATTCATATCTTCTCTTGTAAATAATCTGAAAATGTACAGGTAAGGGGTGTCTCTTGCATGAGACGAAACTCACATTTTAACCTCATGTTAAAATTTAAAATTCATTATTTAAAAACCATGTAAGGCTAGGAATGGCCGATCTGGACATAAAGGTTATATAAAATACTCACCAATTCTTGATCAGTATTTACATGATGCATGCTAATATTGTACAAGTATATAGATTGAGTGATGTATTTTAAAACATTTAATCATTTTTTTTAGTGAAATTTAAGCATTAGCATTGTCTTCTAGTCGTACAATTATCGATTTCATATTTATACTTGTGCGTGATTTAATATAATTCACTAACATTTTTTTCCCATGTTTTTTTCACTTATAGGGCATGGATATTGCCAAAAGATAGTTTAACAAGTATGTATTGACCCAATCTTAAAAGCCGAAGGAAAAAACTTCCATATATTTATTTACTGTAAAATAAAATAATTAGTGCAGTACTTCCGATTTATTGTTTATACAGAGGCCATTGATATAAAAATAATAAGCTTTATTCTAACTTGATTCTAACATAACTTGATGACATGATTACTGAAGTATACATATTTCCCATAATTATATTCTCTTTTTCATACTAATGAAGCTCATATTTTTTTAAAAATAATTTATTCAATGTAATTTACAACTGTATTATATCAATACATCCAGTAAATATAATGGATGTATACAATGACATGAAATGACAAGTAGAGAAACTACCCAGTGGCAGTCAAGGGCGGATCCAGGATTTGTTTCTGGGAAGGAGCACAACGGGCAGACGGGCAAAAAAATCAACAATAACTTAAAAATAAACTTGTAGTATTTATAGGAAGGTTTCAAAGGTTTATTAAAATATCTAAACAATAGTTTCACTCATGTTATTTCAGTTATTTTATTCATATATTTTCACAACTATCATCACATGATTTGCCTATAAGTATGTACTGTAATGGATTCTCCACAGTACACAAAAACCCGTCTGGGGGGGGGGCACATGTCCCCATGCCCCCGTCGTGGTATCAGCCTATGGTGGCAGTACTCAAATAGCAAGTTCAACTTAGTAGGTCACGAGGCCATCTTCGAGGGATAAGACAAACACAATATTAAGGAATAGCTGAATAAGAAGCAGAAATATTTTCTATGAATAAAAAAAAACGAATAATTTGGCCAAAAGGAAATGGGAAGAATTTACTGAATCTCAAAATTGAAAGTAGAGCTTATTTATTAACGGTCTAGAAAAGTGCACACACATATATATATATATATATATATATATATATATGTTAAAATAAATCGACTTAGTAAAAAAATACACGAAAAAGAAATTATCACTACAAGATAATACGCCCCCTAATTTTTATTATTTTGTTAGTGCATTTATTGTCTTCCTATTTTTAAAGTAAGGACCTATAAGATAACAGTAATTGTTCAAAGTTTTATTTTATTGAATTGACAACAGTTCTTCAGATTGTCGCTTCGCGTTAACTCAGATTAAGTTTTAACTTTTCATTCGTTTTCTTTTTAATATTATCGATAATAAAAATAATGGTGAGCTAAGAAATTCTAAGCGAAGAATATTACATAAGAGGTTACTGGAAGAATGTGATAGGATAATACCTGAAGAACAGGCAGGATTTAGAAGAGGTAGGTCACGTATTGATCGTATATTTACCCATACGCTACTTACAGAAAAATTTAAAACTCGCAAAAAAGAGATCAATTTAGTATTTGTTGATCTACAAAAAGCATATGACACAGTGCCTCTTAGTAAATTCTGGAATGCCTTAGAAATCACAGGGGTAAGTCAGCCTATGATTCGAGCGATAAAGGTACTGTATTCAGATGCGACAGCTACGGTTAAACTCAAAAATGGCCTAACCAAAAAATTCCCGATCACCAAAGGTCTCAAACAGGGCTGCTCACTCTCCTCTCTACTGTTTAATATATATGTTGAAAGTATCCTTAGCCTATAGAAAAGAAAGTGTAATGGTATGGGGATAATCATAGATAATGCGGGTGGAAGGGGTGGTCGGCCCTGCGCACTTCACCATCAGCAGGATACGGCCACCAGGCGACGGGTCACCCCAGGAGGAGAGAGACGGTGGAGAGGAACGGATGGAGACTGGCCGGACGGATGCTGTGGCCCAGGAGGGCTGGACGGCACCCGGACGGATACAGGCCCGCCAGGAGGCTTAAAAGGTGCTGCCCCATCATTAAGGTGCACATCCGTGCACCGGTCAGCACCCCAGATTATTTTTTTTTTTTTGTGCCCTTAAAATTATACATATCCCCCCGAGATTATGTATAATAAGAAGTTTTAAATAAAGAGTTGTAGATAATGAATGCCTGTACAATCCATTTTGGGGGAAGAGAGGTCATCCAGAAAAGAGGTGGATGGAAGGGATCCCGGAAGCAATGGCGGCAAGAGTTCTTAGAGGGAAGACTGCTATGATAAAAAGAAATGGCGGCAGGGCTTATATGAATTAAACTACGACATATGACGCATTCTTGTATTAAAGTCGTTTAAATATATATTTATATATATATATATATATATGTATATATATATATATATATATATATAAATATGTATATATATATATATATATATGTATATATATATAAATATATATTTATATATATATATGTATATATATATATATATATATATATATATGTATATATATATATATATATATATATATATATATATATATATATTGAATATGATTATAAATTATGATGCTAAGAAATAACATTTTTTTTTATTAATGTTTATTTTTTTATCGCATCACAGTACCAAAATTGGATAAAAAATAAATATCGGTATAAATTATATACCACGAGTTGTGCCATTGGTCCCTTAACAATATGTTGGCATGACGGCTGTGTAGAATGAGGATACTTCCTTAAGCAACACTAGCAGGCTGCAATAAGGACGATATACAAGTACTATTGTGATGTACTCTGAATGATCCGTCAATGAGACAGATGCGAGTAAGTATGAAGGGAGTTGGAATTTGCGGAGTTTTCTTCAAGTCTCAAGAGTGAAAAGTACTATAGATTTGTATCTATCTTTTATTATCATGGAACAAATTCAGAAAGCAGTGTTGTTCGGTAAAGTGAGCTTTGTTAGTAAATTTATGAATATTATCAATTAATTTTTTGTAGCCTCGCCATTGACCTAGGTTTTGCAGAAAAAAATTTGATAAAATTAATAATAATAATAGTCCTTGACACTTAACAGAAAAACAGATAAGGTAAATCTAAAGCAAGAGGAAAGGAAAATAATTAAGAAAATTCTGGGACCAAGATGGACCGAAGAAGGGTATAGATTACATAAAACATCTAAAATTGAAGAATATTGAAAATTGAAGAACATAGAGATAGACATGAGGAAAAGACGTCTTAAATTCTATGGCCATTTAACGAGACTTCCCGATCACAGGCTTACAAAAAGAATAGTATAATACGTAGCATCCCTTGTTAATGGATGGGAATGGATCCGAAATATTAAGAAAGACTTGGAATTGGCCAAAATTACTAATGAAGACATGAACACAAGAAACAATTTTAAACTCAAAGTTGAAAAATGGGGGTAAAGCTTGAGACAAGAGCGCCGAGAACTGGAACATGATGAAGGGAAGAAAGAAAAGCTGAATTCTGTCAAAGAATGAAAACCTGGTGGGCAAATAAGAAGAACAAGAAGCCCCAAACGTGAACCATTTTTTACTTAGCTTCTTCCACTTAGGGAGTTTTAAGACTAATAAAAAAAAATAATAATAATAATATTAGTATAGAAGAGAGAGTTCTGTTGGAGATATCTGCAGAATTGTAAAAAAAAAAAATCTTAAACAAATAAAATAGTTTTCGTTTCCTTAATCCTTTTTTCCAGAGAAATCTGAGGCAAAAGAATAAAGAATAATATTCAGACACCCAGCAAATCTGGAGTAAGGAAATTAGACTCAGTTGAGTTAGTTATAAAGGGAATAGTGGACAGCTTCCTCCAGGGAGCATTGGAATGAAAGATAATACCATACCATGCCATCAGGCTGCAGTGTCTGTCAGCCAATAGTTTGGGCTTGAGCTTGGAAGAGAAGATAATACCTATCCCTGCGAAGTAGGAAATAGAAAAAACCAGAGGTGCAGAGAGGATGAATGGACTCCAGCCCTGAACAAGGTTATAAGGGCATACAACTAGGCAACAAATCTTTGAAACAAACAAACATGATATCTTAACTGGATGCAGAAATACTGGCTCGGGGGCCTTTCCGAATATGTACTAACACAGGCATACAGAAATATTCTTATCTACAACAAATTAAAATGAAATTTGAAACTTAAAGTGCAGTGAACATTATGTTCCAGATCTTGAGTTTTCTAAAAGAATCTGAATACAAGAATGTACTAAAAATTGATGACTAGCGTCAGTTCATCAGTCTGCAAAAAGACTTTGAAAGAAAATAACCGAGAAACTGATCCTGAAATTAGATTGAGTTAATCAGTTTGGACTGATCATACTCTGCTAGAGAGAATACTATACGACCATCGTTACCATGAATTATGAATCTATGCAACAGTTTCTATCTAAGGAGGTTTCTGTGCTTCAGAAAACCACTATAATGGATCAGGCTGTTTCCCGTACAACTGCTCTAAATTCTTTCATTTCAGTTGCTCAATAAGGGATGCCTCTGCTTAGAACCAGGAGTACTTTTTGCTTCTTAAGGAGCCTCTCGATGGCACTCAGATACTGGTGTTCTGGAGGACTGGAAGTCTGGCAAAAAATCATGAAACCCACAATAGTTACGGACTATAATGAAAACATTGCTAGGCATTGCTGACAAAAATTACAGGACTCAGCAGTGCACCCACCATAAGGAAAAGCTCAAAGTGGTATAAACATTTTTTTTTCCACATAATAGAGTTGTGCGTTTATAATAGCCTTATTATGTTATAATGAATCTGAAAGAAATCGAGGGCAGTTTGTCAACTTTCATTAGGACTTGGTAAAAGATTTAATTGGTAAATATAAGCCTCGAGCATATCCTCGGATTTGTAGTACAGAACCACTTGAAGACCACCTTACAAAGTGACTTTATCGTAACAAATTTAAAAAAGGTCAACCAATACATTGTTTCATATGCCAGAATGAAAAGCTGAAGGTATCTTTTTTTACAACCAATGCAATGTAGGACTATGTATTCTGTTCTGCTTCAAATTATACCACACTCAAAAGAAAGTTTTAGAGGATAAAAAAAAAAAAATTGTAACAATAAATAACAGTAATATTTTTTATATTCTAGTATAAAAACATTTTTTTGTTATATATCAAATAATAATACAAAATATAATTTTCTCAGAAAGTGGGTAGAACATACTCATTTAAACACATAAGGGCAACCGAGATTCAGCATAGCCAAGCCTGAAATCGTGTGCACTAAGCCGCTTGCTCTCTGAAGCTAAAGGGTTAAAGGAAAAAAAAAATATTAATATACTTACATCTATTTTGATCTTATTCAGGTGCTTTAATGTACTTACTTCTATCTAATAATTTGATCCGATTAATTTGGAAATCTCTTGTTGCCATTTGGCTATTAAAAGAGTATCTTCATGAGGCATTTTAGGCGATTCGATTAAGCCTATAATAAAAAAACATATATTATTATAACATAATGAAATATAACAGCTAAAGATTGTTTGATTTGTACCGTTCTTTATGCATTTCCGAACCTCTTCAGCTTCATACACTAAACCTTGGCTATGAGTAAAGAACTTTTTACCTTCTACAGGAGGAAGAGAGAATCTATTTTCCTCTCCACCATTAACAGATATCACTGTAGGAGCCCAAAATGGGTCTTTTATCTATGAACCAAAAATATACATATTAAATAGTTCTATGAAATGTTTACATCTATATTAAATAGACTCCCCACACTGCGCAGCAGTAGAAAGGGGAAGTTATGATAATGATGATGATGATTAAATAGACCAAGAAAATTTTTCAAATATTCCATAATTAAATTAAAAAATTCTAACAAGACATTTTAAAATTAATTTATTAATACTAAACTGACAGTAAAAGCTATGATAAATTTGCTGTTAAAAATCATCATTTTTGGTTTTTTATTTTTATTGAATTTTAAACATGCAATTGAGTTCCTTCTTAGTTTATATTTTTGTTCATCATTCTGTGATAACTCAACCAAATGTCAGAATGGCTATAATTTTTGTTACCAGATATTACCTCTATCTTTTTCCATATCATTTACAATTCCTTAAATTGAAAAGTGTTTAATATAATGGTAAATGACGCTTCCTCCCTAAGCATTCCATCCTTTAGAAATATCTAAGGAAAGCTCCTGGACAAGACCTCATCACGATCCACACCTTAAAATATCTTCCTAGAAAAGCCATTCAATTCCTCACCTACATATATAATACTCCTACCGTATAATAATACTATAATACTACTATACTCCACACCGCATATTTTCTAAACCTCTGGAAATTATCCGTCATAAAAATGATACCTAAACTTGAAAAGAAACTGGAATACCCTTCCTCTTACCACCCTATCTAACTTTGACCATGTATTGGTAAAATCCTGGAAAAGCTCATCCTGAAATGATTGTATCCCATCCTGAATGCAAATCACATTATCCCAAATCACCAGTTTGGATTCAGAACATCCCAATCCACTATCCAGCAATCTCATCATGTGGTGGATGTTGTTTCCACAGCTTTGGAACATGGATTGTATTGCCCAGCGGTATTCAATCTTCCTTGATGTTGAATAGGCTTTCGATCGAGTCTGGTACCCCGGGTTGCTTTACAAACTCCATAAATTCCTACCTCCTACATATTTTCTTATTATCCAATGCTATCTCTTCTACAGGTCATTCACAGTAAATCATAATAATGTCTACTCATCCCTCTTTCCTCTATCTGCTGGTGTTCCTCAAGGCAGTATTCTTGGCCCAATTCTCTACACAGTTTATACAGCTGACATCCCAACTCATACTAATACTATCCTTACCACATATGCGGATGGCACATGTCTATTATCTGTCAACACTGATCTAGTTATAGCATCCCGTACTCTTCAATCCCATATCACTGAACTTGAAAATTGGTGTCAAAACTGGAGGGTTAAAACAATTTCCCACAAATCTCATCAAATCACCTTTACCTCTCATCGTAAACCAACAACTTCCTGTCCTGTATCATTTAATAACATCCCACTGATTCCTGTAGAACAGGTCCAGTACTTAGGACTACACCTTGACAAACGCTTGACTTGGAATCCTCATACTAAACTGAAACGACAAGAAACAGCTTGCCGTTTCAAGCTACTTCAACATTTACTAGACAAACACTCTAAGCTCCCAATTAATTACAAAAGACTCATATACATGATGATCATTAGACCCAACTAGACTTATAGAATAGAGCTTTGGGGCTCCACTTAGCCATCAAATTCCTCTCGTATTCAATCCTTACAGTCCAAAGTTCTTCGTAAAATCCTCAATGCTCCTTACTTTGTTACGAACAAAGTAATCCATAATGACCTTAATGTCCCGTTTGTTGCTGATTTGGTCTGAATCCGATATCAACCTTTTCATGACAAACTTCATTTCCACTCGAACCCACTAGTTTCAAACCTATGGGTTAAAGATGGCCTCGTGACCTTCTAAGTTGAACTTTTATTTGAGTACTACCACTGGTTAGTTTTTCTACTTGCCTTTATCTCAGGACATGATTTATCTTTCATTATATTTACTTGATGTATTCAGTACACAGTTGTAAATTTCAATAAATACATTTAAAATATATATATATATATATATATATATATATATATATATATATATATATATATATATATATATATATTAAGACCGTGGAAAAATTCCAACGAAAAGCCCTTACATTAAATTATCGGCGCGACAGACTCATAAAGAAGTCCTTGGCCTGCTCAACCGCTCTTCCCCAATCGTCCCGATCGCCTGCTCGAGTGATGGAGACCTTGCTCAGCCTCAGATCTTCACAGACGGCATCCTTCCATCTAGCTTTGGGCCTTCCTCGAAGTCTTACTCCATCTGGATTTCCTGTATACAGCTTATTAACTGTCCTTTCTTCCTCCGTCCTATATACGTGGCCCAGCCACTTAATGCGTTGAATCGTTATGAAGCTCGATATCGTTAGGTCTCCATATAACTCACTCAGCTTCTTGTTCCTTCTGATCCTGAGTTGGTCGTTTTCTCGCACTGGGCCGAATATTTGCCGTGGGACTTTCCTTTCGAATCTATTCAGCTTTTCCACGCTGGATTTATTCAGTGTGAGGGTTTCACCAGCGTATGCCACTACTGGCCTAATGATGGTTCTATATGTCATCAGCTTGGACTTTAGGCTAAGGAGCTTACTTCTCAGAAGCTTTGAGATCCCAAAACATGCTTTATTAGCTGATACTATCCTGGCTCTAACTTCTTCCCCCTCATCCAAATTCTGGTTTATACGGCTTCCTAAATACTGGAAACATGACAGGGGTTGGAAAGTGTATTTTCCAAAAGCGTAGCTATGAGATGGTCGATTTTGTTTCTATTCTTTATTACCATGACCTTGGTTTTCTCCTCATTCACATGTAACCCCATTTTTCCAGCTTCCACTTCCAGCCTCTCAAAAGCTTCTTTTAAGAGAATCAGCGATCTTCCTACTAATACAAGGTCATCAGCATATGCAAGAATACCCAGACTACGGTTAAAGATGGTTCCCTCCATCAGTAATCCTGCCCTTTTAATAACACTTTGCATTACAATATTGAAGAGTAGAGGTGCCAGCGAGTCTTCTTGCCTATGTCCTGTACTAATCTTAAATTTTTCTGTGGTTGAGCCATTTACCCTTACGCTGCAAACTGTGTTTTCCATCGTACTCATTACCAAGCGCACCAATTTAGGTGGAATTTTCATTTCGCTCATAGCTCTGAAGAGCTCACACCTGGATATTGTATCATAAGCCGTCCTGAAATCTATGAACAGCATCCACAATGTATTTTTAAACTCCTTCATTTTTTCGCACATCTGCGTGAGGGGAAAAATCTGATCTATAGTAGATCTGTTAGGTCTAAAGCCTCCTTGGTATTCTCCAAGATTTCTCTCAACATAGGGCAGTAGGCGGTTATACAGAGATATCGAGAATAGGCAGTATTCTTTAAAGAAGTGGAGTCGTGTACAACCAGTTACTGCTCTAGAAGGAGCATGGTAAAAAATGAGGAGAGGCGACTACTGGTGCTGGAGACGGACGTCCAAGTGAGATGGAGTTATTATTTCCAAGGACTACTAAGCCAGACAGAAGAACAAAAAAAAAAAAAAAAAGCCCCTAAGTCTCCAAACTAAAACAGAAATTGAAATTATCTATAAGGACAGATAATTTCAATTTCTGTTTTAGTTGGGAGACTTAAGGGCTTTTTGTTGGAATTTTTCCACAGTTAACATTTATGTAAGGTCCCTTCTTACTTTTCATTCAGTATTTATATATATATATATATATATATATATATATATATATATATATATATCTTTTAATATATATATATATATATATATATATATATATATCTTTAAGTACCTTTTATATATATATATATATATATATATATATATATATATATATATATATATATATCCAAGTCCAGAGTAAAAGGTCTCACCTTACCGACCTTTAAACTTGTCCCCAATGAACCAAAACATTCGAGCATTCCTTTCTCGCCTGTTCCACCACATTTTGGAACTTATTCCCCACTGATATCCGCCATGTTTCTTCCTTATCCACATTTAAACCCAGGTTTTGATCATGCATCTCCTAAATTCCCACACAGATGCTCTCTAATCAGGTATAGTTAATATATCATATTTTGATCAGCTCAATTCTTGCTATTTTTTATTTTTTTTCTTGACTAGAACATATCTTTTAGATTATATATTCATATTCAAGTACTTATATAAATATTGTATATCTCTTATAATTTAGTCCCTTCGTCAGATATATATTCAATTATTTTTTCGTACATCTGTTATTCTTAAGTGACTTGGTTCCAGAATAAACTTGTTCCATTCTAAGTTTTGTAGGCCTCAGACAAGATACTAATTGGCCTGTGACTAGCACTTTCTGTTTCACTGTAGTTTTTGTGGATCAAGATAATTATGCTGAATAATTGTAATTCCTAAAGTACGTCCCATATACTATATATTCTAAATGACTTAAAATGTAGAGGGTTACCAAGTCTTAAAATGCTCCCAATGCTACATATGTTGGTAGTGACTTTAGGTAGCCAAGAACGATGAAATCATATTAAATGTTGTATTAGTGTTGTAATACAAAGGTGAAAAAATATATTAGCAAAAACACTTTAAATTGATGCTATTTAGTCAAGAATTTAGTCATAAGGTACAAAATTGTGACAAATATCTCTAAGGACTAGGAAACATTTATCACAAAAATGTCTGAAAGCATTAAAAGATGGGCTTGCTTCAACATTTTGCAACTATTAATAAAAAACTTCTCAAATTATAAAAAAATTCTTAAAATTATTAGAGGTCACGGAATTTGTTTCCAGCCAGCTATCAATACCTAACATAGTATGCATGATACGAGTGAATATTGGTGACAGTTCTCTTAAAATCAATTTAATTAATAAGACATTAAAAATTACTAAATTAGGAAAAAATATAAAAATACTACACCTTTATATATCCATTTTCTCCATTTATTGTAGCTCCATTGCTTAATCTCACCTTACTATGTGTGCATAAACTTGCAATCTTTCCGTCTTTATATTTCAATATGTAGTTGATGCTATCATCAAATCCGTTCTCATTAATCTGACCAAAAGCAGAAATTTGTACGGGGTTGCGCCCAAAAACGAAAATTGCAAGCTGCAGCACATAAACGCCTAAATCAAATATTGTTCCTCCACTTTTTTCCTTATGTCTAAAACAGTTGTGTAAACATATATACACACACACACAGACATATATGATATTTATATGTATCAGAATCACAAAGCTCAAATTAAAGAAGATGCAATAGGGAAAATTCATATAACCTTACTTAAATGTTATAGGTATTCCAAAATTTGCCTGTAAGTAAATTACGTTGCCTATTGCATTAGAGGCAAGCAGTTTTGACAATTCATCATATAATGGAAAACAGCGTGACCAGACAGCTTCCATTAAAAATAATTTATTTTTTTTAGCCATCTTGAAAAAAATAAAATAAGGATATGACATTAGTTTCATGAAAAGCAAGTATAAACTAAACTACAGGTAAGAAAATAGAAAAGATTCAGAGAATACCGTATAAAGACACTACCTCATTATCAATTTTAAATCACCTTATGATTTTGATTCATAGGGTATATGGTTATTTAAGAATTGAAAATAACTCAAAAGCTGATACAAGTGAGTATGACAATGGCAGGTATAGAATGTATGCTACGAATCTGGGGATATTTGCCTGAAACATTCCCTTCAGAAAGAGGTATCAGATAAGGAGACGCTTTCACCTGTCTTGCTATTTAACCTTGTCACACCTGGAATATTAAGGGACTCTAGTAGTCAGAACACGGGTACTATATTATATCAATTAATGCAACTCCTCCCTTTCACAGATGACACTGACATTATAGCTCACTCTACTGATTGCTCACAAAAATTATTCCTGGCCTTGGAAGATGCAGCTAAACATTTAGGCTTGGTCATAAATGAGGACAAAGACCAAGCATATGGTCTCTGGAGAGACACCCAGTCAAGTGTTCGATATAACTTTGAACAAGCGTCCGAATTTACTTACCTTGGATTGCAGGTAATGTATGACAATGGGATAGGGGCAGATATTAAAAAGAAACTAATGACCGCAAAAACTGCAATTTCACAACAGAACAAATCAAGAAATTTATGACCTACTGAATGATATAGACCACAGTGATAAAATTAAATTGTCTTTCAAGGCAGGTCATGTTACTTTAAAGATGCTGATGACAAAGCAGGTACAGAGACATTGAGAGGTCGGTATGCAAAAAATTAAGATGGGTTTCATACCAAATGATGCCGAGAAAGCTGATATAATGAGCTGGATAACAACAGCCAGTGAGAGAGAAGCATGGTGATTGGTTTTGGAGGAGGCTAGGGCTAACTCTTACTGTGTTTGTGTTTACGTGTGAGTTAAGCCTAGTTAAAAAGAAATAAATTGTAAGAACCTAACAATATGTACTTAAGGTAGCTATTTTATACTTTCTATCATTGCTTTTTTGACAGGTTTCTCAAGAGTCAATAATAGTTTTGATTAAACTTACTTTATATATTCAATAGTTTATAACATAAACTAGGTTTAACCTTTATTGATATAGTGTGGTGGGGCTTAAATTCTGAAATTTCAAAATGTCTTCATCCAATAAACCTTTAATTTTGTTTATTTGAAATAATTAGCCATGTCTCACTGCTCTTAGTAATAAAAAATGGTTAAATATCAATCATGAAACAGTTCTATAGGAAACTAAAGGAGAAATATTTTATCATGTTAAAACAAATGTTCATGAAGAAAAATAGTAAAATAGACAAATAATATATCGATGGAAAGCTTTGGAATTCAGAAAAAAATATTATCTAGCATAAAAAGTAGTAGAAGGTAATAGGGAATGATGAAAAACTCTTAAAGTTAAATGGCTTTTACAGAATAGCTTCCCTTTATTAATTGGAATATAAATGTTTCCATGAAAACTAAATACAAACTCTTAAGGCTTAATTCATTATTTCCAGGTGAGAGTCAGAGATAAGAAACATAAAAGATGAAAGGTGATCACAGACTCAGAAAATATTCTGGAAAGATAGAGACAATACTACTGTTTGCAGTTCTCGGGTCACAGACAAACTGCTGAACAGGAGACCAATCAAGTCACTGGATTTGATACGATCTGGGAGGAAGATATAGCAAGGTCTCTGGTAAAACTAAAGCTAGGTAAAGCAGCAGGTAGAGATGGGATTTTCCCAGAGTTCATTAAACATGGAGGAAATAGAATGTTAAAGGCTCTGCAAGCACTTTTCAGAAGACATGGGAGATAATATTATTCCAAAGGATTGGAAATACAATATCATAGTCCCAACACACAAGAAAGAAAGCACAACTGAATGTGGCAACTACAGACCAATATGCCTATCCCAAGTGACATACAAACTTTGCACCACTATCCAAGAAAGCTGTTTAAGGCCACTGATAGAACCATTAAAAGAGGATCAGGATGGCTTCCAATCCGAAGGGTAAACCCAAAATCATATATTCTCTCGCAGAAGTACTACAGAAAAGACATAAGATAGAAATCAAAGTCTATATATTGGTTTTCTAGATTTGAAAGCTTCCTTAGACTCGATAGCTATTATTATAGAATGGTATTATATTCTATTATGATAGAATGGTAAAAAGAACTCGCTCATAAAGGAATGAATTTCAACAGCCATGAGAGGAAGATTATGACTATAGCCAGAGATGAAGGGGATGGAAAAATGTAGGAGTTATATGCAATGGAGAAGTCATAGAGAACGTGGATTTCAACACCTATCTTGAAACAATTTTCAGCAAATATGGAATTAAGAATAAAAATGTATATATTTCCAGATTTACAGCACTACAGGTGGAAAGAAAGAAGTAAACAAGAATGTTAATCGCCACATATACAAAGCAGGATATCTCCCTTCATTATTATATAGTGGCGAAAGCTGGGTCATCTAAGAAAAGCACTTATGCAGGATAACGGCAGTGGAAATTAAATTAAACAAAGAAATTCTACAAAGAATACTGGCTAAAACCAGGAGAGACAGAATAAGAAATGAGATAATGAGAAAAGAACTCAAGGTAACATCACTGAAAACCACCTTTGAATGCCAATTTCGATAGTATGGACACATTTGTAGAATGGGGGAAGACAAAGTACCAAGAAGGTGTATGGGACCGAAATCAACTGGCAGGAAACCACGAGGTAGGCCTAGAAGAACATACATGAAGCATATCCAAGGACTAGGAATCAGAAAACAGGGAAGACCCTGGTTCAACTGAAAGAACTGTCGAGGGACTGAGATGTTTGGACGAAGTGGTTGGAGACTGCTACATGCTGAAAGGCATGAAAGGAGGGAAAGAAAAATAAAAAAGATTTAATTTAAGTAGAGAGGTAAGTAAAAGGTGTGTGTCGGATTTGTATGCAATGATAATCAGGATAGTAATTAATAAATCAACTATTGTCAATTTTGTTTATTTACTATTATTGTCTTATAAAGTTCCAAATAACAAATAGAAGTGGAATAACATAATAACAAATAAAAATACCCAACAGTAATTACTACAAGGGTATGTTAAAATAGCTCATACTAAAGTTCAGAATATGATTTTTATAAGGTGATTTATTATATTATAATATGATGATCTATTGGTTGTTCTACTGATTTTTCTTTTTTGGAATTATGCAAATATTGCAAATAATGCTATAATTTTAAATAGGTGAGATAATAGAAATATGTAAATATGCTTCATTTTCATCCTGAAGCATATTGGTTTTTTAAAGGAATCACAAATATGGGTTTTGAGATGGTATAGGCTATTTGGTTGTTACCGATAAAACACTGATGCAATTAAAGCTGATTAGGAGTTCAACAGGCAATGCGATAAACTATTTTCGTAATCGGTTTATGTAAGAAAGGGACAGTATGTTTGAGTTGATATTAATTTGCTAGAGTAAACATATTTCTTAATTTGCTATTTTTTAAGACAAAATATAGATTAAGGAAACTGGATAATTTTTTTTAATTTTATGAGTAAGAGTTTAGCATATAATTGAAGAGTTTGCAGCAACAACGAGTTAACTCCAGTTTTTATAATTTTTGGTAAAATAAAAACACTGTTCAAAAATAGAGAATGTATTTAAATCACCTTTGACTTCATCCAATTATGTTTCTCCTACCACTACATGTTTTGACCAAATTTCATTGAGAAATTTGTCTAATTCACAATTCTAGAGTCAATTTTATTCTAGAGTTAACTCGTTTTTGGACCAAATAATTGAAAATTTCTTTCTTTTTAAGATAAGGGGGCATGGGAGACGTGCCCCCCAGAGTTGTTTGTGTACTGTGGAGAATCCATTACAGTGCATACTTATAGGCAAATCATGTGATGATAGTTGTTAAAATAACTACTAAAATACATTACCCCGTATGCCAGGTAGGGGGATAAAAAAAAAAAAAAATTGTTAAAATAACAGAAATAACCTGAGTGAAACTATTGGTTAGATATTTTAATAAGCCTTTCTATAAATACTACAAGTGTATTTCTAAGTTATTGTTGATTTTTTTGCCCGTCTGCCCTTTGTGCTCCCCCAGAAAAAAATCCTGGATCCACTCTTGGTAGAACCACATCTCGTTGTGACCAACATACTTCTCAGTGAGTTTCTTCACGTCTTTTAGTTTAGCAGGTTTCAAGGTTAGAGGACCACTGTACGCCTGTTGTAGACTTTCGAGGGTCAGCGATGTCTCATGTCTGGTGCCACAGATTTTTACACATTGGTCTACCTGTATGCCCACAGTAAAGCTGCAACTGATGGTTCCTTGTTTAACGGCCTCCACATCATAAATGAAAACTCTGCATTTAGTTATGGTGAACTTATCTTTCTTGCCATAAGGTTTTATAATGTAAGGAGCTTTCATAAAAGTATCACGGAAAGTTCCAACAAAGTCGAAAACCATTGACCTGTCCACATGTACAACTGAATACTTTTTGCACATATTTTGGACTATTCTTACATATTCGGAAGGAAGAAAAACTCTTTCAGTTTTTCCCAACCTTTTTTTTATAATCCCAAACGCCCGATCACATGGCATGAATGAATGACCTGGTTCAGGGAACCTGTGCACTATTTTAGTGAGTCTTCTACTATCTACCAAATAGTACAAAAGCTGCGTTAATGCATGATTTTCATTCTGAGATACACAGTTGTCCGAAAAAAGATAAAGAATCTTAACTGCGGGATCCAACACATTGTATACATAATGGTAAATGAAACTTATTAGCTCATTCGATGATTTTTTTCCGACTGTTTCGGATACTGGATACCTTGAGAACTATCAACTAGCTATAACTCCTTGTTGAATCAAACGAAAGAATAATTTTTTCTCCCCAAGAAACGATTGTTATCTCTGTTTGGCCTAAAAATAGCATTGACTAGCAAACTATGAGTAGTTTTGCATTCTTATTTTTTGTTACTGTGTTCTTTTCTTGAAATAAACCAATTTTCTTGAAAATTGTCCTTATTTAATGTTTTCTTACTTAAAAAAGAAAGAAATTTTCAATTATTTAGGCCAAAAAGGAGTTAACTCCAGAATTAAATCGACTATAGAATTTCTAATTTGACGATTTTTTGTAGCAAAAGTTACTCCTTGTTGAACCAAACGAAAGAATAATTTTTTCCCCCAAGAAACGGTTTATAACTCTGTTTGGCCTAAAAATGGAGGTAACTCGTTGTTGCTGCAAGCCCCTCAAATTTACAATAGAATAGAAAAATAATTTTATTCTGGGACCAGGTTCCTTTAGAATAACAGAGATGAACAAATTTAAATAAATATTTATCTGGCCAAAGGCCTACATCAAAATAAAACAATATTTACAGAATATCTTAATATATCTACCGTGAGGGGTTGTTACATAATATCTTGAAAGTAAATAACTAAACAGGTATGTTTTGGTAGAGGATCAGAAAATGTAATACAAAATTAAAATTAAAAAACAGACAAATTTAAAATAAAAAGAAATAAGCTTATGGAAAAATAAGTGAATACATCTAATAATAAAAAAATTATATCATTATGAGTGAGGAATATTTACAATATGAGATGAAGAAACGGCATCGCTCTCCAAAATCGGTATGTCTCTTCTTTATATTTTATTTGTTTTAAACTTTTCTCTTTATCCTTTCTCCAATTTTAATTTTCCTATTATTTCCCCCTTATTATTTTGGCATCCATCATATGTTGGTGATCAAGAGTTCATATTTTTAAGCACCAATTTTAATTTTTCAAATTCATTAATCCTATCTAATTTTTTTCAGACATTGTACACTATTGTTACTGTACAAGAGTTTTCACTTATTTTAACTTTTCAAATTCATTAATCCTATCAACTATTTTTTCAAAACAGTCATTGTACACTGTTGTTCCTGTACAATAGTATTTCTATTATTCACATTTGTTATTGTACATATAGTTCCATACTTTTCTGTAACATGTAACATCATCAAGTCCGTTATCATACATTTTATACCTTTATTTTACTAGTTTTTCTTTATTCTTCATATTCCAACCTTTCTGTATATGTAAATATCCTCATTTTGGTTTCTTTTGTTTAACTCCTCCTTTTGATTTTCCTTTATATTATTATTTTGTACTGTACTATCCATTCTGTACATTTATTTTCTATTTTTTATTTTATATGCGTTATTTATAATTTATCATTTCTGCTCATTTTCTTTAATTTTATTAAATCTGTCTTACTTTATTATATCTGTCATTATTTTCATTTTCTTTTCATTATCAATAATTTTGTTATATCTGTCTTTATCTTAATTTTATTATATCTGTCACTATTTCAATAATTATATCTGTCACTATTTCAATAATTCTGTTATATTTGTCTTTATCTTAATTTTATTATATCTGTCACTATTTTAATTCCTTTTCATTATCATTAATTTTTTTAAATCTGTCTATATCTTTATTTTATTATAATCTGGCACTTTTTTTAATATTCGTTATCTTCTATCTTCATATCTGCCACTATTTTATTTTTCTACATTACTTGTCACCATATTATTGTTACTGTACATTTTTATATTTTTTGTTCTGTTTGTTTCTCTGTTAGCCCTGAAGATGACCTACACTGTAGGTCGAAACGTCGGCACATAATATAAGTTCATTACTTATCCTGTGTTCTTATTGACTGCACCCCCCAACTATCTCCTTTACACACGAATATTTACAATAGTTCATCAATGAATCAAGATGAATATATCTATAAATTATTTATTGATTATAAAACATCTGATAGGGAATTTAGAAGATGTAGGAAAATTTTGGATTTAAATGAGGCTAAAGTAGACGCATGATGGATATCGAGTGGGAGTGAGTTTCAAAGAGAGATAGAACGGGCGAGAAAGGAACGCTCAAAAGTGGGAACGGATATAAAGATCGGAAAGGCGAGACTTGTGCCCTGGGATTGGATAGAGGATTTGAATTGCAGGAGGCTATAGGTATAAGATGGATGTTGTGAGTTTATAGTTTGATATAAGTAAAAACCAAGGAAAAAGAGTCTATGGATAGAAGGAAAAAGCCACTTTAACTCAACGTAACGGCGGGACACATGGGACCTTCTTGGGGCATCAAAGACAAATCGAAGCGAACAGTTCATAATTCGCCTCAACCTCTCCTCGAGCCTGTTCGAGAGACCACCATATGCCACACAACCATAGTCAAAGTGTGGAAAGATAAAACAAGTGATGAGGAGCTTACGGATAGGTAGTGTTAGAAGATGCCTGGAACGGTGGAATAACTTTTGAGAGCTTATTGCTCGACGGGAAATTTGGGCAACATGGGATTTCCATGAGAGGGACTGGTCAAAAATGATTCTGAGGTTTCTAACAGAGGAACTGAAGGTAATAGAGTGATCATTTAAGGTTAATCGGGGAAGTGAGTTGATAGATTTAAGAAGGGTGTTGGAACCAATTAGGATGGCCTGAGTTTTCGCAGCATTCAATTCAATTTCAGTTTATCCAAGTTTGCCCAGGCACTTATCCTATCTAGGTCCCCTTGAATATTGGCAAATGCAGCTATTATCTCAGATGGAGGAAAGGACATATAGATCTGGGAATCGTCGGTGTACAAATGGTGGGAACAGTGGGAACCCTGTGCCACTACTGTGTTCAGCGGTAGGAAAGAGGATAGGGGTTGATTAGGGATGGAGACTGCTTGAGTCCTATCCGAGAGGAAAGCTGGGACCCAGAGTATGGAACTGTTGGAAAAGGAAAGAGATTTTAGTTTAGAGAAAAGGATGGAATTGTTCAGCGAATCGAAAGCTTTTGAAAAGTCGAGTAAAATTATTACTGTTAGTTTTTTTTTATCCATGGCAGTATGTATGTCAGTGGTGATTTTAACGAGGGCAGAATGTGTGGAAAGGCCAGGACGGAAGCCTGATTGAAGTAAATCAATGAGTTTGGACTGTTCTAGAAAATTTGATATTTGGGATTGAACTATTCTTTCGAGGGGTTCGGAAAGGTTAGAGAGTATAGAAATAGGCCGGAAATCATTTGGGTTTGAGGGATTGGGTGATTTGTTAATAGGATGATTATTATTACTATTACTTTTTTCCAGGAGGAAGGAAAAACTGCATTTTGTAGGGAAAAATTGTAAATGTAGAGAAGGGCAGGTAGAATTTCGGGGACGCATGTTTTTAACCATTTGACGGGAATGCCGTCAGAACCGATGGAATTAGAGTGGGATTTCAATAGGGAGGAAATAAGGTCAGTGGGTGAAATGTCGGAGAAACAAAAGTTGTTGTAGTTGAATGATGGTGCTATTGTGAAGTACGATAGGAGCGGGTGTCCATTACAGAGTATTTCAGTGAAAAGGAATTCAATATGAGGGACTTCAGATGGAAGAGAGGATTCAAGGATTCGGGCTTTTAGGGTTTGATGGACGTAAAGACCTACTCCTCCACCATTTAGGGTGATGGAGGAGAAAGGAATATGTGGTTTAAGCCAAGTTTCAGATACTGCAATACTATGGTAAAAGTTGTGGATGAAATATTCTTGAAATTCATCGAAATGGGTAGGTAAGGATTGGGAATTAACTTGACAAGAGATCAGAAGATTAGACATATGGGTTTGGTAATTGAGGAATTATCAGAATGAGAAGGGAAGATGCTGAAGTAAAGAGTAGTTTAATGGATGAATTAATGTACAAATTGAAAATTACAATATGAGTATTTAGAATTACAATGAGTCCAAGGTTCGCCAATTGTGTTGTAAAATTTAAAGTATTGAAAGGAAAAAACAGCATAAACTAAAAAAAAAATATTAGTAGATATAGAAACAAAAAAAGTAAATTTGTTGCTGAGGACCAGTGAAAGTTCCAACGAGAAGCCAATAAGAAGCAGGGTCAGCAGTACACATCTAAGTCGGATGGTTGGTCGAAATAAATGACAGGATGACTGTCATCCTTCTGGCACTGCATTTTGCCGCCGACGAACTAGATGTATTTCAGCTTCCCTGCAGCTCTCTTCTGTTAGGCCAACTAATATAGACGTCTATAGGCAGGAGTCATCTCTTCGCCGAGGTACACCCTGTGGAAATCATTTTCCTGCCAGCCTATATCGTGAGTTGAAAAATCTCGTTTTACTTTCCTCCTCTGTAAAAGGTTATCTCACAACGACTGCCTGACAAACCTGGCTATAACTGGAGGTGGTCGTGGGTAGATGTGGCTCTACACCGATCTTAACCCCAAGACTTCCCCCTACACTCACCAGTAGTGCAGCAGGGGTTTCGCCTGGTCTAACAGGAATGTCCCTAATTTCCAGAGACCTGTGTAGTAGGCCATGTTCTGCCTTATTAAGGCGGACCTCCAGGTCACCTATTTTTGATTTGAGGGCCTTATTTTCAGAACTAAGTTCATCGATGAACTTGGTCTGTCCTTCGAGGCAGCTCTCTATTTTGGTCAGCCGATCATTGAGCTTATCATATTTCTCCAGAGACGTTTTTAAAGATATAATTTCTCACAACCTCTAATTCCTTTCCATTAATGTCACAGGGAGTGATAAATGAGATGAAATTTTTTGCAGGATAAATTATTTTTTTCTTCTCGAGCTATACTCGTATTACAGATAGAGCAGAGGGCCATTGTAATTGTTTTATGTAAACCTTGAAATAAAATAACGTACAGAGAACTGTTTGTGTTGTTTTTAGATGCTGGTAGGCCATCATCCTCTGGGCCTTGGGGATTACTGTAGATTGTGACTCACGTGAAATGCTGACTTCTAATGTTGATTAGTAAATTCACTGTTGATCACCATTAATCACTTTAAGTATACACAAGCAGTTAGAGAAGATCGATTTAATACACTATAAATGATAATCAAGAAATTTAAACTACAAACAGAAGAGAATAGCACTACGAAAAAACAAAAACAAAAACTTCAACTGGGAATAAGAGAAAATGATGTGAACAGGTCGGTGTCTCTGGCCAGACTGTTTTTATGGGATGTATGGAATAGATCTATATTGGAAGACCATGATGAAGGGTGGGGTTTTGTGAAATTACAGATCAATTTTTTACTTAGATTTCTGGAAACTTATTAGATCATAGTATTGCATATAAACAGTTTTGGATTGGAACTAACAATAAATTTTTGGTCAGATAATAACGCTACGTTGGATAAGGTTATATGTAATACTGTTTTCTGGTGGTAAGAGTGTTCTCAGAAATAATTGAGGAGAAAATGGGTGGGTTTGGTATGCCAATTTGTGGATACAGTTAACAGCATTTCTATTAATTAGGAGGTTTAGAAAGGGGAGTGATTCATTGGTATATATTTCAATGGTGAAGCAAAGTTAAGGTTGGTAGGAATTAGTTAATCTAGGTCAGCTAAACTAGGTACATAGATTACATTAATGTTTACATCATTGGATAAAGTATGAATATATCATTTAAAAAAAATTGTTACTTAAGACTTCTTCCCACTGAAGCGAAAGTGAAATAAGTTGATATTTTGGAGTTTTGTATGTGTAAAATAAGCTATCATACATTAAAACAAAAAACATGACCAAATAAGAATTCAAAAACATTACCGTTACTAATATGGCCGTATGCTCGTACTTAAGAGTGAGAGGCTTTTCACATAACAAATGCTTTCCATTCGATAGGACTAGATGGCACAAGTAATAATGTGATGTGTTGGTGGCTCCAACATAAACAACATCTGTAAAACAAAATAGATGTAATTGTCATTGATATGAAAAAAGAATATAAAGTTAGAACAATAAGAATTATAACCCTATGTAGACACCAAAAATTCTTCTTAATCAACCTTAAACTGTGCTATTCCTTCAGGAGCAGAATGAGAGTAAGTTTTGGGAGAAAATTATCAGGGTGGTGCATAATTAAAATTGATGATTATATAATTGCATTTTAGTACAATTTCAACAATTAATTTCTAGCAAAGCAAACCATGGTTAATTTCTATCCCACCAAATGACTGACGATTTATCATAACTATTCATAAATATTGTTATTAGTAAGTATATTTTAAATTAATTGTAGTTGATTTTTTTTTCTGTGTGATTATTTTTAGAAGGGATTTCTACCCTCCTTATCCTCCTCCAGGTGAATCTACCTCTGCATTTCTTTTTTCACAAACTAACTCTTAATTACTATACTTACTACATACTAAATTGTTTTCAATATATTTACATTAATGATTAATGTGAGCAATATACACATGACTGAATCATTGAGAAAAAAATACAGTTTCTACTATCACTGTACCTTGTTTTTTTTACTAGGTATTAACCACTTAGTTTTTAAAGAACCTTATTACTTCTATCTCATACTAAAATTTTGTTCTATTTACATTAAAAATTAATCTGGACATGTAGACAGAAATATTGAGAATGCAAATTTCCCCGCACATATTGTTCTAGCAATTTATAACAGAAAATGGAAAGCAGAGATAGTTGAGATATATAATTAAATAATGAGATTATTACAAGATTTAAAAATAAATATTTCTTTTTCCTTTTTTCATGTTTCTTATCAAAGCATAAGAATCTAAACAACAACTTAGTATCATCATGCAAAACAAATTATTAAAAAAAAAAATGTTATTTCTACTTATATTA
Source organism: Arma custos (assembly GCA_037127475.1). NCBI lineage: Eukaryota > Metazoa > Arthropoda > Insecta > Hemiptera > Pentatomidae > Arma > Arma custos. The sequence goes on from CM073761.1 coordinate 48,666,368, forward strand.
AATGGGGGTTATTTCCATTATATGGCCATACTATAAATCAGTTAACTAATGAATTGTTATAAAATTGACTAAATTTCAGTAAATTATACTTGACATACTTAATAATTAGAACTCATTTGAATAGTCCTAGTGTTTCACTCTTAAAATAATATATGATGTTCATATATTTGTTCAATGAATACTTGATACTTTTTGTACTATTCCTGTTATATGAAGACAAAAATAAATAAGTACCTATCGCCTCGTCTTTTACTAAATCTTCATAACTTTCATAAACACGAGGAATATTATGCTTGAGAGCAAACTCTGCACTTTTTTCTTTATTACTAGAAGCAATTCCAATTAACAGATGTTCAGACTTAGGCAGATAATTAAGAACATTTGCAAAGTCGTTGCTCCATGCGCTTGTACTCATGATTCCCCATGTCAAAGTCATTGTTATTTGATATTATAAAATTGATATCTGCAACAAATAAAAAAAATAAGAATATACTTTAACAAAATAAAAAAATCTATTGAGGTTAGTTAATCATATGTCCGTGATAATTACAATAATTGAATACAAAACAAAATGTAGTATCACCCAAAATTTATAAATGAGTTAATGATTAATTTTTAAAAAATTATTGGGTACTTGTGTTTTAGCAGGTCACCATGAAACCTACCTCCTTATCTCGTATAACTTCCTCTTATCACTCATTTGAGTTATTTGGGTGTGTGTTATTAAATTATTTTCTATGTTTTTGTTTATGATCTATTTAAATTCCTGCATTGTTTATTAACTTTAACTAGTCTTATAACTTTTGTTATTGCTTATTTAAAATGAACAGAATAACACTTTGGGAATAGCCAGTTTTAAAAGAAGCTGTGAAATACTTACAGAAGTTCGGAATAATTCCAAAGATGAAATAATGTGAAAAGGTCATTAAATGGATTTTAACAAGATGAAATGGAGATGTGTTGGAAAAATTGTAGGGAAAAAATTTATATAAGAATAGGAATGTGGCTAGAGGGGTCTGGAATAAGCATTTTATGATTAAATCTTGTATATTGAATTTCCATTAATATGAATTTGATGGTAGGTGTTGTCAGTATCACTATAATTAAGAGTGTTCAGGTTATAAACAATGGTGGATAACAGTCCCAGGGTACTGGCTAATACATAAGTACCAAATATTGTACTTGCATTGAAAACAAACAAATTTATCAAATGAGTCGACAAATACAGAAATCCACCAGTTATTAATTAAAGAATAACTACTTCTATAATTGAAGTTTGTATTTATATACATATATATTACTATTATGTTAACAGTTAGTAACAGCAATTACAATGTAATAAAATCAGCAGGCGATCTGGAATTAATTTTGTAAACATAAATTGAGTTTATTTATTTGAATGATGTAGAAGTAGTCTCCTGTAATGGCAACTTTGCCTAATTAACTGAAATAAAACGTAAACAAAAATAAACATAATTAAAGTAGTACAAAATGAAAACTAATATTAATAAACGATTCTTGCAAATCTTCAATAAAGTAAACAAAGAATAATTCAAGCGAACAAAGAATATATATTGATATAACAGTTTCTTATTTTAGTTAAGTAAATTGCTAAATGTTTATACAAACCTGATGACAACGTGAATGACAATGTAACTGACTAGAGAGGAAAGCAGGGCTGCCGACACAATAATGAAAAATTGCCCGCCAAGACTTCAAATAATAACCGTTTTAGGGGATTTTACGTTTTTTAAAACAATATTTTTATTTATCAATGCTTTTCGGTTGATACATGATTTATTTTAATTAATGTAATACTAACATTCAAGCTTGCTGCTATTAATCGAGATACATGAAGTAATTATTCATTTTGTGAAACGCAATTCAGTCTTTTATGCTTATTATTTACTTACTTCCATGGTTAATTATGTATTTCAAAACTTGTTATGAAGGATGTGCGCCCATTTTTGGATCCAGATGGAGGGAGGTCTTCCTCTCGAAAATAGAAAAAACTGTTTATTATTACATATACATCCAAGGGCGGATCCAAGATTTTTTTTGGGGGGGGCACAACGGGCAGACGGACATAAAAAATCAACAATAACTGTTAGAAATAAACTTTATTTATAGTATTTATAGAAAGGTTTCAAAGGTTTATTAAAATATCAAAACAATAGAAAAACTGCATGTTTAATAAAGACAGGTATCTTTTATTTCCTCCTAAAGGGGATGTCCAGCACTTCATTTTTGTCACAACGTCTTGTTGGATATGCATTAGAGCCAATTGATTCAAACGCTCTTTTGTCATCTTGTTGCGAAGATATGACGTTAATTGTCAGTGCTTTGCTATTAGCAAGTGCGTGAAACGAACAAATTTCGCAATTCTAGCCAGATATGGACGAGAGTTTCACTCGTGTTCTTTCTAGTATTAGTATTTTAAAAAGAAAGAAATATTACATCATTATACTTACTCTTTGATCTGATGATTGCTACTGGAAAGTATTGTTTGACATTGCTAAAAATTGGTTCAATACAAACAATCTTTTAAAGTGTAATGCATCTTTAACTTATCTCTCCTCCATTCCTCAAGCAAGTCAACCTAAAGTAAATTATTTATTTACAATTTTAGTAATGATTATTTACGTTTCTTCTCCTCCAAAAACTTCCGATTAACTAACCCTTATATCTGCTTAAATTATTATCCAACAGCCATCCACCAGTGACCAGGTTTTCCTTTTACCACTAAGTCTGCAGCTACTTTCATATTCAGCATCATATGGTTTTAAATACATGAAACATTGTTGATGTGTAGAAGGTGGAATATCCAGTTTCCTTTCACTCATTAGGGATTATCTTAATTATATGAGATCGGAACCTAAGTATATATTAAATGTATAATCTTAACTATTTCTTCAAGAGTGGTATGGGTAGACCCATGATGAGCTTGGTGGGGCCATTGAATATAGAAAAATATTTTAAAATATTTGTAGGAAATCAAATAGATATAACTTCCTGTATCATTTGTGAACAGTGCTGAATTCACTACAATGGAAAAACAATGTATGACATCCTGACTTCAGCTTCAGATACCACCCAAATTTGCAATAGTTTTATTATTTTTTTTGAAAAAGGACAATTATAATGAGCTAAATTCTACTTCTGAAAGGAAATTTCATGTAAAGAGAGAAATTTAAAACAATATTTCTTAAAACTGGTTATTCGAATTTAGGAAGAATTGAATATATTCCAGAAATCATAAAAAACACAGATTCTTGTTGATTTAAAAAAAAAAAACTTTGAAACGAGTGCTTATAAGGAATTAAATTTGCTCCAGAAATCCTCAAAGCACAAAATCTTGTCAGAATAACAAAATATATCTTGAAATCAGTAAATTAGTAGTAGCAGAGTTCTGGTCTATAAAACACTCAATTTTTTCTCTCATGAAAAAATTATCTTGGTTTAAAGCTCAATTGTGTCAGTTACTTATATTATAGATTTGTCAACTACATCAATCAGATTAGGCCAGACCCCTAAAAAAATTCCTTCAAAAATATGGTAGGAACATAATACATTTTCTGTAATATACCTAACGTTGGTTTTTGGCTAAAAATGATCCCATAAATTAATAATTAAAATTATTAAGGATGTGATGAAACTACTTTTTTACAACTTTCACATTTTGCCATCCGTGGATGCAGTGACTGATGCTGATGATTATCGAATAATAATCAGCTACAACTGAAATTTATTCAATACAGTTTTAACTTATATTATTATAAATAATATATGCCAGCAACTTCACCTGTAAGGTTCGGCTAGTCTCCGTCCAAAGACTCTAATCTCCCTAAAGGGAAGGTCTATATGTAAACACAAAATGTTGTATATAAAAAGTGTAAATATTGAAGAAGCTAATTCTGTATATACATATAAATAAAGACTATTATTATTATTATTATTATAAAACCTCCCAAACCATTACCACTTTGATGGAAAACATAACAACAAAAGTTGTTTGATATATCTTCACTAATATTAGCTAAATCAAAAATTTTTGGCTAAATATATTTAACTTAGTACATATTTAAATTATCTTTAAAATGGACATCTGGAATTTTCAGGTTGTGAATAGTTTTCAACTTATCAAAAATCTTATTAACGTGAACAGATTTTCCATAGTCAATCTCATGTGTGTCCATTGAAGGAATGCTTTAGAACAATTATACAAAGTTAAATTCTGTTCTTTAGGACTTGAAATTCTGTTCTGTGGAGTAAGGACATTATGATAGCAACAAAAAAGAGACTCTAAAATTCATTTCTTATAAGTAACGCACTGTATGCCTGAGAAACCTGGTCTGTTTCAACTGAATCGGCAAGAAAACTGCTTTCAATGGAGATGGATTTTTGGCGGCGTAGTTGTAGAATATCAAGACTACAACACGTTTCGAATAACAGAATTAGGGAAGCAGCAAACAGACCACTTAACATCCTGTACTCAGTTGAAACGAAAAACTGAGTTACTTTGGTCATGTTATGAGGATGGCGGACGACCGATGGCCTAAAAGGGTACTGAAACATGTACCATCGAAAAGGAGGAAGAGAGGTTGCCCAGAAAAGAAAGGGATCCCAGATGGCAAGAGGACTTAGGGAGAAAGACTGTTATGATAAAAAGAAATGGTGGATGGGCTTGTATGAATTAGGCTATGACATATGAGGCATTGTTGTAATAAAGTTGTTTTATATATATTATACAAAGTTAAAAAGGCAATATTTCCTGCACGAACACTGGGCACTTTTGGTAGAGAGGAAGTAACCAAAAATAAGTAAAGCTTTAGAATACATATACTAAGCTTAAAAGATTACTTAACATAACTATATAATGGTCCACTTGAGATTCAGATTTTTTGTTTTCATTTTGTAAACATTTAATAGTTTTTTAAATGATTATATATAGGATCAACTAAAAAAATGTATACTTTATGAGTATATATACACATTAATGAAGCTTTATTTTCTTCATAAAAATTTTAAAATTGAGTGTTTAGCAGAAACATTTTTAGAAATGCTAATCACAGTAGCATTTGTTTTTGTGCTATAGTTTTGATTCCAATATAAAAGCAAACACTAACTGTAAATAGAAAATGAAAATTAAAGATAATAAGTATAATTTCAAGTTTATGAATAAGCTTTCTTGAATTACTTTCCCGAATCTCGAGCAAAATCAAATAAAAAATGGTCATGTTTTTACATGGATATGCAAAATTAGTGGGACGGAATTGATAAAATTGTTAACTGAAATATTACAAACCTTATCTTCAATTTTCCTCCAACTTTGGCCATTTTTCAAAATCAAACATTCATCTTAAAAATATAGGAATGTCAAGGAAAATATTTTGTTGATTGCTTAAGCTAAAGTGTAGGATAAAATTTAAAAAATAATAAAATTAATCTAGGGCCATCTAGTTTCCAAGTTGCATAATCGATCAACATATTATTAAAACTGGATCAACTGTGGTAGGTGCTCCTTGCATAGACCTGACTATAGACAGACTCCTTGCATAGACCTGACTATAGACAGACAGCAGACCAAATTTGTTCCTTGATGTCTAAATTGTAAAACTCTAGGCACTAGCCTTCCCTCACCTTTGTTAGAGGAAGTAAAAAAAAAAAAATGAAATAAATCCTATTGGAAGTTCATTAAGTTTTAAGACAGGAGTCACCACAAAAGGAATATTCAATATCAATATTAATAAATAAACAATATTTGAACTATTTATTATATTTTGAAACGATTACTTATAAATATCATTCAGTCTTTATTAGTTAACATTATAATTAAAGTAAATTAAAAGACATTTAAAATATTATCTGAGTCTCAATAGTAGTTTTGCTGTCACAACCGTAAAATTAAGAAATATATATCTATACATTAAAAAAAAAAAAAAAATGGAAAAGGCAATAACATCACATAAAGATTTATATAACAAAAATATTCAACAATCAGCATAAAAGAAACATAATGATTAAGTGCAAAATAAATAAAAGACTAACTAACATACAAAATAAACTAGAATCACAAACATTAAAACACAATTTTATTCAAATCATTGAATAATGATTTGATTTTTACAAATAAATACATTATTTTCGTCTATTTGATACGATTCGGCATGCCCTTAACTTGGCCGTAGGAAAAATATCTACGGCCGAATGCCCACCTAAACCATCATACGATAGTTGCCTTGAAGAAGATAAGGCGCTTTTAGCGCCCATGCTTAAAGCGGTGTTCTTCCTCTTATTCCTAGGTGACCTTCTTGGCAAATTATCCTGCTTAGAAGAATTTGGCTCAAGGTTGGACTGAAAAGATAAATAAATAAAACATAATAAAATAATATTGTTGCATATATATTTATAAGTCAAATTCATATGTAAATATGTGCATACATGTGTGTGTGTGTAGTATATAAATATACACACATATTTTATACTCTTTATTGAAATATTAATACAGTCTGCCACTTGTAGGCAATAAGATAAGTAATAGTGCTAAGTGTATGTATGTAAGGTTACTTGAATTATTTATCTTTATATCATCTTTCTGGGGGAACTGCTCTTCCAAACGGTACATGCACATCCTTGTTGACCACTTCACAAGATATGCATGGATCTCAACAACAAAGGGTCAAACCGCTAAAGATTTCATTAACTTACTCGATACTATAGTTAAACAAAAGAATGTCTCAATTCTACAGGCTGACCAATATACAGGCATTAACTCAACCGAATTCCTCAAGTATTTGAAGAGTGTTGGGACTCAGATCGTTTTGACATGTGTTGACAATCCCACATTTAACGGATTAAACGAACTATTGAATCAAACTTTAGTAAATTGACTGCGGTGTAACATCAAGGATGACACTAGAAAAGCGTGGTCTACCTTGGCAGAAGAATCCATAAAGGAATACAATAATACGATCCATAGTTCCACCCATTTTGCACCATTGTATGTATTGTTTGGCCATAAATCTCCTATATCTCCGCTTGATGGGAACACTCCATACTCTCTAGAAGAAGACCGCAAGATAGCCTTCCAGAATTCAACGAGGAGCTTCAACATCAATACGCGTTGATAAAAATAGAAAAGTACATATTTTCAACGTTGGTGATTTGGTCTACGTCGAAAATGGAAATAAGTTGAATCGCAACAAGCTTGATCCAAATCGGATAGGACCATTACCAGTTGTCAGGCAGATTTCCTCGTCATTCTACGAAGTAACCAGCGGTAAGAGGAAGAACATTTCAAACTTGTTCCACTCCTGCAAGCTCACTCCCTACTTCCCGCCACCGCCTCAAGCAGCGACCTCAGGGAGGGAGGTGTAAGGTTACTTGAGCAACCTTGTGTTATTTTATCTTTATGTCATCTCTGTTATTATTTATCTTAAAAAAACCTTCTTCATTGATTATAGACAAATGTTAGCTTAATTTACTGTTGAATTTACGTGTAATTTAATTCTTTACTATTACTGAAATAAATCACGTTTTAAAAGATCTTACATGTATATATATATTGTTGAGGTTCAAAATATGTTAAAAATAAATCAAAATAAGTATTCGATATTTGACGCATCAACAGCGGACTAATATTAAGTTGACGTGAATTTATGAGTAAATTAAATAAATAAAAAGTATTCTAAATTTTATTACAGCTTATTTAAAATACATATTTAAAAATTTAATAAACACAATTTTTATGTCTGTAACTGATTTTCAACTTATACAAATGGCATTGCCTCCCACCATGGCAAGATCCCGCCATATTTCAGCCTATTCGAGTTCGGGGCGTCCTAAGGATAGGACCTCCCTATTTATGTCACTCTCAACAGGAATGCCAAGGGAAGAGGGCATCACGCCATGCTCTCTCCGTGTGAAGGTCCTTGAGTAAGGACCTCTAAGTTACAGTATGTACTTGATTACTGGATGTTCTGAAGATAGGATCTCTCAAAGTGATTCTACAATACCATTGGCTATCTGGTGTAAGGAGTATCCAGTTTTCAAGAGAAGCATCGTAGGCTGTTATGTGAAGGAGTTTTAGGACACATATATGATACATGTGAGTGGTTATTTTAATCACTTGTTTTTGTAATAACTTAAATTTAGCAATAAAATAAAAATATAATTAACATAGACTTTTAATTAATTATCCATTATATAGAAAAATATAAAATTCTTAACAATATATATATTTATATTTGCTTTATTGGCTTCACTGCCCATGCAATGATCTAAGGGAAAAGTCAGATCCTTTGATCTGAATTATATTTAAAAAATAAAAAGATTGTTATACTTAATGTATTGTAATTCTATATCATTAATGAATAAGAGACATATTCCTCTCTTCTCCAAAGATTGATGTGGTTGACTGACCAGGAATTGTTTATTAAATTATAATAATTATTGAAAAACATTATATTTATTTGTGCTGATCATGGTTACTTATAAAAGATATAATATAATAGAACTTATAAAACTACTTAAAAGAAAGGGGGACGCTATATAGGACGTTTCTGGGCCAATTTATATTCACATCATATTTAATTTTAAGTTTAGACGATTTACATATTTTATTTTAAATAAAGTTTAAAAACTAAATAAATAAATACCTCTTCTATGTCCATTGGCTGCATAGACTGATTCAAAGGTAATGTTTCATTTCTTGTTTGTTGTTTCAATTTAATCTGATAATTTCTGAAATAATTCATTAAACAATTATACCTTTAACTAAACAAAAAATGAAATATCATTAACAATATAATAATGCATTAATTATGTAAAATAGGAAACCATTACTATTCAGAGGTTAAACAACTAAATATAAAAAGAAATATTAAGTTACTGGCATAATATTAGAGCAACTATCTACTACAAAAAAATGCTAAACTTTTTGGATAAGAAAAGAAATTTACGCTTTTTAAATGCAACAAATATAATAATATAATCTTGCTCTCCCATCATCCATTCTGATAAGGTGTCCCAGCCATTTGAAGATTGTTGTATAAGTAGTCGATCTCTTTGTTCTTTATTAAACAGTATGTACCATTTTCTCTAACAGGCCCCATGATGTGCCTCATCACTTTCCTTTCAAGCCTGTCAATCTTTTCAGACAGGATCTTTCGTAGGGTCCAGGTTGCATAGGCATAAGTCAGTACAGGCCAGATGATTGCTTTATAGAGCTTCATTTTGGTACCCCGACTTAGTAATTTACTACAGAGAAACTTCTTATGGCAAAAAATGCTTTGTTAGCCCCATTATGCGATTCTGAATTTCTTCTTCTTCGTCCACCCGACTATTTACTATGAAGCCGAGGTATTTAAAACTAGAAACACATTGGGATGCATACTGTACCACAACATATTGCATCAACGGGTTTATAGGCGTTTTATTCCTAAGCACAAAAAGTAATGTCTGTATGTTCTTTTACTGGGAAGGACCATGTGGTGTAGGTTTTGTTTGCTAAGCTTTCGCTTATCGTGTTGTGAGTTTCCTCAGGGCTAATCAGTAAATGAAGAGCGGATGGTAGAGTTAGGGTATATATACCTTAGGGGGGTGTTGTCTCGGTCGAAGTCTGCCTTCCCATTGGCTCGCTTGTGCCGAGTCCGTAGGTCGTGCTGTGTTCGCGTGGGTTCATGTGTGTTCGGTATTGCCATATGTATATGAATGGTAGGTTGAAGTGTTTTTTGTTTTATAGCAGGATACCAGCAGTTTTTACTAAGTTTGTAACCGTCTTCCTTATTGAAATTATTGGATTCTTTGATAATTTCAATGGCCTCTCTTATGGTGCAGAGGTGATAATTATTTTCTTTAACCAGTATATCTGTGTTTTCGAAAGGTACGCGGTGGTTGGTGTTGTAGAAGTGTTCTGTTACAGCCGATTTTTCCGTCTTGAAGTTTTTGACACTGGATATGTGCTCCTTTAATCCTTCTTTCGTTGGTCCTTCCGGTTTGTCCTATGTAGACCTTGCCACAGGAACAGGGTATGCTATAGACGCCTGGGGTATGCAGTCCTAACTTGTCTTTGGGTTTCGGTAGGATGTGAGCTATTGGTTTGTCAGCGGAGAATGTGGTCTTGATGTCGTGGTTCTTTAGAATCCTGGCGATCTTTTCTGAGGTACCTTTGATATAAGGAATGGTTGTCTGGGTTTTAGGTTTGTTGTCTGTTTCGTTATTGTCTTGTTTTTTGTGTTTTCTCTTGCATTCTACCCGTTTAATAGTTTCTTGGTGGTATCCGTTTTTCAGGAAGGCTGTTCTCAAGTGCCTCTTCTCTTAAAGGGAGCTGTGACGGTTCAGCCATCATTTCAGCTCTGTTGAGTAGAGTGTTGATGATACCTTCCTTCCGACAAAACCAACACCACACGGTCCATCCTGGATAAAGAACATACAGACAATACCGCAGACCGTAGAAGCCTACGTGAACACAATAAGTTTTGTTTTATCTTCATTTATGGATAGCCCCATTCTTCCAGCTTCCCTTTGCAATCTTTCACAAGCCTCCTTGATCGCTTTGAAGGTCAATCCAATCAGTGCCACATCATCAGCATAACCAAGCACTTGGTTGTCTTAGTAAAAATTGTGCCTGACTGATTAAGCTGGGCTCTGTTCACCATCGCTTGGAGGGCATGTTAAATAGAAGAGGGGACAGGGGGTCACCCTGTCTGACTCCTGACTGCAAAAGGTTGGCTCAGTTTCCCATTTATTTTCACTCGACTTACGCTCCCTCTCAGAGTACAAGCTGCAAGTCAGATTAGTTTCGGTTGGATTCCCATCTCTTCCATTGCCAGGAACAGCTCTTTTCTGATAATGGAATCATAAGCCGCTTTAAAATCGATAAACAGAATCCCATATAATCTTGTTAAATTCCTTTGTGTTTTTTATTATTTGCTTTAAACTGAATATCTGATCAATAGTTGACCTGTTCTTCCTTAAACCCCCCTAATAATCAATCGCCCAACCGAGCTTCCACAAATTCCACAATTCGGTTATATAAAATAGGGGAGAATATCTTGTAAGACGTGTTCAGGAGGCTGTTTCCCTGGTAATTCATGCAGTCTATGGAAACACCTTTCTTCTTGAATAATGGTACGATGACTTAATCCATCCAGCTTTCTGGCATTTTTTCGGTCTCCCAGATATTAACTATCAGATAAGTCAGTTCCTCAGCCAGTGTTGACCCACCTATCTTCAAAAACTCCTCTGGGATGCCATCCTGATCCAGGAAGACCATTTTACCTCTGAACGCTTTATCATCGGACAGTCATTCATAAAGCCAGATTTTATTTAATCAGAATGGATGATGGGAGCACAGCAAAGAAATTATATTATGGAACCCCGGATGGAGCCAGATCACATGGAATACCGAAAGAAAGATGGAAGGACGCAGTGGCTGAGGACTTGAGGATGATTGGAGTGTCCAGCAGAGATGCTGCTGACCGAAATGAGTGGGAGAAGGCAGTTGAGAGGGCCAAGGGCAGCTTCAGACTCCTGTCGAGCCGATAAATAAATAAATAATAATATAATACAGCTCTTAGAATAATTGTAAAAGTTTATATAAAGTAAAAAGTCCCAAAAAAACATAACCTGGGAGAACAGAAAGGGAAGAGAAGATTGAGAAAACTAAACCTTCAACCGCTTCTGTAAATCTAATTCAATTTTCCGTTATGATGTTTTTTGTCAAAATTTCAAATTGAAGTATTACAAAGCAATATTCTCTGGTATCAACAATATCCTTAACTAATGAATGCATTGTGTGAATTATAAATTATATCCGTAACGAGCCAAAGGAGACATGGGAGGAGTTTGGAAAAGTCTAGAGAACCAGTCAAGGACCAGAATGGTAGCGTATTCTCAGAGACAGAAGAAATCCTGAAGAGGTGGAAAACTGGTCCTTTTATATACGGCATTACTTGATGAATTGAACCACATTAGCATTCTTTTAAAAGGAATACACCTCAGCATTAAAATAGATGGTGTTGAGCTAAATCAATAAGTAAAATCTGGTTCTGATTACAGCCATCTTGATTGTCCAGTGTTGATTTTGTAACAGACAATGTTTGAATGATGAGAAAATTTATGTATTGAAAATGACCAAATTGGGTCAAAACTTATAACAAATAGATGAAATGAAATGAATTTTTTGGACTAAAGGTTTTTTTACACCCCAAGGAAAAATATAATTTTAAAGTCCAGTACCCTAGACAATTAATACAGACAATGTTTGTAAATGACAATTTTAATTTAAATAACAGATTAGATTACAATGCAGAAAAATCTTGGTTATTTTTAAAAATGAAACTTTCAAAACCCTTTTTTTCATTTTTGTCTAAAAGGAAACAGTAATGCAGATCAACAAATTTACTGTATATAACTTTACAATATTCATGAAGGGAAATATTAAATCAAGAAGATTTAATGAAAGAAGATAGGACTGACACTTTTTTAAACACTGCCTTAGCTCTCCCAGATTTTGTTAATTCTGAGAGATGATTTGCTGATTTGGATGGAAAGTGACAAAGATGAAAAGGTATTTTAAAAAACTACAAGATAGTCAACAAAATTAATAAGAGGAATTCAAAGATTTAATTATTATCTTGGAAAGGAAAAAACGAATTGGAAGAGGCCATAGGAATTTTGCTAAACTATGTTTAACAGGAAAATGTAGATTAAAAATAATGTTCTCTAAGGGAAGTGAGAAAAAAACCCAAAAACAAACCATAATGTAACATTAACAAAAATAATCAATTGTTTGAAGTAAATAAAGTATACATAAGTATGGGAATGAAATAAAAATATGATAATGCAATAACTCTACACATTTCTTTTTTATTAAACTTTTAATTCTTGGATTTGAAAAATATGATTAGACAGAGTTTTTGATTTTCCATTGGGCACCTCCGTCATTACCCCAGACAAAAATGGGGAGGTTCCATTGTAACTTAATTAAATAATTTCAAACTAGAATAAACACAGCCAAAAAATCATGCTAGTTTCAAGTCAAAAAGTTAATTACACAGTTCAGAAACCTGAAACTGAGAATTAACAAATTATGCATAAAGAGAAGCAGTACCTAGAAGTTTTGTATGAAGAGGAAGATTTTCTCTATATATTTAGCCATCCCAACAAATTTACAAATTAACAATATAAGTTAAATACATATCTATTGTTAAATTGTTGGGCTGCATGAAACTGTTTTGAGTTCGACAGTAGGTGAAGGGCGAGTATAGTCAAAGAAACAAATCATTATAATTATTTACACGAAAATGACAATGGTTAAGAACAGTAAATCATACTTACTCAATCACTCTTTCTTGGATTGAACACTTTTCGAGAAGAGCAGCATTATTGGCTTGCAAGGTTTTATGCAGGGAAAACAACGAACTGTAATCTTTCTTCAACTTTTCTTCAGATTGCGCAAGCACCTTGAAATCTCTAATACAAAAAGTAAAACAAATTCTTAAAAATAACAATAAACAAATCAGAGAACTTTAATTTTCAACAATACAACAAAAAAAAAAATTTGAAATTGTTTTATAAAGGAAGGAGATGCCATATTAGTGTGGCTTTATTCATCTTCTAGACAGCAATACTTTATTGGCAATCATTTTATTCTAATAATTAAGGATCATAATCCTCCCTTTATTCTTTTCCTTTTTACCTTGTTTTTCTTTCTCTATTCTTATAATAAAATAATACCTTATATATTAGAGAATTAACAGACTCTTCAGTCAATAAAGACATTATTTAAACACCAAATGGCTTATTTTGGGTACATTTTTAAATAATGCCATTTTCAATAAAATTGTGTAAAATTTGGTGCCAATTACTCAAACGGTACGATTTTCGCATTTCAGCGCCCCCTGGTGGGTAGAGATGTAGAAAACATAGCGTATGTCAGTTCAGGTGTGATAAAGAATCTATATTTAAAATATCATAACAATCGGTTAAGTAGTTTTTGTTTAGTAGATAACAGCCTCCAAAGGAAGCTGAATAACAGTAACTGTATGCCTGCAGCAACTTGTTCTGCATGCACACACATGGAAACTGCTGGTGGCAGTGATATGCACCAAACAGATCAATTGTCATCAGTGTTCCGTTGTTCTCTTTCTGTGGAACTGGTCACGTTTTAAAATTGTGCAACATTTTGCCATTCTCACATTTTTATGAATTGAGTGTGTTCTTTTAAATTAAGTTATTAAGTATAGTGCTTAGTTAATGTTTTTTTTTTAATAATAGTATTTACAACTTTTTTGCATCTTGTGTCACAATGGAAAATTTTAATCCATGTACTCTTGGAATATTACTTAAGACACCATGCCACTTAACAACGTACACGTCAACAAGAAATCTCAAAAAGTTTTCTGAACTGAAAGATGATTTAAAAGATTTAATATGTCTTAGGTCAAGTAAAACCCTTATTGAGGGTCAAGAAAAAACTATATGTGGGCATCACAGTTACTATTATTTAAAGATTTTTGAAAGTCATCAAAGAACTTGCTGTGATCCTTATAAAATACACAAACAATCTGTCAACAAATCCTTGAGGCTAGTAAGTTTGGCTTTGGCAAAATCACTAACTGATAAAGAAATAAACATAAAACCTGGACAAAAATTATGCCCAACATGTCGGAACTTATGTGGGGAAAAACTGAAGAAAATGACAACAGTGGAAGTGACAAAGAAGATCCAAATGTGTAATTTACTCCAGTACAAATAATAAAGCAAAGTATTGAGGATGCTAATAAAACTTTAGAAGATTTGAAAGACCATTAAAGCTTCATGCACTTCCTAGTCACAGTAAGGCCATATGGCAAACGAAAATTGGAAAAATGAAAATCGCGTTTTGAAAGAAAAAGTGTACCGTGCATTAGATTACGGAGAAGTTAAATATTTCGGTATTGCTGAGGGTAACATTAATATGGATGCAGAAATTATTAAGAAGGCTCAAGATTTTGATGCCATGATAATGTTAATGAAAGACAAAATAGCTAACGTAAATAGAGCTAAAAAAATTCAAGTGTCAACTCTAGCTCTGCTTGGTTGAAAGAAAAAATCATGTCCGAATTTAATGTCACTGTAGTATATTAGGTAAGTAGTTCGTCAGACAAGAAAACTGAAAAATGAAAAATGCATTTTATCCATTCCAGAACCAAAGAAGGTAAAAGAATCTCTGATGAGATTGTAAAATTTGTTATTGATTTTTATCAACATGATGAATTCAGTCACATGTTCTCAGGAGCAAAAGACAAAGTTAGTATTAAAAGAAATGTACATATGCAAAAAGACTTCTCCATTGTAACCTAAGGGAACATCCTTACATTAAGATAGGTTTTTCTAAATTTTGTACGCTTAAACCAAAGTGGAGTATTCTTGATGATTCTGCAGGAACTCATTCAGTGTACCTTATCAAATACCTTTTGTGTGACTCAGAAAACCCCTACGTCACTGTGACAAGTGTCCAACTGATGAAAAATTGTCTGACATTTAAAAACAAAAGTTGGATTATTTAGATGATGAAGATGAAATTGAGTACAGCCAGTGGATGAAAATAGACCTTCCGGATTCGGTAAAGCAATCAGTAAGTGTTGAAGAATACATAACTTCTTCTTCCTTTTCTATCTCCTTTGTGCTGTTAAGCGTGGAGTAGTCTCGGACCACCTTCACTATGTGTCCCAGTGGTACATTGATTTGATGGCACTAATCAGGTTTGGTGGTATCCTCTTCTCTTGTAAAGCAGTCCAAATCTCCTGTCTGGGGACCATGTCAAAGGCTGCTTTGAGGTCCAAAAAGGCAAGGTAGACATTTCGTCCCCCGGTCCCACGCTTTCTCCGTAACCATCCTGAGAGAGAAGATATGATCCTGGGTTTGTCTTCAAGGCCGGAAAGCAGCTTGTTCTTCTTCCATGTGGGATTCTGTATATGCTCTCAGCCGTTGCTCCAGGATCCTAGTATACACTTTATACACCACCAAAGAGAGGCATATGGGCCTGTAGTTCTCATCTCTGTCTGGCCTCCCTTCTTGTATATAAGTATAATTATATTTTCCGCCCATTCCCCAGGAATGGTCCCTGAGTTCCATATCCTCTGGAACATTAAGATCGAGATGGATGAGTTTGTTTGTCACATAATAAGGAGCATTGAGGATTTTGGATTGTAAGGATTGGATACGAGATGAATTGGATCAACTTTAAAATAAATCCAAAAATATCAAACAATATTAAGAAGGCTTGAACAGGTTGATGTAGTACTTTAACCAGTTTTGGTCCCCCAAACTTCCACATCCATGGGATATTAAGATCGTGATGGATGAGTTTGTTTGTCACATAATAAGGAGCATTGAGGATTTTATGAAGGATTTTGGATTGTAAGGATTGGATACGAGATGAATTGGATGAACTTTACAAAAAAAACCCAAAAATATTATAAGATTAAAAAGCCTTTCTGGATTTTATAAAAGACCAGAAAGTAGTACTTTTTTAAAGTTTTACTAAAACAAAAAATAAATTAAAAAAACAACACAAAAACAGTTCATCAAATAGAAAACCTAATAACTTTTATTTAACTGTAAATAAAACACAAATTAATAGTAACTATCGTGACAGTGAAAAATATTGAGTTTGAATTTTAGGGGAAAAAACCTGTACCACTACAACATGTGAACGGGTCTGGGGTTCAGTACATGATAGAGACTGTACTGTTTCATGGACAATGGTTCTGCAAGGAGGTGACGCTCCTTCGCTAGATTTTCCCCCCTTATTTTGGGTACACTATTTTTATATTTTATAGAGGCTGGGTGAGGCCCAGGAGGGTCCTAGATTCTATATGATCCATTGCCAGCTGCAAATAGACTAAATAAAAGTCTTGCCTGCAGTGGGATTTGATCCAAGATTTCCGGCATGGCAACTCAGTGCTCCACCACTGAGCCACTCCGCTCCCCTGGTTTTCTATACACCTATCGATAAATTCATTAAGCTTAGTGATCACTCTATGTTTGTGTTTTTTAAATATTTATACTTTATATTAAATTAAATATAATATTTGTTCATATTTATGAAATAATTGATTATATCAAGGTGTTATATTTATCAATATTTAATATAGTAACTATATTTATCTTTATTGTCAGCATGTGCATGCCTAGAAATAGTTTTAGTCAAATGCCTTGGTAGCAAAATCTTTTATTCTTTCACGCAAGTTTACTAGGCTTGATAGTATCATTAATGTACGATATTTACTGGTACTTTGTATTTGTTTGAATCTGACAACCCATTCAATGGTTTTAAGTTTGGATGGTACCTGAATCATTAACTGCTATTTGAGAGACTGGATAATAATACAAACATATCTATTTGTTTTCTTTCTTTAGTTTTTGCTATAATAATTAAATAAATTATAATATTACCTTTTTATGGTCATAAAGCATGTTTTCATTGTGTCATGATCAATAGGTTGTTCAGAGTTAATTATTTTTCCAGCTTGATGAACACTTCCGTCCAGCAGCTCTTTGATCCTAAAAAAATAAAAAATAAAATAAAGTGAGCGAAAAAAAAGCTGCTGAGCTCATCCATTTAACCCACACAATATTGCAAAAAATTGACTTACTAATATTAAGCTGATATATTATGGAGAGTTTCATAATAAAATGTCCCATAAGAATGAACTACAGCTAAGTATTTCGTTATACTTATTAATAACAGACAAACCAATTTACTCACAATAATTAATAATATGTACTGTAACTAATTATATTATCATTACCGTAAGAATGAAGTATAATTAATTATTTTCTTTATTAAATCTTCATTATTTCCAAGCTTTATATTTATTTTTTATTTAATAAAACCAGTATGATTAATTCAATAAAGTTATGAATATAATGGTATATACAATGGATAAAATCCTTCTCCATAGCATTGTGGTGCATGCCCAATTAGACTCAGGAGGAACCATATATAGCAAGATGAACCAGATGTTGGGAAATGCCAATGATGTAGCAATCGAGGGAATATCCATGGGCAGTATGAAGAAAGCATTCAGTAGGCTTGATGGCATGTGGGTCTCAGAGTGAATGAGGGGAAAACGGATGTAATTTCAATTAATGGAGAAAGAAACCAATAAACTCTCAGCGTATATGTGTTGTTGGTGACTACACCATGTAAACGAAGATGAAGACATAAGATTAATGACAGGAAACAAATCATATCTGTTCTGTTTAATCTATTAAGAATGGGGATGCTGAGCAAACTGAAACACCAAGGTGAGAATTTACAAAACACTCATTAGGTCCATTATAACTTATGCTAATAAGACATGGATACTTAACAAATCTACAGCAAAAAGTGAAAAGATGGAGAATAAGGACTTAAAGGGTAGGTATTAGCCCTATGAGGAAATCAAAGCAGCCCTGTTCATAAAATTATAACGTCTAAAATGGTTGGGACATCTGCACAAAATGGATGATTCAAGAGCTGGTAAAAGATTGTATAAGTATGACCCCGATGGAGGTCAGTAATTGTGGGAGGACTAGATGGCAGGGCAGTAATTGTGAAGGCCTTTGGAAGTTGCGAATGGATATTAATTTGGCAGGATATAGAATACAGTTGGACAGACTTGTAGAGGATGCCAAGGACAGCTTCAGCCCTGTGTGTTGCCAATAGAAAAAGAAGAAAAATTAGTCCAAAACCTGAATATAAGGAGTATCCTTAGATGCAAAATAAAAAAATTATAAATTATGATATACAACTAAAACATAATGGTATATATAATAGATATTTTTAATATTTAATATTTTTTTAATATTACATAAAATATAGTAAAAGCATTTTCTTACTTTTTATACTTATCCAGATCCTTCATCAATTTATCACATTTTGTCTTCTCGGCCTCTAAGGAGATTAGTGTGATCTTCGTTTCCAACTTATGCCTATTATAATCCAGCCTTAATACTTTAAGTTCTTCCACCTTTTTCGTTAACATTTTAAGATCTTTTCTAAAAACAAAGAAAACATAAATAACTAAAAAAACAAGAATATAACAGTCAGTAAACATGTGTGTTATCAAAAGTATGTGCACATATGTAAATCATTATATTTCATTATATTCTAAATCATTTCAAAATACACAGTAAACTGACGCAAATTGTAAATGACTATTTTATAAACTTTTTTAGATATTAAAAAAAACAACTCTAACCCTTAAAAAAATGTAGTCAGCATTAAAGTACATCTATGACAATGATCAATTTAAAATAATCAGCCCTGGAAGGCGGAGAACTGCTTAGTGACTAAATACAACACACTACAGAGTTTAAGGATGGTTAGATCGGGATGCAATAAGGAGGGAGCCCCTCCACCTTACTTGCAGCATTGGAATGAAAATCAGTATTGTTAAATGATAAAAAGTAATATTTAGATAATTTAAGACATATAAGACAGATTTATTAAAATATTTTAAAACTACTTCATTTCTAATTTGGAATAGCGAAAATCCAGTTATCACTTTATATTATAGTCGAATAATTTATTTGATTTGTCTATTCTTTAACTTTTTGGGTTATATTAACGTTGTAAGAAAGTATTTTAAATAGTAAAATCTTAAAGAAAATTAATAAATGGTTAATTTAACAGCCATAAAATTTATAAAATTATTATGAAACAAACTCATTTCTAATATAAAGTAGTAAAAATTCGTTCATTACCTTATATTATAGTTGTATACTTTTTTTGTCTTTACACATTGTTTAACTTTAGTTTTAATGGCTAAATTTAAAATAGCAGCGATGTGTGCAGTTTCGGAGCCGGGACCTGACTGAGAGGCTAGTGTATTAAGTACAGTTAAATGTTCGCGGAGTATAGGGGAATAGGAGAATAATTAAATTTATACCATTCAAGTGAGTAAAATAAAACCTTTTTCCAGTCATATAATTTTTCTTTATTTAAAAACGTATCAACATTAATATGTCATTCTCAATTTACATTTCTTATAAGTCCTTTAACGTTATTTAATTTAAAACTATTCTCTAAAATTTTTTTATAAATTTGTACATTTTCAACCTTTTTAGTTGATTGTCAAATAATTTAAAATATTTCTTATAAAACTTAGAGTTACAATGTACTCCATGGTCATCATTAACAATTTTTTTTTTCTGTTAAATTAAATTTTTATTTTAGAATTTTAATATTCGCATATGTTTCGCACATTAGTCTGCCCGTTCGGGTAGGCACACTTAGGCATATTTCCCCACCTACACACATAAACCTTACATCAGGGTCGGCTTTACCTTATGTGCTCCGGTCCAAATATTGTCTCCATTAGTGTCCAATCAGTTAAAAAAGCTATAAAATCAACATAATTGGATACATCTCTGGGGCCTGATGGGGTCTAGATCCGCAACATAAAATGTGTCGATGTTTCGCACATAATCAAATTAATCGCAGAGATTATGCTGAAGGCGGGATATGTTCCAGAGTCTCTTCTACAAGGGCGAGCCACATTGGTTTATAAAGGAAAAGAGGATAACACAAGCCTCTCATCATAGAGACCAATAACAATTTACTCCATTGGGCGCCGCGTTATAGAGAAGATTCTGGACAAAGAATTAAGGAAACAGATCACCTTTAGCAAAAATCAGAGGCTTTATTACGGGCCTACCGGGAACACACGTCGGCGCTGGGATCATAGACACAATCATGAAAGATGCAAAAAAGAAAGAAAAATGATTGCGCGATGGTTTTCCTTGACGTGGTTGGCACTTTCGACAATGTTGGTCATGATCACATTGTCAGCTCATTAGAGGCAATAGGTGTGTCACCGGACCTTAGGAACGTGATAGCGGCTCTCCTTAGCACGAACAGGATTAAGATATGCGTAGGAGCCCACTCGACAAGCCAAATCAATGTCCTCCGAGGAGTGCCCCAAGGCAGCACCCTTGTCGCCATAGCTTTTCAACCTGGCCATTGACCACTTATACCACAACCTGTGTGAGGAAAAAATATGTCCTAGAAGTTTGGTCACAAACTTACGAGTGACCAAGAATCTGTGGTCCTCACCGGATTGTTTTGGCACGTGACAGGGTGCCGCAGAAAGAATCATCAACAGCGTCCAAAGGATGCTTGCGGAGATTTGGATGTCAACCCAAGCAAGAGTGTGGGTATCTTGATTGAAAAAGGAGAGCAGTAGACGACTACGCTCTCCCTCGAGAATAGCAATGTCAACCATACGTGTAAGGCAGAAGAGCAAATACAATATTTAGGATGTACATTCTTGGGAGAGCTTGTGTTCGATGAGAAAGCGGTGACTAAATTAAGTGAAAATTTATACAAATTAGTGAGCTCTTGTCTACTCAAACCTGAACAAAAGATCAACGTTGTCAATCAGTACCTGTTCCCGGGACATACATATCCTCTCCAACCCGTGCCCCTAACAAAGATATGTCCTGCGGTGTTAGAAGGCATTGATATAAATATCCGCAGAAGAATCAAGGCCATTATCGGGCTCCCAGCAAACACCTTTACAGCCATGATGTATGCACCGAGGAGGTATCGAGGCCTGTGGCTGATCCGCTGTCAATGGGAATTCAAAAGCATTGGTCAAGTGCCCAGCGACTGTCTAATGTCCCGGATGCCCTGTTCCAGTGTAAATTTAAAAATTTAATTATGAAACTGAAGTAGTTCAATGTGTTGAAAGACTGGGAGTTGATCAGAGCTTCCAAAGCAAGAGAACTATAGGACAGTCGCTGCGAGAGAATTCTTACGAAGAATAGGCTGATTGCAGATGGCAGGGCAGGGGTTGGAGTCCGTCATTTCAAGGAGACACCGAAGGCCAACAGGTATATATGCGAGAAAAAGGTACTCTCGGGGTCGGAGTGGACCAACGCCCTAAAACTGAATATCAACTATGTAAAGTTGGGTCCCTCTGTCGCAAATGCGGCAGAGAGTCTGAAACACCAGCCCATTTGCTGGATAAATGCCCCAACAACTCCGTCCTCATAACACACCGACACCATAGAGTCAAACTCGAATTAATGAGGCTCCTTAAAGAAAAATACTTCGCCTTCTTTGACGAGAGCTATTGTATCGACACCGAGGGATCCACAAGATATGCGGATATTGTCACATTTCCGAAGATCGGAAAGATAGCATGGGTATTGGATCCGACGGTGGGATTTGAAAATAATGACCTTGACCAGGCAGGTGGAGTGGAAAGGGAAAAGAAAGAAATATAAGTGCATACCTTTCCTAAAGGTGAAATTCCGCAAAACCTTCGGAGAGAGAGAGTTCACCGTAAGAGGCTTATGGATTGGGTCTCATGGAACGATTCTGAAAAGAACATGGAGCTTCCTCGATGACTGGGTGTCAGTGGCCGGGATGTGGCAGTGCTCGCTGAAAATATTATACTTGACTCCCTGGGGATAATTTACCATCATAAATATAGTAGCTGATACACCACATGATTGTTTTATATTTTCTTTGCTTTCTCGTTATTATGAAGAAAAAAAAAGAAAAAGGGAAGTAAAAAGAAATAGGAATTGTACTGTAGTTCTTAAGTATGCACTCTGATTAATGGCGTGAAAAGGAGAAATGTGAAATAGGCATGACAAGGAATATGTAATGTACAGTATGTCCAATATAGATTGATGAGAATGCTGTGTCTTATGGCAATCCAATGTAGTTGGACAGCACTGCTGAAAAAAATAATGCAGTTCTCTCTTTTTTTTAATTATATATCAGAACATAACCTTTAGTTCATATTTAATTTCACGTTATTATGTAAATATTGCAATATTCCAATAATGTAGCCGTTTGCCCAGATATATTTTTATTAATTTCAGTACAAGTTTGTTATTCTAAGTGACCTGGTCCCAGGCAAAATTATTTTTCTATTCTATTATATATATACGTAGTAAGGTCCAAAAGTTTCAGGCCTGGGATAGAAGGAAAGGTGAAAGATAAAACTAGTCTTACTGTTTTTCAATATATTCTCCTCTAAGTTCAACACACTTAACAACGCTTTAGCAACATTTCTGTACCATGAAAAAAATAATTTTCTTTTTTGTTAAAAAAATGTTCTTCCACTGCTGCTTGGAGCTCTTCGAATGCCAGATTTTAACTTTGAGAAAAGGTAGAAGTCACTAGGGGCCAAGTCTGGTTTGCAGGGTGGATGAGAAATTTCTCGGAATTCACATTCCTTCACAGCGGCCTTGGAAATCAATGCTGTGTGGACAGGGGCATTGTCGTGAAGGAGGCGGGGGAAGTTATGCAGAGGTGTCCGCCTCCATAACTTCCCCCGAGGAGGCGGACACCTCTGCTTAACTTTCCCACCTCTTCTCTTTAATTGCCTCTCGTAGCCAGTGAAGTAGGGCTGCATAATACTCACCATTCATTGTGGTATTCCTTTCTTTAAAATCGATCCGTAGTATTCCTTTACAGTCCCAAAAAATTGTGGCGATTACTTTTTTTGTTGACTGTGTGATTTCTGCCTTTAAAGAAGGCACTTCTTCTGGTCTTTTCCATTCCATAGACTCTCTTTTGCTGGGTTGGTCATAATATAGAACCATTGTCTCATCGCCAGTTACAACTGAGTCTAAAAAATTCTTTGGGTTGGCATTATACTCGCATAAAAATTCATTGCAGCAGTGAACTCGTTCCTGTTTTTGAGCAGCTGAAAGAATTTATGGAAACCATTTTGCACTAACCTTGTTCATATGCAAATGTTCTTTGATGATCTTCAAAACACTTGTTTTTGAAAGCTCCAACCTCGCTGTTATTTCCTTGGTTTTCAGTAGCCGGTCAGACAGTAATTCAGAGTCCACAAGCTGGACTGGTTCAGAAGTGACAGCTTCCAATGGGCGACCGGGACGTGGATCATGTTCTAGATGTTCTCTCCCTAACTTTTTTTTTTGTTTAGATTAATTTATTGATATTTACTACTGTAATAATATTAAAAGTAACTCTGCTATATGAACAAATGATATGAAAAAAAAAATACTTGAGGAGAAACTACCCATTGGTAGCACTCCAATAAAGTTCTATAGTAGAAGGTCTCGAGGCCATCTTCTTTTCAGACGCCTCGGAGGGTTATCAGGAATAGTATGGGAAGTAAGTTGAGAGACTAGCGGATTCAACTGTGTATGGAGCTTGTCATGGAAGGATAATTATCTAGTTTGGGCCAAATCGGAGTTGAGTTCCAGACGTTGTAGAGGAAGGACCTACGGTTAATGCGCTCCCAGAGATTATCCCCACCACGAAGTTAGGAATCTCGAGTCAGTCGTCTTCAAGCGGTCTAAGAGGTAAGTTGAGTTTTACCAGGATTTTTTTTAACAGGATTTTCCTTTTGCCCCCTTATTTATTTAAGGTTGGCAATTCAAATCCCAAATTATAGAAAATTGGACAGACAACAAAAAAAGTTTTTCAAAATTACAAAATTACGTAATGGAGGGAAAAAAAATTAATCTAATTAGGAGATAAAAATAACAGGGAAAAGCCAACGGGAAAAAAAAGAAGAGGACCAAAAAGTGTTATTGGGCCTAGAAGATGGCGAGAAAAAGAAAATGGCGGACAAGAATAAAGCCGCCCAAGGGAAGGGGTTGAGGCCGGCAGGAGCATTATGAACGAGGTGGAGCCTAGCCCAATGACCAAAATTATGGAGAAGGTCGCTGGTGAAGGGACCTACATAACGGGCATACAGATCACCAGCTGCAGTGACACGAATGATGATAAAGAATCAGATGGGGCCAAGATTTTTAGCCCCAAGTCGAAGAAAATGAAAGGCCCTGGGAGGTAACTCTCCATCTCCCCTCATACGAAGATAGCCCAGGGGAGAAGGCAAGAAGAATACAGGAGGTCAGGAACTTACCTGGAGAGGGCCAAAAACACCATATCGCGGGAAAAACAGGAATATATAAACGGGAGTGTGACATTATTCTCGAGCTGGAGTCCGAGAGAACGATTATAGCCGCATTAGTCATGCACGTTGTAAGGGAGGGGCTCTGTGCAGAGGAACTCTGCAGGTAGTGGCACAGAGAATTAAGGACATAATAGTCCCACAGATAGAGAAAGAGCGGGTGTGGAAACCGAAAGGGGAGAGCCTGACCCCTGAGCAGACAGAGCCAGAGCCTGGGACGTCAGGATCCGTAGACAAGTATGCTGGAGTAGAACCGGCACCGATGCCACAAAGGGCCAGCATGACAGAGACATGCAGAGGCAGGAACATGGCCACGGAGGAGGAAACAGAAGATGAATATGCAACCGTAAAGAACAAGAAGAAAGAGGGAAAGGGAAAGGAAGACCTAAACCCAAAATTAGAAGTCAGTTTTAAGAAGCAAAGGACTATGGCAGAGATAGTTAAATCACTGCCGACAAAACCGAACAACGCGAAGACGCTGTATTATATTACTATCGGCGCCATAGGGAAGACATCATCTGAAGTGGTAGAACAGCTTCCATCACCGACAGAACTGGGTGTAGGTGTACAGCTGATAAGGGCCACGAAGGCCGATGGTGTGTTGGTCAGAGTGGAGGACAGAGAAGCGGGTGAAAAGGTTGTGGCGTGGCAGAAACTCTAGGAGGTTGGCCTTGAGGCTAACAGAAGGTGGCCGAGGATGGAGGTGCGAGGAGTTCCCAATGGATGGAACGAGATGAAACTGAGAGACAATCAAGGAAAGAGTTAGAAATAAGGGCATAGACGTCCAGGACCCGCAATTACGGATCCTGTACGGGAGAAGGGCCAGAGCAGGGTTTACCAAAGACTGGGTGATTAGGTATGCCCTTCATAGCGAGGAGGTGATAGTCGGAGGATGGTGGTCACTCACCTTCCTGGACACCCTCGACGCCCCAAGATGCCTGCAGTGCCAGGGCTATGGACACTCCAGGGGGACCTGTGAACAGGAGTTAGTAACATGCAGGTGGTGTGCAGGGTTGGGGCATTTAGCAAAGGAATGTCCCAATAGGACCGGAAGTGAGAAACCCACCTGTAGCAACTGTAAAAAAGAAAAATACAGGGATACAGCACGCCAGGCCGGGAGTCGGGGCTGCCCCGTACACTGCAAAGAGTCCTAGAACCTTGCGAGGAGGACGAGATACGACTAATGGGGACACCACAGACACTGCCGGATGGAAACAAATGGACAATGGATTGATGGAAAAGATGGATCTAAGACAAGGATAAGGAGCAGTTCTAAGGTGCAGAATCGTGCACCGGGCTGCACCATAGTTGCTGTTTAATAAAGGTTCTTCAAGAATAAAAAATGGGTAATAGTTGCCTTGAGTGGTGAACCCCTACTCAAGGTAAAAAACCTGTATGCCATTCTGGGAGGAAAGGTGGTAAAAAAAAAAAAAAAGTTTGGGCCTAATCAGCAACATATGGGATATTAAGATCATGATGGATGAGTTTGTTTGTGACATAATAGGGGGCATTGAGGATTTTACGAAGGATTTTGGATTGTAAGAATTGGATACGAGATGAATTGGATAGTTTAGTAGAGCACTAAAGCTCAACTTCGTATGTCCAAATAGGTCTGACAGTTGCCATGTAAATAAGTCTTTTGTAATTAATTGGGAGCTTAGAGCGTTTTCCATTAAATGTTGAAGTAGGCGAAAACATCGAGCAGTTTCTTGTTTTTTCAGTCTTGTATGAGGATTCCAAGTGAGACGTTTGTCCAGATGGAGTCCTAGCTCCCTAACTTAAATAATTTTACCCATTCTTTCACTGTGGAATACGAGGAGGATGACTGCCCGTATACACAATTCAAGCACTCTTTAATTTGCGCAGGAGTGAGACCCTCTTTACAAAAGAATTTAATATCCGCAAGGTAATCGAGTTTGAACATTGTAAAAATGGGGAGTTTCCTTCAAGGCTGGACACTGACTGACAGGACTGAGGAAGTGCGGGCGACGGGATGGAGTGAGCAGGCATGGACCTGCATAGGCGTGCAGGTACCGGCACGTTTGAAGGAGGGGAAGCAGGACAGGCCAGAAACTTATAGGCCTTACTACGTATACATAGTTTAACAAGGAAATCAGTAATCATCCCCAAACCAACAACAACAAAACAAGTTCCACAAACGTTTACAGAGTCACTACAACACCAAATTAACCCAAGTAAAAAATGTATTTCTACCTTTTTTTTTCTTTTTTTTTTAAGTTTAATACATTATTAAATTAAGCCAAGAGCAAATATTTCTTTTCAAAATCTAACTGAATTGTAGTTTATTCTGATAAACATTGCCCTAAAAGCAATGTAATATTGATTCAAATAAGTCTTGGATGAATTCTTCATAGTGTTAATAGAGACTACAATCTAGCCTCATTGAAAATATACTGGTTAAAATTACTTTTTTAAGATGACAATAATTTTTGTGTAGATAACAAAACATAATAATTGTAGATTAACATAAAATAATCATAAGTACAATTGATTTTTCAAATACTCCTCAATCCATAATGCTGATTATTATTTTTGTGTATAAAATTTAAAATTACAATTCTGATAAATAAAAATCATGATTCTTAAATAATTGTCATACTTATCATTTTGAAAATTAAGACAAATTAATTATTTTTATCAAAAGCCCAATTAATTTAAATTGATATAATTACTTGTTGGTAGTAAAATTGAATAACATTTTAATGTTTACCTTAGTGTGAGGTTGATCTTGTGTACAGATGTACACTCTTGATTTAACTTTTTACATTCGTCTGATTTATTCTTCAAATCAGATCGAGTTTGTCGAAGGAGGGCAGTTAATTTGTTAACCTCACTTTTTAGAGAATTAATCTCTGGAAACTCATTATCTTCAGAAATATCAAAGTAGAGTTTGATTATTTCCTCCTGGCTTGCACTCACTCTACAATGTGGACAAGTTGGAGACCTGAAAATATAACAAGTTAATTAACATAATTTATTACTAATATATTTATTATATTAATTAACTGAAGAAGCATTGAAATCCTAAGGATTTCAAACATCTATCAAGAAATAAATTTCAAACCATCATTAAAATAACCCCATAAAGATAGTGGGAATTAAATTGACTCTGGCTGTGCATCAGTTGCTTGGGGTCATAACTGGTTCATCCTTTCCAAGCCAGCTTTCTAATCTTAATGAACCCAATAATGTCCAGCTTGGCAAATAACTCCGTTAGTTCGGCATTGCTTCGGTGCCGGTGACTTTGGTAGGACCCAGGTTTTGCAGCAGTAAGTGCTTGTATGCCGGATAATAGTTTTATAAATTATTTCTTAAGTCCTAAGGATTTCATTAGAAATATTATACAACTATTCTACTTCAATTAAGACTCCCATGGCTATTTTTACTTCGGTCCCTTGATAAATGTTCAGCACTTTAAAATTAAGAAGCTGAGATTTGATAATTATTTCTGGTATGCTAAATACTTTCAAAGTGATTTTTAAATTTAATAAAAAGGTACTTGTCTGTTAGGGCCGCCCCACTACTAATAGCATTGCAGGGTAGAGCAATCTTGTAACCTTTTGACATTTGTTATAGTTTGTTTTTACAATAACAAACATAAATGTGTTAACCACATTTTTGTTTTTCATTTTTAAAATATGATACAAATGTGGGATCTTCCTAAATCTGAGATTGAAGCAGTTGCATTTTTCCATTAAAAAGGGATATTTCATCGAAAGAAGCGTTGTCAGCAGGGCCACAACACATGATATTGTGTAAAAATGAAATGATTTGGAGATGTCAGTTATGAAGTTGTAAAACTAAGAAGTGGAACCTAGTTAGATTCTAAAAGACCGTCATTTGTTAATGCCATTAGATTTATCTATGTCTGGTGTAAAGAAATGTCATCAGCTTACGTTGTATGTTGTTAGAAATAGATAAATCTAATGGTATTAGCTAAATTTTGCTCAGAACTTAAAATAACGTGAGTAGTATTCATAGATTGGAAAATGTGTTTGAGGGAGTTGTGTGCAATTTCTTTGAAACAAAACAGATATGTGAAAATATGAAGAAAATGATAGTTGAGATGGATGAAACTATAAAAAAAAACAAAAAAAAACAGGGTTTTATAAGTCGTATAGCCACTTTCATTTATTTTTATTAGTATTATGTTGTGTTATTATTAAAACACTAAGTATTATAATAATATTTTATTATTAATAAAATGCTACTTTTATTTTTATTACTACTATATTGTGTTATTATTATTATTATTATACCATTACTATTATATTATTGTGTTACCATTAGCTATTTCAAAGATATGAAATCATTTTCACATGTTATTATTAATAAAATGTTATTATTAAAATGTAAATGTTAAATCAATAAAAAAATCTTATATGTTCTTGATATATTTCGTTATGTCAAAAGCCCAAAACACGCCGTGCCAGTGTCGGAATATAAAGTTCAGCAATCTTATCAGTGGAGCCGCCGTAACAGATAAGTACCAATAATAAGTATAGATAAGTCTAGACGTTTTGAGTAAGTACACTCAAAATGTTCATAGGATTAGCCAAGATATTGTTATTTTCATCTCAAATTCCACTCATTATGAATTCATACTGTTTACACCCTTGTACATGATATGTTTATACCCTTGTAAATATACCTAATGTTGTCTTCAATTGTATCAGTCTATCTCTGTTTTTTTAAAATCCTTTTTTTTTTTTTTTTTGAAGAATTATATGATTTCATTTTTCAAAGTTTGAAAATTGTATAAGTTGTTATCGCCTGGATTGTCAGGAAAATTTAATTTTGCTGCTTTTATTTTTTCTTGCATGTTTAGTCATTATCAATCAGGGTTTGTTCTTTTTACCGTACCCTTTTTCTAGGACATAAGTTACCAGATCCTTTAATATTATCCCTAATCTCTACCAGTGACTTGTTTATATTTAAGGTTCAAACCTATTCTTCACCTCTACAGTGAATAGATTTTCTATTGAAAGGTTCTTCAATTTATCTAAATCAAAATTTTTAGAACAAACCTTATTCTTATAATAAGGTTGTGCATTCTGAGGGCGCAGTTCTACCAGATACAGGTCGAGGAAACCTGGCTG
Organism: Arma custos; assembly: GCA_037127475.1. Lineage (NCBI taxonomy): Eukaryota > Metazoa > Arthropoda > Insecta > Hemiptera > Pentatomidae > Arma > Arma custos. Next base: position 48,696,432 of record CM073761.1, read on the forward strand.
AGTTACCCTATGACCATATCCACCTTGTCCTCAAACATGGAGCCAACAATTGTTTCTCAACTAAAGCACATGAGAATCTGTCTGTTTGAAAAAAGAATATTAAGTGGGAATGATGGTCATATTCTTGAGGATTATTGGCGAAGATGTGCTAGTAAAAAGCTCTATGACCAGTACAAAAGCAAGGTCAGTCTTGCAGAAAGGATGTATTGCCATTGAGGTCTTCAACAAACTTATGAATGAGGTTCTAAAACAGACACGCAAAGTTGAAAGGTCAAAAGCAAGATGGCTGAATTTTTGCAACATATTAGATCAGATATTATCAGAAGCTGCTTCATCATTACAACTTTAGAAGGAAAATTTCATTCTGAAATAAAACCATGTTTTTTTGCACCAATTTTAATATAAACATTTAAGCATAAACTTTTAAGTACTATAGCATTTTCCCCCAATGAAATTGCTGATGGTTGCTGTTAAAATAAAATGTAGGAGACACTCTGAAAATGGCCCCTCAAAGTCAAAATTCTAAATATTTTTTAAGTTCTGGTTGCCTACAATGGGTTTTACAGCTCTCTAAAGGTTTTAGGAATAGTTCTGTTATTTTTTGATAGCTTTTACAACCTTTAGTCATATGCCGAAACCCAGAACATTTTGTCGCCAATACTCTCAGTCTTCCCAATCTCCCCCACCAAGCCTCTTGCTGCCAACATCTCTTTAACTCCTTGCAGCCAAGTTTTCCATATGCGGCCTCTTTTTCGTCTCTTCTTTGGGGTATACTTCAACATCATTTTCGGCCATCTCTCGGGGCCCATTCTTCTCAGATGACCATACCACTGCAGCTGCCTGGTCCTAATTTGGTGCATTATTGTTTCCATTTTAACTATATCTCTTATGGCAGAGTTTTTCACTAGCTCAATTCTGGAAATGCGACAACTTCTCCGAAAATCCATTTCTGCAGCTTGTAGCCTTGGTGCATCTCTTGGTCCAACGACCCACATTTCCAAACCATAAAGGGTTACACCTTCAAAAAAGGAATGAAAAATTCTCTTTTTGGTTTCCAGCAAAACACTTGGGCTCCACAATACGGAGTGTACCAAAACAGAGTTGTTTAAGCAAAAAAAATAATTTTAAAATAGGAAGAGAATAAAACAAAAGTTTATTGTCCCAAGTTCAATAAGGTGAAATATGTTCAAAGCAACAAGTTGCATGTTTTCTCGAGAGTAACGAGACACTTTTCGGGAGTTATGCTGGGTACTCACTTTATAGAGACAAGTGAGCCCTAAAACAGACCCAGATCACACTGGATAAAAAAATAATTAAATAATATAAAAATATTATACCCAAAATATTTGGGTGTCACATTGGACCACAAACTGAATTGGTCACAACATATCGCTAAAACAGCTGAAAAAGCTCAAAATAGAACAAACCTTCTTAAGCCTCTTACTGCTGTAAAATGGGTTGCTAACCAAGATGTATTATCAACAGCATATAAGGCACACCTATGACCAGTTACAGAATACGCTGCAGAAGTGACTGTCCTGGCCTAAGACACAAACCTGAACAAATTAGAAGTAGTGCAAAACAATGCTCTTCGAATAACAGATTATGCAAAATCAACCCCAATCACAGCGATGCAGCTTCAAATTGGCATTGAACCACTAAATATCAGAAGAGAGAAAATAACGCTGAAATTTTAGGAAAGAGTCAGAAGAACTGATGCATGCTACTGGGTCATTCCATATGAAATCACCCAGGTCATGTCACCCACTATTTTAGATTTGCATGAAATGTTGCACATTTGCTTATATTTATGCCCTAAGAAGACCTGTGAAGTTTAATTGTTTTAGGATGTATACTTTATTTTTTTAAATAGAATTTTAAAAATATGAATATTGCGATAATTTTGTTCCGCGGAATAGCTTGCGGGAAATGAGTAATATTTACAAAACCTATAACATTTCAGGTATTAATAAAGATTTTGATCTGGAAATTTTTCCACAGTTTTACACACAGTTACAACTAGTTACACACAGTTATAACACAAGTACACAGTTTACAAAAATGAAAAAAACAAGGGTTTAAAGAAACACTTGTAACTTTCTTCTCCAAATAGCGATTCCGCGGAACCAAATTATCACAAATACAGTAAAACCCCTCTTATCCGTCACTCTCTGTTAACCATCACCTCAGTTTGAGAAAAAAAAAAACAGATGCATATATATTGTTTGGTTGCTAAAGTCATAGACGCCGGCTAAGAATCAATCGTTGTGTCTCGACAACTTCGTTTTCTAGAATCTGTTGTTTACTCTAAACCTAGGCATCCTCGCACACATTTCTCAGAAATTAATTATCTTCTCATCTCTACCTAATCGAGCTTCCGGAGTTGAACTATCTTCAGTCTTCATTCTTGTCTTACGGGTACTTGTCATTTTCTAAAAAGTACATACAATAATGTCGGAAAGAAAGACAAAGGGTTTAGATCTCGCTACTATGTTTGAAATTGTAAAACGTTTACGAAAAGGAGAAAGTGCTTCAATCTTAGCCAAAATATAGGAAATTCCTCGGATGACAGTTAATGATATAAAACGTGCGGGGGGACCCCTGGAGTATGTCCCTTCTATATAATTATTTAATGGTTATTAAGAAGGGGCATACTACGTTTGTGCATGAGGAAAGAGCTAAACTCCACCTTTAAATTGATATTAATTTCTCAAGAGGGAAAAATTGGACATACAATGATTGTGCTTTTAGCCATCGATGTATGTAATTATTATTATTTTTTAAAAACATTTTTACTACATATGTATATCTTATAAGTACGTAAATAAGTTACGAGTACATATATAATGTCGAATGTTTGAAATATATTGTTCAATTTATATGTGTGTGTATATATATATATATATACAGTCGAACCTCGATCTAGCGAATTCCTTGATAAATCGAAGTTTTTCTATTCCCCTTGAATCTGCCTATCTTTTCTACGTTATTTTTACCTCTACATATCAAAGGATTGGTTTAGAAGACCTTGATATATCGAATTTTCCACGATTCCTTAGCTTACACCGCACCTCTACAAAACAAAGTTTTTAAAGGAAAACCACTACATATCGAAGTCAATTCGTTAAATATGAACCATTTAGCTTGAACAGCTCGTTCTGAGAAGCATTGTCATTCTCAGAACGGCCTTTTTTCTCAAGTAATCCTGTAACTCCCCCACTCACATTTGTTTCCAGTTTGTTTCGGTTTCTGCTAAAACTTGTGCAATAGGTTTCGTCTTCTGTCGTACTAGTTTAAGTATTGGATGATGCATTGGATAAAGTGTCGTTTTCAGGAATACAAACTACAATTTCCGATTTTTTTCAAAGCTCAGCTTATTTTTTTCCCACAAATTCAATATGTATCTGTTTTTTTAGTCTATTGTTTTATTGTTAAATAATGACGAAGTCTGGTTTTTATTCGAATTGCGTATTTTTTTTTCTAACTGCTTTTAGTTATACTTGTCATAAAAATTCTTCATTTCAATATTCAAAAATAGCTATCTTAAGCAATGTAATTGGGGTAAATTGTATTGTTGTACATAAAAAATCAGAGCCAACCCATAAAGGGAAGAAAATGAAAAATATTAAAACTCATCGAAGAAATACTAGTCTGGATAAATTCCTCGTGACTCGTAAAGAGGATGATAGCTGCCTTAACAAAAAGGAAAATGAAGCCCCAAGCAATAGTTCATAGCAAGAAGAGGATCCTAAATTTCATGAACAGACAACAATTAAAAAATCCAGCTCTAACACCCTCCACGTTTGCACCTTAAACGTGAGAACGTTGCTGGGAGAGGACAGGCTAGCGGAATTTGAAACAGCTATAAATAAAATAAAATGGGACATTATTGGTTTATGTGAAATAAGAAGGAAAGGTCCAAAAATAATAGAACTCAAATCAGGCAATATATTAATGTTTACATCATCTTTGAATGGCCTGTACGGGACAGGATTTGTAATTTCTAAAAAATTTAAAAACAACATTATAAAATTTGAAGAGACTAACTTTAGAATTGCCACCTTAATCCTATCTCTAGGAAAGAGTAAAATTTATCACTTTGGTTCAGGTTTATGCTCCCACTGCAGACTCAACTAGAAGAAATTCTCAACAACACCAGCAGGAAAAACAACTATGTAGTGATAATGGGAGATTTCAATGGGCGTGTTGGAGAAAGAATTGGAGGGGAAGAAGCAGTATTGGGAAGTTATAGTTTTGGACGAAGAAATGAAGGAGGAATAGTGAATCTGGCTCTCTCACAGAACCTCAAGATAGGAATCACCTTTTTCGGTAAAAAACAGAAAAATAAATGGACATGGCAGTCATCTAAAGATCAGAAATTTGAAATTGATTATTTACTCATTAACCATATAAAATATCTTAAAACTGTACATGTTATCCAAAATCTTGATTAGGAGTAAACTATGGAGAGAAATAACTAACCCCACTTCCGAGTAGGAATTGGTCTCCAGGGAAGTTAGACCATCACTCCCTAAGGGGAAGGCCTACAAGAAATTAACAAGCAAAAATTGTATATAGTATCAGTAGTAAAATTGTTTTAATTTTTATTATAATTCCTGTTAATTTTTTTTGTAATAAAGGCTTTATTCATTCATTCATTGTTGTACATATATGTACAATATTTTAATAAAATAGGTACATTTTTTCTCGAGTATATACATATTTTATTATGAACCTCTACCTCTATATATCGAAGTCAGTCAGAAATCACCTCAATAAATCGAACCTCACTATATCGAAATCCTCGATAATTCGAAGTTTTCTCGTTCCCCCCGAGTTTCGATATACCGAGGTTCGATTGTGTGTGTGTGTGTATATATATATATATATATATATATATATATATATATATATATATATATATATATATATATATATATATAAGACATATGACATATCTTGGTCCCATACCCTGACGGATAATCGAGGTTCTACTGTATTCACATAAAATTTTTCTCAAACTGAGGTGATGGTTAACAGAGAGTGACGGATAAGAGGGGTTTTACTGTATTTGTGATAATTTGGTTCCGCGGAATCGCTATTTGGAGAAGAAAGTTACAAGTGTTTCTTTAAACCCTTGTTTTTTTCATTTTTGTAAACTGTGTACTTGTGTTATAACTGTGTGTAACTAGTTGTAACTGTGTGTAAAACTGTGGAAAAATTTCCAGATCAAAATCTTTATTAATACCTGAAATGTTATAGGTTTTGTAAATGTTACTCATTTCCCGCAAGCTATTCCGCGGAACAAAATTATCGCAATATTCATATTTTTAAAATTCTATTTAAAAAAAAAAAGTATACATCCTAGAACAATAAAACTTCACAGGTCTTCTTAGGGCATAAGTATAAGCAAATGTGCAAAGTTTCATACAAATCGCAGATGGTGGGTGACATTTCATTAAAATATTGGATGATTTGATATGGAATGACTCAACTGGGACCGGTACAAAGGGGCCTCATCCCGCCTTAAAACCCAAAACTCACCACCAACCAAAACAAATGTTCGAGGAAGGAAATAAGATCCAAAAATACGGTCTGCGACTTAGTCAAGATCTGTTCTACCAAATTTCAAGCTAAGTTTACTTAATCACACCACATCAAAAACACTCAGCAGCCCACACGAATTGAAAGGTGCAGCACTGGAAACAATGGCTGAGCTATACAGTCAGGAAAGCTGGCTTCACATATATACATATGGTTCAGCAACAATGAACTGCACAAGGGCTGGCTACTTTAGCTCAGTATTCGAGGGCTCTGTACGTGTGGTCCAATGCAAGCAATTACGACGGCGAAATAATAGCAATGTACAGAGCAGTAGAAGAGCTCTCCAAAATCGAAACCATCTACAGAAAAGCTGTTTTCCTAGTAGATTCGCAAGCCGCCATAATAGCTCTCTCCAATAACTCTTCGACTGATTGTGAGACTACAAGATCCTGTCAGATAGCTATACCGAATATGATTGTTAAAGGCTGGGAGCTTACACTGCAGTGGATACCAAGTAACGTAGGAGTAATGGGGAACGAATGCGAAGGCGCAGCACTACCTCAACCTGACAACCATGCTTTGCTAACCTTGACCAAGAATTAGATCCAAACAACAATTAGAAGCTATAAAAGGAGCCTACTCTACAATGCTAGCATAGGGAAAAAATGGGAGTACCACGAGATCTTCCGAGAGGCGAAGCTGTTGTGAGGATCAAACTCATAACAGGCATGATTACCTCCAGGCACATCTGCACTTCCTGTTCTCCTTCCTACACTGACATGGAATACTGTAGACTCCTGGCGTCTTTAGGCCTAAGTCACCTTTTGCTCTACGCAGAGCCTGACTTATTTTTCAGTCAGTGGTATAGCATGTCCTTATTTTGTAATTCTTTAGGATTTTCACTATTTTCTCCTTAGTGCCCTAAACCCATTTACGGCCAAGGCTAGAATAAGTTCAAAGTTTTGATTTTTTTCCAAAGAAATATTTTTAGGGTAGTCTAATTAAAATAAAAAATAATTTTTTTTGTTCAGCCATAATGGCGCTAGAGAATGTTGTGCTCACGCAACATTGGCCTGTAGAGTATAATATAATAAATATATTATTATATATATATTTTTTTTATTTTTAGAGATAGTTAAGGTGATATTTTTATAAATGATACAATAATATTGTTTCATGAAAACTTTTATTACAATCGTTTGAATAATAAACTCCTTCAAAGAAATAAAAAATTATAATTAGCACACTATTTTCACAAAAAAATCACAATTTTCATTTTTTATTCGTGGTATGATTTAAAACAATCTGGATGTAATTTAACATTACGTCTCTCACACCTATAAACAGTTTGGCTTTTACACACTCCACACCTTTGCCTTATCTCATCCCTGACGATCAAATGTCCGATTTAGTCCTTTCTCACTTCATCTAACACCGTGTCGTCTATCTAATGCCAATGAGCACGTCTTCATTAGACAGGTGGGGGAGATGAACGAGTGCTATGTATTGTACCTTCGGCATAATGAAAGTGATCAGGTTTTGCACAAACACCAATGTTGGTTTGCTAGAAGTAGGTCACGCAGGTGTCCCCTATGGTCCTCTTACGGTCAAGATGCCTGAAAAGATAAGAAAAGGGAGGGTTGAAGACTCCACTGGAAAAAAGGACTCTCTACACAGATCCTAAGGAAGAAGGAAGGGACTGGCGAACGACGGTGACCGAGAAGATGAGGAGACCCTAAGACACACCCTACCGTACCAAGAAGAACTCTAGAAGTACCCCTGTATCACAGATAAGAGTAATTTAATTCCTGTAATGTATTTTATGGTGATCCGCTATATCTATATCCGAATCATTAAGAGTACCTCTAAAAATATATCTATTGAAGGTATAATAGATGAGTAAATTGGTAAACACAAGAACAGACCTCTGAAGAAGAATCCAATTAAGACTAAGGCATAGAAATAATAATTTGAGTAATCATCCTAAATGAAACTCTGGCATCCCAAATATAAATCAGAATATTCAAAATATATTTAAGAGTAAAAACATAGCACATGCATGGTCCTGTCTTCTTTGTAAAAACTTCATAGGAATGGCCAATGATGCGTTAACGCAACATTAAAGTAAAATGACACATACACAAAAATGTCATCCCAACAATTAAAATAAACTATCTTTTAAACAAGGAATCTGATAATTTAATTGTAGCAGCCATTATTTGGCCGAATTTAACATTTAAATCTTAGTACTCATTAATGTTGAAATATAACCTATTATTATTATTTAAGGTTTGTAATTATTAAAAATAATTTTTAATAAATTTTGTGGGTTTTTAACCCATTGAAAAATAATAGTACAGTGTTGGATGTGAAAATAGATATAAAAGAAAATCGGTTGGGTTACTCGGTATATAGAAAACCGACCCATACAGACCGATATCTAAATGCCTCCACACGTCACCATCCTGCACAAAAAATGGAGTAATAAGAACATTAATGAAAAGAGCCATGAGGATTTCTGAACTGGCACGATTGGATAAACAAGAGAGACATTTAATGGAAGCTATGATCAAAAACGGTTTCCAGGAAGAAACTATTAAGAGGGCATTCAAAAAACCCCAACAAACAAAACTACATGAAACAGAAAAGGACCGAGAAGAAATAAAGACAGCGAAGATTCCATATATTAAGGGCACTACGGAGAAAATAGCGAAAATCCTAAAGAATTACTAAATAAGGACATGCTATATCACTGACAGAAAAATAAGTCAGGCTCTGCGTAGTGCAAAAGATGGCTTAGGCCTAAAGACGCCAGGAGTCTACAGCATTCCATGTAAGTGTGGGAAGGAGTACATTGGACAAACAGGAAGGCTAATATATACAACACTTACAGAACACAGAAGAAGCATAAAAAAGATGGATAGCAAGTCATCAGCATTGTCAGAACATATTTTGAATACCAACCATGCTATCGAGTTTGACAAAATTAGAGTCTTCAAAAAATGTAAAAACACGACAGAAAGAAAGATTTTATAAGCTATCGAAACGGTAAAACACTCCAAAAATTTTAACAGAGAAGATAGTTACAAATTAAGCACATTATGGCTCCCGAACATACCAGTGACCACAAACTTAAAAAGAAAAGGCAAACCAATCGGAAGTCAGCCAGTTGAGAACCGACCAATCAGAGGCCACACGTTCTGAACTTAGCCAATCAGATGATTGGAGAAACAGGCTCCGCCCATGGACCCAGAAGATTTAAATACTGAAGTATTAGGTTGTCAAACACGAAATGTTCGATTTTTTAAATCTTAATCTTTATAGGGGATTAAAGCATTCCTGTTGATTCCTAGAAAAATATTTACTATCTATAATAAGCACTTGTTAATCCTTTATTTGCAAACTGCGTTTGTTTTTTCCCAAGTAAGCATACAGATTTTAGTATAATTTTAATCGTGGCCATGGAAACACGCGACTTCCGAACAATTTTTTTTAATGAGTACAAACTCGGTCATTCCGCTGCCCAGGCAGCAAGAAATATTAATCATGCCTTTAGAGAAGGAAGTGCTAATGAAAAAACCATCTGTCGTTGGTTTACAAAATTTTCCTCAGGAGATACGACATTACAAAATCTGCCCCATGGACAGCCTCAAACATCAATAGAGGACAAAGATCTTAAGAAGGCTGTGGAAGAAGACCCTCATAAAACAGTCAGAGAATATGCTTCAGAGCTAGGCACAAGTCGTATGACAGTTTCCAGGCTAAATGTCTATAAATATAAATTTTAAATAAATTGATCGGAAAGGCCTTTCCTGGATCCACACGAGCTCAAGGAACATCAGCAGTTGAAACGTCTAGAGAACAAACGTTTCTTTGTTTGCTCGTCAAAGAAATAAACCATTTCTTGGCCGCTTAATAATTTGTGACAAAAAGTGGATCATGTATGACAATGGACGCCGATCTGGTAGATGGTTAGATGCCAATCAGCCTCCTGGGCACATGCCAAACCAGAATCTCCATCAGAAAAAGTTAATGTTTACTGTATAGTGGTCTATGGCCGGGGTCATTCATTTTTCTTTTCTACTAAAGGGAAAAACAATTGATTCAACATCATACTGCCAAGAAATTAACCAACTGCATCAAAATTTGATCAAGCAGCAGCCAGTATTGGTAAACAGGAAAGGGCCTATTCTCCTTCATGATAACGCCCGACACCTCATGTTTCAATACAGACAGTGAATAAATAAAAGGAGTTGGGTTATGAAGTCTTACCACACCCTCCATATTCCCCTCATCTATCCCCTACAGACTACCACTTTTTTCAGAGTTTGTACAACTTTGTGCGAGGAAAATTGTTTACCATGATTTAGACATTAAAAATGCATTTTCTGAATTCCTTTCATTACGTGACTCAACATTTTTCAAATCTAGGATAGAAAACTTGGGAAGCCGTTGGAAAAAGTGTGTCGAAAATGATGGTAAAACCTTTGAATAAAAAATATGTTAGATTTTATCTCAAATTTTTATTTTCATCCTAGCTCTAAAAACGGTCATTTCATGTGTGACAACACAATAGAAGAAGAACATTTTTAGTCTCAGATTAAGCCCTTAGGAAGCTTGCAGTATGGCCAGCGAAACGTCGGCAAAGAATTTGACTACACGGTCGAAACCAGAAAAAACTCCTGCTGAATGGATTAACAAAATAATTAATTTATATGCTTCAGCCAGACTCCAACTGTGACCTACAAATCATTAGCAACACATATCTCAACTAGGCCAATCCTATATACTTATGGAAATACTAAAAGGAAGTTTCCTGAATGAAGAGAATTGGCCTTACTTTGTTTTCATTTATTTTACTTACTGGATCAATTGCTTTGTAGTAAGTAATCAGTTAAGGATCTTGAAAATTTTAAAACACACTTTTATAATATATATAAATTTAATAGCACTATGAATGGTATTAATCTATCAATAAATTTGTGAAATAAACTGCCAATTTCACAACTAAAATTAAAACAAAATTTGTAAAAAAAAAAAACAAAAAATAAAAATAACTTTACTTAATGTTTAAAACTATATGTTTCACGAACTGGGATTGGAAAAAAATTACATCTTCCTTTTCTACAGAAGCCAAAATTTTTGTGGTATAGTGTCAGAAATCATAAACTTGCAATAGACAGTAGACTATAAATATAGAGATTGAAGAATGTTTAATAAGGTTTAGCTCAATTATGGTATAATACTAACCAAATGAATAGTAGAAATTGCATTAGTAATGATAAAAGAAACCTATTTCATCAATAGTATACTAATCGAAAGAAAATTTGTCCAATGGCTATTTGTAATTTGTTTCTGTCATATCCTATTAAATAACAACAAGTAGGTTTTCAGAAATTAAATAAACTATTTCTAGTAAAATACTAAAACCATATAATGAAAGAAAATTCAAAATCATTGAAAGTAAAAGTTATGGTTTGATAGAACTGTCATCACTTGATGCATAAATACCTCTCCAGCCAATTATAAACACAATGATCATGAAAAACATGACCACAGGATAAAGCGCACGACTTGCTTAAAACTCCTTCGCCTAGAGTCTCTCGACAAATGGCACATAATAAAGAAGACATATTAACAAAGTAATTTTCAAGACTGCTAACAGTTGCCGGTAAAACTAAGTAACAGTCAAGGGAAGGTTATACCATCGCAGTTTACATTTCCAACGCACTCAAAATATTTTTAGCATCTCTGAGTTTATAAGTTTTCCAGACAATGTCAAAGAGAACCGTATAAATTTACAAATTATTTCTTATATACAAAAATATTTATTACATTTTTTCCTGAAATTACTGTAACAATAAAGGAATCCAACTAAGTACTTAGGCAATATTACATCTGACACACTTTTAATAAATAACTACATTTTAACAACATTACCACAAAATTCTAATAATGGAAATCGATTTACTGATATGTTTCTTAATTGATAAGTTTTTATTTTTGCTAAAACAAAGGTTTTAGTGCAGTTAACACTTCCTGAAACTATTTTATAGCCAAGGCTTCTATATTTGCTAGTAGCTAGATTTATAAAATATCGGGAGTTTTAATTATAACTTGGAATAGAGAAAAAATAACATTAACCAGCTCAGTACAGTAGAAGAAAAAATTTAATTTATCATTAAGACAAGGAAAATTAAAACCCAAATTAAAGATGCATTTCATCAGCAGCACCCATATGTATTTGGAAGTACTGCATTTTTACTTTTATATTCATAATCTATTATAAGAACACTGAATAAGTGATGGCAATCGTTTCATCAAATTACTGAGTATACAAAATTTATAAAAGGGATAAATAAAATCATGGCCAAATGGGCCAAAATAAAATCAACCAAAATGAGCTTTCCACAACTGTTTCTTAAGAAATCAAACATATCAATGCTATTGATTTAAATCAAACCTTCCAATGACATTAATTTAAAGCATGTATAAATGTAAAATGTAAAACATATTAATTAAACCTTTACATATTATACAGTAAATTACGCCACGCCCGTCCGCCATGATGCTTGAAAACTATGGTTTTATATGTTCCATTGAATAGTGTAAAAAAAAAAGAAAAGTAAACCATAGTTAGGTTATGGCTTCAAAAGGAGAATGAATTAGCTAATGAAATAAACGAAGCAGTGGCATAATTTATGACTACATAGAAACTAAGTAAGTTAAACAAGATTTACCAATACTGAAGGTTGACATTACATACCTTTCTAGCCACTCAGAAATGCACTCATTATGGAATATATGCCCGCAACCTAATGCACCAAAATATTGGTTTTTAGTCAATCCACCGAAGGTGCAAATTTTACACTCTATAACCTCCATGTTAATGAAGCAACAGTTAGAAATGGCGTTTGTGTGATCTGACTATTTGGCGCTTAAAACAATGCCAGCATGATCTGAGTATTAAATAGGTTGGCGGGCACAAAGAAGCCAATCAGATGTCAGGATTTGGTCATGTGATCAGTGACGTTATTATGGTGATAATTTGAATTTGAATTTAATCTACGACCTACATTGTCTGCGACGGTCTAAGTAACTTCATGAAATGGGTGTTTTAATTAATATTGCTAGAAAACATAATAAATATCCACCATTTTTACAAATTTCTTTAATTTCATTTGTCTCCGAAAGTTCAATTTTCATATTACTCAAAACTATCATCGCATCATTCACTCATTATGATCATTATCTAATTTATTCTTTACCCGATAAGTTTCCATTTTCTATCCCTCACTCCGTATTCCGCTTTCCTGTCATTTCTTTCTCTCGTCCTTAGTAATGACTAATATACTAAACTGTTGTCACATTAACGCACGACCCCTTATTGCACATTTTGATGAGTTTCAAAAATATTTCCAATATCATTTTTAGCATGTCATAGCAGTCTACGAAACTTGGCTCAAACCTATCATCTTTCCTCTCAATTGTCCCTTCCTAACTATTCTTTCATTCGTCATGACAGATCTAACCGCAGGGGAGAGGGAGTCTATATATATCAGGGGAGAGGGAGTTGGTCTATATATTCATGAAACTCTTAAAGCTAAAACCTTTTTCAATATCCTACTACTAGCTTTCCTCACCTAGAATATATATTTGTTGAAATCTCAACTTTATCCTCTCCTCTTCTACTGAATATATATATATATATATATATATATATATATATATATATATATATGAGTATATGCCGTAGTATACCGACCTCCTCATGTTCCATTCGACAACCATTCCGAATCCTCCATTTTCCAACTAGTCACTACCTACACCAATATAATTATATGTGGTGACTTTAACATTAATATGTTTTCGAATTCTAGCAATAAATCCTTTTTCACAAACCTAATATTCTCTCTCAATCTTCACCTTGTTATAATCCTCTTTCTAAACAATAAACCTATCAAATTCTACCCTCTCCTGGAAAAACCATATCTCTGAAATTCCTCGTCGTACCTTCTCCACCTTAAAGCATCTGAATTACCTTCGTCACCTGTTCCCTTTTTCTTACTTAGACTCTTAGACTTCTTACTTCCTTCATTTCCCCTCATTTGGACTATTGCTGTACAGTGTATGGGGGTATCTCTGGGGATCTCGAAGCAAAATTAAAGTGGTTGCTTAATTGCTTCTTTCGATTCATCTTTGGGATCCCGAGAGATGCCCCGGTCACCCGATATTACGAAGAGTTGAAGTGGCTTTACCCTTCCTATCGCCATAAGTACTTCCTAGCATCCTTTCTTTACCAAGTTATCCAATCCCGCCGACCAAAATACATTTACGATCTCCTTCAATTCAAAACCACAGTATTCTCCCGTAACACCCGTTATCGGCTCTCAGGTCTATATAAAGCATCCCACCGAACAGCAGCTTTTGACAGAGCTTTCCTTATACAATCCTCATCCCTTTGGAACTTTATAACTTCTTCCATTCGCCATTCCAATAATCTTCCAACCTTCACATCCCGTCTATTCCACCACCTAATATCCCTACAATTCCCAAAAATTCGGAAATAATATAGTAGGATCAGTTTTGAGTTAAAATTCTCTCATTCGATGAATAATGTTTTTTAATGTACACTTGTGCATGATTGTGTATGTATATATATGAGTTTGTGGGATATAAAACATGTATTAATATATTAATACATATTAATAATATGTATTAATATCATCTAGATAGATATTTAAAAAAAAGGAAATAAATGTAAATCAGTGATAGTATTCTTTGAATTTTTTTTCATTATTTTTTGATTTTTCTTGGCTTAAATTTGATATATATTTAACTATAAATTGTCTCTCTTATATAATTATTGTTAACTTATTTTAATTTTGTTTTCTTTCTCTTCTAATCTGTTTTTAAAATATTGTTATTGGAGGTAATTCGCATTTTTTGTTCATCATTTTTTTTTTAAGTGAAACTTTTATTCTATCGTCCCAAAATTATTCGTTCATCTATCGTATGTCACATTACACCTGGGGAAGCGATTAAGTGAAAGGCGCTCAGCCAGCTGACCGTTTAGCATTTATGTTCTCACTTATTCCTGCAAGTGTTCCGCGGTATTTGGGTGTTTTGATTTGTGTATTAATGTAAATGCATTTATTTACTTTATCGTAAATGTTTTAATGTTCATTAACTTTAAATAATATTAAAAAAAATTTAAATAAATAAAAACGATTTGATTACTATTAGCAAATCTCTTCAAAGACTATCAAATCCTTTTATCAGTGCGTATTAATTTTAATTTGTATATATATAATAATATATTTAATTATTTTTATACTATAAGGCATAATAGCTTACAACACCTGTAGTGTTATTCTATAGGGACTTGTCCCAGAATAAATAGAGACATTATTATTATCTTGTTATTTTTCTCGGTTTCTACCAGAGAATGGACCTACCCGGACATAAGACAAGGGTTAGGCTAGAGTTTGTATAATGATAAAATACATCAATACATAATCATTAACAAACACTTTATTGTGAATATCCCTCTTATATAATATTGCTCTTACTTTTTAATATGCCTTTATCATCTAAATGATTGTATTAATTAAGTATTCCGTACTCTAATACGCAAATTGAAATTAAATTTTATGATTGAATATTTTTTCTACTATTGATTTCCCATTATCATTCCCATTTTTCAATAATTAAGTTAAGATTAGAAACGCAATTTTAATACCCTAATAACGTTGTTTATTTATTTTTTATAGCCAGGGCTTGATTAAAAATTAAACGGAAAAAATAAAATCATCACTTTAATAACAAAAATGGCCTTTCCACTATTGTTTCTTGAGAAATCAAACAAATACATTTTACTTATTTAAATCAAATCTTTCAATAACATTAATTTAAAGCACTTGCGGATCTAGGAGAATTTTCAGGGGGGCCATGGGTCAATGTGAATTTGTTATAATGTATACGATCCACATATGAATGAAGATGCATAAAATATCTATTTCTGTTGTTCTTGTTTGTTTGTTTGTTCATTTAACGTCACTTTATGCTGCTATGGCTGATCGGACGAAAATATCTATTTTTAATTCAAGAAAACTGAGGCCAGAAAACAATAACATGGATAAAATAAGCTCCTTGATCAAAGCGGTAGCTATCTATATGGGAATGAAAAACATAAAAGGGTTCGGAATCGCCGATTTTGGATGCACCCATCGAGAAAACATTCAATGCAATGAATAATTTTTGTGTGTAAAACGTGTTTTTTTCTTGTTGAAAACAGTTAAAATTCATGTCAATATCAACTAATGAGAACTCTAGGGGGGGCCATGCCCCCCCCTTCAAATCCGCCAATGATTTAAAGCATTTATAAATGTAAAACATATTCACTTAACCTGTACATGTACCGTAAATAATGCCAAGGCCGTTCGCCATGATGCCACGAAATAATGGTTCAATGAGTTTCTAATGAGTTATAATTGCTTGTTTTCTAACTAACTCATCAATATTAGGTAGAGGGCAAGCCTACAACTGCATATATTTGTTTATAGTGTAACCAGACTGTGGGGTTTTCGATCCAATATCAACCAATGAGAACTCTAGGGGGGCATTAGCCCCCCTTCAAATCGGCCAATGATTTAAAGCATGTATAAATGCAAAACATATTCACTTAACCTGTACATGTACCGTAAATGATGCCAAGGCCGTTTGCCATGATGCCACGAAACAATGGTTCTATGAGTTACATTGAATAGTGCATAAAAAAACTAATAAGTTAACTATAATAAATAAATAAACGAAACAGTGAATTTATTTATTATGGCTGCTTAGAAACTAAGCAAATTAAACAAGATTTGCCAATACTGAAGGTTTACATTACATACCTTTCTAGCCACTTAGAAATGCACTCATTATGGAAAATATGCCCGCAACGTAATGTGCAAAAATATAGATCTTCAGTCTCTTCACCATTGGTACAAATTTTGCACACTAAAGTATCTATGTATATATCCATGGCGTTGGTCTGATCTGACTGTTTGTCAGTTGAAACAGTGCCTCCGTCATCTGATTCTGTAAGCGTTATTATTTACCTTCACTCGAATCCATATAAAATCGTAGATGATGTACTTATATCAAGGTTAATATTAATACGAAGACTAGGATTTGAATGCAATAAAAAACATTAAAATAGATACAAAACGTCTTATAAAAAGGTGTATAGTCGTGTGATCTGTGGCATTATAATGGTTATAATTTGATTTTGAATTTAGAATTGAAATTTAAGTTACCCTTTCTGAGTAACTTTATGACATATGTGTTTTACTTAATATTACTAGCTATTCAATAAATACCCACCCATTATATTTTTATTTTCAGAATAGACTACGGCACCAGAAGCGAAAAGTTAGTCACATATTTTTTAAGGAGTAAATACAGTATTTTTAGCCATCAAATTTGCTTTGAAAGAATAACAATATACAGCGTGACCTTTCATAAGTTACAACTAAATATTTTTATATATAAATATATTTAGTTATATTTATATCATAGTTATATCATATATATATATATATATATATATATATATATATATGGTAATTGTTTAGAAAAAGTCCCCCTTCGATCCACTGCCAGTAGGCGATAACCAGCGCACTCTATATTTCGCTACCGGCACTTCTCACTCGCCACACAGTGTTTGGACTAGAAGGACCTAGCTGGACAAATTATTCTTATTCTTTATTTGTATTATTTTTTCAAGGCCTTACTCGCCTTGTTTTTCAACCCTTATATTTATATTTATATATATATATATATATATATATATATATATATATATATATATATATATATACATATGTAAGGGAGTATAGATACACACACACTTATTTTTAAAATAATTATAGTTTTTTGTTTCTTTACGTTCTTAAATTATTTTGTAGTGGTTTTGTTTTCCATAAAATTTGTATATGTGTGAATATTAATACTTTTATTCTTCTTTATAATTATTGTCATGGTATTCATTTAATTCGTTATTGCGAGGTAACTCCTAATTTATATTCATTATTTTTTTTATTTTCATGTATTTATTAAATTGTAATTGTGTACTGTAAGGCATTATAGTTTATATTTTATGTTCCGTATCACTATTATAAAGAAACTTGTCCCTGAATAAATATGGATTTTTATCAGTTTTATTGTTATATATTGTCTTCATTATACATGTTTTTTTTTAATTTTCTAATTATTATCCTAGCAGTCCTCTTAAATTCAGTTGGTAATTAATTAAAAACCATTTTCATAATTATAATACTTAATTAGTCGAAAGAAATGCAAAAATGCCGGAAAAAAAGTTGTCCAGCTAGGTCCTACTAGTCCAAACACTGTGTGGCGAATGATAAGTGCCGGTAGCGAAATATAGAGGGCGCTGGTTATCGCCTAAGGCACGCCCCCCCTGGACGCTGGAGGTTATAAGGGAGACCTTTTCTAGGTCTAAACAATTATCGGAAAGATTTCCCTGATTTCCCCCATTCCCCCACAGTAGGGACATTTATAACAACATTAGGTAAGAAGTAGGTTAGCTGGCACACTGATTTCTGCAAGCCAATCAGAAGCCCTGATTTGGTCACGTCATAAGTGACGTTATCAAGGTGATAATTTTGAATTTGAATTTTTAGATCAAACGAACCTTAATCATCAGGCTTCTCTTATTTTAGTCAAGTAATCAAGGCGCCAAATTGAATTAGAATTTAAACCTGAATGTTATCTAACTAATGGTGCTTCATGACTTTTTTTTTTAGTGACGTGACCACTACTCCACGCCTCCTTTTACCACTACTCGTAGCAAAAAGCCGATCGCAGTGTTCATCCCTATGCCACCCTTTACTTCCTGCGATTTGAGAGACTTGACGGTTTGCCGAAGGTACCTCCTTTATGGAGTCTGAGTTATCTGAGAGTCTGAGACCAGACTGTGGGGTTTTCGGTCCAAGGTCAAAATTGATTTAATAAAAAGTCCAAAAAAGTAGGTTGTATTCTTAATAAAGTTCGTAACATAATCATTACATAAAGCGGTAACACCAACTACAAAACCATAACACCAACTAAAAATCATAGATAAATAATTAATAAAAAAAACAAAGATAATATACAATTTCATTTACAAATTTTAATAGGATGCTTACTGCTGAACGGCAAAGAAAAGATAAGGCAAACAGTAAAATTTGGCAATTACTTGGCCATACAAACCACTGATATGCATTCGCACGTAACGACAGCCCATTAGTCATATATATATATATATATATATATATATATATATATATATATATATATATATATATATGTAAATTCCATACGTTATACATCGATATCTATATATCGATGACGACAATCGCCCGCCATGTGTTTTGGGTTTTAAAAGAGAGGTTTTACTGTTCCAGATTGAACTCGTAATATTGTGAATGTTTAATCAGAAAGTTGTATTTCAATAACGTGTAATTTAATTATTCTTTACAGGTATGAATATTGTTTTATTCTATTGTTAATTTATCAAATTATATTGTAACATTCCTTGTATTGTTTACAGAATAAATAATTCAGTTAAAAAGACTTACAAATTAAATTATACGTTATTGAAATACAACTTTCTGATAAAACATTCACAATATTACGAGTTCAATCTTGTCCAGTGAAACCTCTCTCTTAAATAACCAAAAACACATGGCGGGCGATTGTCGTCATCGATATGTAGATATCGATGTATAACGTATGGAATTTACATTTATACATATATACACAGTAGAGTGAGCTCACATATGTAATGACACATGACGGACGAACTTAGCGACAAAAAAAAAAGAAACTCGTTACAATAGTCTGCGAAGATTGTATTACAAGTTGATTAATATATTTGCCAGGACCTGTGTTCACCCTTCATTTGAATCTGTCCCGCTATTTGTTTCATTATTGGAATTAGCAATAACGTTTAGAGGCACCTGCTGGGTAATGGGTGCTTAACCTAGGATAACCTGGCAAATATGGCTGGGAAGTAATCCATGACTAAATGAGTTTTGTATGTTCTGATTTTTGTATTCCTTAGCAGTATAAGATTTAATGCTCAAATATTTTGCCAACGACTTCTGATTGTGCTAATCGAAACCTTCTTTTTGTAGTTGTCCCTTTTAGACAAGTAGATTGCGTGCGATCTCACTTTTAGCTTCACCTACAAGTTTTTAAGGGTATTTATAGCATCTTAAATTAAGTTTTACTTCCAGCAGTCTATGGATAATATAAGGAAAGTACCTTGACTGTATTATCGTTAATAAATCATGTGTGTAATGTAATAAATGTAATAAATATGTAAATCATATTTTTGTCCTGGTCTGAACCCAGCATGTTCCTCTCCGATATGCAGTTCAACTATAGATCTTAATCTAGTTTCTAACACGGTCTTAAGGGGCCTATACATGGTCAATATTACTGACAGTACTTGAATGACGAAAATACTGAGGAGTCACCCTTCAGTATTTTTACAAAATACACGACCAATACTACTGTGCATAGGCGGATCCAGGGGAGGCACGGGGACACGTGCCACCCCCCCCCCCCCCAGACGGGTTTTTGTGTACTTTGGAAAATCCATTACAGTACATACTTATTGGCAAATCATGTGATGATAGTTGTTATGTATGAATAAAATAACAGAAATAACATGAGTGACACTGTTGTTTAGATATTTTAATAAACTTTTGAAACCTTTCTATAAATACTACAAGTTTATTTCTGAGTTATTGTTGATTTTTGCCCGTCTTTCCGTTGTGCCTCCCCCGGGGAAACATCCTGGATCCGCCCTTGTTACTGTCAGTATTTAACTCATTTCACAGATAGCTCGCGATAAGAACAGCCACCTTTTTTTGATGCAGATTTATACCTACTTTTTTAACAGATAGAGGCGTCTTTAGCAATTGTGATCGCCATGGCATAGGAAAAAAAAGACGCTTGTGGGTGAAGGATTGGCTATAGGACAGGGATAAGTTCACACATTTAAACTTTAACAAACAATCAGATTATTATAATTATTTTCGGATGAATGAAAACTTATCCAATAATTTATTCGATATGGTTTGTCCTCATATTGTTGGCAGTTACCCTAAGCTATTTCGCAACAGGCCGAAATTTTAAGGACTTAAAGTTTTCAACACTAATTTATCCAGCAGTCATCAGCCGGATTGTGATAGAAACCGGTGAAGTTCTCATTTTGACGTTGAAAAACTATATTAAGGCAAATAAAAATAAAATTGAAGTAAAAATATTTATATATATATATATATATATATATGTGTGTGTGTGTGTGTGTGTGTGTGTGTGTGTGTGTGTGTGTGTGTGTGTGTGTGTGTGTGTGTATGTATATATGTATATAACTTATATACTTCCAGGAACAAAACATAAAAAAAAGGAAAATTTAGGATGAAATGACTCGCACGATAACTGGGTTAACACTGACTTTATTGCCATCTTGAACCTCTATTTATAGAATCTAACAGCTGTTCATCATCGTCTTGTCTTAGCTCCTACCTGCCAGTTTACGAACAGCCTCGTAAACTAAAAAAAAAAAATGCAGAGAGAGAACACAACAACAAAAATAAATTATAAATTAATTGAATCTTATTCTAATTACATAAAAAAAAAAACAAAAGACCTTACTACTAGCTTAATCTACATAAACATCATTCGTAATTAACAAAAATATTTCTATACAAATAAGTTATTTACAAAAACTATACACAACAGAAATGAAAATATTATAGAAGAGTTGGTCGACTGTATCTTCTAATTTAAGGAAGAAATAGTTGGGGGTGCAGTCAATGAAAACCCCAAAATAAGCATAACTTATTTATTATGTGCCGACGTTTCGGCCTACAATCTTCAGGGCTAAGAGAGAGAAACAAACAGAAATATATAAAAACGTAGCAGTAACAAGAATATATAAAGTGGTACAGGAGTGGAAATAAAAATAGTGACTAGATATGATGAAATAGGGAATAGATATATGATAAAATAAGAAAGAATATAAGACTGGTTACAGAATATAATAAACTTAAAATAGTGATAGATAAAAATAAAATTGTAGATGATGAACAGAAATTCTAATAGTGACAGATAAAATAATACAAGAATAAGAATATAAAATAGAAAAAATACATGTCAAGAAGGGATAAAATGTAAACAATAATATAAAGGGAAAGAAAAATGAGGAGGTAAACGGAAAGATACAAAATAAGAAGATTAAAATATATAAAAAGGGGGGTTGAGTATGAAGGATTTAGAAAAAACTAGTTTAATTATAGATATGGATAAGATACCAGACATGAGGGGTTACATAGGTAAAGTGTAATAATATAAAGTATTATAAATACCTATACATATATTATATTATATTATAAATAATATATATATATATATATATATATATATATATACTATATTATAAATAATAAAATATAAAGTATACAAGGGTAAAGCCCTTGTCATTATAGATAACAACTGGTCACTCATAGAACCCCATACCTCTCTCAACCGGTCCTCATATCTCCAATCCCTTAAACTCTGCTGCGAATCTGGCTATCTCACTTTCCATGGACAGTTCTTTAACCAAATTTCTGGACTGGCCATGGGAAATCCCCTCGCTCCTGACCTCTCCAATATTGTCCTAAATGACCTTCTAGACTCCATCCTACCCCAGTTCCGTGACGATGTCATTTTCATTAAAAAATATGTGGACGACCTCCTCCTTATCCTAAATCCCAACATCATTCCAGGTTTATTATCATCCTTCAATGCATACCATCCCCGCCTGCATTTCACTGTTGAACTTAAACATAACAAATCCCTACCTTTCCTTGACCTCCGTATCATTAGAAATCCAGATCACACCTTATCCACTGATTGGTATACGAAACCCACCTATTCTGGCAGACTCCTCAATTATTACTCCCAACATCCGCACCACCAAATAATCAATGTCGCCAAAAATATCATCCACCGTGGCCTATCCCTCTCCGACGCTTGCTTCCATAACACCAACACCCAACGCATCAAAGCAATCCTATCAAAAAACAATTTTCCTCCCCATGCTATCAATAAACTCATCCATCACCATCATAACCCACCCACCCGCACCCGTTCTCCACATCCGCCTTCTATCCCTATATACAGATCCTTGCCATATATACCCTCCCTCTCTAATAACATTCAAAAATCCCTACGTTCCGCTATCCCCAATTTACGCATCGCCTTTAAATCCCACAACAAACTCTCCAATATTTATACCCGTGTTAAAGATCCCATTTCTCTAAAACATCGCTCTCAGGTCGTCTATCGTATTCCTTGTTCTACTCCCAACTGCAACTCTTCCTACATCGGCGAAACCAAAAACCTACTTAAAGACCGCATTACCCAACACAAATACTCCATTTCCTCCCACAACCCAACCGCTTCTAAACTCTCCGAACACGCCCTATCCTTTAACCACATTTTTGACTTCGAAAACACGTCGATCCTAGCCTCCGTTCCTAATTATAATAAACGCATCCTCTCAGAAACCATTCACATAAATTTAGATTCCTCTACCGTTAATGCCAAGACCGACTCCCATCACCTATCCCTAACCTACGCCCATATTTTTAATTTACTAAAATAACCTTACATTCTTAATTTATTATGCCATTCTTTTATTAATTACATTTTGACCATTGACTTTTAATTTTTCTCTCAATTTACATTATTTACGGTCACTTATATCCACTGCATCTGCAATTTTCCTTTTTAATTTAATTTAATTTTTAATTTTTCACGCAATTTACATTATTTACGGTCTCTTATATCCACCGCATCTACATTTCTCCTTCCCCCTTCTTTTTCATTATTTTTTTGGCCGTCAGTGATCGCCTTTATCGGTTCCGCCTGCCCGGCGTAACGTATTCCTTACTTGTCTCTGAGCTCCCCAACCTGTAACGTGTTTTATTCGGTTAGTACATATCTTAGTATTTATCTTATCTCCATCCTTTTCACATTCACCTTTCTTCGCACCTGTTCTCACACCTACTTTTGGCATCCATCATATGTTAATAGTATAGAGTTCATTCTTATTTAGCCTCATATTTTTCATCTACTGTATTTCTTTACCTATTTTCTATATGTTTATATTATATTCTCATCTTATTTTGCATTTATGCCACTTCTTTCTAACTGTATACAGTTACATATTAACTTCCCTTACTTATATTTTCTTTTTCTTTTCATTCTTCATAGTTCATAGATATAATACCACTATTTTCAATGTTTAATTTTTGAAATTTATCAAGCTTTTCTTTCTATTTATGCTTGTATTATTACACTTTACCTATGTAACCCCTCATGTCTGGTATCTTATCCATATCTATAATTAAACTAGTTTTTTTCTAAATCCTTCATACTCAACCCCCCTTTTTCTATATTTTAATCTTCTTATTTTATATCTTTCCGTTTATCTCCTCATTTTTCTTTCCCTTTATATTATTGTTTACATTTTATCCCTTCTTGACATGTATTTTTTCTATTTTATATTCTTATTCTTGTATTATTTTATCTGTCACTATTAGAATTTCTGTTCATCATCTACAATTTTATTTTTATCTATCACTATTTTAAGTTTATTATATTCTGTAACCAGTCTTATATTCTTTCTTATTTTATCATATATCTATTCACTATTTCATCATATCTAGTCACTATTTTTATTTCCACTCCTGTACCACTTTATATATTCTTGTTACTGCTACGTTTTTATGTGTTTCTGTTTGTTTCTCTCTCTTAGCCCTGAAGATGGCCTACATTGTAGGCCGAAACGTCGGCACATAATAAATAAGTTATGCTTATTTTGGTGTTTTCATTGTCTGCACCCCCAACTATTTCTTCCATAAATTAGAAATGAAAATACACTGTTCCACTACACCTCTAAAATAAGCTCCAACAGTACTTCAGATAAAATAGTGAATACATAATTTAAGAATATAAAAAAAAAAAATTGCTTCCTTAGCAATAACATTAAATACGGAAATAAAGTACACGGTTATGGGCTGGCTTAACTGTCGAACTGGAATCTTGAGCTGTTCGATATGAACTGTCCTACGCTTTCTCGGCTCAGCCACACTCTGAACAGTGACCAAGTTATGCTGTCTAATAGCAATAACTCTGAATGACACAATTAACATTTCAAATTTCTTTGCATTTATGGCCTCTTGGTATTATTATTTTATTACAGAAGAACTTCATGTTTTCCCTGTGATCCTGGTTTAATTTGTTTCCAAAGTCCTACCAAGATTTCCTTATTCATTGCCTGTTTGTAGCCCATAATAAGTATGCATCTGTTATAGTTTACATTTTTAGTGAATATACGCTCTGGGCGATTATAAAACTCCTCTTTATCCAAAATGTAGGCATCGTTATTAGTTCAATACCTACAAGAAACTTACTTGGAATTTTTATTTTTCGACAAAGGTTCCAATAAAATTTATAGAAATTTGGCATAAATAGCAGATTCTGTTGAGTGTATTTGTATTTGAGTGAGTATTGAATTGCTTCACAGTACCTTCATAATGGATTTGCTCAAACCGCTAGTCTTTGCTTCAGGTTATTTGCATACAGTGTAAGATACTTAGAAGGCACATTATAGAGGCTGGGTAAGCCCCTAAATTATTTAATCTGTCAATGGCTGATAACAGAATAAATAATTTATCTGCCAGTGCTGGATTCGAACCTGTAGTCTCAGCTCTCTACACACTGAGTTACCCCGCAGCCTATTTAATACATTAAAATATCAATCTTCTAGGATACTGGACTTTAAAGATATGTTTTATTCTAAGGGTGTATAATAATACAAAAAAACCTTTAGTCCAAATTCATATATTGTATCATTTTCTATAGACTAATATTAAAATATTAGCTGGGTATGTATTAATATGCAACCTATTAATCTGCAGAAAAAGACAGAGTTTTTATACTGTTGAACACAAAACTTATATATTGAAAATGACCATTTAGGTCGAAACGTCTATAGAAAATGATACAATATATGAGTTTGGACTAAAGGTTTTTTTGTATTATTATACACCCTTAGAATAATACATTAAAATAGTACATAATTTAATGTAATATGTATAAAGGGAATGTAGTAATGTCGCTGAAAATAGATTTTCGATAATTTATTATATACATTTTTAAGTTATAGTATTCGGGTTTCGGAAAAAAAATCAAATAAGGTGCTTATTCTTTTTTTTGTTAACCAAACAGCGAAATTAATAAGGCAGTTGTACGCCAGTGATAATTGGTGTCACAGTTGCGTTAGTTTGTTGAGACACAATTCCCCGCAGCTCATATTTAAGCAATGATCTTCATACTTCACTGCACCATTGTGTAACAGGCAAGACAAAATCTTTCATCCATTCTACCACTGATATTTTCCTGAGAAAGTGTCGAGTCCTAAGGTCAAAAGCATCATATTCCACTAACCGGAAAAATGTAGAGTTCATAAAATCATGAACTTATATCTTATCTGTACCCACTTACTCGGGGGATTTGTCAACAATCTCTAAATTCTTTCCAATCATTGTTACATCAATTCATTTAAATTGTCCGTCACTCGCTAGTTTAATGGATGAATGTTAAGTAAATACAAATCTCTTTTACATAAATTTCAGGTTGATGATTCCCATAGACCCCTCCTGAACACCATTTATCCATATTATTCATTGATATTTACAACTGTATTACAATAATACAACAAGTAAATAGGCTAAGTGATACATAGTGACATGAGATAATGACATGCAGAGAAACTACCCACTGGTAGTACTCAAATCAAAGTTTAACTAAGAAGGTCACGTGGCCATCTTCTTTTAAGACGCCTCGGAGGATTATCGGGAATTGAAGAGAAGCTAGGTTTGAAACTAGAGGGTTTGAGCGGGAATTAAGTTTGTTATGAAAGGATAGATACCGGGTTCGAGCCAAATCAGCAACAGATTCATAACAATTGAAACCATAAAATATATTTCATTCATCATCAAGTAATAATATTACACATTTAACTTTAGGTCAAGGGTGGATCCAGGATTTATTTCTGGGGGGGGGGCACAACGGGCAGACGGGAAAAAATCAACAATAACTTAGAAATACACTTGTAGAATTTATAGAAAGGTTTCAAAGGTTTATTAAAATATGTAAACAATAGTTTCACTCATGTTATTTCTGTTACAACATCACATGATTTGCCTATAAGTATGTACTGTAATGGATTTTCCACAGTACTAAAAACCCGTCTGAGGGGGGCACGTGCCCCTGTGCCCTCCTCCCCCCCCCTCTGGATCTGCCTATGCTTTAGGTCAAAACTCTTGTATTTTTGACGAAATACGTGTATAAAGTGTAACAACCAGGAAAGTTGCCTTTGTTCTTTTGTCTCCGGATTTTACAAGTCTGCATGAACCGATTTCATCCTGACTTGAAAATATATTTCTTATGCTGTAGCGAAAAGCAGAAATTATACATTACACGATTGACATATAGCGTTTTCATACACACAGATCTACATGACAAACTCTGAATCATGTATATGTGCAGATATTTAGGAACGAATATTTATTAAGTGCGCAAACGTATTTCAATGTTATACTGTTCAAAGTGTCACATGTTTAAATAAAAAAATTATGAATGAGTACGCTTTCTTTGTCTGAGGAAATTATTATACAAACAATTTTTGCGTCAAATTTGAAAAATGGGATGAAAAACATTAAACGACTTTAACTGACGAACGTATTTCCTATACGTATCCGCTTATTTTAATTGGAATAATAATGACCGTAATAAGTATTCTATTTAATCATTTTTTATGTTTTAAATATTAACTTGATTATCCAATTATTTTCCCTTATCAATTCTGTCTTAAGTCAGCTTGATGAACCATAAAATAGCGAGTACTATGACTGGCAATAAAATAGAATTAATTTTTCTCCCGTGCAAATAAAACCATCATAAGTTTCATTATTCAATATTACAAACAAATACCGATTAACTATAGCAATATAAGAAAAGGATCGATTGAATCTTTACATACGTATATTGTACTACAGAAATGCGGCAATTTATTAATTTTTTTTATTTGTGTTATGAAGGTATACAACTTTATTATAACAATAAATGCTATAAATGACATGAAAAGTAGGTAAGTAGAAAAACTAACCATTGGTAACACTCCAATAACAAACTTAAGTCTCTAGGTCCCGACATCATCTCTTCAGACGCCTCGGAGTATTACACTGTTCTGCAAAAAAAATAAAAAAAATTTTTGCCCTTGAAAATTTATCACTGCATTCTATGTTTTCAATGATGCTGAATCCAAATCTAGCATCAGAAAGATTCTAAGTACTGTGTTTCAGAGAAATCACTGGATTCACAAAAAATAAGGTTTTCATAAAAAGAAGGGGCTTAACTTACTAACATGATTTATTCACTTATGTATATAAAGAATAAAATACAAAATAAGGCGTTCTGATAATACAATATGCTTAATACATAAACCGTAAAATTAGAACTTTTACCTGATGTGTAGGTTTCTTCCTTTTGTAGTCCTCTTGAAATTTTTCTCGCTGTAGACTCCAGCAGCAGTCCGCGAGCATTTTTTCACTCCATTTTCCACTATACCTCCTTTCCATTTCGGCAATATCCTGATTCCGTGTTCATCAGATACAGATCCAAGATTGTGGGTAAAAAAGTTTAAGTGGGAATGGAGAAAATGGATTTTTAGGGACATGTTACAGCCAAGTACTTGGTAGGCTTGTGACAGCTCAGTCACAATTTTGTTCATAGTCATCCGACCTCACATTTCCCAAAAAGCTGCTGCATACTTCTTTAAATGAAACCCATGCTTTTCTTTCTGGAGTGGTAATTTTTTCTAAAAACTCCTGGTCTTTTACCAGTGATCGTATCTGTGAACCAAAAAAAATTCCATCTTTAATTTTTGCATCACTAAGTTTAGGACACTTAATTTTAAAGTGAGAAAATCCTTCCTCGTCTTTGGCCATTGCTTAAACAAAACAAAAAACCGATAAATATCGGGAATTGAAATTTGTTTAGCTTTGAACCTAATGTAACTCAAAGGGAAATTTGTCAAGACAAGATTGATATCAGCTTTGGGACAAATCAGCAAAACAAAGAACACTATTTAAAAAGAAACTTAATAATAAACTCAATAAAGCAAATGAGTGATTTACACAAACAATATTTTAATATTTAAGCACAAAACTTGATTTAGCTGGTGACTGGCTTCATTGAGAATTTTCTTTATTGATTTATTTTTAATTATTAATTTCTAAAAAAGTGGAGAAATCGACCCGAGGAACAACAATGGAATTGTCTTAAAGTATTGCAAAGTATCTGCTTGCAATATTTTTTAAAGGTACAAAGGTAAATCGTAACTGAAGAGTTAATAAATTAATTAAGAAAATTCTCTATTAAGCCAGTCACCAGCTAAATCAAGTTTTGTGCTAAAATACACAAACAATTTTTGAATATATATATATATATATATATATATATATATATATATATATATATATATATATATATATATATATATCATCATAATCTTTTATACTCACCTAAGCAGCATGAGGATATGTTTATTTATTTTAATGTCTACGTGTTTATTACGGTAATCTATTTCTTTTTGTTAGTAATTATATTACAATTGTTGCCAGACTCTATACGAAAAGTGGTCGAAAATTGCAACAGAATGGATACCAGGAGACCACAATAGAAGGAAAGGAAGACCATTTACAAGATGGCGAGATGAGATCGTGCAAAGAGTAGGAGACTGTTGGGCTACTGTGACAAGGAACAGGGACAGATGGACCAAAGTTATAAAGAACTTGCAATAAACAAATGGACAAAACATTTTATTTAATTATTGGCAAAAATTGTCTTACTTTTTTATATCCTTATGTAAATACAGTTTTCATTGAAGAAAATAAAATATTGTAAATTTTTTGTTAAACATACTCTTACCTCCCAACGGAGAGGCTTTTTTGTTCTGCAAAGGATGTATCAATAACAGCTGTTATTATTGTTATTATTATTATTATGATATTACAACTGTTTCAAAACAATTATTAAACTTTTAGTGTTCTTATATATTTTTTTATTATTATTATCAGTTTTGCAATTTTCTAACATACCGCTCCCTAAGACACTTCCTCCAATAATTCCTGTCCATAAAATCTTCCTCTGTCTGATCTTCTCAAAATTTAACTATAACAAATAAAATCTTTATCAATAAATAAATAAAAAGTTCAACCAGTTATTGATACTTTTAGTTATTAGTATCAAATGCATAACCGTTAAACGCATTTTTAGATAAATATAATTATCCCTCAACGAAATTTTAACCTTAAAATAGAGTTAATTAAAATAAATCATATAACTGATGCAGAGGCCACTAGAGGTCACCAGTCTCGAGCATGTTGCTGACTCTAACCTGTAAGTTCATCCCCTACCAAAAGTCGCGAAACGCGGCTAAAGAAGTTTTCACTTCAATAAATAAGTCTATTTAATAAATATGTTGTTGAGAATGACTCCAATTCTTTGTAGCCTTTTCCTTTCCTATAAGCTATTGGCAACTGGTCTTACTTTCTAAATAATCACTCTTGCGTTTCTGCCTCAGTTCTTTTCCGTCCTTGGTTTTCCTCAAGTTTTCTCTTAGACCCTAAGTCATTGGACTAAGACCCTTCCACTGACAGAAAGCCTCTAGCGGCCTTGCGGTCGATTCGTGACTAAATCCAACATGCTAATTATTGGAATCGCACGTAATCCTGTAATCGGAATTGTAATACATTTAGAATTTAAAACTATAATTTAGCTAAGTTAGCTGAGACAATAAGGAATCACATTGTTTATTTGTATAAAAAGGAGCCATTTTCTACAAATGTAATGCGTTGTGAGACCACCAAACCTATTCTACCTGTTCTACAAAAAATGGAGTCTCCGCTACCATACGAAAATTATAAGAAAAAAAAGTGATGACAGACTATCTGCAGTTGATTAATTTAAAACAGATACGATGTCCCATATTAGCTTGGTCGATTTTATTACGATGGAGGATTTAACATCTGGAAATTTTTGAAAATCCTTCCTCGATTTTCATAAATTTTTCCATATATTTTCTGCCATCTTTTTTTCATTAATCTTGTTAGCCATAAAAGATTCCGATCAAGTTGTCAATTTACGAGTAAAAAAAATATAATAAAACTAAGATTAACTTTGGTTCTCAACACTAAGTTTACACAATTATTATTATATTATTAAACATGTTTTCTTTCAAATCCAACGATGGGCCATGCCGGAATTCAATATTCATAAGCAAACCCAGAGTTCATAGAGAGAATTGTACAATGAGATAAAATACTGCAGTCAGTTTATAATAGATTTCTCAGGCCGCGTTCGCACTAAGGCGGTGTAAGATCAGTGGTACAGCGTAAGCGATATCCGATACGCGAGTCACTCAGACGTTACCATGAAATCAAAGGGAGACGATAAAAAAAGGTTCATACCCGCGCGATTGCGGAACATATCGCAAGTGACATGTCTCTCGAAGTGCCTCTTGTCTCCTCAGCGATTTGTATTGTCCGATATGTCGTGTTCCCATTCCTAGTCTTACGTGTTTTTTTTTTAATAATGAATTTTAAATTTTAACATGAGGACGGAGTAGAGCTTTGGGGCTCCACTAAGCCATCGAATTCCTCTCGTATCCAATCCCTAAAATCCAAAATCCTTCGTAAAGTCCTCAATGCTCCTTATTTTGTTAAGAAAAAAGTCATCCATAACGGCCTTAATGTCCCTTTTGTTGCTGAACTTCATTCCCACTCAAACCCTCTAGTTTCAAACCTGGCTTTCTCTTCAATTCCCGATACTCCTCCGAGGCGTCTTAAAAGAAGATGGCCACGTGACCTTCTTAGTTGAACTTGTGATTTGATTACTGCCAGTGGGTAGTTTCTCTACTTGTCATTATCTCATGTCATTATGTATCACTTAGATATATTTAATAATTTTTTTTATTATAATTTGTTTTGTAATATGCAATAGTTTTTTCATATAAAAGAATGACAGGGTTGTATTACAATTTGTTAAAACGATTGGTGAGAAAGGTAATAGAGTTCGCCTATATTGAATGCTACAGCTCCTTTGACTGCTGGTAATCCGGTCTTAAATCTGGTGTAACGCTTTTTAATAAATTCTTCTATCGTCTCTAGTTTTAGCTCTCGGTGTAGTTGACTGTTTCTTTTAAACCAAGACGCGTTTACTACGATCTGTAGGATTTTATTTTGGAAGGTTTGCAATTTTTTTCGCTTAACGAATCATTGAATACCTAAAAAAAACAAGTTTTCCCTTGACGAATTAGACTTTTCCACCAGCGTCCAGTTTTTATATAGTTGGAAAAATAAGCGAAGCAAGATTTATTTAGACAGTTGAAAGCTGGAATTTTTTTTTTAATTTTCAGAAACTACTCTGCTGACGAAGCTTTAGCAGTTTTAGTTGCCGGATGTTTCAACAAGGACCCATATACGAATTTACATCCGACTAATAAATTCATTATTATATTTAGGTAAATTTTATCCATTATTAGAAATTCTCTGCCACTACAACTCATGAAGGGTTCAATACTTGACAAGAACCGTGCATTAATTAGGATAGGGATTTTTAACGAATACCTGACATCGTACAGTTTAACAAGAACCGTGCAGTTCATTTGACAGTCACGCTACAGAGGGAAGTGATCTTGTCCCGATTATACTCAATCGCCTGATTTTATCCGTTTCTATAATATTTTAAAGAAATATCGAATTTGTAACAAGAAAAGAAAAAGCTATTATTGGTATCAGTTCCGTAGGTTGTCGTTTCGAGGCTGAGTCATCATCATCGTTCGTTTTGTTTTTAATATTCTCGAAAATAAAAATAATCTTGAGTTTTAGTATGAAATAAAGAGTGCAATTAGAGGGAATGTGTATATTTCTGTAATCAATTCATCAATAAATAATCGTTTCAACAAACATATATCATCATCTATACTTTGAAATGTTAGTTGAAACGTTTATTTTTCGATGAATTGATAACAGAAATATACACATTACCTCTAATTCCACTCTTTATTTCATACTAAAACTCAAGATTATTTTTGAGATTATCAAAAAGAAAAAGGAATATTTAATTTATGAGGTAAACCATTTTCCAGTCAGTTTTTCTTTTTTATTTTTTTACAAATACGTTTAGACTTTTTAGTAATTTTCAATTTCACAAGTCCTTACTGGAATTTTCATAATAGGTCTGTTCTTTAACATATTTAACAATATAAAAATAATAAACAATAACAATAAAACTACAATTGCACCAATTGTCCTAAAATAACTGAAAATTTTTTTAAAGTATAGATATGAATGTCTATAATTTAAAACTACTTGGAGATACACTGTTTCTCCATGGTCATTTCTACTCTGCATGGTTATACTTTGGACTGTACTTAGTTATATATACCTTGATACTATTTAAAATTAAAATATAAATTTATAAGAGTTTAACACTACGAATGTTTTAATTTATTTATTTTTTTATTTTATTTTTATAAAATTATTTTATTTATAATATATATTAATTGGTTTTAATATTTTATATCTAAATCTTTATATAATGGGACTATTAGAAACAATGTTATAAGGTTATATGTGACAGGTTATACTAGAGTTATCTATAAGTGTAGGCCATTCTTTTTTTATTTCTTTTTTAATTTCAAAAAAACAGATGAATATAATTTATTGAAAAATGAATGAAAATTTGATACTTGTTGTGACTTAACCTCGGATCGACAACCTAAGGAACTGATACCCTCTAGTTGTATTGATGATTATACTCAGAGTTCCAATAAAAAAATATATTGAAAATATAAAATAAATAAATTCTTCTGGTTCTTCTCAATCGTATCCCCTTCTACTGTATGTTCGGTGTTAAATATGCCATTTGTAAAGACTGATACAAGAATCTCGGTCCTCGACTTGCTGACTCCGCCTTCTCCAATCCATTCTTCTTGTCTCGAAATCCTTCCTGACTTCACCTTCCCATGTGTTTCTTGGGCTTCCTCTTGTAATTCTTCCTTCCACTCTCGCCTTGAAGACCACTCTGGCCGTCTTATCACCCTGCATTCTTTGGACATGGGTAAGCCAGCATAATCTTCTTTCCTCTTTATATTTCCAACCATTTTTACCGTTGCTTCTACATACGTGTTTTTATCCTCTCCCTTCTTGTTTTGCCTTTTATTCACCTTAGTAACCTCATTCTCATCGCTTGTATTGGGTTCGATGTTGGGAGATAATAGTTTGAGATTCACTGGCGTGACTCAGCTAAGGAATGAATGTGTTTTTTAACACCTTTTTTTACTTTGTTGATAACTCCTCACCTACCCAGAAAGCCTGTTTTAAGTGTGTGGAAGAACTTGCTGCCCAGTCTTAATCTCTCCCAGATATCCATCTTAATCTACCCAGCCGTTCCTGTTCGAATGGGCCTCAGATACTTAAAATCTCTGGCATGTTTCAGTTCTCCTCCCCCCCTCGATCGATTACACGGCCTAATAAAATAAATAAAAAAATAATTAAATAATATTTAACAAAATAGAACAAATAAAGAATTATTTTATCTTATAATAAATCACGGATCTATGTACAGAAATCCAGAACATTTTGCTGAATAACAGTTTATTGTTAATTTTTTTTTTTTTTTTTTAATGTCAACTGGACTCAATCATATAATATATTCTTTAAATAGGAGGGAAAAAAACCTATTTCCAGTAAAAAAAAATTTTTTTATTTCTTATTTTCGAGATACGTTTCGGCCTAGGCCATTCTCAATCTTCTATTTTAATTGTTTCATTTTTTTACTTATTATATGGTTAACAATTGGACCATAAGTCATTCATCTGTAAAACATGCATAAATTCTATAATTGTAACAATATAAATAATTCAATAAATAAACTGTACATAAATTCTTTTATTGTCCAACAAATAACCAAAAATAAAGCATAGATGCCTCAATTTAAGTTGTTTTATTACATTTAAAATTTTTTTCAAATTCAGAGGGAACCATGTCCTCTATAGTCATTTAATAATAAGTCAACCTTTGATCTTAGTATATTATGATCTTTCATATTATTTTTGAAATTCTTTAATAATAATAAAGGTTTATATAAAAGAATTTATGTAGTTTTATTGTTTATTGTTAAATAAATTAACTATAAAATAAGTTACGATTAAAATGTTTTTCCGTATTAATTATAAAAAATAGCCTAATGTTGAAAGAGAAGCTATACACTGTTCTACAGCCCCGGTGAATAATTGGTTAAGTCGGATTTTGTCCAGACAGAGTTAACTGCTTTTAGATAACCCGAATCGTGTCATGGAGTTGTAATATAAACAATAACTCCTTTTCAAGCCAATGCCTTACTTAGCCCCTTATTCACTACGAAAATAACTCGATTCCGCTTACATAAGTACAAGAAACTCATGTTGGTTAGACTTAGACTTAACTACTTATTCACCGGGGCTTTAGATATATACGGTCATTTGTCTCCTTTTTTCAAAGCTAAGAAAAAAGAGAGTTTATTTTAAAAGTTCGCCTTTTAGAATAACCAGGTGACAAGTGTATGAAATTAAACGCTTTATGGTCTGTCAGTTCCGTTCCAATGGCGAATAATATCTCATATTAAGGCGAATAAACTCCGAATAATACCTTTCTAAAGAAATTTTCAACTAATTATTCAAAATAATCTGAAATAAATACATTAATAAAATACACAATTGTTCATTCCCGAAGCTACTGGTCTCATAGTAAAATTTAGTCAATTTTAAAATGCTCAAACTAACTAATTTTAACATAGCACATTATTTTCGTGTGTTATTTGGTGTTTTATGTCAATGTGTTATGATATAATTTTCACTAGTAACAGATTACCATAAAAGTCATATCCTATATTAATAAAATAGTAACTATTAAGATGGGATTGTAAGGTTGCTGGGATTAGAAACGAACAAATTCCTAAAAATTTAATAAGCACTGGACCAATTTGGAAGCGTCTGAGAGGTAGACTGAGGCGTAGATGGGAGGATTGCGTTGAGGGTGATCTAGCGTTTTGGGTTTGGATGGACGGAAGATTGTAAGCAGGGATTGGTAGTTTCGGCATCGAGCCTTCGAGGTTGCTAAGCCTTATTACCATTATTAAAATAGTATCATATTTTCTGAGGATTGCAACAGAATATGAAGACAATATTTTATTTTATTAAACTGGTCAAATAATAAAAAATATTTACAAATTTCAATTATCATACAACCATCAATAGCTATAAAGTTGCGCCAAACCTTAAAACCCGCGGAGAAGGAAGAAAAAAAAAACGTGAGAATACTAAAGGCATACCAAATCAATACACATACAAATTTTCAACACTTTCATTACAAATTTTTCCAAAGGTGAAAATTTGGAAAGAGCGAATATTGTCTAGAGGTCCATGAAACTTTAAAAAGCGTAAAAAAAAAAAGGCTAAAGTTATAAGGAATGAAAAAGTTTAAGTGACCGACATTTGGACTGAAAACTACACTCACTTCTATACTCAAGGAAGATGCAATAACTATAGATGTCGAAGAATCCTTAAATCCAATTGGAGACGGTGGAATTGCGAAATGTATCACAAAATTCATTGATAGTTAGGGAAAATATGACAATAACAGCAAAAAATTTCACAGAAGAATCGTTTAAACTTGGCCTATTCGTGTTTTTTTCTGACAACTCAATTTACTGATAAAACATTATGTCGGTAGTATTCAATTGTTAATAACAATTACCAAAGTGGGTACCCTTAATCGGTGGAAAACCTGGGAGTTGAGCGTAATCTAGGACAAATCACCTTCTTGCAAAGCCGTTGTCCTGGAAATAGTACAGTCTCTACCATGTACTGAACCCAATACCCTTCATAGGTTATAGTGGAACAGTATTTTTTTTAAATAACTTTTTAATGAAATTGTCCTCGTGGAAGGCAACATGAGTTTTGATTCGGCTGCTTCAATCTTATTAGTTGTTGACAGTAGGAAGTCGAATTAAGGTTGGAGCAACTCATGATGAACAATCCCTTTCCAATCTCACCGCACAGCCTTATCTTCCTTGATGTCAATACGGTATTTGCAAACGTTTCTGAAGCTTCTTTGGGCTTCGAACTAGATATTTTTCACACATTATTATCTATTTTTCGTTGCTCGTGATTATTTGTTAAAAAAAAATCAATCGTTTCTGCAGAGATTCACAAATGCCTCCACCATCACAGCCAACCAATCTCCATATTCCTGAACTATTCTCCTCCATTCTTGTACACCCAGCAGCAAGGGCGTGCCCCGTGCCCCCCTCCCCCAGACGGTTTTTTGTGTACTGTGGAGAATCCATTACAGTACATACTTATAGGCAGATCACATGATCATAGTTGTTAAAATGTATGAATAAAATAACTGAAAGAACATGAGTGAAACTCTCGTCCATTTCTGGCTGGAATTGCGAAATTTGATCGTTTCACGCACTTGCTAATAGCAAAGCACTGACGAGCGATATTTTTCTCCCCTTACACCAATTAAAGTCATATCTTCGCAGCAGGATGACAGAAGAGCGTTTGAATGAACTGGCTTTAATGCATATCCATCAATTTATATGCATAAATCCATAGATAAATCCATTAGACGTTGCGACAAGATGAACGCTAATGAAGTGCTGGACATCTTTAGCAGAAAAAAAGAAAACTGTCATTATTAAACATGTAATTTTTCTATTGTTTTGATATTTTAATAAACCTTTGAAACCATTCTATAAATACTACAAGTTTATTTCTAACATTGTTTTTTTTTTGCCCGTCTGCCCGTAGTGACCACACCCCCCCAGAAAAAAATTCTAGATCTTGGCCAGCAGCTTTAAGTTCTCCTAGACATCGTTCAGCCATCTGATCCGAAGGCGTCCTCTGCTTCGTTTTACCGTCTGGTTTCTCATAGAGTATTCTCTTTGGTATCCTGTGTTCTGGCATTCTTTCCACATGTCCCATCCATCTAACTCTGGATTTCTTTATTAGCGCCACCATGTCAGGCTCCACATACAGCTCCATCCGTTTCTCATTCCTTCTTCATCTCCATATTCTTCTTTCGGCCACTCCACTCCATACTTCTTAATCGCAACTTTAGTTAAGAAACAATTAAAAAGAATTAGTTAAATATAAGTATGACATTGCTGAAGTGAAGACACATATATTTTCTATTTCGACTCTCTCATACTAGACAAATCCCTCGAATTCTGTAAGGGTAATGAAGAAGTTATGAAATGTACTACAACCGCCCTAAAAAAACCTTTCATACAATGAAAAAGTTTTTAATTTTTTCAGATTCCGGAATAACACAACTAAAAACAAATTTTCCTTTCTTCAACCAAACTGATGTATTCATGTGGCATACGTAATGTAGTAATGAAGATGTAGAAGCGGCCATAGTGAAGCTGAAAAACAACAAGGCTCCGGATTTGGATGGAA
The DNA here is from genome assembly GCA_037127475.1 of Arma custos. Classification (NCBI taxonomy): domain Eukaryota; kingdom Metazoa; phylum Arthropoda; class Insecta; order Hemiptera; family Pentatomidae; genus Arma; species Arma custos. The sequence continues at coordinate 48,734,662 of CM073761.1, forward strand.
TCCAGGCAGAGCTAATACGCTACGGATGAATGCAACTGAGAAGAGAACTCCATAACCTCATTCTGAAGTTATGGGAGGAAGAGAAGATGCCTGAGGATTGGAAAAGGGGAATTATATACCCACTGCACAAAAAGGGGGACCAGTTGGACTGTGACAATTATCGAGGCATAGTCCTCCTCTCATGTGCTTATAAATGAAGCTCTCTCTAATATCCTGTTCGAGAGACTAGTTCCTCATGCCGATAGGGAGATAGGCAAATATCAAGCGGAATTTAGACGAGGGAGGTCCACATTGGACCAACTGTTTTCACTGAGGCTGATGCTGGAGAAATGCGTGTAGAACAGTTACCCATTACCTCTTTGTTGATTTTAAAGCCGCCTACGATAGTGTAACTCGGCCGGAGCTCTATCCGACCCTGTTGGAAATGAATGTCCTGACTAAACTGATACGCCTCGTTAAAATGAGGATGTCGGGGTCGAAGTGCGCAGTACGATTGGGGAGTGATCTCTCGGAGGACTTCAATATTAACTGCGGAGTAAGACAGAGGGAGTCTTCTTTTTAACTTCGCTGCAGAGAAAGTAGTACCTGTGTCCAGAATCCAACTCAACGCAACCCTCCTTAACAGTATAGTTCAGCTTCTGGGGTACGCTGACGATTTTGATATTGCCGCCAGATCGGAAGGTGCATTACGAAAAGCGTTTTTGGCTATAGAAGATGCAGCAAAGAAACTTGGGTTGCACATTAATGAAGCTAAGACCAAGTATATGAGAGTCGGGGGAGATGCACTAGGGACTGGTACTTTTGAGGCTGGACAATATAATTTCGAAAAAGTTAGCAGCTTTGTCTACGTCGGGTCTGAGATCAACTCGGGAAACGATATCTCTCGTTTCCCACTCGTCAACAGGAGGATAGCAGTGGCGAGACGGTGCTACTTCGGCATTTTGGAAACATATTCCTCTCGATCAGGACCAAGATCACTCTCTACTAAATCTTGTTCCGCCCTGTTTTGACTTATGGATCGGAGGCGTGGGCCTTTAAAGCAAGATGAAAGTAGACTTCTGATCTTTGAGAGACTAATCTTGAGAAGGGTTTTTGGCCCTGTTAGAGAGGGTGAAATTTGGAGAAGAAGGAGAAATGGTGAACTAGCTGCCCTTTATAAGGATATAGACTCGGTCAAGTTCATCAAGATAGGACGGCTTTGACGGGCCGGACACGTCGCACGTATGGATTATTCGGCGATACCCAGGAGGATGCTGTCCGGAAGGATGCTTGGACAAAGGGGGGTTGGCAGGCCAAATGTCAGATGGGAGGACTCAGTGACATCGGACGCAGGGGATCTGCTGGGAGTCCGAAACTGGAGAGCTGCTGCAGCTTCGCCAGCTTTTGGTGGAGGCCCAGTCTCGGTGAGGGGATGTAGAGCCAGCTATGTATGTATGCATGTAATTTAGTGCATAAGTAATACTTTAAGTATAATATATGTTGGTAAAGATGAAAAAACACTTTAAATATAAAATTTTGGGTCATATAGCCACCAAATCTCACCATATATATGTAACTATAAATTCTCTTTCATAAAAAATAAAAATAAAATTATCATAAATAATTAAGGAAAACATCTGGCATAATCTGACATCACAAGGAAATATACAAGAATGAGACCTAGCCAATCAAACAGAAAAACAAATGAAAATGAAACCAACAATTTTCGTATTTAGTTTTCCATGCCGACGAATTATAGCAGACAAAACTCCTAAAGATCTAAAGGTAAAGAAAAGGATGGAAAATGGGCCAGTCCCTTCCAATAGAATATCATAACTTTTCCAAAGCATATTATTTTGGGGGATTAAAAAGCTAACCCTTACGGCTCCTTCTTTAATATCCGAACACAATTTTCTGAAGAATTAAAACTAACTAAACCTAGGATTAGTTGTTAGTTACTTGTTATTTTACTACATAAATATTTCTTTAAATATAATATCAAATCCCGCTGCAAGGCAGAACTTTTATTTAGTCTGTTTGCAGCCGGAGATCATATAGGATCTAGGACCCTCATGGGACTCACCCAGCCTCTATAAAATATTATACCTGAAATAAATGGCAAAATCTGGTGATTGAGAGTGACCTAGGACAATTCACCTCTTTGCAGAACCGTTGTCCATGGTACAGTCTCTACCTTGCACTGAACCCCAGACCCTTCACGGGTTGTAGTGGTACAGGTTTTTTTTTCAAGTTAATGAGTTTTAATATGAATTTCGGATTTTATTTAAATGCCATATCTCCCTTCTGCCATGTAACTATAAATTGCAGTTTATCGTAAAAAATGTATCTATATTAAAAAAAATCTGTACTACTACAACACATGTCAGGGTTCAGTACGTGGTAGATACTGTAATGTTTCTTGGACAACGGTTGTGCATGTGATTTGTCCTAGATCACGTTCAACTGCCGGATTTTACCCCTATCTTGGGTATCTTCATAACTTACGGAAATGTTATTGACATTGAAACTTATCGACATGGCGTTTAATGCTAATCTGCCACAGCTGGATTTGAACCCTGGTCCTCCGCTCAACCCCCTTCTATAACCAAACAAAATTTTCTGAATTAATATGACCTTTGCCCATGAATTTGGGGTTTCTTGATCCGTATCTGGATCGGGCTAAGTAGGATGGTCCAAGGCCAATCGAAGTCCTACGAAGCCTTCACGTGTCCCATTGTCGGATTCAGTCCTAGGTTGAGGGCGCCGTTCCTCGTGTGTTCTTCACGGCGAGTCAGTCCTTTCGCCACAGCCCTTATTATATTATATTATATTAGAACAGGAGTCGGCTGGGCCTGGAAAGACAGAGAGAGCTAGAGAGAGTGAGTGAGAAAGAGAGGGTAGATAACTGCCGTTACCGAATCAAGCTGAGAAAGCGTTAAAACTAGTGAGGTGAAGCGATTGGGGGTGCATTATAAATGTGCTAGCGCGGATCTCGAAGGCCAGTCATGCTGCGGATACTGTTTCTATCGCTGTTCTGTGCCCTAGCTTTAGGCACCGGATCCTCACAACCACAACTAATAGGTTACATTTCAATTTTGATATATTTACAATTATTAATATTAGTGGAATGGCAATGTACTTAAATATGACTTAGCGTACATTGTCACAACTATTATGTGTCTAAGAGGTCAGTGTGTGAGAAAAGTATTAAGTGGATTGGACAGTCATACTGGATTCTCTTCATTGATTCATATAGAACTATCGATTATTATATCTTGATTATTGAAAATTAATTTTATATCGATAGTAATCACTAAAGCAAGTAATGAGTATTCCATATCCGATCTTCTTTAAATCCAGTTCATTTTCGATCCTAATGAGATATATATTGAAGAGGTTTAGTGTATTCCAAGGTTTCAACCGACTTCAGGTCATCGACGTCTTAGGATAATACCAACTTGAACTAAGTTAACTTTTTCTGGTAAATAATTTTATTTTGTTTCTTATATAAGTATTGATTGTGCTGAAGTGAGCTTTAACTTGCTTGTAGAAACATATTCCGCTAACATGCAAGCAGAAATAAAAATTAAAGGCGGGTGTGTTAGAAAAGAAATCAGAGTAAAATGAAAAGTGCGATAGATTCACTAAATAAATAACTTGAATACTTATATTATTGTGATAGTGTTATCGTTTAGATTTTACGGCATTCAACTTCATGCAAAGCTTCCTTCTAAAAGTGTCTTATAGTTTATATTTAAAAAAAGAGGTAATTATTCCGTAGGTTGTCGCTTCGGGGTGAATCACAAGTTTTAACTTTTCATTCGTTATCCTTTTAATATTTTTCAAAAATACAAGTTATCATGAGCTTTAGTAAGCAAAGAAAATGTGTTTATGGGTAAAGAATAGATTTCGGGAATAATTTCATCTAGAAATATATGAAAATTATATTTCTCGATGAAATGATTACCGAAATCTACTCATTTCCCATAATTGCATTCTCTTTGTAATATTAAAAGAATGCAATTCGCTTGTATTTTAGGAAAATATTAAAAATGAAACAAATAAACAGTTAAAACTTGTAACACAACTTGAAACTAAAACTTGAAGAGATATCAAAAATAATCCGGTGATTAGATTCCACACTTTGGCAGAAAATCGGTAATTAAAAAATTAATTAATAATTTCATTTTGGGATTTGTAGTAATTTACTTCCTGGTTTGTTAATTACATAATGATGTTCAAATATACTAATAAATAGATTCATATCAGCATTTAATTTTTGATGAATGCGACATTTTAGACCGATTGTGATTTGGCATAATTTATGACAGACCGTTATTGGATAAAATAGATATATATCCTTAAAGTCCCTTTTAAGAAAATTGATTATTTTAATAATTCTATTGAAACAATAAATGCTTATTAATCATGGTGAAACTTATAATAATCTATTAATAAGAATTATCAATTTCAAAAAAATTTAAATTAATACACGTTGTCACTTTTTATTAAATCGCAATTCGGTATCATTTATTAATGATAATATATATTATATTCTAAATATTTAAATACGTTAGAGGGGAAATTAGTTGACTGGAAGAGCTAATGTAAAGATGGAAATAGTTGGGGGTGCAGTCAAATTAAACACCAAATAAATGAATACTTAAATATTGAATATTGAATAGTGAATACTTAAATATTAAAAATTGAACTGAAATATTTAAATACGCTATTCGAAATACATTCATTGTAAATACTATAATAAATAAATATGTCTTATTATTAGTCAATTATAAACTTCAATGGCCAATTTATTTGATATTATAGTATGATTTTATGAGGAACGTTCATAATAATATTTTCATAATTATTCAATATTTATTTTCAATATCGTTTTTACTAAATGTATTAGTAAAAATATTTTATATACCTAATGTTTCTTTTTAAAAATAAACTTACGATATTAATCACTGAAGAGTAAAACAATGTTGAATGCGAATAGGGCAATATACGGATTGGAACCCGGGTCGTCTGGATCTCTAGTGAAGTGCTCTAACCACTGAGCTACCAGGGGTCGTATCCAAGCCAGGCAAATCCGTTCTCTTCACCGATCCTATAACCCCGTGTTCTCGCAATTTTCGCAATGTATAGACGGGGAAGAATGTTCATTGAACATTACTTTAATCGGGATCTTGTTGACTTACGTCAATTTTATATTTATAATTTATTTTTATTAATATAGTCCTCTTACTGGTGATTATTTTAAAATATTTTTTATTTTGAAGAGAAATGATTTGTCCTGGCCGGGATTCGAACCCGGGTCGTCTGCATCTCTAGTGCAGTGCTCTTAACCACTAATTAATAATAAATAAAACAAAAGAACTATACATATTTCGTTTGTTTGTTCAAATCCTTATAAAATCAAATGATTCTTAAATTATAAATTAAATTTTTCATCAATAATTTTTAAATGAATTATTAATATGCATTTTTACCATCACTTTACTATAATGTCATCGTATAATATATTATATATATATATATATATATATATATATATATATATATATATATATATATATATTATATAGTATTTACCTTTGTTAACAGAAATTTAAACTTTTATATTTTTTTTCAGAATATAAGTAGTAGTTCAAACCCAAATATATTAATTAATATTCATAAATAATTGTCTATATTATATTAATTGTTGTTTTTTATATTTTTTATCACTCAAACTTAATCAAAACTACGCTTATGAAAACATTTCAAATCTTTTTTAGATTTTACAAAAGAATTATTAAAAAAATAGTTTGAATATTATTTATATATCCAAGTCGTTCCAAACGCTTATTATTCCCACACACATATATAGATATGAGGAAAAATATATATGTATATATATACATATATATATATATATATATATATATATATATATATATATATATATATATATATATATATATATAAATAGAGAGAAAGAGAGAGAGAGAAATATATATATTGGAATAACTGATACTATTCCATTTTTTTATTATCAAAAAGTAACAGAGTATCACCAAAACATTATTTTTTATTTTATTTTAAAGGTATTAAGTTCGTTTTTGTTTTTCCTAGTTTTAATTTTTCTTTTTTTGTTTATTTTATTTGTTGTCTCGTTTTCTTATTCTCTCAGTTTTGGTCAAATAAGACACAACTTCATTGCTGGGGAAGTCGTATATTCTATTTGATTTTTGATTTCTCATCAAGGTTCCAAACAACTTCTTTTTACAAATAATGATAAATTTTATTTATTATTCAATCTTTTTGTTTTATAAATTATTAACAAAAATTAACTGTATTATAATGTGTCACGAAAATAAATTTTCGTTTTATTTTATTTCATTTTTATATTGTTTTAGATATTTGCGAATTTAATACATATTATTCTGGCGAGGAAAATGTGATTTTTTTTTTTATTGCAATACATTACTGTTATACTTAAGGGAGATTGTCTCAGTGTAAAGATTTTTTCTGCTCTATTCTATTTAAAATCAATTAAGTTCGTCGCAGTTCAAGCAATAGTTGTTCCATACTTTCCAAACGGCCAGCCGAGAAAACTATTATTCATACTAAGTGATTTTTTTTGTTTGTTTTTTTTAATAGCCAATTTCACTATAACAATTAAGAAAGTTGCGTAAGGAAGTGTTTCGCATGACTGGTCTCAAACCCGGGGAAAAGGGGGGAAAAAAAGGTCCCCCGAACACTTTCTATCTCTCGCTAAGCTCTTGTAAGTTTAATTACTTGAGACTAAACGCTCCGTGAAGTAACAATTTTATGTATTAATTTTTTACTGTTCTATTTGTGGCTGTCGATAACAAATTTTCTACTTCGTTGCATTCGATTGTTATAAAGTAATTTAAGGAAGAAATAGTTGGGGGTGCAGTCAAAGAAAACACCAAAATAAGCAAAACTTATTTATTGTGTGCCGACGTTTCGGCCTACAATGTAGGCCATCTTCAGGGCGAATAAAACACGAGGCAGCTAGGAGAGCTCAGAATGAAGTGAGAGCAATAATCGTAATCGATCGTAATCGAGGATTATTGCTCTCACTTCATTCTGAGCTCTCCTAGCTGCCTCGTGTTTTATTCGCCCTGAAGATGGCCTGCATTGTAGGCCGAAACGTCGGCACATAATAAATAAGTTTTGCTTATTTTGGTGTTTTCTTTGACTGCACCCCCAACTATTTCTTCCTTAAATTAGAAGATACAGTCGACCAGTTCTTCTCTAACAGTTATAAAGTAATGTTAGAATCAAGGGCGGATCCAGGATTTTTTTCTGGGGGGGGGCAAAACGGGCAGACGGGCAAATAAATCAACAATAACCTACAAATAAACTTGTAATATCTATAGAAAGATTTCAAAGGTTTATTAAAATATCGAAACAATGGTTTCACTTATGTTCTTTCTGTTATTTTATTCATATATTCTAGCAACTATGATCATGTGATCTGCCTATAAGTATGTACTGTAATGGATTCTCAACAGTACACAAAAAAAAGTCTGGGGAGGCACAAGCCCCCGTGCCCCCCTAAATCCGCCCTTGGTTACAATAGTTTATTCTGATAAAAAAAATATAATGTTATCGTCATATTATTACACGGCATCATAGTTCTGTTGGAATTAAAAATAAAAATGCATTTTTTTATTAACGAATTATTACCGATAATGATAATAATGAAAATTTTTAAAATTCATGAAAATAAAATAAGTTGAAATAATTTAACCGACAAATATTTCTAATGAATAATTCGGTAAATATAAAATCAATTATGAGTAACTTTACAAATAATTATGGTAATAATAGAAGACTATGAACCCAAAGGCTCGAATCCGTTGATCACTCTTTAATATTTTTTTATATTTTATTTTTATATGATCTTCAATTATATCACAAATCCATTCCATTTTGACTTTCAAGGGACAATTATTCATATTTTAATTATTTATATCTGTGTAAGTTGTTCTAAAATTGCGTCAATCCTCGCATAACGTGGTTATTTATATATTAATTGAACTAGAACACTCTTTATTAATTAACTGTAATTATAATAGATGATAAAATAAAACATCCATCCACGATAAAAGAATTCATCTAAGGATAAATATGGAAAGTAGTAATGTAATCAACTGTGTTCGTTTAAAATATTTAATAAATAGATAGGCTAGAGAGAGAAATGAAATATGACTAAATTTAGCATATGAGATAGAACACCGAATTTATATGGTGTTATATGAATTCAATAAAATATTTAACAAAAAAAAAATCATTCCACATTTTATGACAGATATAATATTAAATATGTAAAGAAAATTAATTATATAAATTGAGAAATAAAATTCTTAAAGTAGAATTCATTGATGAATGGTAATTTTGAAATTAATTAATCCACAAAAACATTATTAATCTATACTACAAAACATATGCTGAAATACATATTAATATTAATAATATTCTAATGAGGCTGAAAAATTGTTATTGTTAACAACTAAAATTGTCAATACCGTTGCTAATGTATATTGTATGAATATTTAATCGATTAGGAGAAAATTTCGAATATTTTATCGTATATATATGTTAAAATCAAGTTAATTGATCTATTAGATCTCTTAAAAGATCAAATCCATTATAATATTCTTTCTCTATTGTCAATTTCACATGTCAAATGCCTATTCAAAAAATGGTTTAAATGTATATGAAGTGAACAAAAATAAATACTATATTTAAAATAAAAAATAAATAGCATATTTAAGAAGTTGATGACGATTATGTTCATTTTTCAAGACTGCTATGCCGATACTTAAATTAATGTCTACTCGAATCGTTACAAAAAGTAATAAAATTATTACTAGTTTTTGAAAATTCCAGCTATATTTTGAAAATTATAAACATATTTATTTCTTGAAAGAGTTTAATATTACTTTTGTCCTGGTAAACAGTATATTGATAGTCCAGGAAATATTTTACATTGAATTAGGTTAAGAATCATGTTACCCACAGAAAATATTCGAAAGTACATACTTCCCTCACTTGTTTATACTAACCTTCATTAATTTAGTGAGGATAATATAAACCTAATGGCTCAGAATCCAGGATTGAAGCGGCACAATAGGGGGTATATTTTTTCAATAATGAATTATTCAAAACTGTTATCTGTTCACAGATGTGGTTGACTTAGACGGATCTGCAACCCACCATGATCATCACTTCGAGAAGGGTGGAGGTCATGAACATCATGGAGAACATTTTGCTGAGGGCGGACACAAAGCTGACAAAGGTTATCTCCACAAGCATCATTTCGACAAAGGGGACCATGGCAAGCATGGCAAGGACGAGCACAGCGGCTACTACCAAGACCACATGGGTCACAAGAAGAAATACCACGACGAAGGAGACGAGTACGGAGCCCACCACAAGGGAGAAAAGGGACACAAAACTGCCAAGTTCGGCAAGAAAGGCGGTCACAAGAAAGGCCATAAAACCAAGGGCTATCACAACAAATTCCACAAGGACGAATTCCACAAGGAACACAAATTCTACGACGACTATCACAAAGGCGGCCACCACACCAAGCATGGCGACTTCCACGGCGAGCACGGCAAGAAGGAAGGACAACACAAGAAGGGCAGCCACCACAAATCCGCATACCACGACGACCACCACGGCAAGAAAGGTCACCACGACAAAGGGCACTACGTCGATGAGCACAAGGGATTCAAGGGACAGCAGGGACACGAGGAACATCACGCACACAAAGAAAACTACGGCAAAAAGGGAGGCCACAAGGAAGGGAAGAAGTACGGCTACACCAGCGGCCATCACTGACCTGTTTTTTATACTGTTTTTTAATGTTATATTCCACCGTTTTTTTACTAATGATCGAATGTATGTTATGTATAAATCATTTTAAAAATTGAAGTATCATTTTCTTTATTTTTTAGCTTAAATTTCATTTCAAAAATAGCCTTTCTAACTTACTTAATTGCAGGAATGAAATAAATCGAAGGTACGTTAAGTTTAATTGTTATAAAGTATACTACATTTGTAGGTTTATTTTCACTATATTTAATCCTTCTTTATCATGGCATTAATTCGAGTATTTTCATTTCCGCTTTTTAGAAAATTTTAAAAAGAAAATATTATATATTTAAATTTATACTTACACATTTTGCAAACCCATTCCGCGAAACTGCTTATGAGATGCGTAGGCAGGTTTCATATCATTCATCGATCCTATTCGCTGATTGAAATCAACGACCTCAATATATACACGACGTATAACCGATTAAAAAAAGTTTAATAATCTAGAACCCAGGATTCAATTAGTTGACAATCAAACAATAATCCATGTTTGGACGAGCGTTATCTCCGACAATCCCATTGGCTACAATCGTTTTCCTCTCACGGCCTTTCCTATATTTTGATTTACACAGATGCACTCTATCTATAGCTGATGCACTATCGTCAAAATATGATAAAGGCTTATACGTGGCAGGTGTGCCCTTCCATTCTTTAGCAATTTGTCCTGTCCAAATAAAACGGGATTACTTCCCAAAACGTAGGCAGTGGATTGTAAAATTTTGGGTAATAAAATAGATCTGATATTGGCTCTGACGTTTATTGTGTTTGTCGTTTATTATTAACGACCTGTCCAAAGTGACAGAGTATGCTTTACAAATACGAGATCCAAATATTTTCACGACCATTGGAAAATTAAGGAGATAGGCTAATTTTCAATATACGAAGGAGTTCTATCCGCTGTAATAAATATCAGATATAAATAAACTTGAACAAAAATAATACATTTGTATTTTGGGTATTTTTCCAATATAGATCTTTCCTGGGGTAGAGGCGCAGATTGCCCCAGAAATCTCCTTCATTAATTTAAATGGGGGCTACACTCGATATATTTATAAAAATTAAATTAAACAGTACGCTTTTGGGTAGAAGCATCATGAATTACGTGTTGCTTACTATTAAGTCGTATGCTAACATTTTTTTTAAATTCCTATCCTGCCTAACTGTCACAAACCTTTTTTTTCTCGGTCAATACAAGATATTTTTTTTTTAATTTAAATCATAAATTACATTAAATTTATGACAATTAAGTGTGGTTTGACTCCCAAAACATCGTTTAGTTCAAGGGAATACATTTGATACATTGGTCTAGCGTGACCTCAAATATGAAAGAAGCATATATCTTCCAGACATACACGAGAAAACACTAAGAATTCCACGCGCGTTGCCACAGTCCATTACAGCCCGCTATGTCGTTTAAGATGCGCAGGAAACAAGCAAACATAAGAAAGTGAAAAAAAAAGAAAGAAAAAGAATCGGAAATTCTTAGTTTTGTAATATAAAATAAAACCTTCAATTTTTTTCCGGTTCATGAAAGAATAAATAGTTTTGAGGTAAAATGGTAGAAATAAATGATTTTATTAAATAATCAGAAATCCGATATTTTAGTATTTTTCGGGCCTTTCTTTTCACCAACTAATCAATACATTCAAGGGCGGATCCAGGAATTTTTTCAGGAGGGGCACAACGGGCAAAAAGGAAAAAAAATCAACAATAACTTACAAATAAACTTGTAGGATCCATATAAAGATTTCAAAGGTTTATTAAAATATCAAAACAATAGTTTCACTCATGTGAACTTGAGACTGAGTAGGCGTGCCTAAACGTTGATTTACTATGATTAGATGGATACTTTATGAAATACCTGTGAATTAATAGGAATTAACAGTAATTAGAAATGTACTTTTTTATTAGCGATTCCAACAACTGTTTTTTCTGTACAAAGAGTATAAAAGCGTATGAAATATGAAAGCAATGAATGACATGGGTTTTGAAAAATAACGAGACCGAGGCTACCATTTTTTTTTTTTATTTATTTTTTTTTTTACCATACAACCCAAACCTCGACTGTCGCAAGGTATGGACTCTTGGCGTAAAAAATTGTCAGAGGCACGTTTAGTCATCCGTTCCAGTTAGTAGATTGTGGCCCTTGATAGTGCAATGTTATGCCTCAATTGTTTGGTTGCATGAGCGCTCCTTCGCAAAGAGGGATTAGGAAACTGTTCACGGCTCTCGGACCATTTGTCGCATTTTCTCATTATTGCCAACATGACAATCAGCTGGAGATTTCCAGATAAAACTAACAATACAATTGAAAATGTAAAGATATTACTTACCAAAACAGAGTTCAGAAACCTTTTTAATCTTTATGTCTGATTTAATCAAGAGTCTTAAAGTAGGTATGTGGGTTTAAAGTAAGCTGTAAGCATTCGTCAGGACAGCAATTTATCCATACATGAGAATACTGAAATAGGCAAATAAATTCCGATAATATGGCAGAATGGGTAAAAAAATAGTATACATATTATAAATATATAAATGTTGACGGGTTGATTATTTCCCGGTATTACAGAGGTGGTATCATAGTGTTAACACATAAAATAGTAGAGCCAGGGAGCGGAGTGGCTCAGTGGTAGAGCGCTGAGTTGCCGTGCCGAAGGCCCTGAGTTCGGATCCCGCTCACTGATAGACTTTCATTTAATCTGTTAGCGGCTGGAGATGGATCCTATGGGACCTAGGACCCTCCTGGGGCTCACCCAGCCTATATAAAGTGGCTACCCAAAATCAGGGGGGGGAATCTACTATTTGATGAACCCTAGACCCTTCATGGCAAGTAGTGGTACATTTTAATTTTTTTTTTTTTATAGAGGCTGATTAGATTTTGCAAGTTGTAATTTACCATATTTCTAAAACTTCCATCATGACATTTAGATTCAAGGGCGGATCCAGGATTTTTTTCTGGGGAGGCACAACGGGAAGATGGGCAAAAAAATCAACAATAACTTAGAAATAAACTTGTAGTATTTACAGAAAGGTTTCAAAGGTTATTTAAAATATCTAAACAATAGTTTCACTCATGTTATAACATCACATGATTTGCCTATAAGTATGTACTGTAATGGATTCTTCACAGTTCACAAAAAACTGTCTGGGAGGGCACGTGCCCCCGTGCCCTCCCCCCCTGGATCCGCCTATGTTTAGATTACAACAAATAGTAAAGCGCTATCACTTATCCTTATATAAATCGTCTTAGTGGAAGGAGTAATTTGGTCAATTTTACTTCTGGGTGAGATTTATAGATAATTTGTACCTTCTTTTATAATATATAAATATATAATAAAGAGTATGTGTATACACACACACACAACCGAAAACGAATAAACCTTATTTGGGTTAGCGAAATTATTTGGCCAGCCGAATAATATTCTTAAAATGTATCTTATTATTCCAAGCAGTGTTCCATTCAGTGTTTATTGCGCCATGTAATTGAGCTATTATATCAACTATTCCAATCAGTTTTGCAATTAAATTCGCTGCAATTAATGTTTTTATTTCTCAGGTTATTTTCGGTCTGGTAACAGACCAAATATTTTTTTTAGCCACTTATTACCTGCTTAAGAATTTTTCGCAAGATCCCTGATCCCAAAATAAAGGAAACTAAGAGGTTTCGAACTAGCGGAAAATTCGGATTAACCGAAAAGGTTACCCAGCGTTCCCTTAACCCAATTTTAGGTAATTATTCCGCAGGGTGTCGCTTCGAGTTGAGCCACAACACGGTTTACCTTTTCCTTTTAATATTTTCCTAAAGTAAACGTTATCATGAGCTTTAGTATGGAAAAGAGGACGTAATTATGGGAAGTGTGTGTATTTCGCTGATCATTTCATCTAGAAAAGAACGTTTCAACAAAAATACATCATCTATACTTCGAAATGTTAGTTGAAATGTTTTTTCTTGTTGAAATGATTACCGAAATATACTCATTACCCATAATTACATTCTCTTTTCCATACTAAAGCTCACAATAACTTGAATTTTTGGAGAATATTAAAAAAGGAACGAATAAACAGTTAAAACTTGTTGAAGGTCAAATAGAAACGACTACCTGCCATATTTACATTTTTTTTTTTTCAATTTTCCTTTTTTTGTTTTGGTCTTTTTCATAGACTTCAGCAACTCCATATCTCAGCGACTACTCAAAATATTAATAATATTACATACAAAAATTTCATACTGTTTACCGACTAAATGACGAACGAAGCAAACAGTGGTGGGGGGCAAACGTAAAGGAATCATTTAGGCGACCGGGAAAAAAGCTATCGTTGTTATCTAGATATCTCTTCCTGGTCGATAGGATGGTCTGGAGAAGGCAGTCGCTATGAAGGCATGGTCGCTCCTCGTCCTGGCGTCCCTAGTGGCTGCCGACTCCTCCGGCTACTCTTCGGTCATCCAGCTTCTCAACCACCGCTGGGAGCCTGGCTGCCCCCAGGACCTCATGCTCCTACCGCCCCCGACTCACCCCCTGGCTGTCGGCCCTTGCCCGACCGAGTATGAGGTCATCCATCTCCCGCCCAACTACATCCCCAACATCCTCATGAACGCCCGCTGCATCCAGGACTGCTCAGGCGAGCGGTGCTCACGCCGCGGATCCTTCAAGTGCCAGGAAGTCCTAAGGAACATCAGGACCTGGGTCATCAATCCGGAAAGACCCAAGTTCGTGAGGGAAGGCGGCATCCAGAGGATCTCGGAAGGCTGCATCTGCTCCACTAACCCCAACGTTTCGCAGTCATACAACACACCGTCCCAAATGGTCACATAAATGATTTACAGGTTCATGATTGTTAAATAGATATATGTATAATTTATAAACTTGCATTCTGTGATCTTTAAGTCTCGCTCAAATGACTGTAAACCTAATGAGGTTTAAATTATACAATACATAATCAATGAATGATTCTGTTTTCATTTATTATTTTGCAAATACCATTTTATTTTTTGTTAATTTATTCATTGAAATATACAACTATATTATAACAATACAAGTAAATGGCAAGAATGATACATAGAGGCACAGATAAACACAATTGGAAAAACTACCCAGTGGTAGTACTCAAATAACAAGTTCAATTTAGTAGGTCACGAGGCTATATCTTTTTCAGACGCCTCGGAGGATTATCGGTAATTGAAGAGCTTGCTTGGTGTGAAACTAGTGGGTTTGAGTGGGAATGAAGTTTTTAATGAAAATACTGGTACCTAGTTCGGCCCAAATCAGCAAAAAATGGGACATGGGGTCGTTAAGTATGGCCATGTTCATAACGAAGTAAGGATCATTTAAGAAGGATTTTGGATTATAAGGATTGGATACCAAAGCAATCCGATGGCTTAGTGGAGCCAAGCTCTACTCCAGGGGTTCCCAAACTTTTTTGTACCACGCCCCCCTTTTGTTGAAATGAAAGCTTCTCGCGCCCTCCCCCTCAACAATAAATTGTGTGCAAAACAAAAACAAATAAGTATTACATTGAAAACAAAACATTTATTTATACTGCCATAAGGTACAACAATATCAGTTTTCATAAAATACAAAAATTATTAATAAGAGAAAAATAGATTAGGTTGGTTAGTGAGATGGATGGGCTTCCATTTTTCTTACTAATATGTCTATTCGTGGCTGAGTTTTAGTAAATGCACAACGCAAGTCACTAGCAACATCAAGTTTATTCCGATACTTTGTTTTAATTGCCACAAGGGTTGAAAATGCTTTTTCGCACAAATAGCTGCTTGAAAAAGGCAAATATAAACGAAGAGCTTCCCGTGATACACTAGGATACACTTCGAAATATTTTAACCAAAATGAAGGTTTGTCCATTATATCAAAGTGGTCAATTTTCTTGATGTTCACCAAAATCATGGTTAATTTAGAATTTTAGAAGGACTACTTAAATTTAATTTAATGTTCAACTTGTCCCGCGCCCCCCCTGACATGTCCTCCCCCCCCCCAGTTCGGGAACCGCTGCTCTACTCCATAAGTCCAAAAAGGTCTTATAACAGTCATGTATATGAGTCTTTTGAAATTAATTGGGAGCTTAAAGCGTTTATCCAGGGGGTGTTACAGTGAAACGTCGAGCAGTTTCTTAAATGCCTTTTTTAAATTATAAAATAGAATGCGTTAAATAAACAATTAGTTGGAATGCATTTTATTAATTTAATTATCAGTTATTAACGATTATAAATAACTAAGAACGTTGGAAAACAGGTACTGTGTTAACGAAAAAAATTTACAAAATATATTTAAAATGTTTTCAGATACAATTAGTAATCAGGCTAAAGTTATATCTTTTATATTATATATTATTTATAATATTACATATTATATAATCTAATAGACATCGGATTTGTGGTTGAATATGATTTCTTAGGTTCGATTCCTCCTAGTCTTCTCAGTACCAATACTTTGATGATGGGGGCACGATAACAACAAGCAATAATCCGATTTTAGTTCGATGTATAGGAATTGGGAGGCTAAATCCCACTCTCATGATCCCATTTCAATTTCATCGAACCACACGCACTACTTTTGCTTACGCATGCACAAATCTATCTTCCGCACATACGCCGGAAGAGGTTTATCCGACTTTGGAGGATCGTGGATTGATCGAATATATTCAGAGCAATGTAGAAAATGATATGGGGTGCGGTCGAAGAATTTTGCACAGATAGGTTAAATTTATTGATTATATGCCAACGTTTCGGCTTGACTTTTAGGCCATCATCAGGGCAGATGGATGAAGAGACTGGGCTAACTAAATATATTTATTTGTGTGGTAAATAACTTAAAGTTTGGCTTATTTGCATACACACTGACCATTTTATAATTTAGGAGAAAATTTTTCAGTATGGGTTTCATCAACATCAAACTCTTATTTTCGCTTATGTGCTCAAACTATTTATGTAGTCATGATCATAGAAATCATGAGTTTTAATCAAGTTTCTTTTTTTAAAAAAATGAACCGCCGGAGCCTATTAAACCTCTTAGGCAAGGACTGTACTGTTGCTAAGCTTATTGGCTTGGCCGAGATCACACTTAGGCCAGTGGCCAGGTACCAAAAAAGGGCTTTAGGTTGCAATAAATTGAAATGAGCTGAATATTTGATATGTTGTAAGAGCATGTCTGACAAGTGGAAATCCAAGTTTGCTATCGAAAAAACGGATGAGAAAACTTTTGGTGGGCGAAAAACTTCGTAATTTTTGGAGTTATTTCATATGCCTATATCTCCTAATCGGTGTGTTTTGATAAAAAAAACATTGGTGACCATTTTTAAAGTAGATTAAATTTGCTATAATTCGAGCCCAACCGCAGCTCTGTAGCTCTATTAGATTCTGAGTTACGTACCTTTGAAAATTGGTAATTTTTTCCAAAAAATCCAAATTTAAGTGTTGACCGACTATCGTGAGGAACACCGGCCGAAGGAGTGATCCTACGATGAAAGTCATGAGAAATGAAGCTGTAGTAAATTTAATTAGCTTTGATTTAAACACAGATCTAGGCCTGTAGGTCTAATAGATTCTGTTACGCCCCTCTGTCATTTTTTCCAAATATAGGCCAGCGGCCAGGTGTTTGAGGGTCGCAAAAAATCGAAGAGAGTTGCATTTTTGATATGTTGTAAGGGCATGTCTGAGTAGTCCAAATCCAATTTCGCAACCGAAAAAACGGATGGGATAACGTTTGGTGGCCAAAAAACCTCGAAATGTTCGGAGTTATTTCAGTTTTTGGCCTGTATCTCCTAATCGGTGCATTTTTGAAAAAAACAACAAAAAAAACATAGGTTTTTTAACCACCCCTTTTCCAAAAGACCAAATTTTAAGTTTTGGCCGACAACTTGAGGAACACCGGCCGAAGAAGTGAACCTACGATGAAAGTCAAGTGAAATGGAGTTGTAGTAAATTTAATTAGCTTTAATTTAAGCACAGAACGAGGCCTGTAGTTGTTATACTTCGCTTGTTAATTAAAAAAAAAATCGGGGAAAGTGGGTGTGAAAAAATAACCAATTTTCAAAGAGGCGTAACTCAGAATCTGTTACACCTACAGGCCTTAGTTTGTGCTTAAATTAAAGCTAATTACTTTTACTACCTTGACTTTTATCGTAGAATCACTCCTTCGGGCGGTGTTCTTCAAGAAAGTCGGCCAAAACTTAAAATTTGGACTTTTTTGGAAAAAAAGACCAATTTTCAAGGGGGCGTAACTCAGAATCTATTAGACCTACAGAACGGTTGGATTCAAATTGTAGCAAATTTAACCAACTTTAAAATGGTTACCCATGGTTTTTTTTTTAAATGCACCGATTATGAGATGCAGGCCAAAAACTGAAGTAACTCTTTTCGAAAAAGAAAATTTCGAGGTTTTTTGGCCACCAAAAGTTTTCCCATCCG
Source organism: Arma custos (assembly GCA_037127475.1). Lineage (NCBI taxonomy): Eukaryota > Metazoa > Arthropoda > Insecta > Hemiptera > Pentatomidae > Arma > Arma custos. The sequence goes on from CM073761.1 coordinate 48,752,966, forward strand.
TTTTTTCGGTTGCGAAATTGGATTTGCACTACTCAGACATGCCCTCACAACATATCAAAAATGCAGCTTTCTTCAATTGATTGCGACCTTCAAGTACCTGGCCGCTGGCCTAACTCAATTTCGCTAGGTTTCTCCCGGTACCTTCTTTATATAGACTGGGTGAGCCCTAGGAAAGTCTTCCGAATTTATTAGAATAATTTACCACTCACAGCACAATAAATAATTCATCTGCAATGGCCGATCTCAAACCCGTCCCTTGAATAGTAATTCCTAATCAATTATCTTAAGATATAAATATTACAAGATGTACTTAAAAATGTCTTAATCCATTTTTTTCCCGAACCAATATGGTTTTTGGTTTTATTTTAATTCATAACAATCCTTAAAATTTTAAAGCGAACATTTTAGTTTTATGAATTATAACTTAAGATACATCGTTAAATACATTTAAAACAATTATTTATTTTCTGAATACTACAGCAAAATTAATAATTTAAAGAGCCTATGTTTGTTCCTCTCTTCATTAGCTAGGAATAAAATAAATCTATAGCTCTAGCATGAAGAGGACCAAGATAGAATATTTGACCATTTATAATTAAAATTTTAAAAGTGAAGTGTAATTTAAGCATCAATTCTTTAATCCTTACATTTATTTATTATTAACACATTACATTATTAACATTAATTCTTCAATTAATTCACACGTGGTAATGATGTATGATTTCGGCTAGATGTACGCTTCTTCTTCAGAGATTTTAGATAATTCCTCATGATTTTCTACTAGATTTTCCTCATGTACATCGTGAACAATAGAGTGAATTTTCGTGGTTAAAACCATTTTCAGACCATCTACCTATACGATGAAAGTGCTACGAATGTGAAAATTATCCGAATTTCCATTCGTTAATTCTTTCATATTAGGTGAATAGAGTTCCTTGATTCAAAACTATTTCCAACTATTTAGCTTCAAAAAAGCATAAAAATTACACTTAATTTAATAATTTTCCTTTAGACAAGCATCTATATTGCCTATAAAATAAAATCCATTCACTCCTTTCACAAAATATGAGAGGAAAAGCTAATAAGTAGTAAAATTCACGCGATGCAGTCAACTAAATGATTTGGAAAACGCTAAATTGATAACGATGGGTAGTTTTGGGTGTTCCATTGTAATTTGAAAGTCATGGGTTGTTTCCAAGAGAGTAAGTAAACTCGTTGATTATTTTAGTCAAGACTGATGAGGGAACGAACGTCTAGGAAGTTTAAAAGGTGTACCAACGGTTAATAATGGTTAGAGAGGACTAAATTGGACAGAAGGCGTGCAGCAAGGATTTGAGATTTTAGTTAGTTGTAGGACTAGTTTTCCAAGATGAGAGAAAATGGAATTTTGTAAAGAAACTTAGATATGATAAAAGGGGCATGAGGGTTGAAGGACTTCAAAGGTACATTGTCAGGTCCATAATCATTGCAATAGTACACCATTATCTTAGTATACTATTGCAATGATTATGGTGTGCAATGATGGTGGAAAATAATTAACCATAGAACTCACGGGAATTGTAATAGGTTTTCCAGGTTTAAACCGTAATGTTCAATACCAGCAGCTAATTTTCCACTTATCTTCCATTCATTTAGGAGCATATGAGAGAGCATGCTGAGTGTAGAGGAATGTAGGATTAAAAATTTTAATATTTCAAAATCTTGTTAGAATAAAATGAAAATCTGGTTTATTCATTGCGAAGTAGTTTGAAAGACACAAAATGGGCTAGAAAACAGGAGCGATGAAATTTTCATGCTGTAGTTTCCTTCATTTCCTTAATTTCGAAAAACCCAAGGTGTAGTTGGAAAGCTTAAGGATTATATGTCGATGAGCATGAATGGTAATAGGTTACAGGTATGGATGAGAAGTGCACAGTCATAGGAATATATGATGGCCCAGTGAAAAGAATCCAGGTCAGGATGAAGGGACTCACAGATCAGTTCCAAGACGAGGTTCACAGAAACACTGGAATTTCTCTTCATAAATTCCTTAAGACTATCCAATTATCCAATGCACATCCTCCTAAATTTTTCAATAATATGAAGGATGACCCATCTTTCGAGAGACTGGAATTCTTTCTTTTACTTTATTACAAAGAGTAGGACAAAGAACATTTGCCTCTTAGCATGTATGGAATATCCTCACTTAATCATATCAACTTTAGCTACAAGCAATATTCATACAGATTACTGACTGAATGAATCAGCAAGTTTACCAATAGGAAATAAAGGTGATTAAAGGTAAAGAAGAAATCATTAAACAGTGGAACTAACTGTTTCAGTAATCAACTTCTACTTGAGCAAGTGATCAACAACCCACTGTGAATATCGCACACATTTATTTTATTTTTTTCAAAACCATTAGCATCATGTTTTATTGAAAAAAAATTCCTATATAATACTGATAATAAAAAAATTATCTTTTGAAACATAAACACCGCTCATTATAATAATTGAATTAAGTGGTTGTTTGGTATTAAAGATTAAAAAAAACAGATTTTTGTTTTCCTAAATTTTCTAAAACTTTAAGTTTCTGAAACCGCTATTGCCTTCAATGTTAATTACTTACATTTATAAATAACAGTAATGGGAAAAATCAACAAACAAATTTTGAAATGGACGAAAAAACTCATTACTTAGCAAAACTGGTTAGTAAGTCGCTGTCGCAAGCAACATCAAAACAATTCATTCTTGGAAAGTTTGTTTGCTGTTGAATATTGATTATTGGTAATAAACATGCAATATTGATTCTTAACTTCAAAATAAGTCCAGGTTCAAACTTCAAACATAAAACACTTATTTTATCAAAGCAAAGTTGAAAGGGGGGATATTATTGTTATGTATATATATATATATATATATATATATATATATATATATATATATATATATATATATATACATATATATAAAATAAATAAATATATATATCCATTGTTCAAAAAAAGTTGTAAGAATTGAAGGAAAATTAATTTTGGTTTTGAATAACACCAATTGCAGTTTGATAAGAAATTATCATATATATATATATAAAAGGATGAAAAGACTCCATAACAGAATTTTGTTCAGAAGCAAGAGGAAAAGTGTATTATGGTGGTCAACAACTATCCAGCTCACTAAAGTTAGAATTATTTCCACTATTTTTGACAGCTCATAAGCACCACAAGGCAATTTATAAAACACAAAAACATTTTATGGTGATTTAAAAATCAATGTATTCAACAACTGTGTTGTTTTTGAAAAACTGCTTGAAGAATCAAAAATTGCTATAAAAATCTGTTGAATACTCTATTACCAGCAATAATTAATAGAAGCAATACTTCCAATTCAAAATCAAGTCAACTCCGACAAAACATCACTGACCAAATACCTGAACTACCAAGTTCCTATTTGCCTCATTCACCTCTAAATCTGCCTATATAACTTCTTGCACAGCATACTATTTTTATTGAGGACCCTGTACATATATGTTTATAACTGAAGGAGGTTTTAAAAAAAAATTGTTATAAAAATATACATATAATTATGGCCAACTATAACACATTTATTTATAAATATACATGTATGAGTGTCTATATTCACTTTTATATTTAATACAAACACTTCCAAATATATATTTTGGTTTTTCTACATTTTTTTTTTAAATTATGAAGTAAATGATTATCTACATGTTCAAATATTCAATATATGATTACATGTGAAAGAGTGTGTGGGGATATGTATGTGTGAAAATGTGTGTATATGCGTTTATATGAACATAAATATATGTAGATGAATACACACAAACACATGTGCACACACACAAACAAGCACACACATCATAAGAATTGTTATAAAAATATACATAAAATTATGGCCAACTATAACACATTTATTTATAAATATGCATGTATGAGTGTCAATATTCATTCATACATGTAAGACATACATGCCCAAACACATCTACGCACATAAAAACATTGAAAATATACATAATAAAAGAATGTATGAATATACATATAATTTAAATATGTATAGATATACATATTAAGGTATAAAATAACAATAGCTAAAAAATGCAAATCTCGTAATTCTAAATCGTGCTATCAAAAATGTGTGTAAGCAAAACGGTCATGGATGTTATGCAATACACAACGGCATTCACACCACTCTTATAAATACAAAACTATAAACAAAACTTTAATTATCATATAAAACTAATTTGTTCTCAACTTGTTATAATTTCTGAACACATAAACATTTGTTCCTAATTTACTATTTACTAACGGTGGTTTATTCATAAATAAAAAAGTCCAGGGTATCGCAACATAAACTACTATCTTAGGCATCACAAATTCTACTATGCTGACTAGCAAAAGTCTACTATCTAAAAATAGTACCTAGGGATGGAACTATAATATATATTATTATTAGCATATATATATATATATATATATATATATATATATATATACACACACACATGATCTTAATTTCAGAAATAAAAAAATATTTAAGATATTAAAAACCTCTCAAAATGCTCTAATGTAATTGTGTGTTCAGTTACATTATTCAAACAGAAAATAAAACTGCAAACAGAGAGGTCAGGAAAAAACAAAGAAATATCATTCACTAATGATATTACCTTTTAATTAAATTATAAATAATTAAAATACAAAATTATAATGCCTTAATAAAACTAAACCATTGGGACATCACCAAAAAGTCGACAATAGAACAAAAATATACTGTTTTCAAGAAAATAAAAAATCCATAGCACAATTAGCATTCCTCATTGAGATGTAGCCAGTCACACATTGGCACTAACCATCTCAATTTTTTGCCAACTTTTATCAACTGAGACTTGATGGTAAATTCTTTACAAAAGTACCTAGACTAAGCTACTAACTCAACTTCAAGATTTATAGATTCGATCTAAACCGTAACCTGAGCACTATGAACTCCAAAAACCTATGTCTTCTTAGATTATTGTCAGATAAGCTGGCCATTAAGCAACATAAAGTAATAATTACTTTACTTAAATAGATATTTAAAAATCAAAATACTTGGTATATTAATTGGTACTGATTATACTGATTAGAGCTAAGGTACCAATAATACTAAAAATTATTATATAATTTACATTCAACTAATATCAGGCTAAAATGCAGGAATGTACCTCATTTACACTTATGAGTTACATTCCCACATTCCACACTATAAAAAAGCACTTCTTCCTGTAATAACATATGGAAGAATTAGTGAGGGAACAAATAGGTAAAAACAATAATATAAAGGCTAAATAGGATTTTTTTTTAAATGAGATAATAAATTCATACATAAGGCAGCAAGTTTGCATGTTCATATAGCATATATTGATTTAAAAGAGTAGTAAGTCATGAAAAAATTGAGTATTTCTAAAAATTATTTGTTTAAAACCCAATAACACAAGCAGGTTTTACAATCTAAGTATAATCAAAAAAGCATTGTTGATATGTTCAGAACTAGCGTTCAGAGAGAAGTCAGCCAGGCCCATTTATACAAACAGAATTTTTGTCTGTCACGCCTACTATTTACATTTTTATAATAGGTGTGCCAGAGAATATTTTGTACCATTATTATAAAATTAATAAGGACGTGAAGGACCGACTATTTTAGGGTAAAGATCCCTGGTTCAAAATGCTATGGGTTCTTATCTAGTTAAGTATTCATGGGAGCCCCAGAAAATGAAACAACACTCCCACACAAGTAAATACGAGATGGCAACCTAAAGAAGTAGGCAAAAAGAACAAAATCCAATTGGTAAATTATCAGTACAGTAAATCAATGAGTTTTATATGGTGGTATAGTTCATTCAAAAAAAAGTATTATAGTATTCCAGTGCTCAGTTTTAGTTTTATAAGTATTTTCATTTAGTTATATAAAGTTTTCATAAATAGTAGTGTGATGTGTTTACAATGTTATTTAAATTTGTTTATTGTACAAGTATGTAAATATATTTAGGGTTAGGATTAAAATCCAATATCTCCTCAACACTTAATCAAGAGCTTTGTTTAGAGATATCTACCTTGCTAACTAAAACATTAACAATACAACATACATACTTATTTAAGTAATTACTGGAAATTTCAATATTATTTCACTATAAGTGAAAGTGAGTACTGATGAGGATAAATGTGCAGAATAGGTATTCCACGGTATCCTTTGGAAAAAATATAATTATGCATTGTAAAATACAATACTAAAGGCAGAAATAGCTCTTAAATGGACAAAAAGAATAAAACAAAAAAGGGGAATGAATTTATACTAATAAATATTGAGGTGCACCAGTGAGGGTAGAAGCACATAAAGTTATTCCATTATTAACTGAACATTAAAGAACTAAAAGAATTATAATTTACTTTATTTTAATTTTTATTAATTGTTATAATTTTTAAATATTTTTATTTGAAAAGAAAAGTTATGTCCAGGGCATATAGGTAAAAACAATATCCCGGTCCTGGACATATCTTTTCTTTTCAAATAAAAATATTTAAAAATTATAACAATTAATAAAAAATAAAATAAAATAAATTATAATAATATATAATGACGCAAGTCAACAAGATCCTAATTAAAGTAATGCTCATCGCAAATTGCGTGAACATGGGGATATGGGATCAGTGAAAAGAAAGGATGTGCCTGACAGAGATGCGAGCCAGGTTAGCTCAGTTGGGAGAGCGCCATGCTAGAGATGGGTTTGAATCCCGGTCCTGGACATATCGTTTCTTTTCTTTTTAAATTAAAAGAATTATAGTACTTTAATAATCAGTTTTAGTTATAGTGTTTGGTTGAGTTTTAAAAGTATTTTCATATATGTAAACTTCATCTCATGATTTAGTTAGCTTTGTTTATTTCGTGAAGACTAATTTTATATTCAGTTGACATGTGTTGTGACTTAAGACTGCTAATAACGAGTAATTTATTTAATCTTTTCAGGTATGTTTGTTTTACATTTCAACAGAGATTCATTTTACAAAATGAAGAACAACAGCACACCAAGTCAAGATATTAATATAATGTCTGAAAAAATCTAAACAGAAAATTGATTAATTAAATTAAAAAATCAGCTGTGCCTTAAAGAAATCCTGTTCTATATGTGAAAATTTTGGATGTCCAAATCCAGAAAAAGAGTGCGGAAATAAAATTTCATTTGAGAAAATAAAATTAATTAGTATAAAACATCACTTTCACCTACTAATCCTAATAACTCATGTTGAGAAATAAAAATTGCAAAAAATTATAAAACTTTAAACTAGAAGGCCCGGAGAAATTTAATCCATTAATTAAGATACACATACTTATTGATAAAAAGATGAAAATTAAAACTGTTTATGACAATGGTTTAAATCTAAGCTTAATAAGTTGATGAGTAATTGATCTGTTTAAAAATCAAGTCTGATATAACACAAGTCAGTATTTAAAACAATCAATGGGTTGAATTTCAGTTCTGGGGCGACCAGTGGTCTAGTGGTTAGCGTAAAAATCTATTAAGCCTAAGAGCGTGGGTTCATGACCCGGCAAGTAGCCATAGAATTTTTTAAAGGGAGTAAAAAATCCTTGGTTATACCATCCTTCAGACGTTAAACAGGGATACGGGGCCTATGAGATGTCAGGTACTCGTTAAAAATCCCTATCCTAATTAATCCTGGATAGGCAAAATTTAGAGCTTCCACTGTAGCATCATCCAATTAGCCATAGTAGCATAAAGTGACATAACATAAACAAACAATTTCAGCTCTGCCCGGACAAATATAAAATAAAAAATAGGGAATTTAACAAATACTCTGAAAACATATATAGTGAAAAATAACAGTTTCTTGTATGATTTACTATAAGGTCTAGAGGCCAATAGAAAATTTTAACTTATTCATGATAAAAATTTAAAAATATTACAGAGTCAAAAAATTTGATAATAAAATTAGAAAATAACAAGAAATGGTTCAATGATAATTTAGCTAAAGATACACTTTTGAAGAAGAATGAAGAAAATAAAAGAAATTATAAATCTGAAATTAATTGATTTCATAAACACTTGAATTAAATCAGTTATGAAATAACAACTTACATATAGCTATATTAAGTTTTGATAAATAATAATGTGATGTGTTTGCAAAGTTTATACTAGTAAAATTTGTTTCTCACTATTTAATCAACCAGTTAAAAGACATACTCATGGGTAAAAAAAATTCAAAATATGCTATGACACACAAAATATGCAGTTTTATATTAAAAAAAAAGTAGTAAGCACCCTTCCAATAATCTCGAAGATATTCGAAATTCGTAACCAAGAAGGTGATTAACACATTAAATATCTCAAATACAATAAAAGAAGATTTAAAAAACTGCTTTGTAGAGTGAATACAGCCTCTATTTAGCAGTTCAGTTGAATCTAAATCGTCCAATAAAACTAAGCAATAGATTGATCACAAAAGCTCAGCTATTCCATAGGTCACAGAGAAAATATTTAAAAAAATAAAAATTTACAGGAAGAATAAACAAAAGAATTTTAAAAGAAAGAGACAATAATTAAACCCTCAAAAACAGTTATGGCTCCTTAAAAATGGATTTAAAAAATCCAAATTAGCTATGGTATTATATGTAATGAATAAATTGAAACTAAACTAAATTCTGCATGTATAGATTTTAACTGCCTAGCTATCTAAATATAACTGGAAAATCCAAGATGAATATTATAATATAAAAAAGACAATTAACTGATACTGATATGCATTCAATCTAATAATTAAGCAAAAATACAAACAGTTGAAGAGAGATAAAAAATGCCAATATGTAGGTTTAAAAATATTGATTACATAGGAACAAAACAGTACAGTTTTAAAGGTTTTGGTAGGAAAAATCCTATACCGTTGCTAAGTATGAGTTCAGTCAAATCAAAATGTCTACTTCCTGGTGTAAAAGAAAGATAAAGTTTGTAATAAAGGATACAAACTTATTTAATCATCACTTAGACATGTATGAAGAAGAAAGAATTAATTTACCAGATCTTCAAACTAGTTTCATTGGGCAAAGTTAACAATTACTAAATTAAATGACAAAACTGTATCTATCTGAAATTTTTTACATGCCTAGGCTAAAAATACAAAGCCAAATAGTTTTAGTAGTAACCAGCTCAAATAGTTCCAATGCAGTACATGAAAAATGAAAATTATTTGCACACGCTCAAGCTGATTCAAGTTGAAGAATGTTCAATGTTCAATGAAGTGCTCAGTAGTGTCTTTTTTTTTAATTCATGTTTGTCAAGGTAAAAAAAAAAACTATAAAGAAGATACCAATACTAACACATATGGACTTATTAAATTATTTACTGGACAAATATGTACTTTTATGTATGTAAGGATTGGGATTAAAATCTAATATCTTAACATTTAAGCAAGAGCTTAGATTAGAAGAAAAATAAACAATACAGAGACAGACTTAAGCATGCATACTTATTCAATTAATTACGGAAAATGACACACAAAGTGAAAGTGACTTAAAAGGATAAATGTAAATGAAAAGAATAGGTGTTCCACGAAAAATAACATTGTAACATAGGATAAATACAGAAATTGATGAAAAACAAGAATAAAATTTTAAAAAAAGATAGTGCATTAATACTAATACAAACTGAGGTGGAACAGAGAGGGAATCAGCACAAAAAATTATAAAGCTATTAACTGAGAATGAAAGATCTATAAGTTATATACACAGAACCTAAAGAGTTTAAATCCCATGGCAGGGATAGATATGCCCTAAGCCATTCATCATTGGAATTTTTAAATATTATGAAACCAATTAATAAAACAAGAGATAAATAATGTAGCTAAACCTACATACAACCTTACTTCATTCTAGAATTAATGTATAATAATAATAATAAGGCTTAGCAAACCCGAAGGCTCGATGCCGACACCACCAATCTCTGCTTACATACCTCCATCCACAGACCACCACCCAAACCCAAATCCGCCAGATCACTCTTATTGCAATCCTCCCACCTATGCCACGGTCTACCCCTCAGATGCTTCCAAGTCGACACAGCGCTTATTAACTTTTTAGGAATTTGTTTATTACTAAGAATTAATGTATAGGGATGACAAATTATTTACACAGAACCATGTTGATTGTAGTGGGTGAAATTCCTACGTTGCTGGCAAATGCAGAAATGGCCATATCTATTTAAAGATCTACAACTGCCTAGGTAAAAATAAATCAAGAGTAAAAAGTTATACCAACATACAGAATTATTCAAATATTAACTGAACAAAAAAGGGGAAAAAGTATTTACAAAGATTTAAGGGAGTGTCAGTTAGTGGTACTCCCATATTACAGCTAAATACAAGCATATTCATGTCTTTTTTTAAAAAAAAATTATGTGCTTTGGCAAAAAATCAGAAAAGTTAACTGAAATTAAAAAATATATACATAAACTTTAGGTGATCATAGTACATGAAAACCTCCCACTACAGCTAATTAAGGATTTATTAGCCTTAGAGAAAATTTTCTTCCACCATACTATTAAAACAAAACAGCAGAACTAATAGATGGTACTAATAATACCAATTAACAATAACTCAATTGACACGGGAAAGTAAAATGTTGGGTACAGAGATTCACAGTGTTTTGTGGATTAAAATCTCATGCTACAAGGAAGACTTCAGGTATTTTAGAGAGTGTAACAGCAACACAAAAAAGATCGGATGTCTATTCCCTGTCTGAAAATAGATCAGAAAGCTTTATTAATATCGTTAATAAATCAATAACAATGAGCAAAAACTCAAAAAGTGACATAAAACAATTATGACATAAAACAATCATTAGAATGCAACTGGAAAAAAGTCCTAAGTCTACAAAATACTGGAAAATCACTAACCAGTCAACGTTTCAACAATTCAGGAATCAGCAGGACACCATAAAAAAAAATCAATAAATAAAAAAAATCACATCAATGAAAGTGAAAAGCAGCAAATAAGCGGTCCAAACAGACACATCAATCAGAGACAACAACCTCACTCCAAGAAGTTCAATCAAAAACTCATTCTTCTTTTAGAGACTAAAGGATTTATTTTTTGGAGTTTTCCAATTGCATTTTAACTGTCAATAAATATTTTTTTTTACAAAACAAATAATTTTTCTGATTAAAAATTTTACCATATGGCTTTCTTTTGTATAAAAACTTAACAATTAAAAACAAACTCCATCCCTAGTTCACACTTTATATTTTTAACATTATACTAGCATAACATTACATGTTATTTACAAAAACATTAATATCTTTTAATTGAGATGTTATACGAGAATATCCGACAAATATTTATACTTTTTCAATATTTTAATTTATTATTTTATAAAATTATATTTTATAATATATCTGATATCAATAAACATATGACATTTAAGTAGGCTGAAGGCATTCTCGCCAACTGATGAGATAAATTAAAAGCCAGTAAGATAAGTCAAGTCAACTATATACCATATTTCTTGGCCACTGCCTTCATTCAATGTTTTTAGTAGCATGCTTTTAATCACATCATTCCAAATTTTTCCCTTTATTGTCAAGAGATTTACAGTCAATAAACTAATATCAGGTGATACAGAACTTCACAATTATTCCCACACCTCTTATTACCTGGTAAATCATTCGATTCAAACATCTAAAGTATTATCTTTGCCCAATATAATAAAAGAAACAGTATTAAATAGAACAAATTGTTCTCTGTAGTTCAATAATTTAAATAGTATTAATGAAACTAAAATTAATGGAAGCAATTAAATTTGTGTTGTAACCATCTATGACTATTTGTTATAACACAATGAAATCTTAATAATACATTTATAAATACATGATCATATAAAAACAATTATTTTCTTATAAATGCTACATTGATAAAAATAACTATATTAGAAAAATATATAATAAAACAAATTATTTACAAATATCCAAAAATATCACAATCTTTGCTTCTAGCTATCACTTTGGTGCTTTCCAAGGTTTTTTAGGTATACATCATATTTCTACACCTAGCTCCTGGGGAACACTACTCTCAACATTGATATTTTCTGACTCTTCTTCAGTGGGCAACAAAGGAACGTTGACATTAGCTCGTGTGAAAAATGCCATTTTTTCCCTATAACAGAATACAGACCGAGGTTTTTAATTTCTAGTAGGTAAATATTTGACTTAATACACAAATTCAAAAATTCCAATTAATCAATATAAAGAGTAATTAATTTATATCATATGATACTAAAAAATGGGCAGTAATTGCAAAACACGGAAAAGACTAAGTTAAGTCGAGTTAGTAAAGTAGTAAAATTTAAAAAAAAAATGCTACAATTAATATTTCCTTGGCATTAAAAATTTCATGATTTAATTGGTTAAAATAAGTCAGGATATTTGAGAATTTATAGAGGCTATTGACACGATATTTTAATTGTGGCAGCATTTTTCCTTCATACTGGTAACCTTTAAATATTTGGAATAACATTGGTGTAAATTAAACTAACTGAAAGCAGCTTACAGTTAAAACATACATTTAAATAAAAAAGCAAGTAGTATTTTTTGTATTTTCAGAAGCATTCATTAATGCCCGGAAAATGTAATTTTATTTCCTGTAAGAATAATGTGTTCTCCCAACTTTATTTTTTAATGCACCACTTTGATTATATATTATAACTTTATGTATCTAAAAATCATGAATAAAACTTGACCTACCAGCTTTCTATTTGAAAAAAAATTTAACCCAATCATAATTAAATTTTTCTGGTATCAGTTTGCTGCTACAAGTTAAGACACAAGATTTTACTTTTTATTTCTTTCCTTTTCAATATTCTTGAAAATAAAAATAATCGTGAATTTTAGTATGAAAAAAAGAGTGTAATTGTGGGAAATATTTCAGTAATCATTTCATCAAGATATGAACATTTCAACAAACATAAAAAGTTATAACTTAAATTGAAGTCACAACCTGCGGTACTGACCACTTACTTTTTATTTTCTATTTTAAACAAATAATCTGTTTATCGCACTGAATTTAATAATATACCTTAAATATAGAGACAAGCAAATGAACAAAGTACTAACTTGAATGAAATTAGGTCAGGCTTTCCTTTTCCAGCTTTACTCTTCCGAAGTTTATAGATTTCCTTGAAGGTTTTCTTTAACAACTTCTCAACCTTTTTATCATCCGGACTTTTTTCATCAACCTTTAAAAAAAATACTTATGTAGAGAAAGTATATAAACTATCATTTTCATTGTTACAAAGATTAATTACAAGAATAAATACATATATAAAATAAAACTGTATAATTTTTTTGTTGTTCTTTAATGAATGTTAATATGCGAAATAAAAATTATATTAAATCAATAAGTGCATAAACAAATACATAGATTCTTGGACAACATATAAATATTATCTCTATAAACTACATCTCTTCCTTTTTCCAATGGTAAGTATTTTTAATAGATGTCATGGTTAGATGAAGGAATTATGCAAACAACAAAGACTTAAGTATAGGCACATCATTTAAAACATTATTCTTAATTCCCCTCCCTTCATTGATAATCCATATATAGTTAATCATAGCTAAGGACAAGTTCATTGAGCTGACGAGAGGCATTATGGAATAAAAAATCATAACCAACCTGAACAAACAAAATTTGGGGAAAATTCCAGGATACTGTGAAATGAAAATCGATATTCATGTGATGTATTTCTTGTCGAACAGAAGTAATTGTTCGACAAGAAATACATCCTTGTCACGGGTGATTTCTTTTTCAGGAGTTAATAAGTTAGTTTTGATACTACTAAACACAAAATAAGGTGCGGCACACTATTTTATAACACCATATACTACAGATGGGTTGGTACTCATTGAACATGAAATTTTACTTCAAAAAGGACTACTCACTGTTCATGAGTAGAAAAAGGTGACTTATTTTACAACAAGGTCCAAATATTTCATTCAATTATGCTCTTGAAAATAAACAAAAAAATATATACGCCTGCCATCATGAAACTTTTGGAACCCAAAATGGGAACCAAACAAACATGCCATTTAGGAGTTCTTTCATTTATTAATTTAAAACTGCACCGCTTGATTTTATGATATGCATGATTAAATACACTAGGAGTTCGATAATAGCTGTCGTTGGTCGCCTAGATGAAGTAGAAATCGAAACTGGTTCCCACTGCCTCTTTTATTTTTCTTCTATTCTCTTAAAGTAACTGGTAATATAGGAAATTCAATAGATTGAGCAATGGCAGACTGTGGCATAACCTAGTCCTGAAGCACCATCTACTCCACTTTATTTTTTGCATTTTTATTTTTAATAAACTCATGCTCACTAGAAATACATCAAAGAAGTGTATAATTACCTGAGCCACAAGATTTTGAAACTGAGAATCTTCCATAACCCATGCTGCCATTTCAACATCTCCTTTTTCCTTAGCTGCTTCAAGTCGAGACTTCAATTCTCGAAGCCTATTCAGATCATCTTGCAATGCATGCAATCTGGTATGCTGTGCTCGCAAATCCAATTCTAAATCAAGTGATGTCCTAGGAACAATGACATGTGAAGAGTGCATTGGAGGATTAGCCCTACCACTTCTCCATCGTAAAGATCTCCTTTCTATTGAACCTCTTTGGAATGCACACTGATTCCGCCGGTACAAAGGCATTGAGCTGTCGCTATCACTCCGATTTAACTAGAACAAAAAATAAATAGCTGTTAAGGCTAAAATTTTAACAAATACTGTTTGAATAAAAATCATTTAAATTTAATCTCAATTGTCTTCTGAATGATTTCAGTTTCAACTTTAGTCAGACAAATTTCTTGATTCAAAATCACAAATGCATATAATTTACAACAAAAACAAATAGGTGAAAATCAAGTTCCACAATAATGATGTTGATGAGCCACATTCCAAGTAATAGGACCAAGTAAACAGGCTGATTAAATATTGACAGAATGTTCAGAGATAATCATAATATATTTATTATACATACTTATTATATACAAGATAATCATATTTATATATATATATATATATATATATATATATATATATATATATATATATATATATATGGATACCCACTTTATAGAGGTTAAATGAGCCCAAAAAGAGTTTCAAATTCTCAAAGGGTTAATAAACGGCTGACCAAAGAATATTTATTTATAGTTTATCTGGCACAACCAGTTCCTAGCCCAATGTAACCTTGAGATTACTCGTTCTTATAAATGTTTACAAACAAGTTTAAAATTTAAAAAAGTCACTACCTTACAGATATACTGCTTGGTAGCTGTAGGAGAAAAGGTTTGAGACCGTTTTATGATATTTTGCATTCCTAACTTCCAACCTTTCTCCGGCATGAAACATTCAGTATTAGTTTCTTTGTCTTCTCTTTCTCTTTTATCATCCACATCCTCTTCATCCTGAAAATCAATTCACTTAATAAACACATACAAAATTGTAAAAACACAATGGCAAAGATGCCAAGACAGTACTTAACCAGAAAACCCAATATTTACTGAAATATTACTTATGTTTAAATTGATATAATAATGGAGTAATTATATTAATAATAATAAAATTATTACCTCACACTTGGCCTAGGAAGACCTGTAAAAACATATTTAACAACGTATATTATTAAAGTGAATGATGAGCATGATTACTAATTCATGACTCACTCAATTTCTCATAATGTCAAGGGATATATCAAGACTGTAAAACTAATTCAATCACTGTTAAAAATAAAATGGCAGGAAACACCCTACTTGTAACAAGTACAGTATAACCCTGTTTGCGAGATGGAAGAGAGTAACCCTCACTTGATAAATTATGTGTTTGTCCCAAACAAGACAGTTAAACAGGGTTCTTCTGTATATTTGTCATATATAGCTCCTAGTAAGTTATATTTTATGTAAAGACAGTTTTCATGATAACTGGCACAAATCATGCACCAATTTAAGTGATAATCTTAAAATAAATAAAACAACACAACTAAAAACTATTAATTATAAAATATATCATCATTACTTGAATTTTAAGAACTTGGTTGAGTTCTTCAGTACAGTATATTTCGATCCCTTCCTCATCATCAATATCATTTTCATCATCTTCACTGTCTAATTCTTCAATTCTTTCACTAATATTTTCAGAATTGACTATATCACAGCCTAAAATAAAAATAATAATTTTCATTAAAAATCAATATTTTAATTAATTTTCCCATTGATTAATATAAACAACTAAAATAATATTTCTTTAAGAGAAATTCAAATAACTATATTTATAAATATAAATAACTACATATATTGCGAATTAAAATTTTTTAAAAATTCACTTGGTGTTTTTTCATTTTCATTTTTTTTTCCAAATTATAACTTCTGAATTGTGAAAAGTATTGCAAATTTGCTCCTGGTTGTTAAATCCTCTTTCTGAAATAATGTTGTAGCAACAAAAGCTTCAATGAATGACTGGAGAGCACAGAGGCAGTATAGATACTTAAGAGGCTCTCCCCATCGTTTTTCGTGGGGTAAGGAAAAAGCTCCGGGCTTTGAATAAGGAGGGACTTGATGAATGTACGTAAGTGTTCAATATAAGGAATAGGCTTACACAATAATACTTAATACAAACTAGATCACTACAACCCAAGAGTGGTCTTGGATTCAGTTCATGGTAGAGACTGTACTGGTTCTAGGACAGCAGTTGTGCAGGGAGGTGATTTGTCCGATATATCACTCAACCACCAGGTTTTCCAACAATTAAGGGTACCCACTTTATAAAGGCTGGGTGAACCTCAGAGGGACCTTGGATCCTATAGGATTCAACCACGGCTGTTAAATGATTAAATTATTTATCAGCCACAGCTGGATTTGAACCTGAAACCTTCAGCATAGCAACTTAGCGCTCTACTCACTGAACTACTCCGCTACTCCTCACACAAGTAATTGCATAATATAATATGGTTAGGAGATTATTCTCTGAAGCATTGAAAATTTCAAAAGTTGAGCAGATAGAAAACAAAGTTTATGAATACTTTCCTTAAAAAGTATTTCAAGTAATTTAGGAATTAGACTTCATATGAAAGGTTGAGATTAAGACCTCACAGAGCTATATTGAACATAACCAGAAGCTTCTTGGATAACCAGGGAGCCATCAGGGTGTGATATTGGATAAGAATATATTTCTAGCTTCCTCATGCATAGCTTGATTTTGATCAATAAACTTAGTAATATTTATGAATGTCTCTCTCTTGTTTGCCCAACTATCAATGTTCTTGAAGGTTATGGGCCCAATAAGTGGTTAAGTAAAATTTATCGGTACTAGGAAGTGTGTTCAGTTGAAAGACTTCAAAATTCCTAAGAGTGGATTGAAGGCATTACGTCGACTGCTGGTATTGTACGAATTCTGTTCCCACAATTAAGTGCAAATAACTTTTCTACCTCAAAGTTCCGGTTAGTTAATATACTCGATGAAAAATGAGTACTGGATGTGATGCAAATAAAGGAAATATCAAAAGAAGAGAAGGCAATAATGGCGAGAGAAACCAAGGATAGTCTATCATAATCGTGTGTGTCTCTGAAATATAAAGACTGCAACAAAATCTTATCAGATGATAAAATGTCTTCAGAACGTTTTTGAACGTAAATGTGTACAGTCGAAATTGTACTTACATCGTAGGTTAGTGCAGTTAAAATGTGGAGAAAATACAGGAATTCAAGACCACTTCATAAAATTCAACCAGATTGTTACAGAACTAGAGGAAGTTGGTACAAAAATTGATTAAGACGATAAAGTTAGTCATTTACTTTTTTCGATGCCCCCAAAATTCGATACTCTAATTACGGTCTTAGAAACATTGGATCAAAAACTAACAATATATTTTATTAGCAAGCTTCCAGATCCTGAGTAGAAGAAGTTGTTAACACTGCTTTTTCTCCATCAGAAAAGTTTTCATACGGAGCTAAAGTGAGGCAGTGTTTTGGTTGTGGAAGTAAGAAATATCTAACAGATTCGTGTCCAAAAAACAAGAATGGAAGCCATCATTTTTTGCCAATAGGGGGAAGGTACCCGCCAAGAGGTGTTTATCAAAGAAGGAGAGGAGGCAAACCTAATTATCTGGCTGAGACTGAAATGGATGACAAGGAAGTAACATTTATAGCATTATCTATGGAAATTGCTGAGGGAAAAGCAAATAGAGGGGATTATATTAACTTCATACTGGACAGTGGAGCGAGTCATAATTTATTACAAGGTGATATATTAAACTTAATGCCAGAAGTGAAGTGTATTAAGCCAGTTCCAATAAAAATTGCTAAGGGCTCAATCCAACAGCGTGAAGCTGCGGAGAGGTTGAATTTTAATTTTCTTAACAAGGTTAGAACAATGTTTGTTGATAGTAATTTGCCAAAATATTTATGGGGAGAGGCAGTTCACACCACATCAAATCAACTGAACCCCTACAGTTACACTGAATGACCGGACACCTGCAGAATTGTTTTATGGAAAGAGTGATAAGTCAGAGTTTTTGGATGTATAGTATGGTACTTTCAACTGTCAAAGGGAAACAAACATGAACCTAGTGGTCGGGATGGATGAATGGTTGGTTATTCTGGTGCTGGACATCGGATTTGGGACCTAGAGAAGGATAAGATAATTATTTCTCACGATTTTAAGGTTGAAACCCAGGTTAATTTTTTGGACATTAATTCTCGGACACTTGCATAGGTTCCATGTAATGAAGAAGAAAAGAACAAAGAAGAAAATGAAAAGGAAGACTCGGAGAAGAAAGTACTCTCAGAGAGTGAAGAAGAGTTCTACAGATTTGAGAAAGAAAACAGCAATGAAAAGGAAATTCAACCAAAAAGTAAAACACAAATTTCATCATACCTAAAGGACTTTTATTAGCATACAGCATTTTGACTTTTAACTGAGGATCCACAAACTTATGACGAGACAGTAAAAAGGGGTTGGACTGATGCTAAAAACAGAGAGTTGGCTGTACACAAGAATTTCAAAACTTGGACACCTGTTGATGACATCCTATCCACTTCAAAACCTATTGAGACAAAGAGGGTTTTTACAACCAAAAGTTATGGAAGGAAGAAAGTCCGATTAGTGGCAAAGGGTTTTCAAGCTGTTAACCTAGAATACATTTTTATTAAAGCACTTAATGGCAATAAATTCTCATTTCTTAGATCAAAGCTTTGCTTAAACTAGCAGTGTTTTTACAAATTTTTATTCTTGTTTGATTTCGAAAAATTTGGTACAATTACAAGAAATTGAAAGGGAGTACAAAAGTGCTTTCAAATATTTAATTAATATTATTCTGTCTGTATTGTAAATGTATACTGAGATGGTTGTTGTAGAAGTTTGCTCTTTTGGACTAATTCATAGGCCGAGTTAGTCGCGCGGCCAAGTTGAAGATATGTCATTATATATTGTGATCAATAAACATACTAATATTTATGAATGTGTCTCTATCTGCCCAACTATTAATGTTCTCAAACATATTTAGTTACTTAGAAATAAATTTAAAAATTGGAAATAAACCAGATTTTTCTTCTTTTTGATTGTCGAGTTCATATTTTGTATTTTTTATCCCTGGTCCACCAAGGTCATTTAAACTCGTCACTTTTAACTAATTAATAAAACAAATATCATGTATATTTTCATCCTAGTAAGATGACAATTAAATATAGTAAGAAGACAATTATGTGTGCAATTATATATTCAAACATATATTGCCCATACATAAATTTCATGGCTCCATTTAGCCATCATTTTTCCTCAGTAAAAAAAAAAAAAAAAAGAGTGAGACTAAGGGACAAATAAACACTAAGACGAAGGAAATAATTCCTTTGTTTTTAAATGAACGAGTGAAATGATGAGACAAGTGGTAAGATGGTAGAAATACTTACTGGTCTATGAGGATAGAAAACCCTTCTACCCAATGTCTCGCACAAATCACTCACCTACTAGTTACTAGTTTCAAAAACGAAAATATGCAATTTTTTTTTTTTAAATACAGCCGAACCGAATCAAATAACAATTTTTAAAATGATAATGCACAGGTTTTAAAAATAAATATAGGTAATCAAAATTAACCTTGATTTCTAGTGAGAGTTGATGTTTGTGAAGAAATTATAGTGGATTCATCACTACTTTCCTCTTTTAATTGCTTTTCATTTCCTATTTCTTTTCTCATAAACTGGGTTTCACCAACCATTAATTTCAAGCTCAGAATATTGTACCATTTAAGGAGAGTACATTCTGGAGTAAAATCAGCTAAGCTAACTTGAGCACAACCCTACAAAAAAAAAAATCATGTATAAATATAAAATATTTTCTAAAATAGAGCCAAAAACTCAAAACGAAACACTATTATTTATTATAATGCAATTGGGAAAAACCACAATGCAAAGCCTTATGTTTCAAAATATACACCTACTCACTAGTCAACGTTTCGCCTATTCAGGCATTATCAAGACACCAAAATCAAAAAGGGGTTATGTGAATCGCATCTCGAAGAAAAAGGTGCAAAACATCCCAACGATCAACGTATGTTGAACATCTTGGTGGTGGGGTGCTGTCTCATGTTTAGAGCCTATTTGGGCTGTTGATCATTGGGATGTTTTGCACCTTTTTCTTTGAGATGTGATTCACATAACCCCTTTTTGATTTTGGTGTCTTGATAATGCCTGAATAGGCGAAACGTTGACTAGTGAGTAGGTGTATATTTTGAAACATAAGGCTTTGCATTGTGGTTTTTCCCAATTGCATTATAATAAAATATTTTCTATTATAATGCAATTGGGAAAAATCACAATGCAAAGCCTTATGTTTAAAAAATACACCCACTTACCAGTCGACGTTTCGCCTATTCAGGCATTATCAAGACACCAAAAACAAAAAGGGAGTTGAGTTGTATGTTGAACGTCTTGGTGGTGGGGTGCTGTCTCATGTTTATAGCCTATTTGGGCTGTTGATCGTTGGGATGTATTGCACCTTTTTCTTCGAGATGTGATTCACATAACCCCCTTTTTGTTTTTGGTGTCTTGATAATGCCTGAATAGGTGAAACGTCAACTGGTAAGTGGGTGTATTTTTGAAACATAAGGCTTTGCATTGTGGTTTTTCCCAATTGCATTATAATAAATAATAGTGTTTCTTTTTGTGTTTTTGGCTCAATTTTAGTGATAAAATATTTTCATTTCTAAATTTTAAATAAATAGAAGAATGTACTCAGTATACATAATACATAAATGTACTCAGCACGCAAATTTTGTAAAGATAAATAAAAATATAAAGTACATCAAGAAATAAAATTAAGACTCTTAATGAATCTAAAAACAGATAATTTTAAACAGCAGAAATAAACGACTGAAAATATTCTCACCAAACATTCTGTTTTTCCTTCAGCAGCTAATGAACAAACATTTATTTGAAGAGTTTTAGTGCATAATTTATTAAGAGGTACTTGAAACGTAAAGGTTTCGTTAAACTTTGCCTTGTCAATTTCAGATATAGGTTTAGTACAGCACGTTAGTGAGTTCTGTGTACTGTTTGGAAGAAGGGTTGCTTTTATATACCTAAAACACAAAAGTAAACTCAAAAATGTAGAACAAATTTTAACATGTATAAAATAAAGACTGTAAGTCTCAAATAAGCTGAGAGGATAATTAATTAATATTAACAAATATTTACTTAATTAATACATAGAACCTAAAAAAAACAAAATTAATAAAATTATTAGCAGAGTTTGTATTTAGATTTCTAGAATTCCCCATGCAGTAACATGATAATTTCAGAAATTAGTATGATGATAGTACTGATAATATACTTTAAAATCAGAAATTGCTAATGAAAAAGGGTATGTAATAGAGACATTGGTGAGGAATGCATGTTTTAGAAACTTCGACGTTTTCATTTCATTGTTTTCATTATAACTCTAAATGCATGGTAAAAAAATATTTACTAGGGAAAGAAATTCTCCAATTATGGGAAAGTTTGAAAAAAATCTATGCATTACAACTCACACATGCTGTATATACAATATATACATAAGTCTAAAACTATGATTAAAGATAAACTTAAGCTTAAAACATATACTTACACTTGGCAATGCTCTGGAATATATAGAGCTGCGAGATTCCTTGCTTTCTCAATCCCAATATGAAGAATAAAATTACTAACAGTATACCTGAAAAAATAAAATGATAAACTATGTAAATGAATTTATAATGAGCAAAATATAAGTATATTGAAGAGTAGATGATATGATACCTGAGCTTTATTTGTACTTGAGCTGTATCTAAAGACATATCTAACGTACGCTGTGAAGCCTCAAAAACTCCCGAATCTCCAGCAACACTTTCATCACTCACAGCAGCAGAAACAGAAGCAGTAGGTGGAGTAGGCGAAGTTTCACAGATTGGGAATAAAGGTGGTGATCTGCTGGGAGGTGGAAGAGCTTCATAAGCAGGTGGAGGAGGACAAAAATCTCCTTGAAGAAGCCTTTCAACCCTAGAACCAATTTTAAAATATCAAAACTGAAAAAAAAATGTTTATGTAAAATAATGATTATTATAATAATTATTATGGGGGCAATATACTGTTAATATATTTTAGGTTAAAAAATTTGAAATAAAAATAAAAAGGAAAAGATAAAATAAATAATTACCTTCTATGCAAATCTACCATATCAATTGGACGATCTGCCGAGGGATTTAAGCAATGAGCACCCCCATATATATCAGTAAAACTGATAGCAGAGGATAGTGACCCTTTACTGCTAGTTGTAGAGAGAGAACCTAAACTTGAACTTGAACTAACAGACAACGTTGAAGCAGATAATGTTCTTAATTGAGATTCTAATGAAGCCATAGTATGGAGTGCATCACGAAGTCCAGACAATAAAACTTGTTTTTCTTCATGAAGCCTTAATCTAAAAGATATGAAAACAGTAAGGTTTATAATAAAATAATATTTAAAAGTAAGGCATAAGTTATTATTGGAGAAAAAAAAAAAACCTGTCAGTTATTGTGCGATTAGAAACCTCCAGAGCGGTATTCAGGTCTTGTTCTAATCTATGAATTTCGTTTTGGATATCAGACATTTCTTTCAAACTTCTAGTATGAGGAGTAATACTTCGTAGTTCTCGTAATAGCTGCTCCTTTTCTTGGAACAACAATAACCTAAAAAAAAATTATAAACAATAAATAAAAAGTATTACACGTCAATGACTGGAGGTTAACTTGGAAACTAATTCATTCTATATTATTAAAAGTTTTAAAATTTGTTCAAACTAGTACATTACACAATTTCTGAAATGACTAAGAAGCACAATAAAGTGATGTTTATTTAACTGAAATTGCTAAGATTATCACCGGTTATATTAATAAAATTGAAAATTATACCTGTCCTTATCACTTTCTGCTTGTCCTGGGGTAACTTTTTCTTCCAAATCAGCAAGCTGACCTTGTATAAACTGTATCCTTTTGCGAGCTTCGTCATATTCCAATCTCATCCTTGCCATTGTAGCTAATCTAGTGCCCATTGGTGCAAGCTACATCAAAATTGATTTGTTAATTATAAAAGAAAAAACAATACAGAGAAAAATAAATTACACTACAGAATATAGAATATGGAGTAATTATTGACCAGCACTTGTCCTAGAATAACAATATTTTTTAATTCACCCAAAAACTCCATACTCTCAAAACCTATCATCTGCTAGTTTTCTTCACCTTACTTAATAATTTCAATTATGTCTGTCCTGCATAAAGGAGGGCTGTCAGTTTGCATGGAATTAGAATTAAGAGTATAAAGGATTGTTTTATTAGATTTAGTGTGTCCTGAGGCTCTTCCTCCTAATTTCTCTGGTTGATGAGCCGAGATAAGGTGGCTCTAACTCTATGGCAATACTTCTTAGGTGTTCAGATCCTTTAGGGCCAGCAATCCTGCATACTTGACTTGTTCACTACCTGTTTCTCATCTTATCATTAAAATACCATCTCTCAGCCCTCAAACCTGTGTATCCCTTTAAACAGAACTGATCCCGTTAAAAAAAAAAATTGTTGTTATTCGCACCACCTCCTTAAATTCTCAACCCATCTCCATTCATAAAACCTCATCCCTTACTTCATTTCAAAATCTATTATTCCTCAATCTCTCTAATCATAACAAATATATATTTATAATTTATTACTATAATTAACTGATATTTTTTGTTTTTTATTTTAATTATATCCTAGGAATAAAAGTTACTTTTCATTTCATTTAAAAAATTTAAAAAACAAATTTCAAAACAAAAAACAATTTTTAAACAAGGCATTATTAAATTGTTGTGGTTGTTAATTAAATAAAATAACAATAATTATATACCTCTCCTGACAAGTCGGTTTGTGATGCTGTAGACAATTTTTCTGATGGAGGGGCTGGGGTTGTAGAGCCTATTGAATTGGGCAAAGACAAAGTACTGACATCAGGAGAACTTTCACCAAGCTGAAGTCTGGTTAGGTCATCTTTAAGTTTTGCCAAGGACCTCATCAATTCAGAACGTTCCTGTTCACCAGAAGTCAAAGATCTTTGTATTTCACGGAGCTCTGCCACCATAGCTTGAGCTTCATTGATATTGTAGCAGCCTCCATTTAATTTTTGTTCAACACTGTAAAGAATAAAATAATAGTCATATCAGAAATTTTATAAATATTTGAAAAAAAAAATATGAAGGTGGTCAGACTTCTGGTCTTCCATCACAGATAGACCCTCAATCCATAATAGTGAGAAAAATTTGAAAATAATAATAGTAAAGAGGCACAAAAATATTTTTAGGAAACCGGAAATACTCGACTTTGATGGGGTCCAATACTATCGATATATATCGCAGAAAAACTAGTCGAAATCACATATCGCAAAAGTATACTGTGACGAACATATTATTACGAATTACAAGTTAACACATACATAGCCAACCAGATATTACAAATAAAACATAGAAGAAGGTCAGAATAAATAATTTTAATAATAAGATTCAAACCTTTTTCAGTGCTTATCAAACTTTCTAAAAATAAACTCCATTTCTAAATTAAATTAAAGAGGTGAAAGCAAATCACCTAATTCTAAACCTTAGCAAACCTTGAACTTTCCCAAAAAGTAATCACCGATTCTAACTTTAATTTCACAAAAACATCTCCTAAAACATTTTAGCAAACGCAATAAAATTATTTACAATTACTATTAAATAATGCTACTTTCGAACAATAAAATAACTAATTCTGATCAAGTTACTTTGAAACAAAGTAGTAACACTCCTCACAAAGATTTTTATTACAATAAATAGACAGGTATAATTAATGTTAAAAGAGATAGCTAGTAAAAATACTTACGATGACAATGTTTCCACTCCTCGCTGAGTACAAGACATTTCTGCTCGTATTTGTTCCAATTCCCTTTTAAGTCGGGAAACCCTATTTTTCGCAAGGGCAACATCAGATTTAAGAAGGTCAGGATCATATTTGGTACTTAATGAACTTGAACTCGAGCACACTACAAAAAAAGGAAATGTATCAGAATATCAATATTTATTTTTTAAAATAGGCCCTTATGGTTATTATGCATAAGACAGTTGAGTAATCCTCATTTAACTCTTGTTTATATAATTTGCATAATTTTCAAATGCTTAATTCAATTACACAACCCTTTATACAGTTTATTTCCTGATACTTATTGAATTTATATGCATAAAATTATTAACGTTAATGTAATAAGTATCCTTTGTGCTTCTTTTTACTTCATTAAAAATATTTCATGTAAAAGGAACTAAGGATGAAAATTCATTTTTATTTTGAAACCAAATGAAAAAATTAAGGGACATTTTCAATCCACTAAGCTAGGAGAAACATTAATATGTTACTTACAACTTGTCCTTGATGTATTTAGCGTACTAAGAGCATTATTTAGATGATTATATTCTTCCTGAGCCAAACATAATCTTTGTTGTTTTACATCATAGATCTCCTTTTTGGCCTAAAATCATAAAAATATAAGACTAAAATGCAGATATAGCCAATAGTAGACTTAAAATGGTTAATAAAATATTAAATAAATAAATTTAAAAAAATACAACTACTTCAAAATAGAAATGAAAACTGAAATAAATACCTCTAATAAATCTTGAGCAGTGTGCAGATAATCCCTTAACATTGCTTCTTGTATCGCACGCCATTCCAATCTTGGATCTTCTAATTGGGTACATTCTAAAAAAATAATAACATTAATTTTAGTTTACGTTAAAATATAGCACATGGAGTTAATTTAAATCAATTTTCGACATAATATATAAAAAGAACTTCAGTAAATATAAATGATTAGAAACAAAATACTTACGCTTCACGTGGTCTATATAGTAAACACCAATATTTGGATCGTAACCTTCCTCCCATCCTAATGGCAGTTCTGTTCCAATACAATCGGCAAATGTTTGAGGTTTCGTGTACCTACAAAGAACAAAACTTAATGAAACGCCAGCATTAATAAAACTAACGCAAGTGTGTCTTTTAAAGGTAATTATAAGTCATAAGATGGTTTGCTTCTAATAGATTTAATAGTTGTTAGAATTCTAGTCACGTGGAATTAAAATAGGAAAAGACAATTTGTTGTATAAATCACTACCTTTTAATTGTTAATTTCACTATAGATTTTTTTTTCTTATATCTAACTTCTGAAAGTTTTATATATTTCAGCCTAGTGACTCGATTAATTAAATATCCATGGTGCTATAACAAAATAAATACTTGCTAAAATGGAGAGTAGTATTGAAACTATAACTAACAGAACTGGATATGCCAGAATCCTTACACAAATACTTTTGGTGATCTTGTACTCAAAAACGTATTTAATTGAGATTTATACAGTTTAAATTTACGAGAAGTCCATAATTGTGAAATAAAATTATGGCAATCAAACCATTTACCACAAATCGGCTTAAACAATTGCATAAAATATTAAATTGATGTAAATTAAATTCTTTACTTATTACAGTGTAAGAATAGAGGTCTTTATAGTATAAGAAAATCAGGAATATGCATGTCATTGACCTTTTGCCCAACTTTTCATATAATAAAAAATTATTGATCTTTTAACGAAGGGGAAAATATATTTAATGGGTGCTTAGTCCTTAGTATATCTAGGAACGATTAGTCATTAAAATCAATAAGTCCATATAGTCTGACACAAATATTTTGATGTCAATATCAGTGTTATTCAAGCATACAAGTTTGCAGTCGTGTATAGAGAATTAAAACTAATTCATGATAATAAAATAAGAAAAACTCGCAACCGTTTGTTGCTATAGTATTCATTGCAATATATTTCTATAGGTAAAAATAACAATTTACTAAATAACTATTATAAATAAGAAATAAGTTGAAACATGTCTCCCAGAAATCCTTCAATTTTTTTTTCCGCCATTTTTCATCTTCCTCCGGATTTAAGGAACCCTAAGTCAACCCCTTAGCTACTGAACATCTTATTAAAATTACCAGCCGGTCTCTACTCTTTTTAAATACTAGAAAAGTCAATGAAATCTCAATGTATCAATCATGCACGAACATTATCAACTATTTGATTCTACCCAATCCAGTTAGTTATAAATAACAAATTTATTATTATTATTATTATTATTTATTATTATTATTTATTTATTATTATTATTTATTATTTTATCCATTTCCTCTACCAGCCTATAGGTAGACTCTAGGTATTAACTCTCATCTTACTCTACTTATTCAATTATTTTAATCTTTACTATTTTATTCAATCAACCTACTTGTTCAATCAGTCCCAAGGACAGATTGTAGCATATCATGAACAGGTTTATGAGATACCATACAAAGTTAGTAGGATACAAAGGGATTCTCATGTTTTTTTAACAAAATATGCTCTTTATTTTTTGTTATGTCTGAACAAGTAGATACATTTTTGTTTATGAATTGTATTTTTGATATTTTATTGTTTCCAGATTAATTTTTATCAGTATCAGTAGGAAATCCTGATTTTAAAAAAACCTAAGCTTCTACTTAGAATCAATTTTCCCCTCTTTTTGAAAAGTAAAAGTTAATTTTTTTCAAAATGAGAAATTTCTCTTTACATATATCTAAATTCATAATTTTCATTAAAAAACTAGCACTTTATAAAACAAGAAAATATTTGTCACGTTGTATTGGCCCGTTTTAGTTGGAATTTAAAACAATTGGTTTATATTAGATTATGTTCTGGAAGGTTTTTTGTTTTATTTTTTAATTGGTAAAATATAGAAAAAATCAGAGAAAACTAGAGCAAAAAAATTATGCTTTATACAACTGTGAATTATGGTCAATTTCATCAGATTTTCTTTTAAAATCAGCTTCGTCAAAAATTAAATATAACCCAAAACCTAATATATTTTAAATTTAATAATACTTGGATAAACATAAAATTTTCTTTTCTGGAGGCATATTTCTGGGGCAAAAACTTTTGTCTTAAAACTTTTAATGATCCATAGTGAACCCAAATTCCAAGAATAATTATATTCAAAGAAATGCATTAGAACTTACATTGGTTGTTTCAATAGAGAAAATATTCTGAAGTTCATGTTGAGAAAATTTTAAATACATGCATTAAGTACTACATAACGGTATGCAGAGTTTTAAATTTCAGAGGAAATTTTACAAATCTATCAATGTTATAGTATCCAAACCCCAGAAATTATTAGCAAGGAAAGAAGGTTCGTGATAAATTCAAGCATAGAGGAGGAATCAGATTAATCAACAAGGGCTTATTATTTTTATACCATTAAAAACATAATTATAGATTTATTTAAAAAATAAATTTGAGCTTACATATAATTTACAATACAAGTATTTGATCATTTTTTACTGTAAATCTCCATTCCTCTATTACAAAAACGTTTAACGGCCAACTTTGGATATGAAAATTAAAAATATATATTTAAAGTTGAAATGAATGAATAGTATTAATCACAAATTGCAAATAAAAGAGGAGTTGTAGTAAATAAAACAAACTTTTTCCTTGTCATGTGCAACTTTTTCGGTCCTCTTATTCTCTGGAAGAGAAATTTATATCGTCTTTTGTACAAGTGAGTTATTTTTAAGATACTTGGTCCCAAAATATACATTTTAATCTATTTTATCACTTTATCTAAATATGTCATGATTAATGGTACATTTGCAGCATTCAGCGAACAAGGTATTAAGTGATACTGCATAGGACAAGACAACTAAGTGATAAAGTATGCAGCTCAATACTAATTATGTATAAAATTTTTTTTTTCAACCAAGCCAAACTTTGTAATTGATGTAGAATTACTGACAAAATGTTAAATACAATTTGCGCTCTCATCGAGTTCCTCAACACCATGTATATATTACCACACAACCAAAACAAATACTAATAATAAAATTCCTAGTACTTCCTTTTAATTAATAAACCAGAACAGTTAAATGTAATGATAACATGTGAAATTACTGACATATTGCTTTCTTTACAATTATCATTAAAATATTTGATACTAGCAACTTCAGATTAACAGAACCTAATGCCAATTACTAGTAACACAAATGATTTTTAATAGCCAATAAGCAATAGAATAAACAGTATTAGTTTAAATAAATGAGTAAAAATAAACAACAATTAAACTAATGGCTAAAAACTTGGATTACCAAAGGGGTTTTAAGTCAATTAGAAACAAAATTTCGTTATACATTGAGACAATTAGTTAACAAAACAATATAATGATTAAATTAACAATGTAATAGGATAAAATATTTGTTAGAAAATTTTAACAATAAAAAACAATGCTAAAACTTAAAATTCTCATTAAAAAAAAATTAACAGATTACAAGTTTTAAAATGACAAATTTATTTCTTATTTTTAAATTTAACTAGAAAGTAAACTAAGTAGTTTCAGTGGACTGGCTAAATCTGATAAATATTCAATTGCTAAGGTTACAAGAATTTTGTTTGTTTACATGACCACAAATTATAACCCACATGAACACAAATGACAGTTGTCATTTGATAATTGCAACCTGAAGGACTAACAAATGGAAAACTTTGGATGGAAGTTATTCATTATTGGGAACTAATGGAGAATGATAGTTATGTATAGGATAAGGAATGTTCACGAATACTCGTAACTGAGGACATTCCTTCAAATGTAAATAAATTCGATTAAATCTATATCACGTTATTCTAGATCGGATAATGACAATTTCTTAATACTGGATTAAAACAGACCACAATAAAAAAGGTAGGTGTATTCAAATTATTACAGAACTTATTTCAATAACAGATTTTTTATTCGAATAAAGGTAAATCAAAACATTTATAAAAGAGACAATATTATTAATGGAAATAATTAGTGATTTGTTTACTACACAAAATGTTCTCTTATTAATTTGAAAAAAAAATAATATCCTCTTAATTGTAGATTGGATTTTAATTAAATTTCAATAATAAAGTATGTTAGAGGAGAATTATAACAGAAAACGAAGAAAATAATCCTTAAAATGAAAATCATCCAAAAAATGTTAAGGTCACTTTTAATGTGAATAAAATGTTTATGGCTCACATGGTTTAATGTAGACAGCAGCACCATCATGAAATATTTAGAGCACTATATTTACATTGAAATATTAAAAGAGGGTTTGAAAATCGTCAATAATCAGTTATCTATAGGTGATACGCAATGTCAAGGGATATAATGAGGATTCTGTCAATCGCTAGGAGTATTCATAAAGAAATACCAGAGTAGACAACTCAAGTTACCTGTCTCTAGGATCAATCCATGTAGTTTTCTTGCTGTTGTGGTCGATAAAATAAACCTTTCCGTCATAATCCCGTCCGTAATCCCAACCTTCAGGCAATGGAATTTCTCCATTTCGTCTCCTTGGCATATTTCACTACATAAATCCATCAAAAACTACACCAACTGACACAATAGCTATTCTACTCGGCCATGATGAGGAGTATTATCAAGGGAGCCATGACATCACAAGCCCCCCTCGCAGGCAGCTCCCTCTCGTAGCAAACATTCCAACCACCACTTATCAATCTCCATTGTTATGTAAACTTACTCAGTTTATTCAAGCAGTCACCCGTTTTTTTTCTTTTTATGAATAGATAACTTAAATCTGATAAGTCTTTACGAGTCCCGGGTCGTAAAGTATAATGAGTCACCTCAACCATCCTATAGATTATGTTGTAGTGTGCAGTCATAAATTTTTTTATTAGATTCATTTATTGATATTTACAACTGTAATAATATTACAACTAAATCTGCTAATATGAACAAATGACATGAAAAAAAAATACTTATGGAGAAACTACCCATCGGTAGCACTCCAATAAAGTTGTATAGTAGAAGGTCTCGAGGCCATCTTCTTTTCAGACGCCTCGGAGGTTCATCAGGATTAGTATGGGAAGCAAGTTGAGAGACTAGCGGATTCAAGTGTGTATGAAGCTCATGGAAGGATAAGTAGGTATCTAGTTTGGGCCAAATCAGCGACATATGGGATATTAAGATCATGATGGATGAGTTTATTTGTGACATAATAAGGAGCATTGAGGATTTTACGAAGGATTTTGTATTGTAAGGATTGGATACGAGATGAATTGGATGGTTTAGTAGAGCCCCAAAGCTCAACTCCGTATTTCCAAATAGGTCTGATAACTGTCATGTAAATGAGTCTTTTGTAATTAATTGGGAGCTTAGAACGTTTGTCCAGTAAATGTTGAAGTAGGCGAAAACGTCGAGCAGTTTCTTGTCTTTTCATTCTTGTATGACAGTCATAAATAACGCCAAATTAAGTGAAGACTAATTATATACATTTTTATAACATCCCATACTTATATTGTTAAATTTTTACATCTCTACCTGTCATTGAACGAGATTCCTATCCATTACTTTCTACATATTTCTGCTGTATTTATTATTTGTCACCATATTTTGTATCATTTTTCATACATTTTACTTATTTAATACTCTAATAGTCTATTAGCATACATTTTATATTTTATCTGTAATTAAACTAGGTTTTCCATACTCTAATATTTATACTTTTTCATTTTGTATCTTTCGGTTTACCTTCTCATTTTTCTTTCTCTTTGTTTTTTGTTTACATTATCACCCTTCTGTGCATTTATTCTGTAATTTTTTTATTCATTATCCTTAATAATATACCCATCACTATTTTTTACTTTTCTATTACTCTATACGTTATTATATTCTTGGTACTGTAATGATTTTTTATTGTTATTTTGTTTTGTTTGTTTCTTCTCTCATAGCCCTGAAGATGATCTACAAAGTAAGTCGAAACGTGGGCACAAATAAAAAATAAGTCTTCACTTATTTGGTGTTTATTTATGACTGCACCCCCCAACTATTTCCGACCTCCATATAAATATTTTTGTTTTGAAGAGAAAAGATTTCTCCAGGGCCGGGATCAAATCTTTTCTCTTCAAAATAAAAATATTTAAAAATTATAACAATTAATAAAAATTAAATTAAAATAAGTTAAATTTTATAATTTTACTGAATAAAAACTTCTGTAATTATTCCGCAGATTGTCGCTTCGAGTTCAGCAGGACAACAAATTTTAACTGTTTATTCGTTTCATTTTTAATATTTTCCAAAATGAGCTTTAGTATGGAAAAGAGAATGTGATTATGGGTCATGAGTAGATTTTGGTAATTATTTCATCGAGAAATAAAAGTGTTAACTAACGTTTCGAAGTATCTTTGTTCGTTTCTTGGTAAAAAGATTACTAAAACTTACACATTTCCCATAATTAAATTCTCTTGTCAACACTAAAGCTCATGATAATTTGTATTTTTTTCAAATATTAAAAGGAAAACGAATTGGCAGAATATTTAAAATAAAACCGATAAACAGTTAAAACTTATAACTCAACTCAAAGCGACAATCTGCGGAACTGATACCATTATTTTTTTTAGCTTACATTTAAAAAAAATAATTATTTTCATACCTTAGAATGATAAATCGCACTTTAAAAGATCGACGATTTTTTAGTTAAGACTTAGTAGTCAGTAGCAATTGTATTGGTTGAAGATTTTTAATTCAGGAATGACATATCTGATTATACATTTCTAACAAGTATTTTTTTTTATAATAAAGTTATATTCTAAGTTGTATCTTGAAAATCCTTCGTTACGCCGTCCTTCGAAAGGGAGTTAAACGGGGGTCCCGAGCCTGTACGATGTCAGGTTCTCGTTAAAAATCCCTATCCTAATTAAACCTGGATAGGCAAAATTTAGAGCTCCCACTGTAGCATCGTCCGATTAGCCATAGCAGCAAAAAGTGGCGTTAAATAAACAAACAACAACAAAGTTGTATCTTGTTACTAATTATATAAGTTAAAATAAAAATGTTTCAATCTTTTAAACATTTTATAATGATCAATAAAATAATTTTGATATCATTACAATAGGAATGCCGTTTTACCAATATCCAATTTTTTTTTAAATTCACATGGAACTTTCAAATACTGCTATTGAAATTTTTTTTTTTAATTAATGACGTTTTTCTTTTGAAGGATCGATATAATATTTTTTTTTAAATATATATCACACAACGCAACAAAATTTTCTTAATTATGTAGTTTTTTCTAATAGCGTTTAATTCAAAGCGTTAGTTTAAAAATAAAAATGAATTTCTTAAAAATGAAAATATTTAATCAATTTAACTTTAGACATTCATACGCTATTTAATAAATAGATTTATTAAATGAAAAAGATTTATATGTCGGTCTTTTTTTATATCCTTAATTTTCCAGACCGGCTCTTCCTAGCCTTACATGTTTTTTTTTAAATAATGAATTTTAAACTTTAGACCCCCCCCCCCCTAGCTGTACATTATCAGCTTATTTGCAAGAGAAGTTATAAATATATAATAGGTTTTTTCACATAAAATAATTATAATGTAATAACAAACAGAACTATAGTATTATAAAACAGAAAACTATAAGGAGACAGGATTATATCACAATTTGTTAAAACGAGAAAGGTAATAGAGTTCACAGAATATCTTTCAAGAGTCTCGGTTTTAGTCTTGGGGATGAAATAGGTTCGCCTATGTTGAATGCTACAGCTCCTTTGACTGCTGGTAATCCGGTCTTAAATCTGGTGTAAAACTTTTTAATGAATTCTTCAATCATCTCTAGTTTTAGCTCTCGGTGGAGTTGACTGTTACGTACAAACCAAGGCGCGTTTACTGCGATTCGTAGGATTTTATTTTGGAAGGTTTGCAATTTTTTTTGCTTAGTTGTTGACACTGCACCCCACACTTCACAACCGTACATTAGTAGAGGTCTAAGAATTGTTTTATAAATTAATAAAGCTGTTTCTGGTTTTAATCTAGATTTTCTTTTAATTATCGGATAAAGTAGAGCTAATCGTGCGTAGGCCTATAAGTTAGTCAATAAATAAATTAAACTACCATATGGACGTCTGTTACTAAAATGACAAAGCTGACATTCATATGTTAGTTGACAAATGAGCTATCCTTTGAGCTGTATTATAAGAATCCAATTGGGACAATAATAAAAATTGCGAGAGGCGAATTATTGATAATAAATATATATTTCAATGAATTAATATTTAGAAAAGTAATAAGGTATTAGGATATTACATTTTTATTTTTTTAATAAAGAAAACTTATATTATTAGTCAATGTTTCTATTGAGGGCTATAGAAATACGGACTATAAAGTACTCTAATGCAATCTTCCGTGGAGAGAATAAATTAAATGACTTAGCACGTGATACATTTCAAGGGTGTACTTGTGACCAAAACTGTTCCGAACTGTAAACTGTACCGAGTTGTAGTGGTGACACGAAGATACTTGTGTTCATTGCGTGGTAGAGGCAGTATTTTTACTTGGACAACGGTTGTCCTAGATCATACTCTACGGTCAGGTTTACCCCCTATTTTGGGCACCCACTTTATAGTGGATGGGTGAGCCCCAAGATAGTTCCAGACCCCAACCGATCCATCCCCACCCGTTAACAAACATCTGCCACAGCCGGATTTGAACCTGGGATCTCCGACACGCGATTAATTTTTCTCGTTTCTAATTCAACTTTTTTTTTTAGATCGAGTTATCTGGAGCTACAACATCGACCCAATAGAAAAAAAATCGCAGATGTAACATCAACACAAACATTAACATTCTATGAAGATTTTTCCAAAAAAAAAATCAAGAGCCCAAGAATTGAGAGAAAACAAATTGGCGGCTAGCTGGAAGTGAGGTGGACTGCAACATAATTAAGGCGATCCCTCCAAATGGAACATTAAAGTGGACCTTCTCTTGTACTTGGAGTGAAGGCGGTTTCATTTGACCATCACTCAACTCCACTGTACCTTATTTAACATAAGGTTAGTAGTGATTTATAGTCACGCAAACACATATTATTGGAGGTTCTACAATAGTAAGGGCGTTAAATAATTAGTCTTAACGCCTTCTCCAAAAATGTATAAAATAAAAGTGGTAATTTTATGTTTACAAAAATCATGATTCCACTAAAAATGTTTTTACTCTTTTAATTCACATTTATAAGTATTTTGTTTAAACTTAAAACTAGACACCTCCTGCGGATAGAACCTAGCAGAATTGCTAGCGGCCTACCGAGCCAAAGTGGAGGAGAAACGAGGAAGAGGACGAAGTGGGAAAGAGGTGAAGAAGGATTTCGAGAAGATTATACTCCACTGGAATGAAAGAACGCAATTAGTGGAGGACACTGTACAGAATTCTTCCTCACACTGCACAGGCGGTTAAGAGGACAGAATATGATGATGATGAAGTTTCATTGAACATGATTAATTGCTGAAAGATTAACATTACTTATTTTATCCATAAAAGTGAGAAAACACTCAAAAAGAAACATGCATTATAAACACGCAATAGGAAAAATCCCCAAAACAAAGCCTGAAAAAGATGTGATTTTTTTTATTTTTTATGATATTGTAATTGTAATTAACAAGGGTTGATCACGATGAGACCACAATGGCGTTGGAGGACCGACTTGTTCTTGCTGAGAGTGCCTCATCTTCATATTCCTACATTTAGGTACATAGGCACGAATGGTCCACTTCTCTCCAAATAGCATATCTTATTTAAACTTGAATTTTTACAGCAGCATTTACTGTGAACTCTCTTAGTTTTGTACAGTGATGAGATAAGCTTTATAATTTCAATCCTAAGTTCTGCAGATGATTGGATAAATGTGCCAAGACACATTACGTATGGGAATTTGCTGTCTGCAACATTTTCTCCACGAATGACATTAGTTGGGTTAGCAAAAATTTGGAATCCCATACAAAGATAAAAACTGTTAATGTCGACATATTTCCTTTATCTCCAATATAAAGCGAGACTACATACCGCTACCAAAGTCAATGGCTAATTCCAAAGTATGTATGAAAACAATTATTAATCTTCTACTTCTTGTTACTAGAAGTCTTGGTAGATCTCAATGGTAGTTCTAATATAATAGTAATTTTAGTAGAGTTTAATCCGATTGAGTCTTATGAAATGTGCTCAAGAGATACATCAATGCTAAGAAACCGTGCACCAACGATACAAACGCTGAGAATAGAACATTCATCAATAGGGCATCGTTCATGCCAACTAATCAATGCCGATACAACTAACAGAAGGTGTTTTCAGAAACTACTTCTGTAAATTTTAAGTTTATTCAACATTGGTCTGACAGTCTCTACGGGATGAAATGAATCTAAAGAATGCATATAAAATGATTAGCAACTTTAGAAGGTTTTTTCCTTAAGTGTTATCATTAAGATAGCTCTCAATTACAAATGCAACAAGTTTCCACGGGTAATAAGAGGAGCCAATGTCTGGAAGAGGGACCTAAATGCACAGCAGTATCCTGTATTAAAGAAATAGATATAGGTTTCCAGAATGAAGCTAAAAGAGACCTTGGTGGGGAAAATTACTTTTATACAGATCTTCGAAAACTGGAGTTCGAATATTCCAGAGAGAAGAAGGAAAATTCAGCAAATCCTAGATTCAATCAAACATCCAAAACGTTTTAAGCACGAACTTCAACTGAGGCAATGTTTAATTTTATGCAGTTCTTAATATTCCATTCAGTAACGGAGTGTCCCGTAATAGGAATATAATAACAAAAAACATTAAATCATTTATGACTGAAGGATTTTAAAAGTGCTAGGTTATTGTGAAAAAATAACGCTTTCACAGCAGAAATAGTTCTTACCAGATCGCTAAGAGAAGAATAATAGCCAATTCTAAGGTTCAAGCCATTTAAACAATCAAATAAACAAAATATTAGAAATGATTGAGGTAGTGGCACCATTTGCAGCATCCATTTCACACCTCTTTGCTCCACCCAGCTGTATTTGTAACCTACTCCGCACTCCGGTCTTAGAATCTTCAGATATAGACTACAATTTAGAAATATTAAAAAACGAACTAGATGAAGAAAATTTAAACTGATATATTTTTATTTTGAAGAGAAAACATTTGTCGAATCTTCCCCGGGATTTCTTCTCGGCCAGGACAAATCTTTTCTCTTCAAAATAAAAATATTTAAATAATCACCATCAAATACAAATAAATAAATTTAAACTAATATAATTAGATCCACTGGCAAAGCTCAATGTCATCAATAAGAACACATTTATGATAGTGGTTTAAACTTAACTTCAATAAACCAAGGATCACTAATTTGCTAAAGTTGAAATTAATTAAACAAAGAAACGTTCTGAAAACTGTTGGTGGATGTAATTTCACTTCATCCTCGGCTACAATCTCAAATCATATCTTATAGGAAATATTATAATTGTACAACATTGTTTTCTAGAGTTTTCCAGTGATATTTTATTGGGAATCGATGCTGTTAAGAAATGTAAGTTGAATCAAATTGAAAATTTATAAACATTACAACGCACCCAACAAGAACAGGCTCTATCCGGCAATAATTTAAATTTTCTGATGATTCTGGCGGTCCTTCGTAAGCACGACTTTTTTTCCTACTTCAAGGATATAGTTACGTTCATACATAAATGGCTCTAAACCCCGCAGCATATAATTAGCAAGCCCCAATCCATTGAGGTTTCCTCTAAAATCAATCCTATGCTGGAAATTATGAATGTTAACACTATGACTTTTCTAAGGCGATAGATCTGCTTCAGCTCTTCACAGAGCTGTTGAGATATTTTATTATCCTAGCTCCAACAACTTTAAGTATACCTGATGAATACATCCTCTAAGAAGACCTGGAAGCAGCTATAAAATGCAACCCTCCCCATCTAAATGGAACTAAGCAATGGATGAATTGCCTCGGTGAATCCAGGTTTAAGTCAGCTCTGGAGGGAATAGACTATCGGCATTTGATATCAGTAGACTCCAAGCGGGGCCCCTTTACGTAAGATCGGCAATTTCAATTCACCATCGTCTGATTCAAGTTTATAGTCTGATCGGCCTACCGCACGGAGAGAATACAACCGCCAAAGAAATAAGCACCAGCTTATGAGATGGATATGCATATAGCAACCATGCGTCAATATTATCTAGCTATAAATCTCGAAACAGAAAACACTGAGAATACAAATAAGTGAAAAGATTGGCTAAAAGAATTATTCCTCTTAATCACGGTTTCGCTCAACGAACCAGATTCTTTCTCAGGTTAGAAAGATTCTTGTAAATTCTTACATAATGAAGCACCAAAACTTAAAATTCTAACGAGGTCTTGAAATAAAAATATGATACAAGTGAATTGTTTGTAAAAGAGTTCGGAAAGCCTCTGAAAACATGCCTCTCATCGGCTAACATTATTAACACCCCAGCCATTAGTTACCCCTTGCTCCTTTATTATTATTATCAAAAGAATACAGTCACACGAATGATCGTGAAGACGATTAAATTATTTCAAAAGCTTGTAAATTATCTACGCAAATAATATGCAAAATAATTGGTGAGCATAATAATGCCTGGCTGATTCTTGCAAACGAATTTGTCCGTGACCATTCATAGTTTCACTAATTTTTCAACATTATACCTACCATTAGGTAAGGGACATAATATTTCTCCTCTTGTAGCTGATAACTAATCTTTAGTTGCAGATGACCGTAAAGTAGCACACCGGCATAAGATAAGCAGTTTACGATTTAATAATAAACGTGCCAAGAATCGATCCGTTACTTTTAAGGATGGTTATTTGTTTATAAGAAAAATGAAAATAAATTGAAACGTAAAAAACTTGGTCCCGTTTGATTAAAAATAGTCCAACCGTGTAAACACTAATTAGAAGAATACTTCTTGTTGCGACATAAGTCGACAACATTCGGTGTAAAGCACCTTACATGGTAAATATACAGTGAGTCATTATCATTCAATTAATATATTGACCGTATAAAGGGGGTATTATAACAATAATATTAACATACGTGATATTTATAGCGCGTTAAACAATATCGTTTCAATAATATTGAGCGTGTAAGGCGGGCTTTAAAAGGGCGTGTGTGTGTGACTCACATAGGGCGGGGTCGTTTTAGTTTTATTGTCCCTAAAAACTAACATATTAACAATTAAAATAAAATTATTATAGTTTTAAAATTTATGAAAAAAATGATAAGTAATGTTTTATTTCTATTATTAGAACAAAATTGTTTGAAAACTTGGGCATAAACACGTATCAATACAGTAGCTGATTATGTTGATTTATTCTTATTTATTATGAAAAATAATTGATTTTTAACGAAAATTTAATTCTCAATTTAAAATTTCGTTGCAGCAAATGTAGAAATAACAATATAACAATTGAGAAGTAGAAATGAGTTGTAAAATGAGCATTATCCTCAAAACCAGCTACAGTGAATTTGCATTACAAGTAACAAAATATTGTTTTGTTATACTATAAATTTTATTTTAAAAAGTTGGGAAACTTAAAATTTTTTGAATAATTACCTTTTTCATTAATATATTTATTGGATGTACTTTTTTTTTAGTGATGAATTCGATATTAATGTAATTCAATATGGCTACACTGAAGCAACGGTTTGGATAGGTGTTTGCAGTGACGCTTCTGGTCTTTAGATGAGAGTTTTATGAATAGGATATGGTCCATTGTTATCAACATGGGCTGTGCCATTAGTTCATCAGGAGAAAAAGAAGCAGTTGAACGATCCAAGAAGATAGACAAGGATTTGAGAGCCGATGGAGAACGTGCAGCGAGAGAAGTCAAGCTTCTCTTACTCGGTAAATCTGTTTGACATTTATTAATGTTATTGCATCTTAAGTTGGCTGTTAGGGTATACCGGCATTGTTTATTTTTTTAAAAGTCTTTCCCCGATGTTTTTTATGTTTCATTTAATGTACTTCTTGTTCTAATATTATTGAAGTGTTCTCTATTTGTCTGGTATCCTGATAGGTTGTATGAACATAATTGGTTATCATGTTTTGTTGCTTGACAACCCTACAGTGTTCTCTTTTTGAAGTAAATATAACGTTATTTTGATATATACATGTTTTCATACTTAATCTGATGTACTTTTGTTGGGAACTTAACATATTTTAGGGTTTGTTTATGTTTTGGGTTGTTCTGAAGAACATACCAAGTACATTACACATTCGATATATCGCAATACATAGCCACTCTTAATCTATTTTAATCTGATTAATGAAGTTTAATTGCAATAATATACTTATTATATTAAAACTTGTAGATTATTTTAATAATTATAATGTTCGTCATGTAATTGCTAATTGCACATTTAATCTATCTGCTAGATGTATAACTGATATAAAGCAATTCAATTGAATACCTAAACATTATAAGTAATGTAAAGTAACTCATGTATTCGAAGGATTTTAATATTTATTATTATAAATATTTATTCGTGATTTTATTTACCAATGTTTAACCTAAACATTGAGTTAAATAACTTATGGTCAAACGTGTCACATTTACTTTTCTCCCTAAAATTAACTGTTTGTGGAGTCCTAATTTTCAAATTAATATATATTGTTTTCGTGTTAGAATTATAATTTTATTTTTTGTGAATCTTTTCTCATTATGGATAAAATATTTATTTATCCTGAAGAATCCTAGTTATTATTCATAAATGTTTGTCCCCAACTTTGTCAAAACAAGACTAGAATAATACAATTCAATTGTGTTTGATGATTTTATGGTTTCTTTTTTTGCTTCCATTTTTATATTAGATTATGCATCACATAGCCTATTATGAGGAAGATATACAACATATACCCCTTTGCATGTTGTTTACGTTATAGTATATTGTACATTTCACCTAGATGTCTAAATTTGAATTATTTTAATGCTTTATCATCTTAATCAATGTAAATTGTACTTGATTTTCTGAATTTAAATTTTTGTATTTTAAAATACAAAAGTACGCTTGTTGACTTGTTTCTCTAATGTGTAATGATAAACCATAATTGTTTAGTTTTGTTGTTTTATTCTTATATCTCGAAAAGATCTCTTGAATCTATAACAAAAAAATCTTATGTAGAATAGTTACTAAACTTTTCACTTTAGTAGAAAACTACTGGAAGCTGACCTGCATTTTATTGCAGACTATCTGCTTAGATAGAATTTTACTCGGAACTTTTTTTTTTTATTCACTTATCATATATACAACATTATTTGAAAATTATGCACGTATTCATTTTTTGAATATATGATAATTTGATGTAGATATTTATAGTATGTTACTATCATAGAAAATATATATGTATATTTTTTTTCTTTAGGAGCGGGCGAGTCAGGGAAGAGTACCATAGTAAAGCAAATGAAAATAATTCATGAAACTGGTTACTCTAAAGAAGAATGTGAGCAGTACAGACCAGTTGTTTACAGCAACACTATTCAAAGCCTTATGGCAATTATTCGTGCCATGGGACAGTTGCGAATAGACTTTGCTGATTGTACAAAAGCGGTAAGATTTTATTTTTATGTATGTCCGTATTAGTTATTTTAAAATTTAGTTTGCCTACTAACTATACTTTATTACTATAATTTAGTAAGTGTCAATCTTTCAGGTTTTCATTAAATTTTAACCAAAATGGTCATCCTTAGGTAATGAAAGCCGTTGTTTTTTGCCAAGGCATTAATCCTTCTCTTATTAAAGGTTAAATTATAATTAAATGGGGTCGTTGACAATATGTGAAATGAAATAATGGATTTCTTGGTTATTAATTTCATTTTTTTAATCTGATATTTGACAGTAATTTTCGTTAAAACTAATTGAGCTTTCTGTTTATTATTATCTGTTTATTCTGTTTATCAGCATCTTATTCAATAATTGGAATGATGTGATTTTCTACTATATAAGATGCACATTTGACTATTGAACCGGAAATAGTTAATGGATTTTTAATCTTGAATGCCAAGAAGTTTTTCACTAAACAATTGTGAAAAACTCGTAATAAAATTTGTATCACTACAACCCATGAAGAGTATTGGGTTTAGAACATAATAGTAACAGTACTGTGTCTAAGCCTATGGTTGCGCAAGGAGATAACTTGACAAAGATCACGCTCATTCGAATTTTTTTCCAATTGAGGATTTAAATTTTTAGAGACTAGGTGAGCTCTAGGACCAGCTACAGCCGTTCTCAAACTCGGAACCTAGAGATCACTAACTCAGCACCCTGCTTACTTAGCAACACTTTTCCCCTAAATTAGCGGTTTAAAGTAGAAATGTGCAATACAGTTTCTTGGCACATACAAAGTATGAGATATCGAACTTTAAGGGTAAACAAAAACTATTTTATTGTTTAATCCATACTTATTCTGATCCACAAAAAGGAGGTGAGGACATATAATAACTATCACAGAATCACTCTCTTACCTGCTTACTTAAACTATTCTTGTTAATCTTAACTAGTCAAATTATAGAATGGGCCAAGGAAAACTATCAGAGCTTGCCTATGTGGTTTTGGACAAAATCAGTTTAATTATTGATAAAATATTTTTCCTATGCAAAATAAAAAATAAAAAAATAGAATACAATGGGGTAGTTCACCTGCATTATATTGATTCCAAAAAGGATGCTATATTAAACTGAAACATTAAAAAAAAATAGAATTACATTGCAATTGGGAAAAACCACAATACAAAGCCTTATGTTTCAAATCCAGTAATACACCCACTTACCAGTCGACGTTTCGCCACTGATAAGTGATAATTGGTTTTTCCCAATTGCATTATAATAAATAATAGTGTTTCTTTTTGAGTTTTTGGCTCTATTTTAGTAAAAAATAGAATTGTAAATAGTAAAGGGAGAAGGTTAATTTTTGCTTGAGTTTAAAAAAAAGTCTAACAAAGAGCTTTATAATAAGTAGCTTTATTGCTAAAGGTAAATACAAAAATTAAAATTTTTAATAAATATTTGAATACGATCTATCTCAAATATTGATTCATGAAACATGCTCCGGACTTTTTCCAGGTTTTTAGATTATTGATGCAATGTTTCTTCTATGCTAGGAAGTTTCTTCATTTTTGTTTTTATAAAATCGATTAACACGGATCAATCTCTATGCCTACCTGTTCTGTGTCTTTTGGATGAATTATCTGAAAAAAAGATTTACTCCTCTCCTGGAGAGAAAAAAAACAATAACTGATATTTTTAAAATTTTATTAAAATAATTAAACCATTAAAAATTAGCATTATTTTAAATGCCTTCTTGGAAATGATAATTTAATATTGCATTTTGTAATATTTTTAGGACTATGCTAGACAATTTTTTACTCTTGCCAGTGCTGCGGAAGAAGGGGAATTGACCCCAGAACTGGTACAATTAATGAAAAGACTTTGGCAAGATCCAGGTGTAGAGCTTTGTTTTTCAAGATCTCGTGAATATCAGCTGAATGATTCTGCTGCTTATTATTTGAATTCATTAGATCGTATTTCACAACCCAATTATGTGCCTACCCAACAAGATGTCCTTCGAACAAGAGTGAAAACTACTGGAATAATTGAAACACATTTTACATTTAAAGGTCTTCATTTCAAGTAAGTATTGTGTAATTTGATTTAAATTAATTTTATTTGCTACTATTTTTTTTTTTTATCGTAGTGCTTTCAAAGGACAATTGGTAAATTATAATAGGGTTATTTATCTTACTGACTATATGAAATGACAAATTAATTGTTATTTTTCTCATAATTGCTACATAATCTTCACTATCGCTGTGCTATTTATAGATGAAGATATGATCAATTTATTTTT
Organism: Arma custos; assembly: GCA_037127475.1. NCBI lineage: Eukaryota > Metazoa > Arthropoda > Insecta > Hemiptera > Pentatomidae > Arma > Arma custos. The sequence continues at coordinate 48,797,353 of CM073761.1, forward strand.
GTGTACAAAAATCTGGTGATTCCCAGATGCTTTTGCGTTTGAAGAAACACTGCTCATTACTTTTAATGGTGGTTATGGCAGCAAAATTAACTAGTCATCCACCTTTGTCATTGGTTTGGTCATGGAGACTCTGCTTCTTCATCGTTGGCCCTTTTTTTGTCATTATCATATGAGCATCCATTGCCTATCATTTCTAACTGCTTTTATAAAACCTCTTTTTCTTCCTTTTCCTTATATATTTACCACTGCTTCAGCTCAATGTCTTCCTGCAGAAATCTATTAAATTAATAAATCAATTAATAATATTTGCATTGGCTCAATAACAGAGTTATTCCCTAGAATAAAGACATCTGTGTTTTCATCTGGTTGTGATGTTCACCTTTCTTTAGTTTATTGTGTAATTTGTGCTACCTGCTCTTCTATGATGTTTTTCTTTAACTCCCATATCATCCACTAGTTTATAGCATTAAGCTATGGAGTTACATATCTATCTTGATGCTGCTTTGTGGCTTTATGAGTCACCAAAAAAATGTTGGTCAAGATTCGTGATCCATTGATAGCAAAAAATATTTGGTTAAAATCAATGAACCAAATATTGATGTATGATATCAATGTATGATTGAGCTCTCTCTTCCTCTTTTATTTTTATTATATATTCAACAGTTGCTGACTTGAGCTCCTCTAATCCTGAAGATTTCCATAATAGATTTTCCTAAGCGAAGGTTAATGTAATAAAAAAGTATATTTGATTCATTGCTTATTTTATGTTAATTTGCTTCAATTTATTCCTGATATAAAATGTGATTCTAATAATTTAATTATTAATTACATCTTTAATACCTGCAGCTTTTTTCTTTTTAGCGTTTCATTGTTAAGGAGTTAAAAAGGTAAGGAGGAATTAAGGTTCAAAATATATTTGTGATTGTTTTATATTATAGCATGTCAATTTTAAGAAATTTGTGAATTTAAACTATATGACTTCTTATCTTTTCTCAATTTTGGCGTACTTTGTACTAAGGGAATCAATTCATTATGACCACAACATTATTATTTTAAAAATTCATCATTATATTTTTTATTACTATCTTGTATTTTCCATTTTCTTTAAAAATCTGCAATTTCGATATAATGGCTATTAGAGGGGGACCATCCCGCTTCCCTCCAGAAAATTAGTATTAATAAAAAAATGTTTAGTATTAAGTAAGTTCTTATTTAGTTCATTATTTCATTTGTCTTATATGTGTTCAATTTATAAATCATATGTTTTGATTTCAGAATGTTTGATGTTGGTGGACAGCGATCTGAAAGAAAGAAATGGATTCACTGTTTTGAAGGAGTTACAGCTATAATTTTCTGTGTTGCATTATCAGGTACGTTTTTTGCAAATATTTATTTATATGGTCTGACTTAATAAAATCAGAAAATAAATCTGTGTTTAAAGTTATATTATACAGTAGAATCCCGATAATTCATATGGTCAAGGGACTGATGATTTAGTACGAATTATCAGGAGTACACAATAAAAAAAATTAAAAAACGTATTAATGCAAACATGTATGTATTAAGAAATATGTACAATGTGGTATGAATAAAAACAACGAAATTAACACTTCTTTACAATAAACAATTAATACAATATGTACAATTAAATAAACACCAATCAAACATTTGTTCGAAAAAAATCTGTATTTTTTTTTTTTTTTAACAACCCTTACAGACGTGTATTGTCAATTGTTTCGTCAAGAGTGTGCAGAGCAAAAAATACCTCATCAACTTCTGATTTTGCTGAAAAATGGCGCATATTGTTGACGTATTCTTTTGCAACTTTAGCTGTAATTGTTGGTACATCATCTTCTTCATCTCTCTCCCTCTTCACCATCAATGTCCTCAGATGGGGCTAAAATTTCTTCGTCGATTAACATCCCCGATACTGCTAGGCCATTTTCAAAATGTACGAAGTCTTTGAATGATTTTCTTCATTTTGTGTAAGGCGATTCCATTCCAAATGACATTTAACATCTTGCTCAGCATCTTCTTTAAACGGAAGTTTCGCTTTGGTAAGCCCATACGCTTGATTTTATGTTTTTAAAACATCTTGGTTTGATCGACTTACCTATCATTAGCGGTTTTAATTTCTCCGATCCGTCCATATTGGCTGCCAACAGTATGGTTACATGTTCTTTACTGCTTTTTCCACCTTGGCACTTTTCTTACTTAAACACACGGAACGATCGGGGAGACATTTATAGAATTGGCCCGTTTCGTCGGCATTGAATATGTTCTTTGGCTCGTAAGGTTCAGTTATTTTTCCCAATTCATCATTCCACTCAGAACAAACCTTGCCTAACACTAAGCTTCTTATATTTTATGTTTGGTCTTTTTTTGAATCTATCGAACCATCCATCACGAAAGTCTTCAATTCCCATTTTTTCTGCGAAAACTCGGGTTGTTTCCCTTAAAATATTTCCTCCAACTGGTACATTTGAATTCCTTGCTTGTTCGAACCACTTTTTTAAGTTCTCTTCAAGTCGTGGGTAATCACTAGTGTTAAAGCGTTTTACTTTGCTGTTCGATGTCTGGGAAGTGATTTTGTCCTTGTTCTTCAGGATTGATGTGATCGTTAAACGAGGGAAGTTGAAACGCTTGGATACGTCAATTTGCTTACAGCAATTGGTCACGGCGTTTATGATTAGTTGTTTCTCTTTAATAGAGAAGCTGATGTATTTCGGAGGCATGATTACTTGTCACAACGGTTACAAAAACGAGACTTAATTGTTAATAAAAGTGTGATTGTACGAAAAGCTTAATAAAATTCCTAGAAGTTCCCCTCCTACTCCCCTTCATTGAGTGAAAACAGTACTAATTACTTTTGAGATTTCTTAGAAAACTTGTCTCTCTCTCTGGCTCTCCCGTAAAAACAATAGGATCCATTGTGCCTCTATAAAAACAATACAAGTTGTGTGGTTTCCTAGAAAACATTTATTCTCACTCTGCTCCTTGGCCTTTCCTCTGATTTGTTCTCTCTCCCCCTTTTGAAAACAGTACTAATTACCGAGATTTTAAATCTGGAAATACGAATTATAAGAAGTTATAAGTGACCTCGAGCTTAAAAATAATACGAATTACCGACGGGTCTGAAATGCATTGTTTTTATACCATTTATCGGGATTTTCTCTGGGGTCCAGCAAATTTGTACGAATTAGCCAGAAATACGAATAATCGGGATACGAAATATCAGGATTCCACTGTATTACCTTTTTTTTGGATCAATAAAAGTTACTTCTGAATTTCTTATTAAATATTTAAACTGAAATTTAAGTTTTTCCTTGTGTGTGTCATTTGGCTTCCATTCTTGGGTATTTCTTCTTCAATATCTATTTCATCATAGTATAGTACACATTTATTTGTTCATAAAGTTTTCTTAGAGAAGTACAACCATTTCACTCTTATTTTTTCATGTCAATCTAAGTAATCTTTACCCACTTTTTATTGGCTATAGAATCTCACATTTACCTAATCCTTTACCTTGACTCTTTCATTTGTCTTTCCTTAACCTGACATACTTAAAGCAGGTTTTTTTTTGTGTGTTCATCCACTGTAGTTTAGAACTATTGAGCTAGTTTATTCGAACAATCATTTTTGTTTATTATAATAATAAGGTAGGAAGTTTTCCCATAATACTTCTTTACCGTGATGTACTTCAATAAAATGTAGCATAACTTTAGTCTTTAATCTACTGCTTATTTTAAACTAAGGGACTGTTATGCTGTAACGTCCAAACAGGCTAGGAGTATGCTCATTTCTTATGTGACTAAAAACCCACAAGGCTTCAAATGCAGTGACATAATTTTATAATGTTACTGTTACTACTGTGAACAAAAAGTAAGTTGAAATTGTCATTTAAAACTCCCAGGCATTAGGAAGGCAGGTAAATTTTTTTTTCTAGGTTGGCAGGGCTGTCTATAACATTTGCCAAGCGTCTGTTTGTCAAAAGGTTTGATTATCTCCGAGTTACACGTGTTTTTGTAACCAACCAAAAGTGAATTTTTCAATTTTTACAATGGGTGATTTTGTTGAGCAAAGAACTTGCGTCAAATTTTGTTAGCGGTAAAACCCATTTATAAGTGGTACGAGTCCAAAGCGGGCCGAGAACGCGTTGAAGACGAACCGTGCTCTGGACGCCCATTGATGTTTACCGACGAGGGCCATGTCCAAAAAATCAAAGATTTGGGGCTTGAAAATTGTCGATTGAGCGTTATGCGTTATTTGCGTGAAGCTGTTCGTCTGAAACGGTCGGAATTATGGGCGAACAACGATTGGTTCCTTAATCACGATAATGCACCGGTTCACAGTGCGTTGGTTCTTCGCCACTTTTTTGCCAAAAACTCGATTCATATCTTTCCGCAACCACCGTATTCGCCTGATTTGGCTCCATACGACTTCTGGCTATTCAGCAAACTCAAAAGGCCAATGCGGGGTCGCCGTTTTGTCTCAATTGAGGAGATAAAAACTGAATCAAAGAAGGTCTTGAAGGCTATACCGAAAAAAAACTATTCCGACTGGACTGGAAAAAAGCAGAAAAAGTGTGTTTTATCGGACGGGGATTACTTTGAAGGGGATGAAATTGATTTGGAAGAATAAATAAAGAATTTACATTTTATAAACAAATTCACCTTACTTTTTGATCACAGTAGTATGTTGTAGTATTCAAATGTAATATAGTACGGTGTATAATATACCTTAAGAACCATAAATAATATAATAGCTATGAGGGGGGGGGGTGAAACAGTCTTTCAAAACTTAAATTCTAGTGTCTTAACTTTTCTTCAGGTTTTGAAAAGTTATCAATACCAGATAATAACTGCTAGGAGGCCATTTACGGCATTTTTTTTTTATAGAAATAAGTTCCAATGGTTTAATGAAATCTAATTATAAATTATTTTATATTAAAGGTTACGATCTTGTGCTTGCTGAAGATGAAGAAATGAATAGAATGATTGAGTCGATGAAACTTTTTGATTCCATTTGCAACAGTAAATGGTTTGTGGAAACATCAATTATATTATTCCTTAACAAGAAAGATCTGTTTGAAGAAAAAATAACTAAAAGTCCATTGACAATATGTTTTCCTGAATATACTGGTGAGTACTAAGATGTTACTTTATATTCATATATTTGCACATTTGTGTTGAATGCATAATTAAATAATTTAAACTATGTTATAAAATTGTGAGCTGTTTAATTAAGAAATTTAAATTAATATACCCTAGGTTTTAGTTAAATCCTTATGGATATCATTCCTTTTAAAACATTTACCTTTTTATTCTCAGTGTTTTTAATCTATGATAGATGCTTAGTCTAAATAGTGGTCAATAGATATACTTATTGATGGTATATTTCTTGTAATTTGATTGTTTTTGCCTTTAGGTTCTAATACTTATGAAGAAGCTGCAGCATATATTCAAATGAAGTTTGAAAATTTAAACAAAAGGAAAGATCAAAAAGAAATATACACGCATTTCACTTGTGCTACAGATACACATAATATACAATTTGTTTTTGATGCTGTCACAGATGTGATTATAAAGAATAATTTAAAAGATTGTGGTCTATTTTAGGCTATGGTTTCTCTTACATTAAATTTATACTGCCATTTGGAAATTCCATTATCCAGCTGTCTAGCTAATGTGATAATAGTTCTGTATTTATTTAATTGATATTGTATATTTTTATAAGGAATAGGTCTCTCTATAAGAGAGGTTGCTTAGAAAAAATTGTGTCCAAAAAATTGTATCTCACATTCAGAGACAACTTAACAAATATTGTATTTTTTGTGTATTATTTTTGTTTTGAAAAAAGTGCTAAAGTAATGTGATCTACTTAACCATCTGATAATTTTATTACTTATTGTATTTCTGTGTTAGTAAAAATTCCATTATTTTTTCATCTAAGCCTTGAAAAATCAAAGATCTGAGTGTTCTTTGAGTAAGTGGTTTATTTATTATAATTTTTACTTTTATATACCTTATTTATATGCTTTTATATAAATATATATATTTTTTAATTAAATATTTTTTCCTGGCGAGGCATAATTCTTAATTTTCTGTAAGGTGTTTTTACCATATGAAAAATGTACTAGAATTTATTTTTAATTAACAAAATATTAGTCTTTTCACATCAAGACATTCATGAATTGTTATATGTTTCTTTGTATTCATAACATTACATTTCAATAAATAAAAATAATAACTTTCATATATTGCACTTTCATATTATATTTTTATATCATTGAAGTTTAAAAAAAATTATAACTATTTGTCAATTTCTAATATGCAGATAGCCTGACTGTTATTGGTTAATCGTTTCATTAAATAAAATTTTGTTACTAACTAATAGCTTGCATTTTTGTAAAATTATAGTGATAGTGTAATGAATTAATCAGCTATATATTTATATATTTTTGTTTACTCAACCTGTACTATTATTTTTTAATTACAAAATTGTTACACTGTTGCGTTAGGCATACAATATGATTCTTAAATATTGTATTTTCTTTATTTTAAAAAAAATCAAGAGCTTACCACTGAAACATTGTTTGAATGGTGTATCCATATTTTGAAAAATATATCTATTTGAAAGCAATTATGGGTTAATTTATGTTTTAATATTTATCTGTTAAGCTTACTGCTTTTTTAAAAAATGAAATTGTTTATGTGCATTAAACCATTACATGTTACATTTATACCCACTGTTTATTGTAACATCACTTACTTTTAAAAATGTAAAATAGAAGTTAAATAGTAACAATCAGTAATGAGAAACCAATGAAAAAAAAATAAGAAAATTCATCAATTAGGGCAACCAGGCCTGAACAAAAAATTAATAAATCTTTTTTTTTTTAGAAGAATTAATATGTCTATCAGATTAAACAAGTGAGGGACCATGACTGGTCGTTACTGGCAATTTTTTAATTTATTTGTGTTTTTAATGTGTATTCTTTGTATTTAAAAGCTCTGCTATAAATTTAAGTTTTTTAAAATTTTTTATATCCATGCTATAAATGCTCTCTATTATTATAATCCCAGGTTATCTTTTTTTCTCATTATTTTTTAGTTATAAACAAATAAAATAATTTTAAATTGTTATTAGTAATTAATTATTGTGAAATCAACTTTTTATGACAACTTATTCTTCAGACTATTTTTTTAATTGTATTTGCATTATAGAATTTCTCTGTGATATTGGGACCAAGTGGTAAAAGAATACAATAAAATAAATAGATGATATTATTTATTGTCAAAGTAATTAATTTAAAATAAAATGTTACTACAACTGTTATAGTGGGAGTTATTTGGTTAAACCTATAGATAATGATAGACTATTGTTGCGAATCTAATGTTATGTATTCTAAAAATTGATCTAGAGTAGCTTTGATAAATCTCGTTTGCTTCTCTAAGTTGTTTATTATCACCTATCTTATAATTTAAATAAAAAATGATTATTTACATACACATTTTCCCAAGGTTTTTTTTTTTTTAATTCCGTTCACTGTAGTCTTTGGTCAATAATTATTTTCTTTTGTGATTTACTATATTTTTTAATAATATGTTTTTGGATAGTTCAATTAACCAAATCAATTTAGCCTGTGTTAATAAGTTGTTCTTATTATTTTACATAACATTCCGAATTTTCTGTATTAATTTCCCATTTTTATTTATTTAGTATTATTTTCAAATGTAGGGGCAGTTCCAGTTTGTCAATGATACATTATTTGATATAAATTAAAAAAAACAGTTGAAGATAAACAATTTTTTTTTTTATGATTTAATAGATATGTTGATATTAAAGCAGTTATGTTATAAGTTGTTACAGTAATGTTTATTGATCTTGATTTTCTTATGGAATGCTTTAATATTGATACTTATCATCACCATCTTGAATATTTTATGGCAGAAATTGGGCAGGACTCACTAAGTCCACTCAAATGCCATCACGAACCAGAAATGTATTAACTGTAATAAGAAAATATATTTTTATTTTACTTTGATTTATTCCTTAAAGAATGGCACTGTTAACATTTTCATTTCTTGTTATTCAAAGTTTATAAATGTGTTGTACAATTCAATTGTATCAATTCCAAAATATTTTCTGTTATAAATTTTAATCTTCTGCAAAGATTAATGTATTTATGATTTTTAACTTAGATTTTTCTATACATGTGCCATCATAATTTCCTGTATACAAAATCATGGGTTAAAAGAAAAAAAATTTCAGTATTTATGTATGTTTGCTACATTTTGTATTTAATATTAAAATAAAATTCATTCAAATATGTATTTATAAATATATCTGTTTCCTTTACTTAGGTTTTGTGTTATTAATAATTTATCACATTTTTATATTAATTTTAAAATTTATAAATGTTTGGATTATTGAAGTATTTAAAAAAAAAACAATATTTTTATTATCCTACCAGTGGAATTTTATCTCTTCAGTGGTTGGCTGGCTTCATTGGGTTTTATTCCTAGGCTCCTAAAATTGATACAATGGGGTTAAGGTTCAATTAAGGATACCCAATCCTTGTGAAAATAAATAAGTAACTGACTGCTTAAAATCAGTGGTCTGTTTTAGTTAACTGAAAAAAAAAATGTTATAAGGACTTCATAGGGACAACTTTATAAAGCCGAAAATATCGCGGGTTTGTAGTCTGGTAGGTGGTCCTAGTATTTTTTAAATGGAATAAAAAATCTTTGGTTATGCCATCCTTCAGAAGGGACGTTAAACAGGGGTCCTGAGCTTGTACGATGTCAGATACTCGTTAAAAATCCCTATCCTAAACCTGTATAGGCACAATTTAGAGCTCCCACTGTAGCATCTTCTGATTAGCCATAGCGGCATAAAAGTGACATTAAATAAACAAACTTTATAAAGCAGCCACCTTATCAGTAGTTTGCTTTATCATTAGTTAGCTAATTTTCTGATAGGTTTTGTTGTGTATGTGTGCATGTGTATTCAATTGCAAAATTTATATTCATTGGAATTATTACTATTATTGCTTTTATTTGATATAATTTAAAATGATTAGTGCTGTCAAATCTGCTTATTCATTCCACCAGACTCTTGCGTTAGATACTTATCCTTTCCTTTTAAATATTGGAACAATAATCAAAACAGAAAATGTAATTATTCATACAATCAATGTAATATTAATAATATTTAATGGATTTTGATGCAACATAGATGTGAAAAAATCAACACATTTTAAAGTGCTATATAAAACAAAAAAATCTTTTGAAAAAACTGATTTTATAATAAGCATAATGAATATAATTTTACTAAGAAAAACATATTTTCTAAGTGTAGTCTACTGATGAATATTTTAATATATTTGAGGCATTTCTGGTGTGGAACATTTATTTCAATTTACCTGATAATTTAGATCGTGAGTGGAGTGATTCAGTAGTGCTTTGTTGCCGCGCCGAAGATCCCATTGCTGGCAGACATATTAAATCTGTTAACAGCTGGAGATGGATCGTGGTGCTTACCCAGCCTCTATAAAGTGAGTACCAAAAATAGGGGGTGAAATCTGACGGTTGAGCATGATAGAGGACAAATCACGTCCAAGACACAGTAGTATCTACCACATACTGAACCCAAAAACCTATATGGGTTTTTAGTTCCTTCCTGATATCTTTTAGTTAGTAGTCCTGACAGCAATAAAGATGATTAAAAATTGTCAAGAAATTTTCATTTAGGACTTAGATAATTCATAGTCATATTATAATAGTTATTTATTTATTACAGTAGGGAATAATGCACCGTTACTTTCTGTTGAATGTATAACAAATTTTATTTATTTTTACAAATATAGCCTATTTAAAAGTACATATGTACAAAATGATAAAAAACATTAAAAAAATTAAATAAAATTGTGCTGTTTTAGCACCATTTTAATCTAACTTATACATTTGTGCATCTATTTTAAAATAATAGATTTTCCAAAATCTTCTTTCCTTTCTTGCCTTAAAACAGAGATATTGTTGTCCGTTGTTTTCTTTCAAGCCTAAAGAAAATCAATTGAGAAAACTCGAGTATTTTTAAGCCTCAATTATTATTAAGAGATAATCATTGATATACAACTATAAAGGGATCAAAATGTTCCTATTAGGGGATTATAATTAGGATGGATTTAGTTTTTTAAATAATTATTTTCATCAATGGATAATAATCACTTAAATAGAATCATACATTTTGAAAATCATACTTCTAATGAATTTTTATAAAAATGAAAATACTAAATTATAGTATATTTTTTTCTTTTGTAACAGCAAATTGAACATTATAAAGAATCCTTATATTACTTTCAATTTATGTAGACTGCAGCTCCTGACTTTTGATTTCTGCTTTCTCTGGTCTCGCTGTTAAACGAAAAAGAAATGAAAAAATTATTAGGATTCAACTATTTAAAATGCATTAGTTTCATATTTCTTAAACAAGTATTATTTACAATATACAAATATAAAGATTTAATAGACAAAAATTTTCTTAATGGATAATTTAAAAATGAATGGAACAACTTTAAATGGGTTTTTATTTATTCCCCATCCTCAAAATGATCTTACCAGCTCCTTTTGTTGGAAAACTCTCCTCAATCCAACCACACAGAAAGCACTATCAGGGGATCAGCTATGTGGATAAAAAATATCTATATTTCTCATTTAATGTAAGGATAGAGATAGTTGGGGGTGCAGTCAATTAAAGCACCAAATAAGTGCATACATATTTATTGTGTGCCTACGTTTCGACCTACTTTGTAGGTCATCTTCAGGGCTGTGAAAGAAAACAGACAAAACAAAATAACTATAAAATTACATTACAGTACCAAAAAAATAATATTGTAGAGTAACAGAAAAGCTGAACGAAATAGTGAAGGAATTATATGAATAAAAATTATCGAAGAATAAATGTACAGAAAGGTGATAATGCAAACAAAAAAAGAGAAAAAAAATGGTAAACAGAAAGTTACAAAATATAGACATAACAAGGTGAGATATAAGAGAGAGATATATGAGTATGTGAAACCTAGTTTAAAAAATATAACATGTATGATAATAGACTCCTAGAGAGTTAACATAAGAAATTTGTAACAAAATATGATGTCAAATAGTAAATAATGGAAGAATTATGTAGAAAGCAAAGCAAACGATAAGAAATATCGTGAATGAAAAGTAACGTTGTAATGTATTTTAGTTGCCAATTGCCTTTCGTTGCAGCCGCTCCGTATACTTGGTTAGTACACATTTTAATACTTTATCTTCTCTTCATCCTTCTCCATCTCCATTCTTCACACCTATTTCTCACATCATCTTTTGGCGTCCATCATATGTTAATATCATAGAGTTCATTATTATTTAGTGTCATATTTTTACATTTAATCTCCATTCTCTAACTGAATTTTTATACCTATGTTTCTTTTATATTCGCATCATATTTTATATTATTGCAACTTCATTCTAATTGTATACAGTTATATAATTAACTTCCCATACTTATATTTTCAATTTTATATTTATATTTTACTTTTCTACTTTTCATTCACAATATTTCTTATTGTTTGCTTTGCTTTCTACATTATTCTTCCATTATTTATTATTTGGCATCATATTTTGTAACAAATTTCTTTCAGTTTTCTTATCTTAACTCTCTAGGAGTCTATTATTATTCATGTTATATTTTTTAAACTAGGTTTCACATACTTGTGTGTCTCTCTCTTATATCTCACCTTGTTATGTCTATATTTTTTCATTTTTTAACTTTCTGTTTATCATTTTTTTTTCTCTTTGTATTTTATTTGCATTATCACCTTACCTTTCTGTATATTTATTCTTTGATAATTTTTATTCATATAACTCCTTCACTATTTCGTTCAATTTTTCTGTTACTCTACATTATTATATTATTATTTTCTTGGTACTGTAATGTAATTTTATAGTTATTTTGTTTTGTCTGTTTTTTTTCACGGCCCTAAAGATGACCTACAAAGTAGGTCAAAACGGCACACAATAAATAAGTATGCTTATTAATAAATAAGTATACTTATTTGGAGCTTCAATTGACCTCACCTCCAACTATCTCTATCCTTACATTAGAAGCTCCAGTCAACTAATTTCTTCTCTAACATATATTCCTCATTGTTTAGGACAGTGCTTTCCCAAATCAAAAGCAGCCAAAAACCCTTCATGGTTTGTAGTGGCATAGGTTCTTCATGGCTGCTCTATCTATTCATATAACTCGTTTTATCTGCATTATTATTTGGTTAGTTTTCCAAGCTAGAGAAATATATTTTTAGGTAGTTGCAAAGATCTTCTAGCAATGTCTGATGAAATAGTACTACATCTTTGTAACAGAACTAAAATTTGAGCTAACAATCAATGTCAGGAAAATGTTGAATGATCTTCTCTATTGAATTTATATGGTGTTAAAATCTTAAATGTTATATGCCAGATATTTTATAAACTTGTTAGGCTCTTAGATATTACCATTCTAAAAAAAAAAAAATTATATTAAGTTTTAATATCAGTACATCAATAAAATTGATAGAACCAAATCCTTTGGTATACAATTATTAAAATAGAAAATAGAACTTCTTTAGGTGTATACATCAGCATTTTCCCCAAACATCTAAGATATAAACATCTAACAGTAAACTAGATGATTTGAATAAGAGGCTTTACACAACTCTAAAAAGCCTTTATGAAATGGTGAAACAATTCTTAAGGATCAGGCTTTAAATATTAAATATGGATAGGGAAAATAAAAGGAGATAGGAAAAAACTTACTAGGAGTAGCAAGTAGAAAATGACAGCTAAAAGTTAATGGATGAAGCAAGGGTACTTAAATTCCTTTTTATTCATAATGCAAAAATACAAGATATAAAAAGAAAAGGATTATACTGCACTTACTTGGACAGGAACCTGGTGTGAATGTTATATCATCAACTGCAAATCCACCATTTGTTGCTTGCCCTTCCAGAATGATATGAAAGTCAGTATTAGAATCAACTGTAACCTGAGCTGGCATCCACAGCGGCCTTGTTGTGTCGACATTTTTTACTTCTAAACTCCAAATCTATAGTAAAGAATATATTTTAAAATTACAAAAACAAATAAGAATGTTGGTGATAAATTTCAGTTGGGTAGGTACATAGTTCATGTTTTCCAATGTTTTCAGTTTTTTTTCATTCCACTTATGTTTCAAACTATCCATTTACTTTTATTTACATTTACAAAAAGTTACTTTTTGTGGAATCATTGTGCAATATTTTATGGGAAACCATTTAATTTTTGTTTTAACCTGTAATATCATTCTAAAGCCCGTTTATTCTAATAATGTTAGTTACTGTTTGTGGTAGGATTGTATGATCACAATTTGCAAATGATAAAAATACTAATTAATTTAACAAAAGCCAAGTAAGATTCATGTTTTGTTTTTTTCCAGTTTAAGTTTAATACTGAAACTAAATAAGCAATTTTTTTTTTTAGATTTTACTTTTTATCAAACTTACGCATAACTCAACAATGAATTCAAATATTTCCATTAAATCTCCTAAATTAATAGCTAAAAATATGTTTTCAATTAAATGGTATGATCTGTTTATCTCTTTCGCATCTAGGATATATCATTCTTAAGATTTATTTTTGAAGGCCAGTAATAAAAATCCAGAATAGTTACGGAACAAAAAAAAAAAAAAATACCTTTTCCATTTCATTGTTCGAACTGCTGTTATCTTGTCTGATAACTTGCATAAGAGCTGAATCTCCAGCACCAAATGCAGCATACCAGAATGAAAGGCAAATCTGTTGTTCTTCACTTCCTTGAATCAATGGCGAAGCTAATCGTACCATATTGCTTCCAAGCATTTGATTGAACAGGTCATAGTAAATATAGCCATCTGACAAAAACATTTGAAAATAAATTTCATACCACACCTAAATATGTTAAGTTGTATAAAAAACATATACATTTATATTTTCAAAACATTAAAAAATGCTAGTAATATAAATAAACACTCTTATGTTGTTGTTTTTTCTGGAAAAATGTGGTGGATAATTACAATAACTCAATACTAGTTTCTACAATAATAGTAAAAAATGATAAAACTGATTAATTTTTTTAATAAATTCACTAGGTAAAAATTGTTCTGGAAATTTAAAGATCATAGTCATTAATTGCCTAAGTAAAAGGAGTTAAGAGATAAGACTTACGAGATAATAATGGGTAACGTAGTAATTTTATCTGAAGCAATATAAAAGTATAACAATATATATTTACATTTTTGTTGAAATGAAATATTTACCAGGACTTCCAAAGGTTTTATCAGCAAGGTTAGCTGGTCGCCTGGTACTAGTAGCCATTCTCCATGAAGGAGTACTTTTTTCTGTAGCATTTTTCCAACCACACATATCACGCTCAAATCTGCATTCGCCTGTTCTTACCATCGCTCCACTTGGCATAGCTAAATTTTAAAACAAATTGATGCAAATCCATTGATACAAAAAAAATACTGCTCAACCTCATAGGGTAACTACAACAACTAAAACATTTAATACAATATAATTTAAATATAAATAAAAAATATGTATATAATTTTTTTAATTATTCATGTATACTATAACTATAAATTAATTGCTAAAGTATATTACTCGAACAAGATCCACCAAAAAAAGTAATATCATCAAATGCAATAAATCCATTAGATCTACTGGAGCCCCAGATTCCTTCAATGATAATCTGAAAATAAAAATGTAACACCTTCTTAATAATCTGATAAATGAAGACGGCTGTACAGTGCTTTATATTATATATATATATATATATATATATATATATATATATATATATATATATATATATATATATATATATATAAATATATATATATAATATAAAGAAATTGAATTATATATATATAATTATATAAAATATAAATAAATGGAATTATATATATATATATATATATATATATATATATATATATATATATATATATATATATATATTGTTGAGGTTCAAAATATGTTAGAAATAAATAAAAAACTATCGATAGTTATTATCAATCGGACTACCGTAAAGTTGATATCGATTTCTGATTAGTTCATTTAAGTACATAAAAATAATTCCAAAAACTTATAAAATAAATTTTTATTAAATTAATATTTGATTTGTTAAATGAAAAACACAATTTTTATAAGTCAAGTTGATTTGAATATTATTTAAATGGCATTGACGTTCCCTACCGGTGTCCCCGCCATATTTCTTTTCACTCTCATTTGGGGCGTCCTAAGGATAGGACCTCTTCATTTATGTCACTCTGGTTCAGCGCGGCCTAAGGATAGGACCTCTCCATTTATATTCCTCACTCTGGTTCAGCGCGTCCTAAGGATAGGATCTCTCCATTTATGTCACGCTGGTGAGAAGGGCGTCCAGGGAAGAAGACCTCTCCAGTTATTATCAATCAAGTACGACGCGTCCAGGGAAGAAGACCTTCCAGTTACTCATCATTTTTCGAGTACAGGGTGTCCAGAAGACAGCATCTTCAAGTTGTTAAGAAGAACGTTATCATGTGTTGATTCGGAGGGAATTTCAAGACAGAGATTGGTACATACATCTGTGAGTGTTTATTTGAATCATTTTACTTTGAGAATTGTGTTTGTAATTTAGAATTTGTTCTAGTTATCCCGACTTTAAAATTAATTGTCATTGAACCACAGAGATCAAATATTGTATTGTTTTGTTTTGTTTTCTTTATAATAATTTAAATTTTGTAATAAAATAAAATTAACGTTGATTTTTAATTAACTAACTCTCCATAATATCACAATATATATCTTGAATTTTATTAAAATATCAAATTCTTAACAATATATATATAATTCCATATTGATGAAAATACAACATTGAGTGATTACTAATGGTATTGGATTCTAAAAGCAACAAGCTGTAACATCAATCTATTAATGTTAAATTTATATGAAATGAGATGTTTCCTCTGTTCATTACTATTCAATAACTTAAAGGCAATTTTATTTAAAATACATAATTTCATTAAGGATGCCATCAAGTAGACAGAAAGAAACTATTATTCTTAAGTGGTTTCTTGATTTTATATCAAGACTGGTTTATTTAGCTATTTAGTAAAATAAAAATGGATGAAAAAAAAAATGATTAAATAATAAAGATTTTGAGAATTTTCCAAAGCTACTTTGATTTCTTTGACTCAGTTTTACTCTGGCATGGGTGATTGGCTTGGCACAAGAGGCCCCATAACCTTGAGACAACAAGCCCCTTTAGTCACCTTTTACGGCAGGCAGAGATTCCGTGGTTAAATACTATCCCCTACCCACCGGGACAACAGCATTTTCCTAACATTTCTAGACTTGAAGGCTTTTTGGCTTTGTTCCACACTAGGAGATGTGAAATGCTTTGGAAAATAAAAACACCCCAGGAGATCTAATAAATGCAATAAAATCTATTTATAAAAATGGAAAAGGAGTAGTGTGGATCAATGGGAGAGGGACTAACACATATAGCCTAGATGTAATAATATAGTAAGCTTAGTTTACATACCATATCATTTGGATCCTGGATTTGTGCTTGCGCATACTGCCATTCTGGACCTTGATGGTTATATAAACGCCAAACTGGTTTCATAGGAGCATCACTCTCCATCCCACTTCTAGTATAAATAGTTAAAGCTCCTAAGCTTGGACCTGCATTATCTATAAATGGTTCATTCATTATGAACCTAAAATTAAAATATGAATTTAGATACAAACATTTTTAGCGCATTCCTAAGATATCAAAATGTTTAAGTTTTATTATTTTACCAAAAAGAAAGACATCTTGTTGAAGTTGATGGCTTTAGATCTCTAGAAGTAAACCATGCCCTGGTTCCTGGTCGTTGAACAGTACTTCTTGCCAAAGTCATAAGATAGCCTGCATGAATAAATCATGAGTGAAATAAATGTTTAATGTTACATTCTTATATGGCTAATCTTTAACAGATCAGTGCAGCTCCTAGCATACATCGATATTGTAGGACGCTCTAGAAAATCAGTTGAGGAGGCATTCCTTTCTTTGGCAGAAGCTGCAAGAAAACTTGGTCTGGAGGTCAACCATGATAAGACCAAGTATGTATATGATAATTGACCAGCACCCAAGATATCCTGGGGAGAAAGTGGAGTTTGGGGCATGCTCCTTCGAATGGGTTTCCGAGTTCACGTATCTGGGATCACAGGTGACATGCGATAATGAAATCAGAGCAGAGATCAGAAGAAGGGTATTGGCTGCCGACCGATGTTACTTTGGACTGAGGCAACAAATAGCAAGTAGGGTAGTTACAAGGAAGACAAAAATCATTTTTGTATAAAAGCTTGATTCGCCCAGTCCTTACATACGGAGCAGAGATTTGGACAATGCCAAACATGCATATTTCGGCGCAGGATCCTATGAAGGATTTTTGGACCGGTGTTAGTTGGTGGAGAGTGGGAACGGAGGACAAACGAAGAAGTTTATGTCCTTTATGGGGAGCCTGACATTGTGACTCTGATCAAGCGATACCGCCTGAGATGGGCTAGCCATGTAGCCAGGATGGAAGCTCCAAAAAGACTACTGACGGAGATCATCTATGGGCGGAGGAGAATTGGCCGTCCCCGACTTCGATGGATCGACTGTGTGGCTGCGGATGCAAGGAGCTTGGGGGTCTGCAACTGGATGGCAGCAGCACGGGACAGAGACTTATGGCGGCTGCTGGTTGAGGAGGCCTGGACGCGTCAACATGTTGTAGCACCAGACTAATAATAATAATATATGGCTAATCTCTGTACTAACTCTGTTCTTTAGACATGAATTTATTATATTTGTTGTAAGTTTTTTTAAAAAGAGTGGTTTGTTGCTTTGATAGGCAAAACATCTAAATAATATTTAAAATTACTTTATATTTTTTAAAAACAAGCTGCAATGAGATGTAATAGTAATTTTATCATTTAATACTAAAGCTATAAAACTAGTGCAAATTATTTAATTAATTTCAATGTAAGTGAAAATAATTAACTAACATTACCTTTTTCTGTACCTAAAGTATGATCTCTAGCAGTTGTTCTTACAGATTGCCCTGAAGTTCGCTCCCAATCAATATCATCCATTCTCTCCCTTGAAACGACATTACTCCAACCACATTCATCCACTTCGAAGGTACAATCTCCTGATCCTGGGGCAGCTATTTGAGGAGCAGCTTTTCCAAAAAAAGAGATAAATATAAAACATTAAAAACCATATTGATATTAAGTTTAAGCCATTAGTAGAAACTACTATATGTATATAATTTTATTTCTAAAGCCTGTATAAGTGTTTGAGTCCCTCACATAGCTCTTAATACTTCTTAATATTTTTGGTAACTGTTTTTTGCACATTACCATCAGCGGGAGCTCATATCTGAATGATTTGCACTTTCTTCACTCATTTGTCAATAAGCAATGTGTCTTTATTGTTATTATGTATTTAGTTTCAAGAGAAAAATTACTTTAAAAACTAATATGATATGACACACACAATCACTTGTTCTTAAATATTGATTAAGACTAAAAATATTTTCTTACTTGGACAACTTCCTGGAGTCAGTGAAATATCATCTATAGCAATATCACCAAGATTGTTCTTTCCAACTTTACCCATCAAAATAATCTAAAACAAGTCACAAATACTGTTTTAATTTTTAATTTTCTTGTAATGTAACTAGACAAAAATTATAAATTAAATAGCTTACGAAACCCCTAACTCTATCAATGAACATATGGTGAAACAGCTAGTGTTAGCTTTAATAATAAGCTGGTGACTCAACTTTGATGTTGTTTGTTCTACATACGAACAGTAATGTTTTACAAAATTTACTAATCAATTTATCCAAGTTCTTCAAATAGAATACTATTGTTATCTATTCCAATAGATGGCCAATACCAAAACGAACCTAATAACCATATTTTTTAAAAATTATTTTAACGCCAAGATCAACTGAAATATACATTCTTAATCCTACTCTTTTATGTTTTTGAATGGTACAAGTTTTTGAAAGGAAAGTACTTTGACGAATCTTAGGTCCTGTTTATATTAGAGGGGAATGACAACGGAGAACAAACGAGGACATTTATGACCTACTTAACAATATAGATATCACTACAGAGATAAAATTAAATCCTCTTCGGTGGGTAGGTCATGTTGCCAGGATGGAAATGAATGCTACTTCAAAGGTACTAATATGAAGTAGTTGCGGGGGACGTCGAGCAATTGGTAGGCCAAGACTGAGGTGGATGGACTGCGTAGCTAGTGATGCCAAGAGGGCAGGAGTGAACAGCTGGATAACAATGGCCAGCGATAGAAGCATGGTGATTGGAGTGGCAGGAGGCCAGGACTCGCTTGCGGGTTGTAGCGCCAACATAATAATAATAATCTTCTTTGTACAATGTAGAGGCATTTCCTTTTATATTATTAGTCTTTATCACATAATTTTAATTTGTACTTCAATTAAGTGCCTGTTTTTCGTACTTATATGATATATATTATAACATTTTCATTATGTAAAATCAATTTTCTATGATTTTTATTATTCCGCATTATATATAAAATAAAATATAACACACTGATTACTAAAATATGTTTCATATAGCAGACGATAATTTAAAAAATTCAAATAATAAGACCTTAAGCCATGACTATTTTGAGAAGAGTCTCAATGATTCAACAGTCATTTGAGACTTGGTACGAGTTTTTGGAGGATGCCTGGCCACAGTGAGTGTGGAGGAAGGTAAGGAAAGAGGGCACCAAAAATTGCCCGTAACAGAAAAACAAAGGGGAGTTTACAAAAACAAATTAAATACAAAACAGTCAAAAGGAGAAAAAATTCTGGGAATAAGAATTGTAATGTTTTCATTACATCTTAATTAGACCAGCTTTGTTTTGGCTAATTAGTTATACAATTAAATTATAAGCTAATAACATACAATACAGAACAATGAAATAATTATAACTACCAAACAAAATTTACAGTTGCAATGTAAGATTCCTATTTCTGTGTGCCGACAAAAATTCGGAAAATTGCTGAGCTTTTTCAATCAATTTATTTTAAACTATTACATACCTTGTAATTATTAGAAGATGAAACAGAAACTTCTGCCTGATACCATGCATTACCAGCTTCACCGGTAAGAGACCATATTTCTTGATCCTGTCTTTCCCTGGTATCACTTAGCAGCACACTGAGGGTTCCAATTCCATTTCCAAACATGTGAGTCCAAAATCTGAGGCAAAGTGGGGTATCTGTTCCTGAAATAGTAAGAACATCTGATTCAATCAAATAAAGCATTTTGGTTTTAAACATAATTTTAAATTACACTAAAATTAATATAAATTGTTTTATTTATTTGTTTTTTGAAATGTGAATTCATGAATAATAAAAATAAATGAAAAATAAATCTTATTCAAGACTTAAAAATCATCTAATTACAGTAGTCGGCCAAAAGGTCATTGAGCATTCTTTCTGAAATATAACATGCATTACAATATAAATAATAAATTTTTAACTAAAATGGATAAAACAAACAACTGTATCACTAAGTATGTTTAAGCAATTAGAAAAGGAATTCTTGGAGGCAATAGTACAAACATACAAATAAAATAAATAATTTAAAAAATAGATTTTGTTAAAAGAAAGTGATTCTATGGAAGAAGATATACCAATCGGTTGACTGGGACTGTGTATTCAAATTATGAAAAGAGAAGTCAGGGCAGACAGATACAAGCATTATAATTCAACTGATAATATGGAACATTAAAAATTAATCACTTCAGTAACTTATATGAATTTAAACTTATCATTATTTATTTGTATATCAGAGGATAGTTATTTAAAGCACAAATTTGATCAAATTGAATAATTTATTGCAGTTAGTTTTGTGAATTATATTAGGCTAATGGAGTGGACAATTAGTTTTCAGTTATGAAAATAACAACCTGTAGGTTCAAACTCCTGACTCGAAAGCTTAGCTACATCACCAGGCCTTCGTGGATAAGAAGAATCAATGAAACCATAACCTCCTTCCATTCCGCCATACATAAAGCTGGATCTGTCTGTTGCCGGTCCAGTTGAAGGATTTCTACTACCCCTACCCTGAAAATAGTTTTATTAAGGTAAAAATGTGTATCTGATATAATATAAAGTTTAAATTATAAGGTAAGGTGAATAAGTGCAGATATAAATCACAGAAATTAACAACCTTGTCATAGTAAACTCATTTTTCAAAATAGAAAATTTGTATTTTAACCAAATATTTTTTAATTATCCCAAATATTCAAAGAACTAAAAATGAGTTTTTTCATATAAACTTTTTTTTTCTAAACATAGTAAATAGTGAGTAACCTATGAACTGTACATAGTCTATGCTGGAGTGTTTTCTAGTTCCATTATTCAGATTTTCACCACTTACTACATATTTTATTTATCTATTATAGGTTGAGATAAACGTTTTAGAACCAGAAAAAAATAAATTGTAAACATGGTGAAAAAATCTTTAAAGAATTTTATTTAATGAACCCTATGCAAACAAAATTTTGACCTGTGTACGACAATGTCTCAGCTTGTAAATAATATGATTTAAACAATTAAGTCAATAACAAATAAAAAAAAGTTCTAAAATGAAGTATTAATGGATTATTTTTTCACTTAATTAAAAAACCGAAAACTCTATGCCCTCACTTCATTATACATGAATATACTATGTAATATTAATAATATTAATATTATGTGTATTAAAGCAGAAAAATAAAGGTAGATAAAATTTACCAATGACCAATCAAAATCATCATTTTCTTCATTTATCCAACCACAAAATCCTCCTTCAAAAGTACAATGGCCCCTGCATTCTGAGCCAGGTTTAATGACAATATTATCTATTGCAACATAACCTCTGTATTTTCGATGAGGGTCTGGTAAGTCTTTAGCTATTCCTTCAAATACAATCTGAAAAAAAAATTACAAATCGTAAAAACCTGTCAATCTTCTTAAGCCTGTAATCACACCATTAACCTTATTTATGTTTTATAATTAGCTCTATTGCCGTTTATATGTTAATTAAAATTATATTTAATTTATCTTTTTAGTATCCATAAATAACATGAATGGGTGACAAAATCTATCTTATTTTCATTTTTGTCTATTATTTCAAAATTAAAAGTATGGTTACTTATATTCAAAGTATTATAAACAATTAATGGACATCCCTTACTTGTCTCATTGAGCATTTTAAACAATACAGATGAATAGTAAATCAGTTGATTATAATACAGAACATAGTCGAAAAAGTTTCTTTAATTTTATCTTATTGTTAGTTGATGGAAAAAAATAATTTTATGATAAAATTTTATTTAAAAAAAGAGTTCATTCACGGCTGTTCAATAAATGATAAAAAGTGACCTTTGGAC
Organism: Arma custos; assembly: GCA_037127475.1. Taxonomy (NCBI): domain Eukaryota; kingdom Metazoa; phylum Arthropoda; class Insecta; order Hemiptera; family Pentatomidae; genus Arma; species Arma custos. The sequence continues at coordinate 48,819,883 of CM073761.1, forward strand.
TATAGGATTTTTAGAATATTAAATTGAAATGAATATCTTACATCCATTTTTTCAGAAAAGCAGAAAAGTGTAAACTTCATCAAATAACGATCAATCAACACAGGCTCTACAACACTGTACAGGTCTTGGCTGCATCAAGGCGTCGCCTCCACTCTTCTCTGTCTTGTGCCAAGGTCCTCCAAGCTCTGGATCCAACAATGCTACCTGCATTTCCCTCGACCTCGTCTTCCCATCTTAGTCATGGCCTTCCATGTTTCCTTTTTCCATTCACGTACCCAAAAAGAAGTCTTTTCTCAATAGTGTCATCCTCCATATTCACCACATGCCCAACCCATATTAGCCAAAACATTCTAATATGTAAACTTCATCAGTATTTACAAAACAGTTATAGTCCCATGGTATTACAACAGTTAAGTTAATCCTAGAAACGTTTTTCAAAACTATTCAAGGATATAGAATTAATAGTAATCAATAATAATTTAAAACAAGGAATGTTCATCGTATGACACTCCAACTTAACAGGTAAATCTTATCAACAAAGCATTTCAATTTCAATATGACAGTACCAATAAACAATAGAACTCCCAACAAATTTTGAATTATTTATTCTCATAAGCCATGAAAAAGCTGTAAGATTAAAATAAATAATCGGTCAATGTTCTGTGAAACATCGAATCTTGAAGGGTATAAATTGATATTATAGTTTTATCTCATAAGTTTTCATAATTTAATGAAACTCTTTAACATTATCTAATTAAAAAAAATGTTAGTTACAGCAATTGTTAAGAGTATTTTAAACAAGATCATAAGAGGGAATATTATGGAGTCAATATGAGGCCCACTTTTCATACATCATCAAATCATAGATGTATTGAACATTTATTTTTATTTGACATTTTAATGATCATTTATGCCAATCTAAAAAACTTTTTGGAAAAATATACAACTGCAGGGTGATTTTTAATTTAATTTTTTTATAGTTATTACAAATTGGCTTTTAGTTAGCTTGTATTGCTGTTTTAGGCTACTTCAACACTTGCTATTCAAATTCTCAAAGCTCCTAATTAATTACAAAAGATTCATATACAAGGTTATTACAAGATCTTTTAGGACTTATAGAGTACAGCATATGGGCACTACTAAGCTAGCCTTCAAAAGAGCTTGCTTCAAAAGATTGTGCTTTTTAAACCTGTATTATAGTAGACACTTACTTAAAATATGATAAGAAATTTACTTCTTTTTCTGATTTCACCATTTTATGTTCTTTCTGACAGAATTGAAACTTCTCTTTCTGGATAGAATCCTTTCACCAGTTCCATGCCATTTAACATGAAGTATTAGTCATTCTTCATGTTTGTATTAAACCTTCTCAGCTATCTGTTTTCCCTACCCTGATGTTCTAATGAAATCCTTCTTCACCTGCATGGCCGTGGTTTGTGAGGAAAAAGTAAATAAACAGTAAAGGAAATGAAGCTTAACGCTCGTTCAAACTTTCAACTGTGTTTATATGGTTCAAAATTTTTCAAATGTTTTATGCTTTAATGAACGCACTAACCGTTTTCTTTTTGTTGACACGTAAAGTACACGAATATCTTCATACACTTCATAACGAACAGTTTAATTGTAGTTGACAGGTTTTACCTGGTTACTGTTATTATAATGATAGCATTTGGATGAAAAAAATCCCTTGGAATAATAGAAAAAAGCCACGTAATCAGCCGCGTAACAGATCCTAGTATCAGAATGTTGATTTTTTAAAAATTGATTTAGTTGAAAAACTACCATGTCTTATACTGCTAAAGGCATACTTATGAGGAAACAAGAAGAAGGTATTGCCATTATAATAGTTATAGGATATATAATTTTAGAGAAAATACTCAACAGACTTATTTTCTAGAAATGCAATATAGACCCCCTCCTTGTATGTTTTCCTCTGAGCCAGTTTGGATAATTGACGTATGGATAAAAACGTTCTATTGTACTGAACAAGATCCATTCCTTAAAGAACTTCATTGTTAAGAACTGGAAGTAGTCAGCATGGTAGAGCTTTGGTAGAGATTCGGTGACCTGTGCACTTATCTGCACAAATCACGCCATTGCCATCAAGTTATTTCGATCTTTAGTAGGCCCTAAGTTATGTGAGCCTTTTAGGACCATTATCTAAAGTAATTTTTACAACAATCTAGCTGCCAAAGCTTGAAGCTGCCTATTAAACCTGCTCACGAAACATGATTAAAAAAAATTATGATAATAACACGACAGAAAGAAAGATATCTTTAAGCAATCAAAATAGTGAAGCGCCTCGAAAATTTCAATAGAGAAGGTGGATATAAATTAAGCAAATTATGGCTTCCAAACGTACCAGTGGTAAAGAAGAAACCAAAAAACCTCAAAGAGAAGATAAACCAATTAGAAGCCAGCCAGTAGAAACCCACCCAATCAGAGAGCACCCAGTCGAAGCCATGCCAATCAGATCACTGGAAGACCTGAACCTATAGACCTGAACAGGCATAAATACCGAAAGATAAAAGGACATTTTCAGCAATTTCAAGAGATGTCATGTGAAGTTCTTCAACAACCTCCCTGCATCACACAGCCACTTCCGAGCTATAACACCATCCCCTCTCCCTGCAAGGTGGCCAGGCAGAAAAGGTCCCAAAACCCTATCAATATCAACTCATAACAACTTCAGGTTTCCCTACCTTTATGCATTCCCATTCCCTTCCATCTCCCTTTCCATAGTTTAGCTTTAGTTCTAGTCTTAAGTCATAGACTAAGTCCTAGAGAAAGATTTAGTTTTAGTAATTAGCTAGTAAGTACATTTCAAGAGATGGACCCTCACCACCAAATTAACACATTCCATCTACTAGTAGATCATTTAAACAATTTAACTTGTAGACCCACCTTCTAATACCAATAGGTAGAATAAAGTAGTCAAAAATAATCACACATTTTGCATGTTGCATGATGTTTACTTATCTCATTTGTTTTGTTTTCATGTTTTTTCCCCGAGGGATTTGAAAAAAAAAGACATTTTAAGTCTCAGATTAAGCCCTGAGGAAGCTAGAGGCATGTCTATCGAAACGTCGGCAAACAATTTGACGACACGATCGAAACCAGAAGAAATATTTTTTAATATCTTTAACGTGGCTTCGACAGCTGGGGCCTTTAGCGACGACTGCTCTTCTAAGATTTATTTTATTAAATTTGTGAGTTTTAGGTACATCAGAGTCCTCTGTAGTTCATTATCATTTTTGAAGGGTTGCCACGGTTCAATGTCCAACCTTGTTCTTTCTATTTGATCCTTCTTGCATTCAAATTGATGCCTTATGGTAATTTGCACATTGTTAGAGCTTCGGCAGGTTGGGCGGCACTGCCCTAAACGTAGGTGGAGATGTGTCAGCTTAGTATGAACAATTCTTAACCTGCTTATTACACAACATTCTTTTGGCGTTAGGCCGTTTGGAGGGATCCAAGCAGTGTTTTTTCCTTTTATTTGATGGAGGTGGTTTTGCGGAAGGTTCTCCCACTCTTCATCCCGATTTTATTTCTTATCAATGCCGGTCATTCGGACAAAAAGGTGGATTCTAACAAGGTCATCAGTTTTTGCAGCTGCTTTATTACCCCTAACATCAGCTCGTTCGTTGCCGCTTATGCCTACATGCGAAGGATAATAAGGGAAGAAATATTTGATGAATGGATTAATAAAAATTTTTTTTATTTTTGAAACGATTTTCAACCTCTTTTAAGACTATTTATAATTCAAAGAATCTACTGAATGAAGTGAATATACATATCATATAAATTATTTAGGGAACCCTACCAACCTTACATGCAGTCCATCCATTCATTATTTATTTATCGCCAGACAAAAATTACAGTTATCTGGATCTTTGGGCAATTTAGAGCTCTCATTTATAGAGAAAAGTGCCCATAAAATATATTTAAACCTGTTCTAAAAAGAATCACGCGAATCAAACATTAAACCACAGTTACAAAACACTATTTTTACTTTAATTTTATGTAAAAATGATTTATGTAAATACCAAAATACGTCCATGACTGTTGCCTAGATCTCCTTAAGTCCAGGTCATATGGCTCGTCATGAACGTATTACCATATCAGTCTCCTTCGAAATAAATCAAGCATGCTAGAAACACGCAACCTAGTTGTTAGTTATTTCTTATTGGCACAATTCCCACAAAATGAAATGCTTTATTTTCTGTGAACTAGTTTAATTTTGGCCTTCTAAAGTTCTTCATTAACTCACCTATCCAATTCGCAAATGAAAATAGGCATATTCGAGAAAGACGATTGTTGAACACGCAACATACCAACTACTTTTGAATCCTTAAAAATTGTATCGCCTTGTTCACACAATTCATTAGAGCTCTTTGATTTTCATTTGTCTCATTGAGTTGTGTTGAATAATTAATGACCACTGAGCCAAACCTATTTCCACTTTATGAACTTACATCAGTTGATGGTACGATTTGACGAGCCAATGACTTGGGTACAATATGACGTTTACAAAAAAAGCGTAATAAAAGAGTTTTCTCCTTTTAAGTATTTCATCAATTCCTTGTCTCTGATGAAATACAGGGAACGAAACGGCAAATTTTATAAGATTTTTTTACTTTCAATCTTGAGGCAACGTATTGAGCAGAATTATCGCTAGAATTAATATAGTAATAGTAATTAATAGAATACCTGGTGGTTTCTGTTGTAGGTGTAGAGTACTTCAGAATACACCCACATCTTGTTCGTTGGATCCTTAGAGCCCCAGAGGACACGGAAGAATGATTCTGGACTTCCGTCCTTTCCTACGGGCTGAAGCACAACGCGAAGTCCCGAAGCACTCAGACCATCCAAGGAGAAGCTGGACAAAGATTAATTAAAAGTAAGCCACATTTTCATTCGTGTTTAGTAACATTTTCTCCATTAAATACTTATATAAGATAAATTTATACATATATATAAATATAAAGTCATTCAGAGGAATCACATCTTTTTGAAACGCACAGTACACAACGACTAGAAGAGTGGGGGAACCAGCACAGTATTATTCATTTCAGCAGGCTTTGCCATTTTAGTCGCCATGTCGCAATAGAATGTGGAGCACCCTGTGTTCGCTACATTGGAATGATCACAAACTTTTTGGTGCCAGAACTACAGAGGCGGGGAATAAACATTGAAAGTCTATGGTTTCAGCAGGATGGGGCCACAGCCCATACAGCAAGGATCTCAATGTGAGTTCTTCGGGAGATTTTCCACGAACGAATCATAGTGCTTAGTAGTGCCTTCATATCATAGAAGAGATGAGCCTTGGCCAACTCGGTTGCCGGATCTAAGGGCTTGTGATTTTTTCTTGTGGGGTTTCCTCAAGTCCCGTTTCTATGAAAATAAGCCCCGAACATTAGACGAGTTGAAGGATGCCATTCGCCGTGAATTGCAGAGAATAGATCAGGAAATGTTGGAAGATGAGATGATCAACTTCGAACGTAGGCTTGAAATTTTCCTAATTATTTTCTCAATGCATACTTCCAACAGTTTCAGATTTGTTTTAATCTTGTAATCTTGCCTGTGACTCGCACAGCTGGCTTTGACAGCCTTCATAAATGAACCATAGGCAACGAAATGTAGCTAAATGTTAATTGCACTATATAATTAAGACTGGAACGGTAATACTAGCTTCTACAATACAGTACCACATGTGACAGAGGAAAGATTAGCAATGCCTGCGTGCTGCAAGGAATAAACGTTTAGTGTTCCACTTCTACAGTGTGTACACTACAGTGTACGTACAGAGATCCAAGTCCCTGAACGTTGTTTAGCAGTGTTTAGCGAGATAAAGGAAAAGGTTAGAGAAACAAATGGAAAACAAATATGGAAGAGATTGGGTTCATGAGCTTTCCATATTTCAGATTCATGTACCCTTCCAACATGGAGCATTAAAAATTAATTACTTTAATTAATAAAATAAAGCAGATGTGGTTACCTTTATTCCCTTGAACAACACAACAGAGAAACCTTTTATTTTTTTTATATAATTAAAAAACGCAATAATCTAAATTACCTGGATCCACTTACGATCACTTAAAAACCAAAATATGATCAAAAGGAAACTGTTTATTCATGGACTAGTCCCTTGTCGCATCGGCTGCGCATAAAATGTTTGTACTCCGGTGAATCTCCCTAACTTAATGTAGGGCTACCGAGGGTTTCAAAGCTATAACTTCTGTAATTCGATGCGGGCTTATAATTCAAATAACTCATATACAATGCTAAACCACCGAAATATCCATCTTTTTTTAGTACTTTTACATTCCTTGTTGGCCCTTTATCTCATTGTTTTCATATATATGTATATCCTACTAATCCTACTAATATTATAAATGCGAAAGTTTGTATATTTGTCTCTTTTTCACGCAAAAACTACTGAACAGATTTGGATGAAATTTTACAGTAATATAGGTTTTACATCAGAATAACACACAGGCTACAGCAAGGGCGGATTTAGAGGGGGGCACGGGGGCATGTGCCCCCCAAACAGGTTTTTAGGTACTGTGGAGAATCTATTATAGTACATAATTAAAGGCAAATCATATGCTAATAGTTTTTAAAATAATAGAAAGAAAGTCCCATTCTATTTAATATATATACATCTAGAATAATTAACAACACTCCTCCAAATTGCAAGATGATCCAATACGCAGACGATTTCATACTTTACAGCATAGTTAAATCCGCCAACGAGGGAAAGCTCATCATGGAAAAAGCTATATTAACCTCAATTAACTCTTTCAGTAACATTAACTTAAAAATCAATCCCGGGAAATCATGCTTGATCCCTTTTACCCGGAAAAGAAAAATTAACATTAATGACTTCAAAATTCATTTTGACAATTACACCATCGAGCCAGTAAATAAAATAAAATTTTTAGGGGTAATATTAGACTATAAACTTAATTTCCGGGACCACATCATTAACACATACAACAAATCACGAAAAAACTTAACCATCCTAAAATCTCTTGCAGGCGTGTCTTGGGGCACACATCCTTCTAATATGATTACATTATACAAATCCATAGTACGGTCAATTATCGATTATGCTTGCATAATCTATCAAGAAACTAAATCTCCGTTAATTAACAAATTAAATACAATTCAAAATTTAGCCTTACGGATATGTATCGGAGCTTTCAAAACAACACCAACAAACGCCCTGTTAGCCGAAGCTGGCGAAATCCCTCTCCCTTTGCGTAGGAAATGGTTGACAACAAAATCCTTATTCAAAATTTACTCCAACCAGTCAAATTTCACGAGTAACAATATCCTGGAGGGAAAAATATTTATGCCAAATTTAAAAAGCTGCTGGCTGGAGTCAAAACACATACTCAAAACAATTCATATTTCCCATGGTCCTCTATACCTTTGTACACATATCCCGAAATCCTTAATTCTTTACTACAGCCAATATAAATTGCCAAATATAAATAACAAAAACTCATTACCTCCATATTTACTAAAACTCCACACCCTCAGTGAAATAAATGACAGATACCACAGCCATATTAAAATTTATACTGACGCCTCCAAAACCATCAATACATGCTCAATAGCCGTCTATGATCCACAAAAAATGATCAATCTGTCTTACTCCATCCCAAATAAATTCAGCATCTTCCATGCAGAACTTCTTGCTGTTTTCAAGGCTACAGAACATAGCAACTCCACTTATAAAAATAGTAAAATTGTTATCCTCACAGACTCGGCCTCCGTCTGCCAATGCTTACAAAACGTACACAGACACTCAATCACCAATTACATTCTACTAAACATTTTAAATTCAATTGCCTCTTCCAACAATAAATATTATTTCCAGTGGGTACCAGGACATGTAGGTATTAGCGGAAATGAAACTGCAGATCAAATTGCGCGAAACACTACCAAAGCAAAAAGGCTTAATATTAAAATTCCTAAAATCGATACCTTGCGCTTTTTGAGTGCTACAATTGTGAAAGAATGGCAGGGATTATATGATTGGGAGTCCCAGAGCAAGGGGAAGGATCACTATTCAATCCTACCAAAAATTGCTTTAAAACCATGGTTCGTTTCGATTGGAATAGCTTTAAAGAGAAGTGAGGTGACTAACCTGATTAGATTAAGAACTAACCATGGTAATACCAGCAAATTTTTAAATCTGATGAAAATAAAGGCGACACCAAATTGTGAGATCTGCGGTGAGGTCGAGGATCCTCTACACGTGGTGATGTCCTGCAAGAGATTCAACAATGAGAGGAAGAAACATATCGAGGTGTCGGCCCTCAGTATACCAGAAAAATTAAAGGGACAGGACAGAGAAGGACTTAGTCAGATTATAAAATTCCTTAGGAAAACAAAAATAAGATTTTAACATTTAAACTATCATAGTTTGCTGGCAAAATAGGACTTTGAAATTAAGTCTTAAAGCCATAATAAAAAAAAAAAAAAAAAAAAAAAATAATAGAAAGAACATGAGTGAAACTATTGTTTTGATAACCTACTAATATTATAAATACGAATGTTTGTATGCTTGTCTCTCTTTCACACAAAAACTACTGAACGGATTTGGATGAAACTTTACAGTAATATATATTATTTATTTAAAATGATCTGTCACGAAACTTCATGTAGCAGATCAAATTCCGCGCGAAGCCGCGGGCAAAAGCTAGTATATATATAGAAAGAGAGAGATTTTTAATATGTGCATGTACGTATAAATACAAAAAAATACATATATAACTAAAAAAAATGATGAATATATATTTGAAGAGAAAAGATATGTAAAGATAATAACAATTAAAAAAATTATAAAAGATGAATATATATGTTTTCTATTATTTTAATTAACCACATTATTATTTCGTGGTTTATTATATTAAGTATAATATATATATATATATATATATACGTCTAGGTGTTATAGGCGAATAAAAACAAATATTTCGAGATTTTTCGGCCGCCATTTTTTTATATTTTAAGATTCTAATTTCACATTTTTTTTAATCTAATGCCGCTTTCATACTGGAGCGATATAAGTAATATATCGTAAATGATAAACGATATGCGACGCAAATAGACAGTTTCATAAATTCTAAAGGGAGGCGACAAAAAACTTCATCCTCGCGCAACATATCGCAAGTAACATATCTCACGAAGCACTACTTGTCGGTCTCATCACAGCGATTTGTATCTTCCGATATTTCAAACTGTGTATATGACGGGAAGAAAAGAATATGATTCGGTAATTACTTTCATTAATCTAGTAAAAACTCTTGAGTGCAACTTTCCGTCTAGAGAAAATAAAGTATTCTCTTTTGAATCTATTCATCATGTATTTCTTCTGGTTTCGACTGTGCCGTCAAATTCTTTGCCTCTGAGACTCTTTGTCTTTGAGAACCTGAGTTTCAGATTAAGGCCTGAGGAAGCCAGCAGTATTTCTAGAGAAACGCTGGCAATGAATTTGACAACACTGTCGAAATACGTGTTTAATGGATTAAAAATATTGGCAATTTAAGAGAGTATTTCTTCTTCTAGAATGGCTCTACAGCCCATCAATGAGCATTGGCCTCCTCGATACGTTTCCGCCAGTGTTCTCTGTCCATTGCAGCGGCCTTCCAGTCCCGGACATTTAATAGACTCCTGGAGTCCTCACTGACTCGATCCAATAATCGCAGCTTGGGTCGCCCTACTCTTCTTGTGCCTTGAATCTTTTCTCTATAACTCTTCTGGGCCCTTCAACACTTGCCATTCCGGCCACATGGCCAGCCCAGCGCAAACTAGCAAGCCTTATTATTTTGACCAGGTCCGGGGCCTGGAATAGACTTTGCCAGCTCCGCTTTGGTACGTCTCCTCCAAGCTTCACCCTCTCTAATAGTTCCATAATTTCGCTGAAAAATTCTATTTTTTAAAGAAGCAAATTCTCTTTTTTTTCTTCTTTTTTTTTTCAGCAATTTATTTTTTTCTTCTTCCCCACTGTATTCTTTTTCTTCTTGTCTTGTGCTCGAGTCAATAAACCACATCTTCCTCATTTGAGCTCACATTTGTAACGAAAATTGTGTACCCACAAATTTTTTAGTGTCTAGGTCGCTCCGATTTATCATCAATTGAACAAACCTAGCGATAAATCGTCACGATATATTGCCCAAGTGTGAAGCGGCCTAATAGTATTATGTTTATTCAATAGAACATAATAAATATTTTGGTATTTTACACAAAGTTCACGGACTTTCCCGTTGACAATATTTTCTGGTATGAAATCCGATTAGGGACCATTAATGCATCCGCTTACATCAATAAAACATTAACGATATGATGAGTGGTGTTGGCGATTGTGTATCGATTTGGTAAGTGGTCTTCGCGGGATATCGTTTTATTCCATCTGCCATGGGGTTGTTGAACCCTAAATACCTACGTGTCCGAAATCACAGGCCTTCATATTGATTATTAATAGTTTTTTTTTTTAATTTATTTATTCATTATTAGGCATAGACTTCAATTGGGTGTCCCAATTTAGAGCAATAGCCGAGCAAAATGCCTTTGCAGAAGAGCTTACTGTTCACCATACAAACGGACTTCTTCGATACAAAGACGACATACTGGAAAAAGCACATAACCAATATTTCTCAGCCGACATTCAAAGAACTCTAAATTCAACTAACTACTCCTCATATAGAATTCTATGCAGTTACAATGCCCCCGACCCCGAAACGTACCTCATATTCAATGTTCATATAAAGAAATCGAAATGTGTCAGCCAATTAAGAGTTGCTAATCCAGAAAAAATCAGAATTTATGGGGAAAACACAACTTTTTTGTTCAAGTCACATGAAACCTGTATTTCATGCAATCAATTTATCTACAATAGTCTACATCACATTCTCCTTCACTGCCCAGCACACAATGAATATAGACAAGTTCTTCAACACTTCATCTCAGAATCTTCTGATAAACAAAGTATCCAAGCTATATTCAATATCGACAATGTAGATAAGTTACATAAAGTGTATTATTACATGATGGGAGTTCAAAAAGTGCTAAATTGTTTATCATAGACCATTTTATATTAAGTGTATCTTTATAGTTTATCTTTAAAGTGATATTTTGTTTATTTATTTTTATTGTTTCTATCATAGCACCAGTAATTGTTTATCCTTTAATCTGTTATTTATGTTTTGAAAACCAGAATCTGTTAGTAAATTTTATTTTTATTTTTATTTTGAAATGATATGTACATAAATTGTTAAAATCATAATAATGTAATTTATAGCCAAGCTGGGCTCTATTTGTATGGGGAAGCACCCAACGACAAATAAAATTTCTATCTATCTATCTATCTATTATTCATTATAAAGATTATTGGAATCTTTAATAATAATAATGTGGCAAAGGGGTGCGAAGCATTGGCTGCAACAGACTATACGATTAGGCAAAATAATGAAGCGAAGATATATCACCAAAGTATATGCAGGCTATTGGGACTGTTGAGCAAGGAAGACTTGCCGTATTATCGCTATCAGCCGGAAAAAATTTTTTAGAAAACAATGAAATCAAAATTTATTGGGATGAGCAAATAATCATGGACCACAAGGTAATACATAACCGTCCGGATACTTTGTTGATCCATAAAGTGAAGAAATAGCAGTCCCAAGTGATATTAACGTAATGAACACCAGAGCCGAAAAAAATAGGAAGTACCAGCAACTGGCTATAGAGCTAAAATCACTGTATCATTTGGAGAAAGTGCTAATAACTGCAATAGTCATTAGATCGAAGCACGGGGGAGGGTGCGGAAGCCATTGGCCTCCAGTTGGACTAATTAAAATTGGCACAAAATGGAGTTCTGTTAAACACCTCCAATTTTTTGAGGAAATTTTTAAATCAGTAAAATATTTTACTTTCCTCTTGACTTTTAAATTTCGGGATGTGATTTAGGTTCCAGAGAAATCTGTGAGAAAAATAAAATAATAATAATTCTAAGGGTTAGCTAAACCGAAGGCCCGATGCCGATACCAACGATCTCTGCTTAAACACTTCCATCCACGGACCACTACATAAACCCAAAACCGCCAGATCACTGTTAAAGCAATCTTCCCACCTTCGCCTCGGTCTACCACTCAGAGGCTTACAAGTCGGTACAGTGCTTATTTACGTTTTTAGGAACTCGTTCGTTACCAAGCCCAGCAACTTTACAAGCCCATCTCAATCTTCGCGACACTTGAATATTGGAATCTTTACAGGATAATACTATTTTTATTGCCCTGTCCGTTTAAAAAGATACTTTTTTAAATATATAAATATAGTTTATATATTGAGTGTGTTATGTGTTTGGGCGTGTATGTGTGCTATGGCTATCAGGCGTACGGTGTCTGCATATGCTTCCTCGACTCTTCTCCAACATCCTTACACCATATTTCCGAAGCAGATCTTTACTGAATATTTTTAAAAACACCACCCTTGCTACAACGACGATCTTCTATTCAAGTACTCAATCCTAGAATTGCCCTTTATACCTATTTCTATAGGACTAACCTATCCAACAACCCTTTGTTGCTCACTGCACCTCGTCCTGAAATACTGTCTTACTTTTCTCCAACATGTTCTTTTGTTAGACACATTGAAAACTTTCGATTTTCAACGTCTTACAATGTATTCAGGCGTTTACTAGTATGTTAGTATGTTTGTTATAAAAAATATTCTATATTCTACAGGTTCTAATAAAAAAAAAAAAAACATTATAATTCGTGGCATCTATTCCGCAGGTTGTCACTTCGAGTTGAGTTACAAGTTTAAACTGTTTATTCGTATCATTTTTAATATTTTTCAAAAATACAAGTTATCGTATCGTAAGCTTTAGTATGGAAAAGAAAATATAATTGTGGGTAATGTGAAGATTTCGGTAATCATTTCATCAATAAATAAAAGTTTCAACTAACATTTAGAAATATAGATGATATATTTGTTTTATAACTATTTTTAAAGAGAAAAAATAGGCCCTCGGCCGGGATTCGAACCTGGATCCTCTGTCTCTCCGTGACAGTACACTACCATTTGAGCCACCAAGGCCGTCTGCCGGCAGAGGACAAATCTTTTCTCTTTGAAAATAAAAATATGTAAAAATAACAAAATTGATTCTTTGAACATTAATTTGATTTTAGGATCTTATTGACTTACGTCATATTACTATTTATATTTTTTTTTATAATTATTGGTCAATTTTTTTATTTTTAAATATTTTGATTTTTAAAGAGAAAAGATAGGCCCTCAGCCGGGATTCGAACCCGTATCCTCTGTCTTTCCGTGACCGTGCCCTACCTTCTTTTTTCTTTAAATCTTTTCTCTTTGAAAATAAAAATATGTAAAAATAACAAAATTGATTCTTTGAACATTAATTTGATTTTAGGATCTTATTGACTTACGTCATATTACTATTTATATTTTTTTTTTATAATTATTGGTCAATTTTTTGATTTTTAAATATTTTGATTTTTAAAGAGAAAAGATAGGCCCTCAGCCGGGATTCGAACCCGTATCCTCTGTCTTTCCGTGACCGTGCCCTACCTTCTTTTTTCTTTAAATCTTTTCTCTTTAAAAATAAAAATAATTAAAAATCCAAAAATTGACCAATAATTATAATAAAATATAAATAGTAATATGACGTAAGTCAATAAGATCCTAAAATTAAATTAATGTTCAAAGAACTTCTTTCTAGTGTATTCATTGCAAAAATTGCGAAAACACGAGGACATGGGATCGGATAAGAGAAGAGATTTGTCTTCTGCCGGCAGGCGGCCTTGGTGGCTTAAATGGTTAGAGCACTGTCACGGGGAGACAGAGGATCCGGGTTCGTATCCCGGCCGAGGGCCTATCTTTTCTCTTTAAAAATAGAAATATAGATAGATGATATATGTTTGTTGAAACGTTAATTTCTAAATGAAATGATTAGCGAAGTATACACATTTCCCATAATAACATTCTCTTTTCCATACTAAAGTTCATGATAACTTGTACTTATGAAAAATATTAAAAGAGAAACGGAAGAAATGTTAAAACTTGATGTGACTCAACTCGATGCGACAACCAGCGGAATAATTACCTAATTCTTTACTTCTCAACCAGATATGAAGAGCAGTATTTTCTAACCACAAGTTAATACAGTACATATATTTTGGATAATGTAATGAAAATATTTAAACAATTTTTATTATAATTTATACATTAACTATCATTTTAATATTTGTTAATTGGGGTCAACAACTTATCATTATTAACTATTAATATAGATAAAGGGAGCGGAGTGGCTCAGTGGTAGAGCGCTGAGTTACAATGCCAAAGGTCCTGGGTTCAAACCCCCCTGTTAGGGTACTTTTATATAATCTGTTATCGGCAGGAGATGGATCCTGTGGGATCTAGGACCCCACTGGGGCTTACCCAGCCTATATAAAGCTGGTACCCAAAATAAGGGGGGCATATGTTGAGCGTGATCTAGAACAAATCACCTATCTGCACAACCGTTGTCCAAGTAGGAGTACAGTCTCTACCATGTATTGAACCCCAGAACCTTCACGGGTTGTAGTAGTACATGTTATTATTATTTTAATATAGACAAACAAAATGTTAAAACAGAAAAAAAATACTAGTTAACACTTGAGTGGAAAAGTCCAAACAAATCAAAAGGAATGAAAATCCCCGATGTACATCAAAGCCGATGTATACATCGGGGCATAATTGGTGGTGGGATGCTGTCAATAATTGATGTTTTGTTGGACTATGGTTTTATATCTTTAATTTTATTATCGTCTTTCTGTCCCGATGATGCCTGAATTAGCGAATCATCGGCAGGAATTTTAGTTTCCTTTTGTTTTAAAGTTTTTTTGTTTTTTTTAACTTTTCTATTTATATTATCAGGTTGATAAAATAAATATAGTTACCTAAATCCAATACATTTCCCTTCTGGACCAGTGCTGCCTAGCATCGGGCTCTCCATATAAGCGTTTTGTCCTTCGCGGATGGTGATGTCATCAACACGCATCACGGGAGCAGCGAGAAGAGATGTTTCAAAAAAGACATAACCACCTGTTTAATCATTTCACAAAGGAAAAAATAAGTCATAATAATTTTTATTGCCAGTCCTAAGTCCACTTAGAACTAAGGGAATGAAAATTTATTCAATCATGAATAACAAATATCGGTACTTGTCCAATATAGGGGCGCCAATATGCTGGTAACACTGATTAGTCTAGGGACTGTCAAACAAGACTCAAAACTCGGCCGAGATCGGCTCCTTTCGGATTCCCGAACCCCTTTAAAAATTATTTTATATCACTCAAATAACTAATAATTACACAATAATAGAATAGTAATGACAATAAAAGGGTCGCTTTATTGATGATAATAATAATAATAAGAAATATTTAATGAAAACACAATTTAATAGTAATCAAAATATAAGATAATCTCCAAGAAAATATTTAATAAATATGCATTTATGAGGTATCTATACTTGAGTTTACTAATTATTGGGGCAATTTTATTGAAATTATATATTTTTCTTAATATAATTGTTATTTTTTACAGATTTTTAAAGTTATGTATAATTATTGTATCGATGCAGGAAAATTATTTTAAATGATTGATAATGACATATAGTTGTCGAAACATTTTAAAGAATTATATAAATTAAGAAGTTGTGATGACTGGAGAATGTTTTTTACCCAATATATAAAAAAAAACTAGGAATAAAAACAAAAGAAAAAAGTTTAACTGTAATGATATTTTGCGGAAATGTTGGGAAAAGTATAGCCTTCTGGAAGGTTTCATCTAAGGCGCTGCCTGATTCTTGTTTGACAGTCCCTAGACTATATAGTACTGATACTATACATACATATACTATACAGCTTTGATGAGAGGTAATAATAAATGAGTTTTCCAGTTTTCGGTATAAGTTCCGCAGGTTGTCGCTTCCAGCTAAGTCACAACTCATTCGTTTTCTTTTTAATATTCTCGAAAATAAAATTAATTATTATAATTTATTTTATCTTTATATTATATAATTTTTAAATATTTTATTTGAAAAGAAAAGGCCAGGACCGGGACTCGAACCCGGGACCTTCACCTCTTGTGGTGACGCCTTATCCATCTCGGCTATCCTGGCTTCGCTTCACGGCCAGCCATATCCCCTCTTTTAATTGATCCTACATCTCCGTTTTCTCGCACTTTGCGATGCATACACGGGGAAAATGTTACTTTGACATTATTTTATTTTGGATCTAGTTGGAAAGGTGAAGGTCCCGGGTTCGAGTCCCGGTCCTGACCATATCTTTTCTTTTCAAATAAAATATTTAAAAAATTATAAACTACAAAGATAAAATAAATTATAATAATATTAACGACTTAAAGTCAACTAGTCAAACAAATAAAATATTTATAAAATTAATTATATTACTGATTGTATGTAGTAGCTATTACTGAGTGTATATAAATTAAAGAATCAACTTAAACACACTGTTTATGTCATATCATCAACTATACTTCGAAATGTTATTTGACTTTTATTTCTTGATAAAATATTTACCGAAATCTACTCATTAACCATAATTACAATCTCTTTTCCATACTAAAACTCACGATTATTTGTATATTTGGAGAATTTTTTTTTTAAATTTTTATTTTATTGAAATTTACAACTATAATAATATTACAATAAGTAAATCTGCTAATATGTACAATATGACATGAAAAACACTTGTGGAGAAACTACCCATCGGTTGCACTCCAGTAAAGTTCTATAGTAGACGTTCTCGAGGCCATCTTCTTTTGAGACGCCTCGGAGGGTTATCAGGAATAGTATGGCAAGCAAGTTGAGATACTAGCGGATTCAAGTGTGTATGCAGCTTGTCATGGAAGGATAGGTATCTACTTTGGGCCAAATCAGTAACATATGGGATATTAAGATCATGATGGATGAGTTTGTTTGTGACATAATAAGGAGCATTGAGGACTTTACGAAGGATTTTGGATTGTAAGGATTGGATTCGAGATGAATTGGATGGTTTAGTAGAGCCTCTTGGAGAATGTTAAAAAGGAAACGAATTATTAAAACTTGTGATTTAATTCGGAGCGGCAACCTGCGGAACTGATAAAAAGTTTTCTAATCGCATTCCAAGATATTTCTTTTACTTCCTACTAACTGTGTTTTGTGATTTGTGTTACCCTTTTCAGCTTCCTCTCCACCACCAGCGTCTTTGGTCGGCCCCCCGAGCCAATTGGACAAGCTCCCAGCACCTAACTCCCATCGCAGAGCGCTTCCATTCCTGTTCGTCCAACCGCACATGATCAGGTCCGTGTCCGTACCGAAGTCACATATCTCTAGAATAATAAACATAATTGAAAGGTAGGAATTTAAGTAATACAATAATCCTTTATCGTGAAACAACTGTAGACATTTTGGTTGTGGATTGGTTGACGCTTTGTATTATTTTGGCTTAGGAAGTTGTCGGCCCCATCGCCCAGTCATCTGAATGGTTCCTCCAGGTTGGGGGAAACCCAGTACCATTTGTCCCGAGGATACGTGGCTTCCATCGCTGGGCTAATAACCCGCATGGTAGAGAATCAATTCAAAGAACCAAAATAGCCTCCAGCATTAACGTAACTGGAGTTGACTCATGGGGGGGGGGTTAACCTCCACCAGTCAACCACTCCAACATATAGCTCCCTTCAAAAAAGATGCCTCGTAATATAGGTATAATTTATATTATACTATAATCATGTAGCTTCAAATTAAATAAATAGATTATAATTTTTTATAAATGTTATTTTGGAAGTTATAAATATTATTTTCATTATAAATGTTATTATTGGAAGGACAATCAAGAAATAGCTTTTAAATACAAGTAACCTTATTTATTGGTTACAATAACTTACTATAGTTAATTGCATAGGGAACTTTCTAGACCCATCCAGACTTTACTTCTAGATTCTAAGAATTGTCTAAACTGTTCTTCTCACATTTGCGATCTTATTGTTGCCGCTAGATGCCACTACTGTCGCTATAATAATATAATTAATTGTAAATAAACAGTATTAAGTTTTGGTTGTTCATTTTAGTGTACCTTTTATTCATTAACATAACTGTGTTCGCACTTTCTTTGTTGTGTTTTTGACATTATTGACCCATACTTCTGTAATCCCAAAATAATAACTTAAAAAAAGCAAAATCCTTCAAATTTTTATTTCTTTTAAATTGTTACTTACAATTTTTTTTTAATTTCTTCTAAGCAATGGGGGGGAGGTTACATCCCCAATAACCCCCCCTCGTTACGTCTATGGCCTCCAGGCTCTTCGATGCTGGAAATGGCATAAGGAGGAGTTAATGAAGAAGAAGAAGAGGAACACTTTGCACTATTTTAGTTTTATATTATAATCTCTCCAACGAATTCTATTTATGATTGAAATAGATAGATACTAATGACCTCCACTATAGTCTTTTCAATTTTACATAACCTTAACCGGAGGAATATCTGTTACAAGGTTTGAATATCCTGAAACAGAGAGTCCTAAGCCAGAGGTCGGCAACCTTTTGAGTCACAAGAGTCAAAAATTAGAATTTACAAAATTTCAAAGTTTTTAAAGAGCCACAACATTTTTTTTGCCAGCAATGAACATATTCGCATAAATAAAGTTTTTTTTATAAAAAAAACTAATCTATTTATTCATAAGAAAAAATATCTGTTTATTCATATATAAGTAGTGTTTTTCACATCAAATTAGATAATGCAGATGGCATCATTAGATAATTGCATATTTTTAAAGTAAAAAATTAAAATAATTAAACATTTATTATGCTTTCTTTTTATTACTTCGTTTTTTTTTTATTATTATTATATCGCTTTTAACTCTTTTACTTGAAACAACAAACTATTGACGAAGACGCCAAATTGTCTTGCTTCGAATGCGAATTAAAACCTACATAGAATCATCCGACAACGGCTCCTTCGAGAGCTTCCAAAGGACTGGCGGTGAAAAGCGAGTACAAGTGTCTCATAGAATCGATGCCTAATCCTCGTTAATCGATTCAGAACGAATTTAAATTTTGTTTTTTTATAAAATAAATAATATTTGCGTATGGAACTAAAGAGCCGACAGCTTCACATCCAAAGAGCCGCAGGTTGCCGACCCCTGCCTTAAGCCGATTGAGACTCACAAACCACGCATACTCGTAGATACCTTTACAAAATACCTTATCTTCAAGTCCTGTGAACCGTGTAAACTTTTTCAGAAACCTATCGAAGACATTCTGAAGCATTTTCCTATGCACAGTTGCTCTTGTACAGATTCACAATATACAATACAGAGAACATATTCACGTGTAGATAGTTCTTAGAAGAGTTTAAAAAGTCCAGAATGTGAAATCAATAAATTATACTAAATAATTTAACTTATTTTATTTTGCCTACGTTTCGACCTGATTTCCATACCATCTTCAGGGCTGAGGATAAAAGAAAACTTGTGTGACTTTTATCAGTTGTTGTATTGGCAATACTAACTTTTTTTAAGAACTTTTAATTGTTCTTCATCCCTCTGGTATGTTCTATTCTATTATCATTATTTTCATCTTCCCTTCATAATTCATTTTCTTGCATTCCTCTTATCTCTTTTCGTTTTAAACCAGTAACGTGACATTAATAGTAATTCGTAATGAAGTGATATTCCTTTTAATTTCGCTTTTTAAAAATTACAATATACAATTTATAGACTTACCAGAAGTATCTTGCCTCCTATTTCTTGTCTGTAAAACAGAAAAAAATAAATCAATAAAAATGATCATGATAAAGACATGTAAAATATTATTTATTTTATTTTTTTTAGTGCCCAAAGCTTCTATTTTTATTTAATTTTCTTTATGTTTACTGTAAATGCATTTTATTGCTCTTACACTCAAAACAAATATTCCAATTAACCCGAATTCGGATGATTTAAAATATTTTTTTTTTCCAGCTCCATCTGAACTGAATAATGTGTTAATTTTGATTTAGAACACACTCGACGCGCGTTCTTTTCGCCACATTTTACACATAAGTAATGTGATTGCAGTTTTATGTGGTCATGTTTCTGAATAATGTGGCAGTATAGCGTCGATTATCCGAACTAATGGTGGCGGTTGTGAGTCGGATAATCAAAATTTACTAAAAAAAAAAAAGAAGAAAAATACCAAACGATAACAACAAATTTCTTTTATTTTAATATTTAGAACGAAATTTAAAACAATAAACCTCAATAAAACATGTTCGCATATAGCAAAATGTATCAAGTTTGCAATGAATGTTGCAATAATAGTTTGCTTAAATTTCTCTTCATGGCAGCTAAGTCCTAGTTATTTTAAGTATAGTAGTAAGTATTAAATCATAGTTGCAGGAAATAAAATTTTTGAGAAAATACTCATTAAACACATTTTCTATGAATGGCGAAATCGAAACTTTCTTGTATCTTTATCCAGTTCTGATAATTAAACGTTCGGTTAATCAAAGCTTTACTGTACTTTGACGGAACCGATCCTGCAGCAGTTTCAAGTACTCGTAAAAGATTCCTATCCTAATTTATCTTGATAGATAAAATATAGGCGGTAGAGCGTACTCTAGGACAATTAACCTCCCTGCACAACCGTTGTCCAAGAAACAGTACAGTCTCTACCGTGTACTGCCTGTAACATTTACTGGTTTATAGTGGGTACTCATATTTCAATAGGCTCGCTAGGCGTGCAAAATAAGTACTGAACTGAACTTTAATTTCAACCACTAAGCCCAAGGTCGCGAGTTCGTAGCCCGGCAGCTGGCCCTAGGATTTTTTAAAGGGAGTAAAAAATCCTTGGTTACGCCGTCCTTCGGAAGGGACGTTAAACGGGGGTCCCGAGCCTGTACGGTGTCAGGTACTCGTTAAAAATCCCTATCCTAATTGAACCTGGATAGGCAACATTTAGGGCTCCCAATATAGCATCGTCCGATTAGCCATAGCAGCAAAAAGTGCGTTAAATGAACAAACAACAACTTCAATTTCTAGAATAATATCGGAAACTATAGAAAAACTTAACCTCTACTAAAATGTTAAGTTCATACCGTAGTACAATGAGATGAACAGTTAATATGATTCATTTTGAGGCTGACCTACAGCTCCTGGGAGTGAGAAAATCGAGAGCTGGAGGATTGCTCTGAGTGGAAGAGAATTGTTGAGGAGTCCAGGATCCTTCAAGGAACATAGCGCCATCAGAGATAGGTGTTATTATTCTGGCTCTACGGTCTTGCAAGAACCCGGTATCTCCGCGATACTGCGCTATTCTTCTCCATTCTTGTAAACCCAGCAGCTATAAGTTCCATCCACATCGTCCAGCCATCTGAACCGAGGACGTTCTCTACTTCGTTTGACGTCTTATTCCTCATTCGTATCCTGTGCCATCCAATCCAAAAAAAGCTATACATTCTTCATCGATATAATTCTGGCTCTCTTTGTCTATACCACCTTGCCGGGCTCTCCATAAAGCTCCTCATTCCTTCTTCTTCTTCTGGATGTCTCGCACCCATTCATGACTTCCGTTCTTACAGTGGTTTTGTATATTTGTCATTTGCATTCTTTTAGAGCGCAATATAAATTGCAATTCTCTCTTTGCAGTGAGGTATGACACCTATTTCCTGCTGTTATTTTGCTCTCTACTTTGTCAACAGTAACCACAAGTAACTTCCCAGGTACTTGAATTGGTTTACAGCTCTAAAACTCTCTGAAACTCACTTTTCCATTCACCACCTTTTCCAATTATGAATTTGTAGTCATATCTTCATTCACCTTAAGGCCCAGTTGAATGGCTGCCTCTTCAAATTCCTGGAATGTTCCTGGTAGTACTGCTTGAGTTCTAACGGTAACGACGACATCATCAGCATATGCCAGATGTTGGGACATGCGATTGTAAATGGTTCCTCCAGGATTTCATTATACTGCACGGATGTATACTTCAAGGGTTAAATTAAAGAAGAGAGGGGCTAGATGATCACCCTTTCTCAAACAAATGTTCACTTCAAATTCATCCAACAGTGGATTTCCAACTTCAATTTGACAAGTCTTCAATAGAGTCATTTTTGTTAGCCTGACTATTTCTTGGGTATGCCCACATTTATCATGACTTTCAGAAGTCTTTCTCTATTTACAATGTCATATGCCTGCCTGAAATCCACTAAGAGGAAATTCATGTCTATGTTATATTCAGGAATATTTCCATTGCTTGCTTAAGGGAGAATATCTAGTCTATTTCAGTCCTTCGGAAGGAACGTTAAACTGGAGTCCCGAGCCTGTACGATGTCAGGTACTCGCTAAAAATCCCTATCCTGATTAACCCTGGATAGGCAAATTTAAGAGCTCCCACTGTAGCATTGTCCGATTAGCCATAGCAGCATAAAGTTACGTTAAATGAACAAACAACAACTTCAATTTCTAGAATAATATCGGAAACTATAGAAAAACTTAACCTCTACTAAAATGTTAAGTTCATACCGTAGTACAATGAGATGAACAGTTAATATGATTCATTTTTCATCATTGACAAAAATTATTTTGATCTAAGAACTTGTAAAGACTTTATTTGCCTTACTAGTCTTAGAACTTTTCGTTCAGCCTTATATTAGCTATAAAAACCCTAGCTATACCTCCTGTTACGATACCAAGTACAATAAGCGCCCAATAAGCAGGGATATATTTTTCTCATTTTAATTGTGTCGAAGTGGGTCGATAGCCCGCTATCAATTACAGTTCAAAGACCCGTAGTCTTTGACATGCAATCCACAAAGCGATCATAAAAGCCCAACGATTATTGATGTTTGATGATGGATGATGGATGATCACCAATAGGTATATCCGAAATGTACTAATTCTATATAGTACCGAATCGATTGTGTAATAAATAAATAAATAATTTGTCGCGGGTCCATGAAACATAAACATTACTACTCTTTTATGATTTATTTTTATAATTTACTATTTTATAATTACTATTTATTGTACCATGTTACTAGATGCTATCATGTGTTCACTGTTTTTTTCCATAAGCCTAGTTATTTTTATTGTAAATTTGTCTGTTTTTTTATTTATTTTAATTTTGCATTACATTTTCTGATTATCTACCAAAGCATACATGTTTTGTTATTTACTTTCATGATATTTTGTAAATATATTTTTTATTCAGATGTAGGCCTTTGGCCAGATAAATATTTGCTTAGATATGTTCATCTCTGTTATTCTAAGGGGACCTGGTCCCAGAATAAAATTATTTTCCTATTCTATTCTATAAGCAGAGATTGGTGGTATCGGCATCGAGCCTTCGGGTAAAAAAAGTAAGTAAAAAGATAAGTTTTCTTAAAATATAGAAACATTCGGCTTCCCGAGCGTGGAAATAAAGAAAAAAATTGCAAGCATTTTATAGCGTTACCAACGATAAAAATTGTATTTACATATTATCACAAATATATACATATTAATTTTCTTAATTGAAAAATATCCTTACCTTGGTGATTTCAGATGTTTTCTGTGGCAATCCAACATCTGTAGCTGGTTTGCCCAGAGCGATAGCAAGATAGGCTAGGCTTACAATACACCATGTTTTCATATCCTCTGAAAATATTAACGAAACAATTATTTTTCTGGGTATCTAGGACTACAATTAATTTTAATGATAAATATTTTAGAGGAATTATAGCTTAACAGTTTTCTAGTTTTTTTAAATTTATGAAAATATGATTTTCATCCCCAATAGCATAAGGTTTTTATTTTAAGCAACACTTACTCAACAAAACAGTAAGTAAAGAAAAATAAATCAATAGATGAATTAAAGTAAGAAAGCAGCAAAATCTATTTGGCTAGTATAGAATGATGCCTTAGGTGATTTGACTTTTAACAAACTCCCTTTCAAAAAATATTCTGCATAAGCCCTCATTCTGTAAAGATGGGAACTTAAAGCAAACTGTCGATTCGAATCGGAATTCCAGTATTTCATTTTCTGTTCCCTCCCTGCGCAACCGTTTTACATGAAACATTACAGTATCTACCATGTACTAAACCCCAATCACTTCACGGGCTGTAGTGGTACCGTTATTTTTAATTTTCTGTTTGACTCATAACTATTAGGAAGACGAACTATTAAGACTTTATTGGAAGTAACGTTTACAAACATAAATAAAAATTATAATTTATTTTATTTTATGGTTTTATTAATTGTTATAATTTTAAATATGTTTATTTTGAAGAGAAAAGATATGCCCAGGGACGAGATTCGAATCCGGGTCTTCCACATTTCCTTTGTGGTGCTGTACCAACTGAGTGCTCTACCATTCTCTTCGCCGATCCCTTATCCCCGTGTTCTCGCAATTTGCGATGTATACAAGGGGAAGAATGTTCATTGAGCATTACTTTTAATTAGGATCTTGTTGACTTACGCCATTATATATTATTATAAATTATTTTATTTTATTTTTTTATTAATTGTTATAATTTTAAATATTTTTATTTTTTTATTAATTGTTATAATTTTAAATATTTTTATTTTGAAGAGAAAAGATATACCCAGGGCTGGGATTCGAACTGATGTGAGATGTGCTGTAATTTGTCTTCTTTGGTACCATGTTTTTTTTTGCTGTGTGTCCCAATGATGCCTGAATTGGCGACACGTTGAATGGTTGGTTTTCCCAGAATTTATTTTTCCTATTTCATCCAATTTATACAACTTCAATGATAATAAGGGATGATAATAAGGGATACGAGAAAATTTTAAATAAACCAAAGAGCTTTTTGTAAGCATAAACAAAGTCCCTGCCTAAAATCTGGTAGGCTTTGCCATGAACTTACCTAACAATTTTAAGCCACTCTTTCAAGAAATATTTGGCAATTAGGAAAACTAAATCCCACCCGGACAAGTTTGTAGTAAATGAGAAGAAACCTATCCTCCAGTGCTGAAGAGGTTAGGGATGAAGATATTGGGAATATTACCACTAGGGTCTAGGATTTGAACAGAAGAAGAAGATATAGAAGTAGACGGCTGTGGAATACTCAATAGTAATCGCTCCCGAAGTATGTCTTTAAGCTCCACAAAGTTATTTTACTTGCATCTGCAGCATGCAACGAAGACTTTTATAGCAGTAGCTAACTTTTAAATAAAAAAAATAAATAAAAGAAAAAACCCTGTAAAAACCATGAACGGGTCAGGGGTTCAGTACATGGTAGAGACTGAACTGCTTCATGGACAACGGTTCTGCAAGAAGGAGACTTGTCCTAGTTCACGCTCAACCGCTAGATTTTTCCGCCTTATTTTGGGTACCCTATTTTGATAATATTTTATAGAGGCTCGGTGAGCCACAGGAGGGTCCTGGATTCCAAATGATCCATCTCCCGCTGCAAACAGACTAAATAAAATTCATGCCCGCAGCGGGATTTGAACCCAGATTTCCGGTGCATGCAGTGCTCTAGCATTGAGCCACCCCGCTCCCTTATAATCAGTTATGCCAACTCCATCAAAAGCAAAAGCAGTATTCTATCGTTCATAGGTTGCGTATGAGCGAAACTTTCGATAAGGTTAGAATCGGTAATAATTCTTCATAACTGAATATAAATAACAGAAGTGAGAAAGAGAGAATCAGATAAAAAGAAAGGATCGGGAATCTTGTAAAAGAAATAAAAGCCGACTCGTTTTAGCTGAGTAATCCAAGGGAATAAAAACAATATCCTTTACGACCACCTCCTCTTGTAGCCAATAAAGAAAATAAATCTATCCGATAAATAAATAAATTCAGTTTACGACCGATTACAACCGATTCCCTTCATGTATTGTTCTGGTACAGAGTTCTTTACCATTACTTAGTTCATATTAACCCTAACATAGTTTATATTATATTTTTTATTCATAATGCTACACATATATAATATTAATAATGCTTAGCGAACCCGAAGGCTCGATGCCGATACCACCAATCTCTGCTAATACTCTTCCGTCTACGAACCACTAACTAATTCATATTAATAATAATGGTTCAATCTCCGCTGACGAATTCTGCCAGATCAAACTTATCACAATCCTCCCACCTACGCCTCGTTCTACCTCTCAGACGTTTGCCAGTCGTCACAACGCTTATTAGCTTTTTAGGAAGTCGCTACTAAGCCCAGCAACTTTACAGGGTCATCTTATTCTTCGCGACTCTATAAATTGAATAATATTAACCGGGTGCAGGCTCTGCAATTCCGCTTTGTGTAATCTCTTTAAGTATCAAGTGGTCTCATCCCTTTTTGGACCGAATATTCTACTTAACACCTTATTTTAGAATGCCTTACGCCGTTGTTCATCCATCAGCGTTAGCGGCCAAGTTGGAATGTGAAGATAAGTTGGAAGGATGATGGTTTTTTTAATTCAGATTTTTAGATTTCGGGACAAAAGCGAGGTTAGTAATGTCGAGACCTAATAATAACAAGCATTTCCCGCCTTTATTCGCGGCTTTATTTTCTCTTGAATTTCGTTTTTTTCTAGTTCCCACAGACCCTAAGTACTTAAACTTCTCCACATGTTCCAACTTATGCCCTCCTACAACAATATCACCAAAATTTCGCCCTTTTCTGCTATTAATCATATACTTAGTCTTATCTGAATTTACTTCCAGTAATATTTCCTATTGTTTAAAGAATATTCTAGGCAATATTGTTTAAATATTTTAATACGGATAATTTAAAACACACGGATATTTTACTATTAATATTCAAATTCGAGCGTTTTTCGGTGTTAATCACCTTTTTAATAACGTACTGAAGTGTTAAATTAAATATTACAGGTGATAGCGAATCACCTTGTTTTAATCCTGAACGAACCTCAAACTTCTGCGAACAATTATTACCGATTCTAACCCTATCGAAAGTTTCGCTCATACACACCCTTACCAGATTTAATAATTTCTTTGGAATATCCTGTTCAATCAATACATTGTACATCTTGATTACTTATTCTACATACATGGTATTGTTATTAACTAGAATAAATAATTAGTATAAGATTAAATTGAAAAATATCACTTGACAACCACTATTATTTTATGTATTATGTATTAAGTATTAGTATGTATGATTTTACCGAAATAATTGTAAACTTAACGTTTATTTTAATTTTTTTTTTTAATACTTCGGTATAATTCCCACTTTATAACAAACAAAAAAAAAACTTGAACCACAACCCGTGAACGGGCCTAGGGTTCAGTACATGGTAGAGACTGTACTGTATCATGAACGACGGTTCTGCAAAGAGGTGACATTATAACAAAGACAAATTTAAATTTCGCGGTAGATGCTTTTAATGAACCATTTCTGAATTCATCCGGATTATCCGGGCGGGAAACGGTTCTTTGCTTAAACAGGATTTCGGCTACGAATTCATTTGGTATGGTCATTCGTCTCACATCAATTTTGTTGTAACAAGTAAAATAAAGATATCTGTATCCGCAGGTTGTCGCTTTGAGTTGAGTTACAAGTTTCAACTGTTTATTCGTATCATTTTTTATATTTTTCAAAAATGCTTGTTATCGTGAGCTTTATTATAGAAAAGAGAATTTAATTATGAGTAACGAGTAGATATCGCTAATCGTTTCATCAATAAATAGAAGTTTCAGCTAACATTTCGAAGAATAGATGTCGGTTGAAACGTCCATTTATAGATGAAATAATTACCGAAGTATACACATTACCCTTAATTATATTATCTTTACCATACTAAAGCTCACGATAACTTGTATTTTAGGAAAACAGTAAATGGGAAACGAATAAACATTTAAAACTTGTAACTCAACTCTAAGTGACAACCTGCGGAATATTTACCAAGTTTTTAGCAATCGTTTAGCCCTTATACTTAACGGAAACATTAAAAAATTGATTAACAGTGTTCTAGTATATCGGTATGTGGAATGTTTTTTAAACTGTCATTTACAATGAATAACAATTGACAATCAGTCGTATGGTAATAAACGCGTGTTTACATAAATTATACTAAACAAGACGGTATTGTATACTTATATATTTGTAAAACAAGATCGGAACGACATAATGCCAGATTATTAATTTTTAATAAAATTAATTAGAAAAGACCATACTACAATATCTACATACTTTATGTACATAATAATATTTAATTTGTTTGTTAATAATAATACTGTCTGTTTGTTACTCTGTCCACCCAGCCGCCTCTCCCAGTTGCCCTGAACGTGGCCTACAAGGTAGGTCGAAACGTCGGCACACATTAAATATAAGTCTTGTACTCATTTGGTGTTTTCTTTTTTTACTGCACTCCTCAGCTATCTCCATTCTCCAATAATATTTAATGTTGAGACCGTGTAAAAATTCCAACGAAAAGCCCTAAAAACTAAAACAGAAATTGAAAACTATCTGTCCAATATTATCCAACTACCAAGGCAAAAAAATCAACAATTACTTAGAAAAACCTTTTAGTATTTATAGAAAGGTTTCAAAGGCTTATTAAAATATCTAAACAATAGTTTCACTCATGTTATTTCAGTTATATTATTCATATATTTCAACAACTATGATCATGTGATCTACCTATAAGTATGTACTGTAATGGATTCTCCACAGTACACAAAAAAACCGTCTGGGGGGGCACGTGCCTTAAATCCGCCCTTGGTCTCGAATTTAAATATTACTGAAGCGTGTTTGAGGAACAAGTACAGATTCATCACGATTTCGTTGTAAGTTAATAATCTTTCTTAAGTTAATAATATTTTATAATCTAATAATCTTTTATAAGTTAATGATCTTTCACAGGCTATGCTAATAAAACATGTTCGGATGAATGGATCAACTTGTGAGTGATTTAAAAAAAATATAAGTTTAAAATAATGATGTTATCGAGGCTGATACAAAAGTTGCGCCTAAACCAGAATTAGAAATTTTGTTAAAAGATGTAGTTATATTAGTAATTAAATAAAAAAAAGAGTATTCATGTTGATATGGTAATAGCAAAAAATTATTATCCGATCAATTGTTTATGTAAAAAGGCTACTATCATTTAAAATTTTTAGAAAATTATTTATATATATATATATATATATATATATATATATATATATATATATATATATAATGGTATTTTATAGATTTATAATGGTTGTATGCCTTGGGATTTAGAAATAAAGACTGAATTGTTTCTCTGAGAAAAACAAAGATTTATTTACAACTAGCTTATGCCCGCGGCTTCGCTCGCGTGGAATTCGGACTCCCACATAAAGTTTCGTGAAAGATCATTTTAAATAAATAATTTAATTATTTAAAAAAAAATATAAGTTACTCGTACAGCCATAATTTCAGATGTCTAACTTCAAAACTGACGGATTCTCTACAACCTTTGAACCCCCATTATAATAAAAGGGAAACCCTTGGGGTGGAATTATCCAAATTTCTTTATTAAACTATACAAAGAACCTATCTACAAATTTCAAGAGGCTAAGTTCCTGATTTGTCTTTAATTATGTACTATAACGGGGGGCATGCCCACGTGACCCCACATAAATCTGCTCTTGATGTAGCCTATGATGTATAACCTATTTTATTCAATAAGTTTCATCCAAATCCGTTCAGTAGTTTTTGCGTGAATGAGTAACAAACATTTGCATTTATAATATTCGTAGGATATCAAAACAAATAGTTTCCTGTCCTTTCTGTTATTTTAACCACAATTATCATGTGATTTTCCTTTATTTATGTACTATAATGTATTCTCCACAGTACCTAAAAAACTGTCGAGGGGGGGAGGGGAACGTGCCCCCCCATAAATCCGCCCTTGCTATAAATTGTTATTCTATGTGTCTATGTGTCGTTCTGATGTATAACCTATATTACTGTAAAGTTTCATCCAAATCCGTCCCGCAGTTTTTGCTTGAAAGAGAGACAAACCTACAAACTTTCACATTTATAATATTCGTAAGGTTAGTAGAATGTCAAAACAAATAGTTTCACTCATCACTGTGGTATTTTAACAACTATGATCATGTGATTTGCCTTTAATTATGTACTATAATGGATTCTCCACAGTATCTAAACTCAGACGGGGGAGGGGGCACGTGCCCCCCATAAATCCCCGCTTGCTATAGCCTATGTGTTATTCTGATGTATAACCTATATTACTGTGAAGTTTCATCCAAATCCGTTCAGTAGTTTTTGCGTGAAAGAGAGACAAACATACAAACTTTCACATTTATAATATTAGTAAGATATATTCATATTTACATGTCTTAAATAATTACAGTTATTTTCAACTAAACATTCCCTCGCCTGAAAAAAAATAAAGAAACAGCATTCAATGCCTTTACTTCGTATTTCTTATAAAATTAAATGGTTTCAATTAACTCAATACACTAAACGGTAACAACACTATTCCCTCTCGGGTCTTTTATTTATAACAGCTGTTGGGCCAAGAAGGTTGTGAAGAGAATTAAGAAAACTTCCGTATATTAACGAGACAGTTTTCTTTACATATATATGAAGATAGATGGGTATGAATATATATACTCATATATGTATATAATATATACATATAAATTTAGAGAGGGGTAACAGAATAAATGTTGAAAACAGCTAAATTAAAATTAATGAACACTCACTTGAAG
Organism: Arma custos; assembly: GCA_037127475.1. Classification (NCBI taxonomy): domain Eukaryota; kingdom Metazoa; phylum Arthropoda; class Insecta; order Hemiptera; family Pentatomidae; genus Arma; species Arma custos. Next base: position 48,850,605 of record CM073761.1, read on the forward strand.
GTTTAAATTTACAGGCAATTTATAAGCCTGTCATTAATTATAAATAAAAACACCGTTAACGTCAATATAATAAACCATTAAAATGAATTATTACTTTCAGTAATGATCACTTTTCTTCCATGACGGTAATAACTTTATTGTCCGAAAATTTACAACCTGTTGACGTTTCGGGGCATTAATCCCCGTCTTCAGAACTGATAACTGTATAAAAGTAATTGATATCCTCTTCATTAGCAACAATATTGAACTTTTTCTAGTTACTATACACCCCAAGTACTTAAACTTCTAACTAATTCCCTCCTAAAACAATATCTCCAAAATCCCCCCTTTTTCTGCTATTAACCATATACTTAGTCTAATCGGAATTTACTTCCAGCCCCATTTCCTATTGTTTAAACAATATTCCAACCAATATTGATAGCATATTAAAATTAAAAATTTAAACATAAAGCTAATGTTTAGTATGCCAACCAAAAGTAAATATATATATATATATGATAAGATACGCTGTTTCTTTAATAAGGGCGAAAATTTTGGTTATAATTTGAAAAAAGTAATGTTAATACATTATTTTTTTTAAATTATTTTAATAAATTGTACAACTGTAATATATACATCTAGTACAATTGCTATTAGAATAAATAATACATGATAGGACATGTAGAGACACTACCCACTGGCAGCTCTCTAATAAAATTTCTATAATAGAAAGTCCCGAGGCCATCTTCTCTTCAGACGCCTAGGAGGATTGTCCGGGATGGAATCGGATGTAAGGATGGAAACTAGTGGGGTTGGATGGGTCTGGAGTTTATTATGGAATGATAGGTATCTGGAATGTGCTAAATCGGTAACATATGGAACGTTAAGGTCATAATGGATTGTTTTATTTGTGACAAAATAAGGAGCGTTTAGGATTTTGCGAAGGATTTTGGATTGCAAGGATTGGATACGAGAGGAATTCGATGGTTTGGTGACGCCCCTTAGTTCAATTCCGTAAGTCCATATAGGTCTTATAACAGTCACATAAATAAGTCTTTTGTAATTGATCTGAAGCTTTGAGGAATACATTATTTAAAAAAAAAAAAATCCATTTTCTACACACGGACTTATGTAAAAATAAGGTTTCCGTGTGAAGAATATAATAATAATAACAGTTTAAGAATCATTCATTTAATTATTTAGATTATGTTTTTTTTAAAAATAATTATTTTAACCTAAATAAGATTTTTATTAGTGTAATAAAAATCTATTGAAAACCAGGACCAGCCGGAATTCTTTCAAACAATGTTACTCCAGCTTTCGTTGAAAACCACACCACACATCTATCTATAATTTCGGTGGCATTATTAAAAAGGTTGTAAATTTTGAATCAATTTTATATTAATGATTAATTAATTCAAAACATGTATGCTATAATATTAAATTGATGGCAGTATAATAAATAAATTTATTTTCTAGACTTACTTCCGTTTGTCATCAAAGAAAAAAAATAGTTAATGTTCTTTTTTTTTAACTTTTGTTTAATGTTTTACAAAGGTCTAAAAAAAAATCTAGAAGTTAATAATAATGTAGGTTTTATTATATTCTAGATTTTTTTTTTTTTTTTAATATTTTGTTTTATTTTATTTTAAAATATGTACAAATGAGATTTCTTTCCATTCTTATTATTTCTCCTAAGTTATTTCATAATTTATCTTTTACTCTTAGTTTTTCTTTTCGTTCTTATAATTTCTGTTTTTGTAAACTGTTATTCTTCTTTGGTACTGCAATGTTTTATATATTCTTTTCTTTGTTTTTTCTTTTCTCTCAGCCCTGAAGATGAAAGGAACGTAGATACAATAAAATTATTTATTCTTATTTTGTGCAATTCATTGACCGCACCCCTCACTATTTAACGCTTTTCATTGTTATTATATTAAGTTACATGAATACACCGATACATGAAGTTCAAAGGAACCTACCTGGAATAAAATAATTCTTAAATTACGAACATTATAAACAATTGTTTTTCGTTTTAAATCTGTATTTGCGGATGACACATGTCTATTATCTGTCAACACTGATCCAGTTATGGCATCCCGTACTCTTCAATCCCATATCACTGAACATGAAAATTGGTGCCAAAACTGGAAGATTAAAATAAATTCCAACAAATCTCATCAAATCACCTTTACCCTTCGTCGTAAACCACTTCCTGCCCTCCTGTATCGTTTAATAACACCCCACTGATTAAGAACAGGTCCGGTACTTAGGACTACATCTTGACAAACGCTCAACTTGGAATCCTCATACTAGACTGAAACGACAAGAAACAGCTCGCCGTTTCAGGCTACTTCAACATTTACTAGACAAACGTTCTAAGCTCCCAATTAACTAAAAAATACTCATATAAATGACAATCATTAGACCAATCTGGAAATACGGCTTTGGGGCTCCACTAAGCCACCGAATTCCTCTCGTATTCAATCCTTAAAATCCAAAATCCTTCGTTAAACCCTCAATGCTCCTTACTTTGTTACGTACAAAGTAATCCATAATGACCTTAATGTACCATTTGTTGCTGATTTGGCCCGAATCCGATATAAATCTTTTCATGACAAACTTCATTTCCACTCAAACCCACTAGTTTCAAACCTCGCAACCTCTTCAATTCCTGATAATCCTCCGAGGCGTCTGAAAAGAAGATGGCCTCGTGACCTTCAAGTTAAACTTTTTATTTGATTACTACTACTGGGTAGTTTCTCTATTTGCTTTTATGTCGGGACATGATTTATCTTTCATTATATTTACTTGATGTATTCAGTATACAGTTGTAAATTTCAATAAATATATTTTGTTTAAAGTAATACAGATTACGTTACGAATTGACTGGAATCGATTAACTCTGAATTGATGTTGAGTATTCATGAATCCTAAAAACCTCATGTTATTATTTCGGTTTCCATTTCCTTCCCATAAACTATTCGCGTATGGAAATTACTCTTTTATCTGGCAAATGTGGGTCAATGATGCTAGGATCGCAACACTGGGGTAATTGAGGCCATAGCTTTCGGTATCACACTTCTCAACCAGCGAAGAGTTGCATCATTAAGTAGGACGGTAAAATTCTGTGTCTGAGGAGTTGGCAATAATAATTATTTATATTATAATAATAATTTATAATATTTATAATCATGCCATAGATAGTCTCCAAATTTGACATGAATATAACCTAAATTCTTCTGATTCTTTTTCTTTTTAATGCGTATCGAAAATCACATATCCTATATGATAAGCTTAGGGAAAGGTCACCTCAAGTGCAGTGGTTGGCATGGCAACCTACTAAGCCCAAGATCGCGGGTCCTCAGCCTGGAAGGTGGCCCGAGGGTTTTTTAAAGGGAGTAAAAATTCTTAGTCCTTGAGAAGGGACGAAAACTGGAGGTCCCGAGCCTGTACGGTGGCAGGTACTCGTTGAAGATTCCTCTCCTAATTGTAACTGGATAGGCAAAATTAAAGATCTTCCGTTAGCCATAGAAGCTTAAAGTGACAATAAATGAATAAAAAAACAAATAAGCATAGGGAAGTCTTGTTTGTTTCTTTATTTGGGCGATTAAAATGAAACTCGGTCGATTTTTTATTTTTACTTCAGTCAAAACCGAATATTTTGTTTAATTTTGCAGAAATTTGCTATGGGTATTCTCTGAAGATCCTGAAAATCTAAGCGTAAGAATTTTTTATTCTTTACCCAATATATTTATATTTTTTTGACATGTATAATTAACGGAGCAGGGGACGTTTTCGGATCAGATGGTTGGATGTCGAAGAGGACTTGAAACTGCTGGGTGTACGAAACTGGAGGAGAATAGCTAAGGATCGCGAAGATTGGTCGGCTGTGGTGTTAGAGGCCCGGGTTCTTGCAGGACCGTAGAGCCAAAATAATAATAATAATAATTAACGGAACAGAACTAGTAAATTCCAATAATTACGAGTAGGTTAAATTATTTTTATTTAAAAAAAAATTGAAGTTGGGGAACAGAATATGGTAGATACTAACTGTTTCCTAGCCAAAGCTTAAGTAGGGAGGTGATTTCGCTTAGATCACTCTCAACCACCAGTTCCCTCCCCCATTTATGGGTACCCATTTTATTATAAACTGGATGAGCCCCAGGAGGGTCATCAGATTCCACAATGCCCATAGAGGCTGTTAACGGATTAAATAATTTATCTATCACAGCCGAACTAAAACCCGGGACCTTCAGAAAAGCAGTTTAGCTCTCTACACAGTGACATAAACTCTACCCCACTCACAAACGAATGTGAAATATGATACAAATTGGATTTGGATTGCGAAAAAACTCTACATCGAAGTGATACATCGTACAATCCGCTTTATCCACAAGAGTGTATGGAGAGGTAACATGGAGTCATCGGTGTTTTTTATGAATAGCGTACTTTAGTTTGTATTAGGCTAGATATCTCCTACACGAACCAGTACCAGGGCATACCACGAAACCAAGCCTACCCTCCTATACCATACCTTACCATACCATACCATACCACACCACAGCCCCATTTCTGTTAGTTGAATACCGTAGTGCTGCTTGATACCTTAAGGCCGGATAGTTTATTGATTTATAGAAGATTATTTAATTTAATCATAAACAAAACAATGATTATTTTGTAAAAGAAAGATTATTTTCCTTCTATTTATTTTTTCATTTTTTTGTAAATGTAAAAATTTAGACGTTTATTTTCATATTTATTTTGGATAGTTCAATTTTGTATTAAATAGGAAATAATCAAATAAGAGTTTAAAAAAAAAGGCACATATCGATAGTGGATTCGATCGGCTATTGTTTACCTCGTCGATATCAAGCCAGACAGTGTTGGCTCGAGAGAGTGCACACATTATAAACAATACGTGCAGTGGCTCCCTGTCAAAATGATACACCAGGATATTTATAGATATCTTTGAATAAATAAATAGTTCAAATTATATTAAATTAAATACAATAATTTTTTGTAATCACTAAACATCCTAGAAGTATGTACTTTGTATATAAACATTTAATAATAAACAAGGATGTAATTATAAAAATAAAACACATTTGTTTAGAATTACTTATCTCACAGTGAAAATGATACACCTTAGTTCTTCCTATTTTTTGTTTACCTTAAACTATTTTACTTTAGTTAAACTCTTGTGTCGAAAGTGTTTGGCTTTTTCCAAAGCGAGTAGAAGAAAAACTGACGTTTTTTTTATTTTTTATTTTTTTACGAAAATGGGTGCACACACAACATTAAAAGAACGCGAGTTGGTTATTCAATACTTTAATGACGGGAAATCTTTAAATGAAATAGCCGAAATTATTAAAAAAAGCCGTTCAATTGTCCAGCATATTGTGGAGAGATTCAAGAAGGAAAAGTACATTGCCAGAAAAAAAGTTAAAAGCACTAGAAAAATTTTAACTGATAGCGATGAGACTTGGATTGTCAGGGAAATTAAATTAAATCCACGTTTGAGTGCACCCAACAAAGCACAACCTACAAATAATTGTACTAAACTAATTGTTTACTAAATACAAAGTTTATAAATTATTAGTACTCAAAAGATAATTAGAAGTGATGTGTAATTTTGAGTATGAGATGAAATAATTTATTTCCTTTTTGTCTCTTAATTTTTGTAAATAATCAACATTGAAATATTTTCAACTTCATCAGTTTGTATACATTTAAATTGATACTATAAAGAAATATTTTAAAGAGTTTTCTGGTTTTGATCCCTTTAACAATAGAAACTTTTCTTTTTTTCTTCTTCTTTCTACAGGGTGTATCAATTTCTCTGTACATTATTTCACCTCGTACTCAATATGACACATCACTTCTAATTAACTTTTGAGTATTTATAAACTTTGAGAATTTATAAACTTCGTATTTAGTAAACAATTAGTTTAGTACAATTATTTGTAGGTTGTGTTTTGTTGGGTGCACTCAAACGTGATTTATATTAATTTCCCTGATAATCCAAGTGTCATATCCCTATCAGTTAAAATTGTCTAGTGTTTTTAACTTTTTTTCTGGCAATGTACTTTTCCTTCTTGAAACTCTCCACTATATGCTGGACAATTGAACGGCTTTTTAAAATAATTTCGGCTATTTCATTAAAAGATTTCCCGTCATTAAAATCTTGAATAACCAACTCACGGTCTTTTAACGTTGTGTGTGCCTCCATTTTCGTAACAAATTAAAAAAAACGTCAGTTTTTCTTCAACTCGCTTTGAAAAGAGCCAAACACTTTCGACACAAGAGTTTAACTAAAGTAAAATAGTTTAAGGTAAACAAATATTAGGAAGAACTAAGGTGTATCATTTTCACTGTGAGATAAGTAATTCTAAACAAATGTGTTTTATTTTTATAATTAAACCCTTGTTTATTTTTAAGTGTTTATATACAAAGTACATACTTCTAGGATGTTTAGTGATTACAATAAATTATTATGTATAATGTAATAAAATTTGAACTATTTATTTATTCAAAGACATCTATAAATATCCTGGTGTATCATTTTGACTGGGAGCCACTGCAGTTGTTTTTGTGGACTTATTATCAAGATAGACTAATTCGCTGCCCTACTGCAGTTGGGAATTAGAGGAGTATAGTTAGAGTCTTGCCACACCACAGCGAATCGACCGTTCTTTTATAAGGACATTTCGCTCGCCCCGTCGACGAAAGTCATCTGTCGTATCGAGTTCTCTGATCGTCACGCGGAGGACAACTACAACGACAGACAAGAAAGTTTTATAGTTTTGTTTAATGTTTCCAATTGGCCAAACAAACAATAATTGTGTCTTGATAAACATTAATTTACTTACAACCGTTCTCTTATTCTTTCTATTGTTAATGGCAAATGTATTATTTTTTTGAAAACGTTTAAATTTTCCTTTAATTTAATTAAATCAGTTTTTAATAGCAAATTTATTTTATTATATATTGTTGTTCGGCCTTACCTATTTAAATACCTCCCTCGTCTCGAGCCAGTCAGTCTGAGAGTAGACCACGCACGGTGAAGATTTGTGATAAGTGAGTGTCAGTGTTGAACCGGCCAGTGTAATAAGTGTATCAGTGAACTGTGACAGTCTCGCGAGTGTAATAAACTGTTTCTGTTTGTTACTGTGTGTCAGTTTTTCATACTTGGAGAATCTTACGGTCGGTGGACTAGTGAACTGTAAGTGTTAATTAGTAGTTAATAATTGTAATAATAATTAGTAGTGTAATTTTATAATATTCATACAAATTTATGTATATAGTTAATTCATTTAGAATTAGTAATATCTTGTACTATTGTAATAATTAAATAGGCCTAGGTTATAATAAATATTTAGAATATTGTTACTATAAATTATCTTAGTCTAATAATTTAATTGTTTGTAGCTTAGTTGTATTATTTTTATCACTTTATTAATAAACTTTAGTATCTTTAATTAAGGCATTGTTAAATTCATTTTAATACCCAGTAGCCCGTAACAATATGTATATATACAATGATTTTTATTTTTAATTTAATAAACGGATTCATTAGGATGATATGCGATCTGGTGTTTTGAATCATTTTTTTTTTATCAGTGTTTCATTTTCCTATATATATTTCGGGGCTCTTATCGAGAGGTCCAACTGTCTCGCGAGAGCTCAAACAATACCTTGTTACTCTTGTGCAGACCGATTCCAAGATATATTAAGAACGGTGACAACCTGCACTAGGTCTTGTACCCCAACGTTTCCATTGAATTCCTCGTTGCCTTTCGGGAACGGCTTTTGCCAACAGTCAGTCAAGTTGTTTCTAGCCAGGATTCCTGATCGAGATGTGCTTTACGCTGCTTGGAGACGAGATGGAAAGGTACAAATTAAAAAATTCCGAAGTGTAAACGGTGATTCGATGAGTGTGAATTAGATTGGGCGGGGGCACAATGGAGTAAGTTGCCACTTCCTGGGAGCCGCTGGTCCGTGACCTGCTCCTGCCTCTGGTCACCTCCATTCCGGCTCCTAACCTAATTCCTCTAGGTCGCTCGTTCTGATAATCAGCGAGAATCACGGGTGTTTAAGCCTTCGAATGCACCCTTGAAACTGGTTTTTTCGTGCTTTAAAAATCCAACAAACGGATCCTGTGCTTGTACAGGTGATACATAACACAACGAAACAAATATGGTGTCCATTACATTTCATTCTATTATTATGAACGAAATCGTTATATAAACAGGGTGTTTCAGGGTTAAGTAGCCAAACTGAAAATTTTAACTAATTACCTCAAAACAAGAAAACAAAAATTCTATCGTATGTCCTCAAACGCTTTGTTGAGGAGATATTCACACCTAAAGACCTTTAGGTTAACTATTAACATTCATATTAAATGTTGCTCAAAGTGATTTCCTCGAGCATTAAGACAGGTTCGGAATCTTGCTTCTCCAGCAGCAGTGGCAGAACGGCACTGGATATGTGTAATTGTTTCACAAGTTTCAATTATCCTTCTTCGTAAAGAAAAAAGTGACATTAAACAAAAAGCCAATGCAAGGCCGGTCAATGACTTTAATTCTTTAATCCAGTGCCTTTCTGCAACAGCAACTGTTGAAGAAAGATGCCGAGCCTGTCTTAGTGCTCGATGAAATCACTTTGAACAACATTTAATATGAATCAAGATAGGTTTTATTTATTTACTATGCCTGAATAGTTCATAACTATGTAAACCTTTAGGTGAATTTCCTCTAACCAAAACGCTTGCCGAAGCGGCCCAAAGGGACTGCGAGCTCTTAGCTTTATCATCGCTGTGGACTCAATACCTTTCACTCTTCCCAGCTCTATTTCTTGATTAAATGTTTATGGCGCGACTAATTAATTATTATATTATTTCTTTATCACCAGATACCAACAAATACTTTTGTATAATAAAAATACGTTATTTTCATGCATTAATCACCAATCAAAATGAGTACAATTTAAATAATTAAATAATAAAAATCCGTCTCAAATAAAGTTTAGATAATACTTTAATTTATAATAATACATAATTTCGTTTAGTAATACATTAAACAATTAAAAAACGCTTATATGCGCTCATAGACTCCACCGATTGCTTTCGCAAGACACTTATATGCGTCCTTTAATGGTTAAATAGAGATGAACTATATATTTGGCAGGATACAAAATAAAAACCTCGGATGGATACAGTTAAGATAGAGAAAAAACAAAGAAATTTTATATAATTTTAATTTGTTTGTATATTGCCTATCCATCCTTGAAAAAGATCTGCAATGTGGTTTGAAACGTCAGTTTTAAAAAATAGTTAATTACTATTTAAGAAATTGTTTCTTTGACCTCCACTGGGAGCATTTGTTACCTATATGTTGTCCATCTCGGAAGATGGCCTGTAAGTTAGGTCAAAACGCCGGCACATAATAAGTTAGGCTATTTGTACAAAATTCTTTGATCAACCCCCGACTGCTTTCCACTTTTCTCAGAATAAATACTTTCATCAGCGTCCTCGTCGATAAGGAGTTTATTTCTTGCAAGGCATAAACATATTCTATTTTCTATACATAGTGAAGTTGGAAATTTTTAACACTATTTTTCCATAGGAGCCTATAAAAACGAGCTGTATTGAAATATAAAGATGCCAAATGAAATATGTTAAAGCATGATCGAAAGGGATTAGGGTAGCTCAGAGTGTAGAGCGTTGAGTTATTATGCTAAAGGTTCCGGGTTTAAGTCTGGCTATGGAAGAAAATTATTTAATATGTTAAAAGCCACGGACCCTATATGATATACAATACCCTCCTTGTGCTCACCCAGCCTCACAGATACAATCAGTATCTATCCAATGTAACATAGAATTTCCTTTAAAAAAATTCATTTTTCCTTATTGTGACATTCTTCTTCCAAACAAATGGTGTGCACTGGCACACTGTATAAAGTAATTATATATTTTCCCCAGTACTTCACGTTTGACATTATATACTGCAATGACACTACGCAAGTGAATATCGTTCGATAATAATGTTGGCGTGAATAGAATAGCACGAATTAATAGGAAGCGTTCATAATCTGATAAAAATAGATCAATTTTGTCAACAGTATGGAATTTTTATGACGCATTCTACAAATCATTACGTACTGCCTTTTACCCCATTGTTTTTTGCCATATCAATTAATCAGCAAGTTATTTCTTCAGAACAAATTTATTTCTTCTTGTTCTTACACAACAAATATACATATAAGCTCACTAACTCACTAACTTCTGTTAGCAGCCGGAGATGGATCATATTGGATCTAGGACCCTCCTGGGGCTTATACGACCTCTATAAAGCGGGTACCCAAAATAAGGGGGAAAATCTGGCGGTTGAGCGTGAGCTAGGACAGATCATCTCCCTGTACAACCGTTGTCCTTGATCATGTACTGAAACCCAGACCCGTTCATGGGTTGTAGAGATATTTTTTTTTTACTTACTCACCTGGAGTGATTAGTTAATCTAAATCTATCTCGATCAATGAAAAATTGAGAATTTACGCCACAGTATTCAAAATACAAAGAGAAGGTAACTAAATAGTGGGAGGAACGCTAGAAATAAGCATTGAACTTATGAAGAGAATTTAGAAGGAACAAAGAACGAAAAAACTTTGAATGCTCAAGTTCTACAAATAATATTTATGTACCACTACAACCCATAATGGTCTTGGGTTCAGTACGTGATAGAGACTGTGCTGTTTCTGAACGACGGTTGTGCAGGGAGGGGATTCGTCCTTGATCACGCTAAACCGCCAGGGTTTTTTCTTATTTTGAGAGTATCTACTTTATAGAGTATCTACTTTATAGAGCCCCAGAAGGATCTGCAAATCACATATGGTCCACCTACGGCTGTTAAAAAGTTAAATACATTACATTATCTGAGGTTGGGTGTGCCCCAGGAGTTTGCCAGATCTCATAGGATCCATCCCCCGTTTTAATAGATAAATATATCCTATCTTTCCATCTTATCCTCGGCCGTCCTCTTGAACTGCAACCATCAACCTGTAGGTTGCTCTAATTCATTAATTTGTCCATTCTTCCTTCATCCATATTGATGACATGTCCAAACCAGTTGTTTCTCCTCAATGACGGTGTGCAAAAACATTATATTGAGGTTAGTTTTTCTACTGGTATTTAGATATTATTTTTTATTATATTGTAAGATAAACGGGATTTTTTGTTTTCCGATTTTTTTTTCATGCCTACAATAAATTATAGGTATGTGAAACATTTTACTTCGATATTTAGATTTAAAACATTCTAATTATTTTTAAAAGCTATGAATGAACCAATTAGACAAGTTTTATTTGAAAAAGCAGAACATTAATTTGACCGATAAGGCGCTTATTCTACCCACAAATTACACCAGTACCCTGTATACAGAATTTATCATCAAAACTTTTGTTATTACTAAAAAAATATTAGTTTTTATTATTTTACAAATAAAATATGTTATAATTCAAATAAGGCTTAATCATTTAGATATTTATATATCTAACACGAATGTTTTGCAAAACGATTGTTCTGCTGCCGATGAATTAGTTGAATGAATTTCAAAAATCAAAATGTTAATTTTAATAATAAAAATTTCTTATGAAATTGAAATTAGTGAAAAATTGCTTCGGAGTATACGAACTTCGGAAAAATAGTAATCTGATGAATGGATTTATTTTTTAATACCAATTGCTTAACCAAAGAACGAAAAAATTATGAATACTCGAATTCAAATGCTCTCGTCAAAGGGACTGTTATTTTTTTTTAAATGAACATTTTTATTATTTTACAAATAAAATAATTTATAAATAATAGTGCTTTGATAAGAAAGTAAGCAAAAAAAGAAATTCGAAAAGCAAAAAGAAATTTTAACTTTTTTAAAGTTTAATTTGTATATAAAGTTTGTACGCATTTCGTAATATATATGCATATCCTACTCAGTAGACGGTAAACATCCGCTATATTTAATTATCTAATCAGTTATTAAATAAAATATTAGCGAAAAATAGCTTTAAAGAAATGAATTTAGGCCATATCAGTACTAAATGAGTAGAAATCTCGCAATGAGATTTTTTAAACAGAAATTATGTCTTATATTTTTAAAAAATCATGTTTTTATTAATTTACATATAAAATATTTTAAAATAAAATTGGTACTTCAGATTTAAATTTAAGACTCATTAAAAAGAAATATTTCGAAATTTACTATTTTTAATTTTATTGTTAACGAATCGATTGATTCAAAAGTTTACTTTATATATGTATATATATATATATATATATATATATATATACATACTTAAAGTTAGTAGGTCTGGTGAAATTATTAATACAGCTGGAGATGGGGAGATTGCATGTCATGCAAAACTGATTTATATCGTTGGAAAAAGGTTTGCCTGAAGAAAATATATCTATCTGGCAGGATGATCTGTTTATCGAAGTTTTTTTATTATTATTTTTTAAATAAAGTATATACAAACTCTAAATGGTTCACAGAAGTTTATAGATGTCTTGAATGTTATGGAATCACAAGAGATGTAATAAACGGCAGGGATACATTTAAAAAGGTAATTTACAATAAAAGTTTTCCGGAAAAAGAAAAACAAATTAATAAGGATAGATAATAGAGGAAAGAACGGAAGGAGCTACAAAAAGTAAGAACATATTTTGGAAAAAGAAAATATATAAATATGCAAACGTGATTTTTAGATGGTCTGAACGAAAAAAAAAATGTAACGTACTGTACATTGGATGAAATATATAAAAAAATCAGGGGAAAACCAGGAATCAACAAAATGGATTTTATGGATGAATAGCATCGCATAAAATAATACTAATAAATTAAGGTAGTTAAAATAATAAAGTAATAAATTAAGACACATAAAAATAAGATTTAATTAATTATATTGTAATACAGTTGTAAATATCAATAAATAAATTTAAAAAATAAAAAAAATTATAGATCTGAAATTAACTATACAACTGAAGTGAGGTATGCTGCATTTATGTGATTTTTTTTTTGCGTTCTCGGGCCAAATGATGGCTAAATTGGCGAAACATTGACTGGCGACTGATCTACTAATCTTTGAGAGGCTAAAGGGTTTGCAACACGAAATCTTCCAATTACATCCTAAATTTAGGAAATGGGTTCTGGACCTTTTAACTTTTTCTTTTAGCAGAGCGGAGTGACTCAGTGGTAGAGCGCTGATTTGTCGTGCCGAAGGTACGTACCCGTTGCTTAGCAGTCTTTTATTTAATCTGTTAGATTTTTGTTTATCTGGAGATGGATCTTTTGGGACTAGCACTCTCCTGGGGGAGTTTATAAAATTAGGGAGAAAATCACTTCCCTGAACAACCGTTGTCCAAGAAACAGTACAGTTTCTATCACCTACTGAACCCTTCATGTTTTGTAGTGGTACCTAAGTTCCTAATTTTAATTTTTTTTCTGATTTTTTTACGAAAAAAACTAGCCTCTCATTATTACTAAACAAGTATTATTTTTTTTAATGAATTGTAAACAAAAAAATTGATCTTTTGGACCATAGGATTAAAATAAAGTATTTTGAATTGAGCTAAAAGCAAAATCTAAAATATAATAAAAAACATTAAGAAGTAATTTTGCATAACGGGAAGCCTAGCAATCTGTTTTCAGCATAAGCACAGATGTTGGATTAGATAGAAAAATATGGTAAAGTTTAATACATTCTATTACATTTCAGCATGGGATATTTAAAAATTCAATATGAAGTTAATCATGAATTACCGTAACGAAATTGATCTTATGGAGGAAAAGGATCGAAGTATCAAAAAACTCTGGGATAAGAAAAAATCCAAATTATTCAAACGTGATCCTTAGATGATGGTCTGAACGATAAAAAGTAATATGATTGATCTCATGGACGAAAATCGTTGGATTAAAAATTTAAAAAAATCTGGGAAAAGAAAAATATCTATATAATGCACATGTGATCCTTGGTCTGAACAAAACCATGGAATATACTGTGCACTTCAGCAAGTAATATAAAAAAAATCGATCAGGGAGTAACCAGGAATTGCAAAAAAATTGATCTTATGTACGAAAAGCATCGCATACAATTTTAAAAAAAATTGAGCTGATAAAAACATATCGTAAACAGAAATGGTATGAGTTCCGCAGGTTGTCGCTTCATTGTTGTAACAAGTTTCAACCATTCATTCGTTTCTTTTTTAATATTCTCGAAAATAGAAACAATCATGTTTCTATGTTTTTCTGTTTTAATACGGAAATATAGTGTGTAAACTTTTCACCTAACATTTCGAAGTGTAGATGATGCATGTTTGTCGGAACATTCATTTCTTGATTTAAAATGTTATCAAAATATACTCATTTCCCATAATTACACTCATTTTTCATACTAAAACTCAGCAATATTTTTATTTTCGAGGGAAATTAAAATTAAAGGGAACGAATGAAAAATTAAAAATTGTGACTTAGGAAGCGACAACCTGCGGAATTGATAAACTTTTTTTACGTTGTGTTTAACTAGATTAATTTAAACTTAACATAAATTCGTCTATATTCGTCAATAAGATGAATTTCGTCGCAATTCCTAGTTATTTTTATTGAATTAATTGATGTTCCATGCTGAATTGCACAGTGACTACCGAAATATAAACATTTGGGGTTATATTTATTTTCGAGAATATCAAGAAGGCACTGGATGAAAAGTGATTCAACCTCAAAACGACCACCTGCGGAACTGATACCAAAAAAATAAGTAAGAAGTGATTCGGGAGTACAATTATCGGGATGCGTGACTGTCCGTCATGAAGATAGGCGTAGGTGTTGGAGCAGAGAGAGAGAGCATGAGGTACTCACCGGTTGTGTTGGCTTGGGTTGCGCGTTGCCGACTGGCGCTGGGATCTCCCGCACCTAGCTTCTGTTGTGCCTCCGGTCTCCATGGCAACCTCCCATTCAATCAGTTCATCGCCCTTCCTAGAAAGTGAAGGGGTGAATAATGGTGACAGGAAGCCCTATTTAGGGCGGAAGGTGCCTTCGATGTCTTCACAATGTTAATGTAAGGGCAAGAAAATGGTTATGATGACCTAGATATATAGATCCAGTCATTTATCCATATTCCTCCATTGTCCAACATTTCATACATTACTGCCCTCCTTTTGGACCATAGACAAGAAGGTAAAGATATTCAGGTGATGACTGAAGCGATGGTTCTCGTTTACGAAAAAACTTCGCTCTGGGCCTGATTTTTTTTTTATTCAGATCATCTAATTAATTATTTTGTGTTTACTACCTTCCTGGATTTTGCTTGTTAATAATTTTAGGTAATTTATTTTGCTCAATTAAATCCTTTTTATTCATTTAACATTTGCTCAGGTTTTCAACTATCTATGTCAATTACTAAAATTTTATTTATATATAACTATTCCTACATTTATAAATGTTTGTAAAAAATTATTCACAGTAAAACTATAATGCAGAAGTAATTTTTGCTATTGTGAAATTGTATAGATACAAATAATTTAGTCGTTAAATGTAGTTAGGCATATAAAAAATAAAAAATACCTCCCTGCTCAACCGTTGTCCTAGAATTAGTACTCATACAAGACTGAAAAGACACGAAACTGCTCGACGTTATCGCCTACTTCAACATTTACTGGGCAAACGCTCTAAGCTCCCAATTAATTACAAAAGACTCATTTACATGACAGTTATCAGATCTATTTGTGCATACGGAGTTGAGCTTTGGGGGCTCTACTAAACCATCCAATTCATCTCGTATCCAATCCTTAAAATTCAAAATCCTTCTTAAAATCCTCAATGCTCCTTATTATGTCACAAACAAACTCATCCATCATGATCTTAATATCCCATATGTTGCTGATTTGGCCCAAACTAGATACCTATCCTTCCATGACAAGCTCCATACACACTTGAATCCGCTAGTCTCTCAACTTGCTTTCCATACTATTCCTGATAACCCTCCGAGGCGTCTGAAAAGAAGATGGCCTCGAGACCTTCTACTATAGAACTATATTGGAGTGCTACCGATGGGTAGTTTCTCCACAAGTGTTTTTGTTTTCATGTCATTTGTTCATCAGCAAACTTACTTGATGTAATATTTTTACAGTTGTAAATATCAATAAATTAATCTAAAAAAAAAAAGTATTTAAAAAAAAAATCCCACTATAACCTATGAAGGATCTCGGATTCAGTACGTGGTAGAAACTGTACTGCTTCTTGAACATCGGTTGTGCAGGGAGGTGAGTTGTTCTAGATCACGGTCAATCGCCAGTTCCCCCTCATTTTGGGAACCGACTTCATAGAGGCTGGGTGAGCCCCAGGAGGGTCCTTGATCCCATAGGATGCATCTCCGGCCGCTAACATCAGGTTAAGTAAAAGTCTGCCAGCGAGCGGGATTTGAACCCAGGACCTTCGGCACGGCAACTCAGCGCTCTACCACCAAGCCATTCCGCTCCCAATTTTTTATTTTTTAGAATATTTTCATTCCGATTACTTGTTGATTTTCTTTTATTTTCCTCATATTCATTCAAAATATATGAAATTTTTTAGTCAGTACATTACCGTCCATTCTATATATATATATATATATATATATATATATATATATATATATATATATATAGAATATATATCATATATATATATGATCAAAAAATGTTAACTTTTCTATTGTTTCTTCGATTAAAATTGTATCTAAGCCAACGGTTGTGCATGGAGGTGGTTTAGTCTAGATCACGATCAACTTCCAGATCATTCTACCAAATTAATGGTACTCACTTCATTAAGTTTGGGTGAGCCCAGGAAGGTCTGTAGATATATTTCTGTTAATATATTAAATAATTTCTGCTCCAAAACAAGATTCTAGCCCGGGGACCTCCAGCTTAGCAATTCAGCGCTCAACACACTGAGATGCCTCTTATCGTTTTATTCATATACATTTTTTTTTTAAATGGCTCTTAAATTGTTAATTATACTTGTTAAATTAATGTACAATTATTGACATCATTTCCTATTAAGCAGTTCTTATATTCTCAACGAAAAATAAATCAGGCAAGGCTTAAATTGTTAAATTCTAAAATGGCTTCTTCTAAAGTAACTATAATCTTGCTTACTTGAAATAATTAAACATCAATCGTTATTCCTAGTATAACAAATATACAGATATAAACTATAAAAAATATGATAATATGAAAAAAGTATAAATAAACAAATATGTATATATGTGTGCTATTTTATTGTCATGGTTTGTCAACTAAGGCACTCAAAATTTGATTATTACGAAGAAATCAGATGCGTGATCGCAATGCATATGAATTTTTTTTTGTTCATAAAAAAAAATTGGACTCCAAAGCTTAACAATTGTTAACCTAACAGTAATTTTGTTTTTAGAATAAAAGCAAATAGGATTTACAATAGAATTGTAAAAATGTTAGCCAATAAAATACGGATATTCATCTCTAATTTAATCCTTAATAATAAACTAAATAGATATACTTTTTTTTTATTAATCGTTCATTTTCACTTATTCAGTAATTGTGTGTAATAATCCAACACATGTTACTTTTTTTATTATTTGAGAATAGAGCATAGCTAACCGATTCTTTCCACATTTACACCGTGAACACTTACAAAACGAAAACCGTTGCTTACCCACAACCCTGCCATGATTATATAATTATTTGTCGAAGATGAAATTTCAACTGCGAGTACATGGAGTAATGCTTCAATGAGCTGTATTTAGGACTGTCTCTAGCCATGAAAAGAAAATGGTATCGTGATCTTCTCTGTGGTTTGGTAGATGTTAATCGAAGCAGTAACAAATTATGTAAATCGTTTACTATTATATTAAATATTTTTTTCTCCTATTGGCCTACTAAGGACCAAGTCATTTCAACTGTCTTTTTTCTTCTTGATATTCGCCCAGTGCTCCTTCATTAGTCGCTGGTGCAGCTAGCTCCCTTCTTTCTTCTGCCCATTCCTTTTCTGTCTTCCGGTTTGGTTTTTCTTGAAAACCCACACGGGTGTTCAGTTTCATCCTGAGACGGTTGCTTTTCAGAACATCAGCGTAGGTAATCCCCATCTCCTCTAAATCTTTTCCTACCATTTCGAACCAGGCAGGTTTGGTTCTCTCTTCTTTTAAATACGCAAATATCTGGTTCTTCAGTCAGGATTCATTCTTAAGTTGTCATAAAAATCAATTTTTTATAACATCCGATATTTTTGAAACATTAGTGTGCAGCTCACTGTTATACGTCGTTTGTATGCACCTTGGTCTTTAATTGGGCAAAGAATTTTTCTTAAGATCTCCCTTTCTGTGGTCTCCAATTTTTCTACCAGACCTTTCTTATTCATAGTTAGGTATTCTGCAGCACGAGTAGCCAAAAAATTCCCTTTTTAGAAAAAAACTTGCTTCTTAAATTTACATTTTTGATGTTGCCAAAATAGGTCATCGTGTATTTTTTAATGCTGCATTCAGAAAAAGATGAATCAATGAAGTTAAACATTTCCCATATATATATATATATATATATATATATATATATATATATATATATTCTTTATATTTTAGCTTGCGCTGTTATTTTATAATAATTTATTAATAAATGTATATCACTCCTGGCTTCCTCAGCTTCCTTTGCGAGTATCCCAATAAAGTGAATAGCAGCTGAAATTTGCATGTTTCGCATTCTTAAGTACTGAACAAGCATAGTACGATAATAATTAACAATTTTTTAAAAATAATTTATTCAATGAAATTTACAGCTATATTATACTAATACAACAAGTAAATAGAATAAATGGTACATATTGGCATGAATAACCACAAGTAGAGAAACGTCCCAGTGGTAGTAGGTACTCAAATAACAAGTTCAACTTACAAGTTCACGAGGCCATCTTCTTTTCAGACAAATCGGAGGATTATCAAGAATTGAAGAGATTGCTAGTTTTGAAACCAGTGGGTTTGAAGTTTGTCATGAAAAGATTGATATCGGATTCGGGCCAAATCATCAACAAATGGGATATTAAAGTCATTATGGATTACTTTGTTCGTAACAAACTAAGGAGCATTGAGGATTTTACGAAGGATTTTGGATTGTAAGGATTGAATACGAGAGGAATTCGATGGTTTAGTGGAGCCCCAAAGCTCTATTCCGTATGTCCAGATGGGTTTTATGATTGTGATGTGTATAATTCTTCTGTAATATAATGGGAGCTTAGAGCGAACTTTAATATAAACGAATAAAAAAAAAAAATGATATCAATATGAGAACAAATAATTTATTTATTTATTTTTGTTTCAATGTTACTGCTAAAAACAAATGGGACAGATTCAATCCTATAGAGCATTTATTATGTAAAGAGTGAGAAATAAGAAAAACATTTACTTATAAATATAACCTAACTACTATTTTGGCTCCCATGCACAAGCTATAACCTCAGGGAAAAGTCAGATCCTTTGATCTGCATTATTTAAATATTAAAATGGGATACCACCCTGAGATCGTCATACTTAATGCATAGTAATCCTATATCATTAATAAATAAGAGACATATCCCTCTCTTCTCCAAAGGTTAACGTGGTTGACTGACCAGTAATAAAATAACAATAATTATTGAATAACATTACATTTATTGGTGGTGATGATGGTTACAAAGATAGCTTATGAAACTACTTACAAAGAAAAGGGGACGCTATATCTGACTTCATTCTTCATCCAGCTCCTTACAACTTGAGTTGACCGTGGCTTCCCGACAACTGCCCTTATCTCTGAGAGTAAAGGTAACAAACCCTAAGGGACATTTCGTGCTATCTGCCCTAAGCCCCTTACCATATTTACTTATGTACTTCTAATGTTTTAGATATTGTCACATATAGCGTAACCTGTACATTCTGCCATTCTTGGATCCATTACATGGTAGAGTTCATACTGTTTCTAGACAAACGGTTTTGCAAGGTGCTGATTTGTCCTTCACCACGCTCAACTATCCGGTTTTATCCTATTACGGGTGCCCAAAGTTTAAATAATTTATCTTCCACGGCCGGATTTGAACAGTGAGCTTCGGCAGAGCAACTCAGTGCTCTACGCACTGGGCTAACCCGCTCCTCACTTATAAATATATAATCATTTGTTTATAAGTTTATCTTCTAGTAGATGAAATTAAAAAAAAAAACGTGAAATACCTCACCTCTCTCCGTAAAAAAACAAAAATATGACCTAATTTTAACCTTTCCGTCTATACAACATTGCTAAAAATTGAAAATGAAATTGCTGAGCATTTCCATTAGCTTCTAGCTGATGACAACTCGGGAAAGCCTGAAAAAAATTATTTGCCTCCATCATAATTTGCATTTTCCACAGAGAAAATTTACGCAAGGCCATTCTCATTATCATGTGAAGAGTTTTCAAAAGCGAATTTAGAAAGTATATTATGGAGGTAGGTCATTTGGTTCGATATTTCTCCCTAAGCGTACAAGAATAAAATGGATTAATTTTAAGTTGTATTCTCTTGAGGAAGATAAATACTCGATTTTGCTATGATTCCCAAAGACGTTTTCTTACGGTATTGTTCGTCATAAAGCTAATCAACACACACACAGATATGTATATGTATATTTAAAAAAAACACTTGGCAGCATACATAAAAAGACGACGATTTAAATTTTATGGACATATTGTTAGACTTCTCCCAACAAGAATCACCAATATAATTATTAATTCTAAAATTCAAGTCAATCACTCCATTGATTAGCCAAGTTAAAATGTATTGAGAAAAAGCGAAAATTTAACCAAGAGATATTATATATAAAAAAAAAAATTGGAAAAAATTTAGAAAAGTGGATGGTAATGGTAAAGAAGGAAGAAAAAAAAAATCAAAAAACATAATGGACAGGGCAGAGAAAAATATATGGATCCATTCGTAATAAATATAAATATAAATATATATTTATACATACATACATATATATATATATATATATATATATATATATATATATATATATATATACAAGTTAAGATAAGACATACACCAGTATAGGCACTAATCCTTAACAGTGAATGTCAACAATGTAAATACGATAAATAGACCATTGTAACTTGAATAAAGCAGTGTTTAACTAGACTTCATGCGTGTTATTATTCTCCTAAACTTCTCTTTTTTTTATGTTTTATGTGCCGAAGCTTTTAAGTGGTGCCGAAACCCGGGAATTCGTTAACAGTTCCTAGTGAAGATTTTTTTTTTACGTAAAAACAGTTCGTAAAATTTTTTATTTTCCTTTTTTCGAATTATTCTTGTTTTATTTATTTTTTATTAATTCATATGTCAACAAGTGCCAGCATGAATGAACACGGTCAAAGTATTCTCAGGCCGGCAACGCTAACTTTAGACCCGCAACAGCCGGAACAAGAGAACCCGGAGTTCCCGCCGTATCCATCGACTACTCTAGCCATGGCGCGGGCGGACTTAGCCGCGCAAGAAGCTAATCGGATAGCGCAAGAGACAAATGCGCTGGAGAAAATGAAATTGAGGAAGGCTAACGCGCAAGACATTAGGAGAGAGATCTCTGATCTAGAGAAATTCAACGGAGATGTGGGTGAGCTCAACCACTTCATCAAAGGCGGAGACGGCATCATGGGCAGCATACAGTCACAGGAGGCGGCTGATCTTTTGGAGGAAACAGACGCGAGAAGATTGCGAGTGGCATTAGCACGTCGGGTCAAGAGGAGTGTCCTAAATTTGATCCAAGCCGATGAGGATACTCCATGGATGGTGATTAAGGAGAGGTTGAAAAAAGCCTACGGAGGAGGGCGATGGGCCCCAGAGGAGGACATGTTACAGATGTTTAGAGAGATGAAGAGGACAGGGCAGTCGAATGGCCAATACGCAGCAGGACTTCTCGCCAAACTAAATAAAATAAATGAAAAATTGCGTGAAGTGATGGAAACCAGCGCAGTGGAAGCTTGGATGTTGTTCGTCATGAATGTTGTCATAACAGTCCTCAAAGTACAACTGGCTCGGGATACCGGAAAGAAGGACGGTCTGCCCAGGGATAAGTCATTCGTAGAATGCGCTCAGGATATGGTGGATGCGAGTGCCCGGGACGAGGAGGAAAAAGAAGTGCTTGAACCAGGGTGGAGTAAAGTGTCCTATCGCAGAAACGAGGTAGGTAGAAATCGAGCAAGGATACAACCGGAGAGAAGAAGAGAGGGAGAGTTTGTTAGAAAGAAGCCGATGATCAGAGAGAAGCGGCAATTTGGTGACAGAAAGAACTCGAGAAGAGACGACAGGAGGTGCCACGAATGTGGTAAGACAGGGCACTTGATGGCCCAGTGCCCACGCACGCGCTGCTTCGAATGCCATAGCGAGGGGCACATGGCTAGGCAATGCCCGTACTTAAGAAGGAGAGATCACGATCGAGGAGAACCGATGGAAATAAACGCTCAGCGAATGTGGAGGAGGAGTAGAGTTCCATCTGTTTCATCGAGATCTTCCGGGACTTCGGGATCCGAGACGGAGGGCAGCGAACCTGGTGGCAGGAGAAGCAGTGAATCCGGTAGCAGAGGGGCTCCTGGAGGAAGGCGCAAACAGCGGAGTGCAGGTAGGAGACACGAGGAGGTAAGCAGGGAATGAGGATGGTGTAAATGGAGGAGCAACCTTTTGTGTGTTAATACTATTGGGAAAAAGTGTGAGCGGTTGCCTATAATTGAATTTTGTAAGGGGTGGAAATGCTTAGTGGATACGGGGAGTTCCTGTAGTTTAGTGAGTAAGGAGAGTTTAAGTATAATATTTAAAAGAAAGTGTATACCAGAATTCAGGAAGTGCCTGTGTAAGTTGGTCACTTTGAGTGGTCCCTGTACCGTCGAGGGTGAAATCGAGTTAACATTGGATAAATGGGGACGTGAGGGTGAAGTGGCGACATTACACGTGGTAGAGGACATGCCGCGGGAGTACGGGGGAATTCTGGGTTGCGACCTACTCCGAAAACTGGGTGTGAAATTGCGGAATTCAGGGGGTGCATGGGGTATAAAAATCGGGAAAAAGATGTATAAAACGATTGAGGAAGGGAAGAGGGGCGCGGGGTGTGTGGGAGCGATCACACAGGACAGGGAATGGCGGACAAGGGTGATAGACGAATATGCGGACATTTTTTTTCGCGAAGGGGAACCGCTAAGCGTGACAGGGGAAACTCTCCATGAAATTAACCTTAAGTCGGAGAAAGTTACCTACGTTAAGGAACGTAGATACCCACAGGCCTTGAGAAACCACATCCGGGACGAACTAGAGGAGCTGAAGCGGCAGGGGATCATCGTCGATAGTAAGTCGCCGTTTAATAGCCCCTTATGGGCAGTAAAGAAAAAGTCCATTGAGGGTGAGACTCGGGACCGCTATAGGGTGGTGATCGACTATAGGCAGTTGAATGAAAACACGTTAGACGAGAAGTACCCCATCCCGAGATTGGATGATATCTTGGACAGGTTAGGCGGGGCGGTGATTTTTACCACATTAGATCTGAAATCCGGGTATCATCAAATACGTATGCACCCCAGGGACCAGAGCAAGACAGCCTTTACATTCGAAAGGGGGCATTACGAATTTACGCGCATGCCCTTTGGTCTGAAGAACGCGCCCATAACATTCCAAAAGCTAATGGACGAGTTCCTGCGTGGTCTAGACGAGAATATGTGCCAAGTGTACATGGACGATCTTCTCGTTTTTAGTAGATCGGAGGCGCAGCATATTGCGGATTTGAGACAGGTCTTTCAGCGCATTAGGCAGTTTGGGCTGAAACTTTCCAGGGAAAAGTCTATGATAGGGCGGAAACAGATTAATTTCCTGGGTCACACGATATCGGAGGAAGGGGTGCTTCCGGACGGAAAGAAGGTCGAGGCGATTGCCAAGATGGCAGTTCCCACTGACGTGAAAGGAATTCGGCGACTGTTAGGAACCCTTAACTATTACCGCCGTTTCGTCCCAGAGATGGCTGAAAATCTCGTTTCGCTGAACGAGCTCCTACGAAAGGGGCGTACGATTCGGATTACTCCGGAAATGGAGGCGAAAGTTAGGAAGTGCATGGAGCAGCTGCAGACCCAACCGGTTCTGGCGTTCCCAGACTTCAATAAACCATTCTCCATTACGACGGATGCTAGTGAGTATGCGTTGGGGAGCGTGCTGTCCCAGGAGAGTGAGCAGGGGGATCGACCGATTGCGTATGCGAGTAGGAGGCTCACGGACGCGGAGTCTAGGTATAGTGCCCTGGAGCGCGAGCTACTAGGCATCGTTTGGGCGGTCCAACACTTCCGGCCCTACGTGTTCGGGAAACGGTTCAAGGTCCACACAGACCATCGTCCCCTTCTGTGGGTGGGAAATTTAAAAGAGTCGTCGGCGAGAGTCACGCGGTGGAAAGAGATCCTCAGCCAGTATAACATGGAGGTGGTCTATAAGCCGGGTAAGGACAACGTGGTGGCGGACTGGTTATCTCGCGCTCTCCAAATTAACGCCATAGAACCGGAGGTTGGTGAACCGTCGGGAGAGATGCAGAGATTTATCCGGGAATGGACGCCAGATGGAGAAGGAGAACTTGGGACGGACAATCGTGACAATGCAGTTTCCACCGACCAGGACGGATCAGGGGAGGAGAGGTCAACGGAGATGGAAGAGCTGGACGAGCCAGTCAACGATAAAAACCGACAGATCATATGGAAAACCAGGACGACAGGACTTCTGAAAATGGAATGTTCCAAGTATGAGAAGCACAGTATCGTTACTATCTGGTCCCAGCCGGGAGTCAAAGAGGAGCAGATATGCAGGGTCTTGAAAGATGCGTCCAAAGTTGGTGCGACCCACTACCTCTACGTCGGGAACGGGACAGTATGGGAAAAAATTCGGGGTCTATGGAGAAAAGAAAAGATAGGCATGGACCGAGCGTTTATTCGGTGTCGTCTGATGGTAGAAACATTACGGGATGCTGAGCATCAGAAGGAAGTGACATTGGCGTACCATCAGAGTAAAACGAATCATCGCGGAATTAATGAGACCATTGCAGCCCTAAAACGTAGATATTATTGGGTAGGGATGAGGAGAACGGTGGAAGATATGGTGCGGGAATGTACCGTCTGTCATACTGCGAAGTATGATCGTCATCCTCCGATTGGACTACAAACAGAGACGACTACCCCCACGGCACCGGTGACGGACCTCCAGATTGACACATTCACTTGGAGAGGTTTCAAATGGGTGACGATAGTGGATGTCTTCAGTAAGACAGCTATGGCCCATCTGATGAAGGAGAAGTCGGCAGCGGCGGTCAGTGAGGCCCTTCGAATCTGGTTCCAATTCTACGGAGTACCCGATAGAATTTCCTCGGACGGGGGAAGGGAATTTGATAATGCCCAATTGCGGAGGGAGATGCAGGAACTTGGGGTTGAATGGCATTGGAACACGCCTGGGCATCCGAAGAGTAGAGGGGGGATCGAACGTCTACATAGCACCCTAGGTGAGCATTTGCGGGTTTTTCATGCCGACAAGGGTCTGGAGGCAGATGTGGCTATGCCCCGCGCTGTAGCGGCGTACAATCATTCGATCCACATGGCCACCGGGTTTTCCCCATTTGAAGCCCTGTTCGGTCTTCGGCCTCGAAGGAGAGATGTGCGGGATACGGTCGTAGACGACACCGTGGCGGAACGCCTCGTCGCGAACTGATTAAAACTCGACCGAGTATGGGGAAAAGCGCACGCACGAATGGTCTCGGAAAAGAGTAAGAGAGTAGCCAAGGATAATTTCGGTGTCAAGGATATCATGGGGACCCTTAGGATAGGCGATATTGTGTACAGAAAGATCGTGTCAAATCGCGCAAAGGAGGTACTCAGGTACGAGGGGCCATTCAAAGTGATCGCGATTAGGGAGCACAATCTGGTCACCGTCCAGAGTCTGGCAGAGCCCAGAAAACGTAGAACGGTGCATATTGAGCAGCTGAAAATTCCAGCTGGAGACAGGAGACTGTAAATATGTACGATTACTGTTCTATGTAATTTTTTTTCTTCTCTCTTTTTCTTCTTAGTGTTATTATTACTTTGTATTTGTAGGAGTATGTTATAGTGGGTCAGAAGAAGATGATGACGTTAAGTTAAAGTGCTAATTGAGCTCTTGTACATAGTGTAAGATTTCTTTTCTGTTGTGTTTTATAAGTGCTAGATTTCTTGATTGGAAGATATTGTATTTAATTTTCTTTTTATTACTTTTGGTACTCTTATGTTTTGTTTCTGTTTTTCGAGTTTACGAGAATGTTCGTAAACTGGCAGGGGGGAGTTAAGATAAGACATACACCAGTATAGGCACTAATCCTTAACAGTGAATGTCAACAATGTAAATACGATAAATAGACCATTGTAACTTGAATAAAGCAGTGTTTAACTAGACTTCATGCGTGTTATTATTCTCCTAAACTTCTCTTTTTTTTATGTTTTATGTGCCGAAGCTTTTAAGTTACACACACATATATATACATACATACATACGTACGTACATATGTACACTCGCATGTACGTATGTACACTCACAGATTAGTTTCTTCCTTAAAATTATTAAAATAAAATTTATTTAAAAAAAGTATATTTCCTTGACAAAAAACTGTTATAAATATATGTTAAAAGTTTTTTGCTTTTTTTTAATTAATTTAATACACGTTTCTGCTCTGATTCCAAAAGTCGATTATTTTTTCGATTGTGATGTCACATATATGTAATTTTTAAACATGTTTCCTCACAAAACTGAAGTCTTTATGTAAAGAAAAATATTTTAATAAGATTACTGTAAAAATAAAAGCTATTTTCAGGATTGACTTGATTTTAAATATAGTCACTTTTTCTTTCTTTGGTTTTTATTGTAACTTTTTTAATTTATAATTTATTTAAAAAAGTACATTTCCTTAACAAATAAAATTTTTTTTAAACATATAATATAATATTTTTTATTAATTTAAAACACGGTTCTGCTCTGATTCCCAAAATCGATTTTTTTTTTTTTTGGTTTAGGTACGTCATTATTTAATGTTTTTTTTCACACAAAGCATAAATTTCGATGTAAAGGAAATATATTAATGAGATTTCTGTAAAAATAAAAACTATTTTAAAGATGAATTTGAATTTTTTCTTTTAAAAAAAATTTTCGTTTTTCTTTCTTTGGGTATTAATGTAAATACATAATTATATACCTACTTCCGTTAGATCAATAAAAGGATTGATTGTAAATATTAACAAAAAATATCGGTAAAGTGTTATACAGCAAGATTTATCAAAATAATTTACTTTAAAAGTATATATTTAATAATTACGGGCTAGTCACGGAAGACAGACAGCGCTTTCTAGCGGACACAGTGCGAAATACATTAGTTCAGGGTAGAGCCGCAAGATGCCATTGGTGGTATTCCATGTAGAATATTAGAAAATTTTTATAAAATTGAGGTATTAATCATTTTTCTACAGAAAGAATAACTAATTTTATCGAAAAAACAGCATTGACAAACAAATATACACTTTATTGGAATAGTATTATTACATATTAAATGTATGTAATTAGTATTAAAATTACAATCTGCCACTTGTAGGCAACAAGCACTAAGCTGCTACCAAAAAATTAGATATAATAAATTATCCTAAATATATTTATATAATATGAACTGTAAATAGTATAAAAATGTGTACATTTATACACATTTTTATACTATTTACATAAATAATCAACAACAAAATTTTTTTTTTCTAATACATCCAGCCAAAGCCAAAGCTCAAAAGTGACAAAATATTTGTTAAGACTTGGGTTTAAAAATTAAAAACAAAAGGTTTTAGGCTTAGATACCTATATGCGGTTTATTTTTCCCCATCCTGATGATGCCAGAATTAGTGAAGTATGTTTATTGTCGTGTATTATTTAGAGACTTGCCGCTCATGTCATTTTAAAATTATTTTAATAGTAAATTTACTTCATTTATATAATTTGAAGGCAGAACATAATTTTAAACAGGGCAGATGAATCATTTCTAAGAGAATTTATAAATGTATATATATGTTTATCTCCGAACAGATACATTTAATTTAAACTAGTAAACTTTTACAAAGAACATAATATATAACATAGTAAAAATATGTTCTTGGTGTTCATCCGTGATGTACTGTTTTCGAGTGAAATGAAAATAATTTGTATTGCATTCATCAACATTATTACAGTTAGTTTTATAGTTTTTATTTTATTAGTTGGGTTATATTTATTTATTTATTTCTGATTTTTACAATTGTAAAATACAGAGAGAGTTTGGTTAGAAGTTTTACAAAAATAATAGTACATACAAAAAACAAACAGAATAGTAAACATATAGAAAAAGAAAGTATACAATTATAATACTAAACATTGTAATGAAGGTAAAATCATAAATATGGCCATGAGTCGACTCTATATCAAAATATGGAAAATTCTTGAATTAAAACTGATATAATTCAAAAGTATTATTTTGTTTTGTGGGTAAACAAACATATATGTATCAATGGGTCATATCTATTCTAATACTTAGAGCTTTATATAAGAAGTTACAGAGAATAATTACATCATTGTTGTGCTTGGGGCTCAGTACTGTATAAATATTGTGCTCGTATGAACTAATATATTTTTTCTGGGTTCTGTGTGAAATGGGCAGTTGAAAATGACGTGGTTAAGATCGTCACGTGAATCATTTACGCATAGAGAATATTTGTCTTCGGTATTAATTATGTGGGTATTTTTATTGCAGTAAACAACTATTTGTTTGCTGGGGGAAACTCTAATTTGGCTTAGGAGTCTTGTTCTCTCAACGGGCAAATCTAATGTCAGGTATGGCTGTACTGAAGATCTGCAGAATAAATCAGGTAGTATGGAGCATCCAACAGCAATAATGTGTAACTCGTTGCTTGAAGGTTTAGTGGTAGTTGGTTATATACAACTAACTATTTACAACTATTCTACTTATATGCGACAACGAAAATTATCATTCTTATATGATTCGCAGAGGTAAAGTAATAGGATAACTGTACATGATTGCTTAATAACTTATTTTCTTAAAAAAAAAAAAAAATGTAACACTTGCATGTATTTTTTCTTTCTTCCTCGAGATCACGCTTAACCATTAGATTTTTCCCCCAATGACGGATACCCACTTTAAAGAAGCTGGGTGAGCCCCAGGGGGGGCTATCCCACTTACGGTCTATATAAAGCTTTTCTCTTAATCTCTTCCTCTCTACCGCTTTAAGCAGTGTGAGGAGCCTTCTTATAGAACTTGATACATATGTCTCGATCCTGAACCAACAACTTTCTCCTTCTCCAGTCCAGGCCTCTCCTGTCAAAAGCCTACTTAACCCCGTCCTCCCAGGTTCTTCTAGGCCTTCCCCAAGATCTTCTACCTTCCACTTTAGTCTCGTATGTTGCTTTAGCC
This sequence comes from Arma custos, assembly GCA_037127475.1. NCBI lineage: Eukaryota > Metazoa > Arthropoda > Insecta > Hemiptera > Pentatomidae > Arma > Arma custos. The sequence goes on from CM073761.1 coordinate 48,880,113, forward strand.
AAACGATCATCAGCCATACGGGAGACATGTCCTAACCATCCCATCTTATGTTCCTCAACGATGTCTGCTGCTGGTCGTATGCCCAGATTGGTTCTTATCGTCGCGTTTCTCACCCTATCACTTCTCGTTTTCCCCTCAACTCTTCTTAGATACCTCATTTCCATTGCTTGGAGTTGACTTTTATGCTTGCTGGTGAGGGTCAAAGATCTCTTGAGTATGTCAGGATTGGGAGAACGTTACTTTCAAACACTGTTCTCCTAGTGGTCCTTTGTAACTTCTATTTTTCCAATAAAACCTTTCTTAAGAGAGTTGAAGCATTTTCCTGCAAATTTTATTCTCTCTTGTACCTCTCTATCAATCCAACCATACTCATTTAGATGGGCGCCAAGATATTTAAATTCTGCGACTTGTTCCACAGGGACACCGTTTAAGTGGACTATTCTGTCTCCTCTTTCTGCTTTCCTTCCTATTCTCATTATTTTGGTTTTATCAACTTTTAATCTAAAGCTTTTAACGGATTAAATTATTCATCTACCACAGCTGGATTCGAACCAGAGTTCCTCAACTCAGCGCTCTAAAAATTGAGCTACCTTGTTCTCCATTAAATAAAAATTAGATTGTAAAAATATTTCTTCTTGTTTTCACCACTATTTGTTTATCTTCTTTATCCTATCTAAACCTATTTTTATTAATGCAACTTCAACAAAAGTTAAAAGTTTTTTACCTATGTCATAATGGGCCGAAAAGATACCTACGATACCGAAAATAAGCATTATTATTTGATTCGCTATATGAAAATAATTGTACATCGTTTGCTCAATAACAATACTTCATTAAAACTGCCCCTCTACAACCCATGAAGGGTCTTGGGTTCAATAAATGGCTGTATCGTTTCTAGGTTAACGGTTGTGCATGGAGGTGATTTGTCCTAGACCATATTCAACCACCAGTTTTTCCTCCCATTAAGAATACCCACAGAGATCTAAAGCTTTCAGCAGACTAAATAATATAAATGCCACAGCTGGATTGAAACCCGGGACCTAAAGTTCTATAACTCAGCGCTCTATAAACTCAGCTGTACACTATTACCCATAAAATAAAAAATATATTGCAAAATTATGTCATCCTATTGTCAATAAATAGCTTATCATGTTCGACAATTTGCGTCATATATCACTATTTTCATCGATATTAATTCTAAAAATTTCTTGATGTATATTAAAATGGATATCCAAAATATATTTTCAAGAACGAAAATAAATATTAATATCTGAATCTCAAAGGTAAAAAGTTAAGCAATTGTACACCGTTTGCTCAAAAACTTTTTTTTTTTTACTTGCACAAACGTTTTGCTTTCGCAATCCTCCCCCCACTCTTGATACCCCTTTGAAGATCTGCTCCAGAGCTCAGTCAGCGCGCTACCTCCATCCTGTCTGAAGTCTCCCTTTGACTTACGATTATGACGCGAAAATAATACGATTAATTACGAAATCTTAGGCGAAAACCTCGTTGAGTTGTGTTTTAGTGGCGAATGTTCAAACCAGGCACAACCGCTGTAAGTTGTATCGATTATTTTTTTTTTTAGTTTCGATAGTAAAAATGAAGATTTATGTATTTTGTGTATTTTCTATTCTTTCGTCTCTAGGTAACGCGAGAAAATATGGAGGTCTTACATATGTCTCAGTTATTCGTTGCTGTACGCAGTGTAGTATTAGAAGATAATTTATTTTTGTGTTTGTTTTTTCAATTCTGTATCAATACCCTACCACATAAAAAAACAAATATTTAAGATGTTTAACATCATGACAAAAACAGATACTTTTGCAGTGATTTCCGAAAATTGGAATTTTTAAATACTGGATTTAAAACCTACCACTCACTAAATTTCAAAATTAAATTTGTATATATTATATATGTGAAAATTAACAATCCAGTTTCATTTATTGTTTAGAAAATTATTGTTTAGAAAAAAAGTTGTGATATGTTCCTTTTTTTCCACACACAAAAAAAAATATATAAGTACATATATATATATATATATATATATATATATATATATATATAATCTTTATTTTTACGTTGTTTTATTTTTACAGTATATCAGAATTAAAAAAGTAAAAACGATTGTCTAAACTATTTTTCATTCTCCTTAAGCAACAAATAGATTATTCTTAGCATATTAATCAAGGGAGTACAATTTAACATTTTTTAATGCTCAGATTTTCCTTTAAAAAATCTGTCTAAATAAAATATTAAGATGAATATTTCAATAAAAAACATTTTATAAAGAAATTAATGACAGATTAATTGGTTAATATGAATTGGTTAATATATAATTCATATAAGGATCCCATAAATATATAATCTCATAAAATTCCATAAATAAATAATAAAAAATTACAATAAAATTTCCACCTTAAAAATAAATGCTTTATTATTGTAAGATTGCGAAGATTGAAAACATAATTGTCTGAAAAGTAATTAATAGCCATCATTTTTAAAAAAACTACAAAATTTAATAGAATATGTACTTTTTTAATTTTTGATTATTTGTATTACTTTTTTTAAACTATTAAAGTTATAATGTATAACAAGCATATACGTTATTATGTAAAATATAAGTAAATAAAAATTGATCTGTCGAACCAATTTCTAAGCCAAATTCTCATTACCCTGGATTCAATTTTATGATTGAAGCTATTTATACATGACGTCTTAGTGTTTAAATTCTTTACATAACTTTGCTAAAGGAAAATATACTTTTCTTTCCTTTAAAAAAGATGAAGATATAAGTCAAGCTGATAACATAAAATATTTATATTAAATAAAAATCTATGAGAGTGGGATACTCACAGAGTGGAGTGGTGAGTTATTATTAGAGGCTGGATGCTCTATAAAAAGTTTATCATTAATTGCGACTGGTTGTTGATCCCCTCCCTACACAATCGTTGTCTAAGAAACAGTACAGTCTCTACCACGTACTGAACCTAAGCCCTTCAAGGATTGCAGTGAGACCCATATTTATAGGTTATATAAATTAAAATAAAATATTAAAAAGTGTTAAAAGTGCTGAAGAGATAACCCAAAAAATAAAAAAGGTTTTATTTCGTTTCTTTTGATTAAGGATCAATGACAATCAGGTTCCTTCTAAAGTTGGGACTGAGAAAGTTGTCCGCTAGTTTTTTGGTCTAGGACTTTTAGTCTCCTTTAGTCTTTAATGGTCCTTAGCGGGAACATTAAGCACAGACCAAATGGTCTGTTTTTTTCTCATTCTGCAACTAACAGTAAATATTTCATTCCAAGATTTAATAGTTTATACTTTCATTGCGGAGGCTAAAGCAGATGTACTTAAAACACTCGAAGTTAATTAATGAAATCTAAGAAGAGCAGGCGTCGCTAATGGCCTCCGCAGTCGAAGCGACGTTAAAGAAAGGCAAATAAAAAAAACAAACTTTCATTGTGATTTTCAATTATCATAATACTAAAAATTACTGTCTTTTAACAGGTTAAAAATAGTTGTGTATTAACGCAAACGCAGTTATATTTGCGTAAAGAGCAATCTTGTTCGCATGCGCAAGCAGTTATATTTCTAACAGCTGATTTGTTCTTGTTTGCTGATTTTTGATTGTTGCTGATTTCTTGTTTTTTTGCTGATTTCTTCTAGATTTGTTGCTGTTTGCTTATTTTAAGTGCTACGAAAATGCGTATGCGGGATTTGCCAAAGACAGAAGAAGATGCAATTTCATTTTTTCAGGAGCGAAATATTTGACTGAAAAAACGAAAATGTACCAATTCGCATGAAATGAAACTTTATTCTGGACAACGTAACTTTTGGAAATGTCAATCAGGTGAAAGAAAATAGAGACTGTTTTCAATCCATATTAAACTGTATATCGGCCCATTTTCCACCGAAATCCGATTGACTACTTTCTTTTTAAATAAATTATTTTGATTTTTAATTGTTCATGATATATTCCATTATACATTTATTTAAAATAATATTTATTAACTATATAATAATTAATATACAAGTTAATAATATTTATTAATTTATTATATATAATTAATATATATATGTATATATATATTATATTAATAATTATACTTATGTATCTTGGATATACATACTTTGTTTTAAAATAAATTCTTTTGATTTTTAATTGTTGAAGATTATTTAAAAAAAACTAAAATTCTAGCCCCAGTAAATAGATTTAAAAAGGTTATCCGCTACAAACGTTATCAAGATAACTGTTATAAAATATAACTGTGGTGGCATTATAGTACACAAGTACCCAAGTTAAAATATCATTAAATTTATATTTCAAGTTAAAATATCATCGTTAAATCGAAGTTCAAATACCAAGCACATTCAAATACAATGAGAAAGTAGCAGTTACTTATTGTACAGTTCCGCGTTCTAGGGAAATATTAGTAACGGTTACGGGAGCAGTGACGAATTGCGTTAATTAAGGAATCGCCTAAACTGGCCGACTCAGTGCTGCCAACCTCCGCCAGTAATTTTCCCTCTTAACAACCTTGCCTTCTCAATTAAGGGACAGTCTAATACCCTACTGGAATATTAGCGACCAGTGTTACCAACTTGTCAACAGCATAATTGACATCGCTTTTGCTCCTTTGAATTCAAAACTTTTCAACTGTGGCCAGAAAACGTTGATTTAAAACGTTATTCTCCATTTTCAACTTGTGTCTTAAATTTAAAAAAAAAAACTGTACCAAAACAACCAATGAAGTGTATTGAGTTCAGGACATTGTAGAGACTGTACAGTTTCTAAGTAAACGGTTATGTAGGGGGTAGGGGTTATCCGAGATCACGTTTAATCAGGTTTCCAATTAAAGATACCCATTTTATGGAAGCTGGGTGAGCCCCAAATGATTCTACAGATCCCAAAGTGTCCGAGAAAAGCTGTTAACATATTAAATACTTTATATGTAAAGGGCGGATTTGAAACCAGTATCTGCACATAGCAACTTGGCGCTCTACACCGCATTCATTTTTAAAAAATTTTCCCATCTTTAACACTAGAACTACGAACGGGCCAAAATGACCGGTTGCATCATTTATTTATAACACCTCCTGATGTCATGATTTTTATTAAATTTGTGTATACAATAATATTATAAATTATTTTGCTCTTACGCTTCTAATTTTCAGAGATATCTATGTGTTATACCTAAATATACGAACTGGTAATTTTGACCGGTCATGAAAATATCATGAATACATGTTGTGTATTCCCGGAATTCAAAAATTCTACGTTTTCAATTTATTATGCGTAAATTTGTGTAAATGTCATACATAAAATTTCAATTTAGTATTCTCACTTGCTGTGTATTGGTTGCAAGTTGCAACAAGTACTATTCTTTATGCTATGTTGATAATTTTTATGTTAATTAATTAAAATATTTGAATGAAATATATTTTATTTTATTTATTTATACATTTATTTAAAATTAATTTATCTTAAGAATTAATAGTTTTATTCCTTGAATTCTACTTTTGTGTTTAATTAAACAAACAAACCGGTCATTTATATGGTAAATCTTCGCAGTTCTAGTCTTAATAGTAATAAATATATTTATGTATATTTTTATGTGTTACAGTAATTTCATCGTTTGTTTTTTTTACTCATATGTACATTTTATAACACACACTATACCCAAATAAGATTTATTTAAACAAATGTTAAATATATATGACTTATTAAAAAAATATTAGGATAGCTAAGTGTGTAGAGTGCTAAGTTGCTTTGCTGAACGTTTCGGCGCCGAATCCAGTTGGATAAATTATTTTATCTTTTAACAACCATACATAGATGGACCATATGGAATATTCAGACTCTCTTGGTGCTTACCCAGCCTCTATAGGTAAACTAAATTGATGGAAAAACCAGGCGCTGATCTCGGTCAATTCCCTCCCTGCACAACCGTTAGCTCAGAAACAGTCTAAACTCTACTATCTATTGAACCCAAGACCATTCATGGATTGTAGTGTTCAGTTTTTTTGTTTTTTTAAAAATAATTTCAGTATATATTAATAAAATAGAAGCCAAACGTTTGTTTGAGTACTCACGCAACACCCAAAGATTAAAAAAAGCTATTTTTAATCAAATATGACTGATTAGAGATGATATAAAATGTTTCATTTTAACGCTAGGAAATATACGGTACTATTTTAAAGGATGTTTTGAACATTTAAAAAATAGGACGGGTATATTCCTTCTAACACCTCTCATCTATTCGCTACATTTAATCAAATATTCTTGTTAACTAGATGGAATAAAAATGAACAAAGCCAGATAGAGGCATTTTGAACGCTTATTTTTATGGAAAAAAATTCCATCAGTTTCTAAAATAAATTAAATAAATAATTGCATAAATCTTAGAATTTTGTTGGAAAATAAAAAAAAATGAATGAATGAATTAAGCCTTTATGATAAAGAGAATTATAAAACAAGATGGTTTACAAAAAACTACTAATATTTAGAAAAACATATACATACTTGTATAGTACCTTTTGTAACTTAAATAATAATATTTTTCTTGTTGAATGATGAATTAATTAATGTAATAATAGGTATAATAACTCTTTATAGGCCTTCCCTTATGGGAGTGTGGTCTAACCTCAGTGGGGTGACCAGCTCTATTGGGAAGTGAAGTTCCACATTAATTTCTGCCACTTAACTTTATTTTGAGCAATTCTTGTCCTATTTTATCTTCTTCTGTCGAATCGGCAGTTGGTGTGTGGACTTGAACAATGCTTAGGATTTTCTTCTTAAAAATTAGTCTGACTAGAGCTATTCTGTGGTTAATTTCTTTAAATTCTAAAATATTTCCGTTTAGGGTTTTTTATATCAAAAAATCCCACTCCATATTGGCCATTTTCAGAAGAGGTGTGCATAAGTATCCCCACTGTCTCTTTCTGTAATCGTAAAGTTGTTCTTTCTTATTTCTTAAATCCCTATTATGTCCCAATTGATTTTATTTGAGGCATTTTCTAATTCCACTTTTATGGGAAAAAATTCCATCAGTTTTTAAAATAAATTAAACAAATAATTGCATAAAACTTAGAATTTTGTTGGAAAATAAAAAAAAAATATGAAAGCCTAAAAAATTAAAAGTCAGTATTTCGCTAATTTAGGCTGTAACATCAGGACATAATGGGATAAAATAAAAATTCACGCCAATGAAGATCGAATGCAGCACATCTCCGACAATCACCTCCCTGCACAACTGTTGGCTAATGAACAGTACAAACTCTATCATGTACTGGTATAAGTTTTTTTTTTTTTTTAATTATTCCGCTGGTTGTCGCTTCGAGTTGAATCACAACAAGTTTTAACTTTTAATTCATCTCCCTTTTACTGTTTTCCAAAAATACAAGTAAACATAAGCTTTAGTACGGAAAAGATAAAGTAATAATGGGAAATGTGCGTACTTCGCTAATCATTTCGTCTAAAAACGAACGTTTCAACAAATATAACAAGATAACTGTATATTTAACTTGCATCTTTGGAAAATATTAAAAATGAAACGAATAGGTAAAACTTGTAACTCAAAACGAAGAGACAACCAGTGGAACAGATACCGTAAAACGGAGTGAATAGAAACGAAACTTCATTTTTTTATGTATAATTTATTTCCTACATAACTATGGGTAAATTGGTGTGTGGAGTGGCAACTATTATTTTTTTTTTAAGTTGCTATACTTTAGGCTGAAAGGGAAATAATGGTTTGTTTGGTTAGCAGCACAGGTTCCTGTTTGTATGTCTTGCTGAATTTTACCACACGATTTTTGTGTTTTTTTATTCACTTTGATTTTTCCAGGTGTCATAATACGTAGCGTTCTTCAAAGTAAATAGCTGTGCAAAGCATAGTTTAATTATTTATATAAAAGATTAAGGATTACTTTAAGCTTTAACTTTAACAATATTATTTCAAAAATTATTCGTGTTTTTTAAGTTAGGTTTTCAGAATTTATGGGGTGAATAGAAACCCATAATTTTTAGTGTTTCTATTCACCCCACAAGAAAAATTTAATACTAAATCACATTTATACTATATAAAATACATATTGTGTGTTTTATATTTATGTTAGACTCTTATTTGACACAGCAGGACCCTGTAAAATGCCAAGAAAATACAAACCGGTGGTTGGAGGGGGCTACAAAAAGCATGATCCAAAAACAATCGAAAAGGCACTTTCTGACATACAGAAGAGACTAAGCCTTCGAAAGTCTGCTGAGAAACATGGTTTGCATTATAGTATTATATATCGACACTTGAAAAGAGGTCTCAATATGAAGAACCATAGTGGTCAGACAGCTTTATCTCTCGATTCAAAGGCATGATATTTTTCAAAGATGACCTGTCCGATTTCACAATTTATTAATCATAATTTAATCTTGTTAAATACGATAATTGTCTACCTATTCAATTTCTTTACTTACACAGTTATGTAACTTCTTTTGGTTATGTACTGAAATAAATCATTACGTTGAGAAATAAATTTGTATTTATCCATTTACAAATTAAAAATACCATATTTAACTGTTTCCATTCACTCTCGATTCGTTTCAATAGAAAAAAATATGAAATCGAAGTACTGTTTCTATTCACCCCCATTTGCGGGATGAATAGAAACACCATGTTTTAATTTTTTTTTCTTTAAAATGAAATAAAATTAAAAAAAATTAAATACTATAAACTAATAGGTCTAACAGAGACCTGTGTTTGGTCAAAAAATTGTGTATCTAGAACAACTACAAATATGGAAAATTTCAAACCAAAGTTGAAAATAGTTTCTATTCACCCCGTTTTACGGTACCAATAATTAATTTTTATTTTCAGTTAGTATATTTTATCGACCCGAATGTTCACAATTAAATTATGAAGGTACTTATGAAGATCCTCACCTCTGTAGATCATGCCACTTTTAATGAACAACATATTCAAGGGCGGCTTTAGCGGTAAGTGGATTACGCTAGTGGCCGATGTGTTTTAGGCTGTCTAAACTTAATACGGTCCTCATAATGTTTTGATCCACTTCTGTATTTATTGTTATTGTCGGTTTTTCTTAAATAAAATCCTTGATGAAATATCACTAATTAAACAAGATTCGGCGAGCGGGGTTGCTCAGTGTGATAAGCTTTTCTGAAGGTTGCTGAAGCCGTGGAGTTTAATTTATTTAATCTATTAACTGTCATAGATGGACACTATGGGATCTGCAGACCCTCTCCAGTCGGTAATCTGCAAAGTACATTAAAACATAAGCTAATTCTCATGGGTTTATAACATAAATCCTTTATCCGATTCCAGAGCACAAGATCTCGCTTTTCCGACTTTTATATCCGTTCCCAAAGAAAAAAAACATATGAGCGTTCCTTTTTCCCGTGTTTTACCTCTCTTATCATACATTATCCATATTCAATTCCAAACTTCTCCTACATTTAAATTTCCAATCAGATGCTCTAATCAGTAGGAATTAATAGCTTATATTCAACATAATTATGTTATTATGTCCTCGGTCGTAAACGAACGACTTCCTGCCTTCCTGCATCGTTTAATAACATCCTACTGATACCTGTAGAACAGGTCCGGTACTTAGGACTACACCTTGACAAATGCTTAACTTGGAATCCTCAAACTAGGATGAAACAGCTCGCCGTTTTAGACTACTTCAACATTTACTAGACAAACGCTCTAAGTCCCCAATTAATTACAAAAGACTCATATACATGAAAATCATTAGACCAATCTGGACTTACGGAGTAGAGCTTTGTGGCTCCACTAAGCCATCGAATTCTTCTCGTATTCAATCCTTACAATCCAAAATCCTTCTTAAATTCCTCAATCCTCCTTACTTTAATCCACCATGACATTAATGTCCCATTTGTTGCTGAATTGGCCCGAACCCGGTATCAATCTTTTCATGACAAACTTCATTCGGACTCAAACCCACTAGTTTCAAACCTAGCATCCTCTTCAATTCCTGATAATCCTCCGAGGCGTCTGAAAAGAAGATGGCCTCGTGACCTTCTAAGTTGAACTTTTTATTTGAGTACTATCACTGGGTGGTTTCTCTACTTGTCTTTATTCATGCCTGTATGTAACATTCATCCTATTTACTTGTATTAGTATTATGTTTGGAATGTCCGGTATTTAAAAAATAACACACGCGTTTGGCAAAACAAGAAACATATTTTATTTCAATTAGAATTAATACATAACACACATAGAATATATAACCTGTGTATCACCTTCTAATCTCCCTATTCCTAAACACATGGCGGAAAACGAGATCAAGATACAACAATTAGTATAATACAGTTGCAAATTTCATTGAATAATAAAAAAAAAAGGTTAATATGTAAATATTGTATTATTCTAATAATGTACCCCTTTGGCCAGATTTTATTAAATTTTTTACACATCTGTTATTCTTAAAGGTCCCAGAATAAAATTATTATTCTATTCTATTCTAATTTTGAAGGCCTTGATTTAGTTATGAGTTGTAGCGTCGTAGCTAGATAAAAAGGCATATTAATAACAATAATAATACGAATAATCTCGGATTACTTCCACAGACTAAATAGAATTGCAACTGGTCTGACTTTTGAGATTTTTGTTTTTAAATATTTTTTGAGGCATCGTTTCCTGCAGAAAGGACTCTTGTCTTGTAGTCTTGACAAAGTCAACAATATTTTGCTTACTGCAGATAAAGAATTAGTCCAGGAGATCCCTTTTTGGATATAGTCGCTTTTCTACAGTCAGCGATTCAACTGTTTTCTCAACCGACGGCGGACAGTTAGAATCCTTAATTCTGGTTCATCAAGCCATTGGAGGGAAGGATCGAATCTAATATTATTTTATTTTGAAATAGTTATAGCTTAAACGAGATAGATAGTGTAAAGCGAGAATATTAGAGCTCTCTACTAATTAAGTGTTGGCTCGGGCGGGGAGTTTAGTGCTATCAGTCCCATTTGCAATTTAAATCACTCCCACCTCTAACCCTTTCATTAAATGCCCTGGCTCTTGAATTTTTGCGAATAAGTTTATTTTCTCTCCCTCTCACTTGGGTTTCTCAATTATGACAGATGGGAGAATGAAACAAGGCGGGAAATTAACCGGCACAAAACACTCGACTCGAGCAAGTATCCGCCCCCTCAGGTATTAGTCCAGTAATGAAGTATAGTGAATAACAGATAACCAAGATGGAACGATTTCTATATTTATCCGCTTTTAAAAAGAAAATAGCAGGGGGTCCAATCTCTCCCCGAGGACTGTTTTCCTACATTGTGTATAACCTGAACAGTTTTAACAGGCACCTCGTCACTCATATTAATCGAAATAGAACGGAAATGGATTGAAATGGTGCATTCAATGATTACAAAAAATAACAAAAACTTATTTGTTACGACCAACGTTACAATCTTCAGGGCTGGGAAAAAGAAACAGAAAATAATTATACAAAACATTGCACCACCAAGGAAGGATAACAGTTTATATGAACAGAATTGATAAAAATGAAAAGACGTGCAGAGAGTAAGATGAATTATGAAATAAATGGTGAGACAAAATAAGAATGGAAAACATGGTAAAATTACAAGTAATGATACATAAATTGTATAAAAAAAATTAAAATTAAATAAAAATAGCATAATCATACAAAAATCATAATTGTTGTTATTTTACATTTTTATTTATACAATATTTAAATCTTACTATTTTTATTCATACAAGACTGAAAAGACAAGGAACTGCTCGACGTTTCCGCCTACTTCAACATTTACTGGGCAAACGTTCTAAGCTCCCATTTAATTACAAAAGACTCATTCACATGAGTTATCAGACCTATTTGGACATACGGAGTTGAGCTTTGGGGCTCTACTAAACCAAGTTCATCCCGTATCTAATCCTTACAATCCAAAATCCTTCGTAAAATCCTCAATGCTCCTTATTATGTCACAAACAAACTCATCCATCATGATCTTAATATCCCATATGTTGCTGAATTGGCCCAAACTAGATACCAATCCTTCCATGACAAGCTCCATACTCACTTGAATCCGCTAAGTCTCTCATCTTGCTTCCCATACTATTCCTGATAACCCTCCTAGGCGTCTGAAAAGAAGATGGCCTCGAGACCTTCTTCTATAGAACTTTATTGGAGTGCTACCAATGGGTAGTTTCTCAAGAAGTATTTTTTTTCATGCCCTTTGTTCATACAGCAGATTTACTTGATGTAATATAATTACATTTGTAAATATCAATAAATTATTCTAAAAAAATATATTCTCGAAAATAAAAATAATTTTGTTACTACCGATGGGTACTTTCTCCACAAGTGGTTTTTTGTTTTGTTATTATTTATGATACTATCATCATTATTTTGGCATTCATTAATTTTTTCATAATTATCTTAACTTTTTATTACAATTCTTTCATATATTATTATTATTTATATCATAAAAATAACAGAATCACATTTAATAAAAAAGTTTTCCATTTTTATTATGTCTCATCAGCTATTACATATTGTACCTTACTCTGTATGTTTCTCTCTAGTTAGTTCATAATTTATCGTAATCTCTGTATTTATTTTTTTCTTATCAGCTCTGTTCATACAATCTGTTATTCTTGGTGCTGCAATGTTTTGTATAATTATCTTCTGTTTCTTTTTGGAATGAAATTAGATGGACTACATAATTGAAAAAAACTTTTATTTCTCAAGATTTTTATTTATTTATTAAAATGAAAATTCTAGACATTCCTTTTCTATAATAATTTTTTCCATACACTTTCGACGAAAACATATCTCAATTTCACCTTCTTGTCAAAATCCATTTCATGACCCTTCTTAGATAATTTCATCTTTGGAATTATTTCCAACTTCTGGAAAGTATTTTCCAGTAAGCATACACCTTAGGTACTTACACTTCCCGACATGTTGGAACATATTCCCTCCTACAACAGTCACCAAAATCTCCCCCTTTTTTGCTACTAACCATATACTTAGTCTTATCCGAATTTACTTCCAGCCCTATTTTCTTGTCAGAATTCATCAACGTTTCGGTATTTAGCTTTATAGTATCCACTTCTTCACCCAACAGTACCAAACAGTCAGCAAACCCAAGTACGGATATTTTACTATTCAGATTCAAATTCGAATCTTTTTCGGGGTAACCTTTTTAATAATGTATCCAAGTGTTAACTTGAATTTTACAGGTGAAAGCGAATCACCTTGTTTTAAATCTGAGCGAACCTCAAACCTCTGCGAACAATTATTACCGATTCTAACCTTACTGAAAGTTTCGCTCATACACATCCTTACCAGATTTACTAATTTCTTTGGTGTGCTCTGTTCAATCTATACGTCATACATCAATTGACGGCCGATAGAATCAAAAGCTTTTTTAAAATCGATATAGAGTTGATGAAGGACTCCGTCGTATTCTGATTTTTTCTCTACTATTTGGCGTAAGGAAAATATTTGAATAAAGAAGAAATATTTCATAGAAGAGTGATTTGTGTTCTCGAATCTTAAACAATGGAACCTTAACAATTCATTAGAGGAATTAGAAACAGACGCACTTATCATTAATTTTTTTTTTAAATCGCTTAATTAAAAAAAAACTGGCTGTCCCTGGAGAAAAAAATACTGGAAGCACTAAATTGTATGGTCCTTGAAGCCTGGAACAAGTTCGTTAGAAGAAGGGATCGGATAACCGCGAAGGGTGATCAATGTAACCCTTGGCGAGAAAAATTAAAAATTTCATTTCATTTTTAATTGCTGTCGGCTCAATCAATACTAACGGTAGGCTTCCTCCCAAACATTAATATGATTTTTCGCTCGACTTAATTATATGAATATAAAATTTCATACATTTGAAGGTAACGCCAACTTAAACTTGATTTCATCTTGTTTGGTATTGACCTGTATCGCTAACTGCAGAAAGGTAAATAGTACACTTCTAATCTAATCCAAAAAAAAGGGATTTTGGGTACTTGTGTATTAGCAGGTGTGCAGGAGCTCTTATCCGCTATTGTTATAACTTTAACATAGATAATTCGGAAACAGATACCAAACTTCTTGTCTATATTAATGGAAATTGGAATATTGATAATAGAAAAATAAAATGGTGATTTTAGATCCCTCTAACTACGTTCCTCTTTTATAGAAATATTTTCCCAATACAGTTGACGATGTCTATCCTTGTCAAATCCATTTGATGAATTTTTTCAAATAATTTTTTCTTTATAATTATTCCCAACTTCAGGAAGTATTTCACGACCTCTTCTTTTAAAGACGGCTATTCGCAAAGTGTTATTATGTTCTTTTTAAATATACGATAACAAAATGGATAAGAAAAAAACGCTTAATTGAATTTAATAAACACAAAAGAAAATTGATAAGACAACAATACAGGAAACAATTCAATAACGGATACACAAAAAACTCAAAAGAGGCGAGTGATAAGAAGAGGTTAGACTAGATAAGGAGATTACATGCAGGCCGGCTAATACACAAGTACCGGATTTTGTCCTGGAGTAGTTCACTATTTGCAGCAAACAAAATATTAAGGATGTCAAGACCCTGCAGTCTTGCGGACAAGTGACCTTTTATTTAGTCCTTATTTATGTAGTAAACGTTACGCTCTGTTCTTGGTAAAAGTTAAAAGTTGTAAAAACAAAAATATCAGAAAGTAGACTAGATGCCTTTCTGCAATTAGCGACTAAGTTACAGACTAAGGACGGGAATTAGTAAGCATTTTCGGGGGAAGGCAGAGCGTTCGGTATCTCTAAGCCTTTTATAAATATTATTAGGGTGCTGAGTGGCTCAGTGGTAAGTGTGGGTGATGGTCGATAGTTACTATCGATATATTGATAGGCTATGCCTATCGATGGTCACTATCGATATTCTCGACTATCGATGGCACTTCTTTACCCTCATTGATAGCATTCGATAGTATCGGCCTATCGATATTGCTAACTATCGCCTATCGCCCAACCCTACACAGTGGTAGAGCGTAGAGTTGCCGTGTCGAATGTCTTGGGTTCAAATTCTGTTGCTGGCATATTTCTATTTTATCTATTAGCGACCAAAGATGGATCCCGGATAGTGGATACCCGAAATAAGAGGGAATATCCGGCGGTTGAGCGTGATCTAAATCACATTCTTGCATAACCGTTGTCATAGGAATAGTACAGCCTCTACCATGTAATGAAACCAAGACCCTTCATGGTTTTATAGTGGTACACGTGGTTTTTTTATTAACAATATTATATATTTTTATCTACCAATGACGAAAAAACTTCATAGCAAACGATCCAATATTTATATTTTTATTTATTTATTTTTGACGAATTTCTGTAGCGGGCGAGCATAAAGTTATACAAAGGTCGGCTATCTTTATAGGACGATTATCTCCACCGGCATCTGGGAAGTGGCCGTGGAAAAAAAGGGAGTGGAGTTGATGCAATGTTGTTTATTCATCAAGGCGTTGAGCGGAGGTTTGCGGGGGGGGGGATGATATGGTGGGGGGGCTTGCGGTACCTGCTGGGATTAACCCCGGCCTATGCAATCACATCCCTCCACCTCTTCACTTATTGAAGGCTCCTCCCGAACCATCTCCACCGTCCCCCTTCTACTTCCGCGTTTCCGAGTATCTTCTCCAAGAATGGTAGGTACATCATCTCCTGCGCGGGATACCGCAAAGGATGGAAACAGAAGCATTGCCGTTCAGTGATGCATATTTTATTATAATGAAAACAATCAATTAGCCATGGAATTACAGCAAACAGTAAGGATATAAGATCACGCACTAGTATGAACATAAAATTTATATTTATTTATACACATGATTTATACAAATTACCTTATAAACAGTCGATAGAGAGAAAGAAAAAACAATGTACAACTGTGTATACAGCGCTTTGACGATAGCTTTTTTAAATGCATTTATTAAAATTAAACTGTTGGCTTAGGGATTTGGCGGCCCAAGTCATCAGACTGCAATTAGTCACTAGCCCTCCAGGTTGGAGGAAACCCAGAACCGTGGGGGGGGGGGAGTATAACCCGGTCACCCTTGCTCCTTAGGTGACATAAATTTTCAGGAGACATACTGTCCCCAGTACATGGAGCCTCCATCGCTGGAACCGCATGGTAGAAAATCTATTCAAAGCAAACTAAACAGCCTCCAGGTTCCTCGACGCTAGAAATGGCATAAAAGGATGTAACAGAAGAAGAAGAAATTTCTAGCTGTATTATAACAAGTAAATGTAAAATAGAATTTATAGAACTATCATTTTCTAACTGGTCTACACCCAGGATATTATGCAGCCTGAAATGGGCAGAAAATATTGCAAGAATCAGTGGTAACGAAATCCCCAAAAACATAATTGGACGCAGAAATTTGGTAGACCATGCCTGCGGTGGGTGGGTTGTGTCGCTGCAAATGTACATGGGGATTAGAAACTGGAGAGCGAAACCAGAAAACAGATGACTAGTGGCTCCGACTAGGAGATGCCTTGACTCTTCACGAGTTTTAGAAAAGAAGGCACTGCATAGAATATTCGGTACAAAAAAGGATGAGTTCACAGTATTATTTAGGAGAATACACAACGCGGAATTGCAGAGCAGGCACCCGGATAATTCAATGGAAGCGTCGCGATGATTAAGATCGGTTTGTAAAGTTACTGGGCTTAATAAAGACCGAATTCCTAAAAAGTGAATAAGTGCTGAGCTTACTGGTAAACATCCGAAGCGTCAGTAGGAGGGTTGCGTGCAGGCTAATCTAGAATCAAGATGATCCGGCATTGAGTCTTCGCTTGGCTAAGTCTTTTATTTAGCATTGTTTATTAAAATAAATTATAAGAAATACAATATTTTGTTTAATATTCAATACGAGTAACGAGCGCTTATGATAAGCACATAGAATGTTCCAAGAAAATATGTTAAATTTTCTTGTTATGTTAAAAAAAAAACTTGTACCACTACAACCCGTGAACGGGTCTGGGGTTTAGTACATGTAATATAGTAGGTAGTGTAATGTTTCATGGACAACGGTTCTGCAAGGAGGTGACTTGTCCTAGGTCACGCTCAACCGCCAGATTTTTCCCCCTTATTTTGGATTCCCTATTTTTATAGAGGCTGGGTGAGCCCCAGGAGGGTCCTAGATCCCATATGATCCATCTCCCGCTACAAACAGACTATTGTTATGTTATATATGTTAATGGTAATTATGTTTCTTGTTTTTTTTATGATTGTTTGGAATATATTTAATTTTCTGAAAAGTAAATTTTAAATTTAAAAAATAAAATAAAAATCTTAACTAGAAATATCATGATCAAATTGTCACATCGTTCTGGGGCGACCTGTGGTCTAATGGTTAGTGTAACAAACTACTAAGCCCATGATCGCGGGTTCGTAGCCCGGCAGCTGGCCCTAGGATTTTTTAAAGGGAAAAAACCTTAGTTACGCCGTCCTAAGGGACGTTAAACGGGGGTCTCGAGCCTGTACGATGTCAGGTACTCGTTAAAAATCCCTATCCTAATTAAACCTGGATAGTAGCATAAATTGATGTTAAATGAACAAAAAAAATTGTCACTTCTGGCATGAAACGGTTAGATATGACTCGAGAAATAAAAATCCTAAACTATAGAATTGAAAAAGGGGACTTTACTAATTTACTTTAAATTACTAAACAGACGTTCGGAGTAAGCTTGTAAGTTTTATAAATTCACATTTAAAGCTTTAATTAGATTTAAGTATGGAGCGAAATTTCTTGGTGTAGAGCGCTGAGTTGCTTTGTTGAAGGTTACGGGTTCAAATTCGGCTCTGATATTCGGATAAATTATTTAATCTGTTAACAGCCAGAGACAGACCCTATGGGATCTACATCAGCTCTATAAAGTGGGTAGCCTCAAATCACCTCCCTGCGCAACCGTTATCATAGAAACTGAACCGAGAACTGTACTGACCTCAAGACCCTTAATTGGTTGTAGTGGTATAAGTTTTATTTTATTTTTTTTAATTTATTGGGTAACGGATGAAATAGCAGTTTCGTTTATTTACAGTTTTCTTTTCATTAGGGACACAAACACAACACACAAACAATTGTTTGAAAGATCATTTAATCCTTTTTCATAACCACTATTTTTCCTTTTGAAAGTGAAGCAACGTTTTAAAAATAAATAAGAATAAAATTATGTCTTCCGCGGATATTCGTATAACTGTTCTCTACGAATTTAAACTTGGCCATAGCGTCACGGAGGCGTTCCGAAACATTAATACTGTTTACGGTGAAGATACAGTGACGAAATAACAATCTTCCGTTCGTTTGAAAAATTTCGGTCTGGGGATTATGACCTTACTAACAAAGAACATGGTAGGCCGAAGACTAAGTTTGAAAGAGCTGGCCCTTCCCAAACCATTCGTGAATTATGCTCACAACTCGGAGCAAGTGCCACGACTGTTTCCAGGCACCGTAAGGAGAGAAATATGGGTACCACATGAATTAACCGAGGCCCAGCAGCTCACCCGATTTTCTTTTTTTTTCAGGAGCCGAGTATAGAGGTCCTTCCTCACCCACTATATTCTCTGGACCTTTCTCCAACTGATTTTTTTCCGTTGTTTGGATATTTTTTTAAGAAATAAAAAAATTGACAACGAAAATGTCCTGAAATCGGCCTTCCAAGACTTCGCTTCTTCCTTAACACCTAATTTCTACAGAGCGGGGATAGAAATGCTTGTTTCACTTTGGGAGAAGTGTATTGAAAGTGAAGCATCCTATTTTGATCAATAAAAGTATTGTTTAATAATTTGTTTGCTAATAATTTAAATTTACCTTCACTGATATTTCGTATGTTACAACCCAATATATTCAAGTGAATACAATGTTACACATAACTTCATGGAAATTTATTTAAGATGTCTTTTAGGCTTGAATAGTAGATAGAGCATAAACGTACGACATTTGACGATTGATAAAACGGATTTGCAGAATGATAAAGTCACTTATTAAATTATTAAACTAAGTTTTGATTTGATCAACATTGAAAATCTGATTTTGACATTATTATGGTTAACAATGATAATTTGTACATTAAGAAAAAATCGTGGTTCTTAGAAATGGTATCCAATAGCCATACTTGGTACATAAAGGCTAAGATCAGTGTGCAGAGTACTGAGTACTAGGCTCCGGGGTCAAAGCGACCAGCAGTGGCAGAAAAATTATTTTTTCCTGCAACCATTGAGTAAAGCTATCCATTACTCAACTAAAACTGGCGTGGAAAGTTCCAATTTTCCTCACTAATGAGGGAAAACCACTTTCCCTCACTAGTGAGGAAAAGTAACAGCCACCTAGATCGAATTTCACAATCTGCGCTCTGTTATTTTAAATGTTAAGTGGAGGTATTATAGTATTATTTATTTTATATTCCTAAAATGTTAAACTAAATAATTTTAGCAATATTTTGTATTTAATTCAAGATAGATTTTATTTATCTTTAAGCGAATTTATAGAAATATTTAATATAACCTTAAATGTATTAAAACCTTTACACTTATGAGTAAACCGTCCTAGAGTTATAATTTGCATGGTTAGCAATAGAAAATTGTAAGAGATAGCGCTAGTGTAGTTTTAACAAATCTAATGTTTCACCTTTAATTTCTTAATTTTTAAATGCTTGCAGGAAAAATGTAGTATTTAACACGTGAGAAAAGTGGTTATAACACCCTCGTTTAATTACCACACTCGGGTGTAATAAAATGCCACTTTCCTCACTTGTCAAATAAATAACTATATCTGTTAACAATCATAGATGGACCTGTGTTTTTCTTAGGGTAAAAACCTGACCTCTGAGTGTGATACAGGACAAATTATCTCCTTGCACAAAAGTTTTATCAGAAACAATATAGTTTATACCATCTGCTGAACCCACCTTCATTTCATATTTGAGTTTTATTTTTATACTTTAAGATCTTCGCATTAACAGAATTCATGATATATTTTTTTACTTTCAATGTATTATGTATTTCCTAAACAGAATGTATTATATATTTCTTCTTCTCTGTTGAATGGATGAGGCTTCAGCTTTCTTAATTTCCACTTCTCTTTTTTTCCCTCAATAACTTTTAGTGCTTCACAAAGGAACTTTTCTTCGAAAGCCCCCCTTTGAGTTTTTCTTTTTATTTCCAATATTCTGATTGGAAACATCGTTTAATTTATCCTTTGAAACATTTATTCCCTAATTTGAATTGATTAGCTAACATTTTAAAGTTATAAAATGTTTATTTATGTTGAAGTAATTATCAATGATTTTACTTAGAGATATACCATATAAAACCAATAGTAATGTATCTACTATTTTTAATTTTAAAAACTTATAGAGTCGATACTTATATTTTAATTATTATATTAGAGCTTTTAAACATTTTTCTGATGATATTTTGATAATTTATAATAATAATAAGGCTTAGCGATCATGAAGGCTCGATGCCGATACCACTTATAAACTTCTGTCCACGGACCACTACCCAAACTCAAATCCGCCAGATCAATCTTAACGCAATCCTCCCGTCTACGCCTCGGTCTACCCCTCAGACGGTCTACCCTTTAATGATTTATAAATAATATTTTTGTCTAAAATTATATATGCTCTGGACTCGACACGGAATTCCAACTGAAATACACATTAGGAGAATACGAGGTGTGGCTATTAAATAACGAGACTGACACTGACGTTGCTTTCGATATTCATAGGATTGTGTACCTTCACTGGGTTCCTGAAGGTCAAACTATTAATCAATACTACTACTTTGAGGTACTTGCAAAACTACGTGAAAGAGTAAGGAAAATACGACCCGAAATGTGGAAGGACAAATCATGGGTTCTCCACCAAGAGAATGCGCCAGCTCATTCCGCGTTATCTGTCAAGAGGTTCCTAGCCCAGTACAGCATCCCAGTGTTAGAACATCCACCTTATTCACCAGATCTTGCACCATTTGACTTCTATCTGTTTCCAAAGGTGAAATCTTCATTAAAAGGGACGAGATTTGAGTCCGTGGAAGCTGTAAAAGAGAAAGCGGCACGTGTCCTGAAGGAGCTGACAGAAGATGACTTCCAGCACTGTTTCCAACAATGAAAAATTCGCATGGAGCGTTGTAGGGATAGAGAAGGGGTGTATATTGAAGGTGATAGTAAGTAATAATGTATAAAATAAAAATAAAATTTATTGCAACGTCAATCTCGTTATTTAATAGCCACACCTCGTACACTTCGCGGAATTGCGGAGCCTGCCACCGGTTAATATTATTGAAGTGAGAGCATCGCGAAGACTGAGGTGGGCTTGTAAAGTTGCTGGGCTCTGTAACGAACGAATTGAAAAGTTAAGAAGCGCTGTGCTTACTGGTAAGCGTCTGAGGGGTAGACCGAGGCGTTGGTGGGAGGATTGCGTTAGGAGTGATCTGGCGGTTTGGGTTTGGGTGGTGGTCCCTGGACAGATATTGGTCGTATCGGCATCGAGCCTTCGGGTTCGCTAAGGCTTATTATCATTTTATGAAAATATTGGAGCGGTTTCACTGCCTCTGTGAATAAAAAAAAAATTATTGAAATCAACCTCACTCCATGTACTCAAGTTGCACAACGACATCGTTCCCTTGTTTTATCTGCAGTGATAATAAGTTGTTTTGTTTTCTTTAAGCTGAATATATCATATTTTCGTCATAGAGAGATTAATTGATTAGAAATAGAATAATTTATTTTGGATAATCGGCATTTACACCTTACAGCTATCATACCGATCACTTCACGGCGAGGAGAATCATCGAACTCAAGATCTTACCAACGCTTGGACAAGTCGGCTCCTGCTGTGGTTTGTTATCTCCGCGCCCACTTCATCATCAGATTCATCCCGCCCAATCAATATCGAGAAGGCGGCTTCATCTCAACCCGTCTCGAGACGAAAGAGTAAACTAGAGATTTTTTTCTGCTTAATCGGGGGAATTGTTACAGATCGGTAGAATTATTTGATTGCTTACTCTGTAAACAGAGGGGAAAAAACTCTTCTATCTCCCTTCGAGATCGTTTCAGAAACTACAATCTAATTTTACGTATGAATAGATAATAATTAAAAGAGAGTACCACGGACGGAATAAATGAGAAATTCTTAAATGGATTAACCTGATCGCACATGCATCCAATTTGATTTTTATCACTAACCCTGGAACTACAACCTATGGACACTATTGACCTGTTGACACCGTCGGATGGGTCCTACCTCTCTTTTCAAAAACTGCACAAAAAGTTTAATAATAAATTTGTATTGTGTTTAGCATTTTTACATGATATTTTAGAGACGAAGAATTGGGGAAAATAAATAATGTACTATACATTTATTAAACTTTGAAAAATTGAACAAGAAGGAAAATGAAAGAAGAACGAAGGAAGAACTTTTTTTTCAATTAAATAATAAGGCTTAGCGAACCCAATGGATCGATGCCGATACCACCGATACCAATCCTCGCCCACAAATTTTCTCCATGCAGCACTACCCTAATCCGCCAGATCACTCTTAACGTAATCTTCCCACCTACGACTAGGTTAGGTTACCACCGACGGTTATTAACGTATTAGGAATTAGTTCGTTACTAAGCCTAGCAACTTTACAAGCCCACCTTTATATTCGTAACGCTATTACTTAAATAATTTAACCGGTTTCATGCTGCGCAATTCCGCGTTGTGTAATCTCCAAGAGATATTTGAGTTTTTTAAAATACAATTATTAATGAATAAGCTGTATATTGGAGTATGGTCTCAGTAATACGATTACTTATTATTATAGATAGAGAATAGCAAAAAATTAGGAAGCCGTGCTGGAAGAAGGCAAGGGCAAAGACTCTCTCTGTTGCAATATTTCGTTAGGAAACTTAAACGAACAATCATAAGAAAACAATGAAGCAAAGCTCCTCCGCCAAATCAGTTCTGAAGAAAGTTGAACGAATTAATTAAAGAAACTTACAATTCCTCAACAAGCCTTTGTCCTCTTCCTTCCTCGGCAAGATATCTTCACAACATTCCTAATCAAAGCAAATAGCCAGAGCTCTCAGTAATTAAATTCTAATTATTATTATTCCTACAAAATTCATCCATAAAAATTATATTTCGTCATTTATAAAGAGTTTTATTGATGAAGGTATTGCGTATGTGCAATTTATTGGATTGAACTTCAAGAATATCCAAAAACTATGCATATATAGGATGAAGGATCATGGGGATCAGTAAAGTATATTGTAAAGACTGTACTGTTTCTAAGCCAATCGTTGTGCAAATAGGTGATTCGTCGGAGATCATGTTCAACGGCCAAGTTTTTCCTCCAAATAATGGTACCCACATTGTAAAGGCTGGGTGAGAACCAGATGATTCTGCAGATCCCACAAGTTCCAATCGCAACCTCGCAACGTTTAGCAAAGCAACTCAGCACTCAACACACTGAGCTTCCTTTTGCCGAAAGTATATCTTACATCTTATTGTCCATACAGTTCAAGAATTAAGGAGAAATAATTACTATTAAAAAGTATAATATTAATTACTATTATTTTTTTTATGAGAGTTTCCCAAAAGTTGAGGTTTTCTCCAACCAAATTTTAGAGCAACATTTTTTTCCAGGTTTTCCTGTCAAAATGCGTCCTCTTCATTAAGGCCATATCCTACCATGCCTTCCTGGACTTGGTTCATCCAAGAAGTTCGCGGTCGTGCTCTTTTTCTTCCTCCAGGGCACCAGTGCATTTTCATTTTGGGTATTCTATAATTATCCATCCTAATGAGGTGTCCAAACCACTCTAATCAGTTGAATTGTGGTTTTTTCAAGTATGGTATTAATTCGTTCGTAACAAAGTAAGGAGCATTGAGGATTTTACGATTTTGGATTATAAGGATTGAATACTAAAGGAATTCAATGGCTTAGTGAAGGCCCCAAAGCTCTATTCTGTAAGTCCAGATGGGTCTAATGATTGCCATGATGAGTCTTTTTGTAATTAATTGGGAGCTTAGAGCGTTTGTCTAGTAAATGTTGAAGTAACCTGAAACGGCGGGCTGTTTCTTGTGGTTTCAGTCTAGTATGAGGATTCCAAGTTAATCTTTTGTCAAGGTGTAGTCCTAAGAAGTGGACCTCTTCTACAGGAATCAGTGGGATGTTATTAAATGATACAAGGGCAGGAAGTTGGTTTACGACGGAGCATATATGTATTTATTAAAAAAAAAGTATATCTTATCTAAACAGTTCCAGAATTATGGAAAAAAATGTTATTATATAAGGTTTCATTTATTCAATGATGAATTTATTTATCACAAAATCAATCTTAATAATAAACAATTTCATGGTCACCTGTGGTCTAGTGGTTAGCGTAACAAACTACTAAGCACAAGATCGCGGGTTCGTAGCACGACAGGTGGCCCTAGGATTTTTTTAAGGGAGTGAAAAATCCTCAGTTACGCCGTCCTTCGGAAGGGACGTTAAACGGGGGTCCCGAGCCTGTACGATGTCAGGTACTCGTTAAAAATCCCTATTCTAATTAAACCTGGATAGGCAAAATTTTAGAGCTCCCACTGTAGCATCGTCCGATTAGCCATAGCAGCATAAAGTGACGTTAATTGAACAAACAAACAATTTTTATTTGTTAGTGTGTGTAGCTTGAAGCGAAGTCTTGACTCGCAGTGTACGATTAGTAACGGTCATAGCGTGATACGAAACCTCGCATCGTTGTATTTTTTGCGTAACGATTATCGTAGGTGTTTATTTTTAAAAAATGAGTGACAGTGGTAGTGAAAATAATATTATAATAATAAACACAAATAATATTGGTACTTGTCTCTTTTGACGTCCGTTGACCCCAGCGCCCCAAGTGTCACTTTTCTTAACTACCTGCTACTGTTACCGTAACCTTTCTTAGTCCTTTGTTATTGTTTGTCAAGTGAACGTGGATGTGTTTTCATATTATTTTGACAGTATGAGTTGGAATTTAATGGAGATTTATCGCATGGTGAATGATAAAAAGTCAGCTCTCCTATTTCTTCAGGAGGAACTGACTTCCATAAAGTTTTGTGACGAACAGCTCAACATGTCTCATTCAACAGTGATTAATTATTCCAATTATATGAGAGAAGTGTGTGTTTTTAAATTAGAGAGAAGTTCAACAACTATTGGAGGTCCAGAGATGTATGTAGAAATTGACGAAAGTCTATATACTAGAAGAAAAAACAACGCAGGACGGATTTAGCCTCAGCAGTGGATATTTGGAGGAATATGTAGAGAAACAAAAGAGTGTTTCATGGTTAAAGGTTCTGAAGATATTGTTGTTTTTAATGAACGAACATTGCTTGTAATAAATATTTCATTGTTTCTTGACATGTTTCTCATATTATCATATTTTAAATATTTATATTTTAAAGAGAAATGATGATATCTAAGTAAAATATATTTTTTTGTTAATTGTTTTAATTTTTATTTTTACTTGTATAATTGTAATACAGTTGTAAATATCAATAAATAAATTTAAAAAAAAAATTTTAATATATTTTTCTTTTAAAGAGAAACGATTTGCCCGGGCAAAGCTTTTCTCTTTAAAAGAAAAATATATGAAAATTAAAACAATTAACAAAAAAATATCATATTTTAGTTAGATATCATCATTTTTTAAAGAACATTGCTTGTAATAAATGTTTCATTTTTTCTAGTTTTATTTTGTCTTCGCATGTTTCTCATTTATTTCATTTATCATTATTTATTTCCTAAAAATCTGTTCTATGATAATGAAAGGCAATACTATTTGAAATAAATTGTAGGCAGCATAACCTGACATGGTCCAATAGTTGAGGTAAGTGCCAGAGGAGCGCGTTGGGTTCAACGGACGTCAAAACAGACAAGTATCATAATATTATGTGTGAAAATAATATTATTTTCATCACATAAATCTAAAACAAATTTTGTATCCCTTTCATTACATCCTTTCCTTACACTTAAATAATTAATTCTTTCCCAATAACATCCAACTTCTATGCTTCACATCTACCAGGCTTCCCGCGAAGGCTCATTTTTTTTTTATTTTATTTTATACAACTATATGATATAAACTACATGGACTATCCATTTATTTCTTACCACTAGAAAGGATTTGCCAATCGAAATTTTCCTGGGGAACCGAAGAGCTTTGAATAAAATTTAAAAGAAGTTTGATTACTTGCTGGGACGGCATAACCTCACCTCTATGGGAAAACTTTCCGTATAGAAGTTAGCTCTTCTCCCCATTCCCATACATATTTTGTTCATTTCAAAAATAAAATAAAAAGGATTATATGAATAGCAACTATGTTATTCGTATTAGGGAAATCCTGTTATGCAAATAGAGATCCATATTTCAACAATTAGAATTAAAATTTTTCATATCGATTCTTGAGCCCTATACACACACATCTACATACATACTACGACAGCCAGTGAACTGGTCTGGGGTTAAGTACATGGTAGCGACTGTACTGTTTCATGGACAACGGTTGTGCAGAGAGATGATTTGTCCTAGATCATGCTCAACCACCAGATTTTTCCCCCTTATTTTGGGTACCCCCTTTAAAGAGGCTGGGTGATCCCCAGGAGGGTCCTAGATCCTATTATCTCCGGCTGACTAATTAAAAATAAATAAAGTTTTGCCCGCAGCGGGATTTGAACCACGATTTTCGGCATTGTTTCTCAGTGCTCAACCACTGAGCCACTCCGCTCCCCACACACATATATATATATATATATATATATATATATATATATATATATATATATATATATATATATATATATATGTATGTATATATAATTATGAATCTCCAGAACTGAACGTAAAACTTTGTATATTGTTTTTTTCTTTTTAAATTCTATAGATTTGAATATTTAATACTTAATAATCGATTTTTATTATTAACTTTTCCCATTTATTTGAGGTAGATAATATATTCGTCGGAGACGGCTTTAGACAACACATTCGATTCAAAAACCTAAGTTCTCACTAAGGGATTTACTTTAACTTTTCTAATTTTCCGATTTTGAGGTATATTTTTAGATTATCGTAGTTTTTGAAAATCAAATAAAAAATCTTGTCTATTTTTATTGGCTAGTAGGAATGTTTCAAATCCTTACACAACGCCGAAGTCAGCGGGCAGCTCGAGAGATAATCCTAGGATATTTTAAAGTAATTAAAAATATTTGGCCAACCTTCGGAAGGGGCGTAAAATAGCAATCCCAACCCCGTGCGATGTTAGGTACTTGTTCAACATAGGCGTAACGAGGGTGGGTTATTAGGGATGTAAGCCCCCCCATTGCTTTGAAGAAATTTAAAAACAAATTGTAAGTGACAATTTAAAAGAAATAAAAATTTAAAGGATTCTAATTTTTCAAAGTTATTTTTGTGGAATAACAGAAGTAAGAGTCAATAATGTCAAAAACACAACAAAGAAAGTGCAAACACAGTTATTTTAATGAATAAAAGGTACACTAAAATGACAAACCAAAACGTAATACTGTTTATTTACAATTAATTATATTATTATAGCGGCAGTAGTTGCATCTAGCGGCAACAATAAGATCGCAAATATAAGAAGAACAGTTCAGACAATTCATAGAATCTAGAAGTAAAGTCTGAATGGGTCTAGAAAGTTCCCTATGCAATTAAGTATAGTAAGTTATTGTAACCAATAAATAAGGTTACTTGTATTTAAAAGCTATTTCTTGATTGTCCTTCCAAAAATAGCATTTATAATGAAAATAACATTTATAAAAAATTATAACCTATTTATTTAATTTGAAGCTACATGATTATAGTACCTATAATATATATTATACCTATATAACGAGACATCTTTTTTGAAAGGAGTAATTAATATGTTGGAGTGGTTGACTGGGGGGGTTAACCCCCCCCCATGAGTCAGTTACCCCCCCATGACTCTAGTTACCCCACTGTCGTTCAAGATCCCTATCCTAATTAAACCTGGATAGGCAAAATATATGACTCCCCTGTAGGATCGTCTGATTAGTTTTAGTAGCATATAGTGAAATATATAAACAAACACAACTTTTTGGTATCTATTTCGCAGGTTTCGCTCGGAGTTGTTACAACAAATTTTAACTTGTGTTCGTTCCCTTTTTAATAATCTCGAATATAAAAATAATCTTGAGTTGTAGTATGTAAAAAGTAGTGTAATCTTGGGAAATGTGTATATGTCCGTTATCATTTCATCAAGAAATTAATGTTTCATCAAGCATTAGGAAGTATAGATGACGATTTTACCTAAACAGTATGTGTAAGTCGGTTCTTTAATATGTAAGTTAGTAACAAAATTATTTTTACTTTCGAGAATATTTTTTTTGTAGAATAATTTATTGATATTTACAACTGTAATTATATTAAATCAAGTAAATCTGCTGTATGAACAAAGGACATGAAAAAAAAAAACCACTTGTGGAGAAACTAACCATTGATAGCACTCCAATAAAGTTCTATAGTAGAAGGTCTCAGGCCATCTTCTTTTCAGACGCCTCGGAGGTTTATCAGGAATAGTATGGGAAACAAGTTGAGAGACTAGCGGATTCAAGTGTGTATGGAGCTTCTCATGGAAGGATAGGTATCTAGTTTGGGTCAAATCAGCAACATATGGGATGAGTTTGTTTGTGTCATAATAAGGAGCATTGAGGATTTTACGAAGGATTTTGGATTGTAAGGATTGGACAAGAGATGAATTGGATGGTTTAGTAGAGCCCCAAAGCTCAACTCCGTATGTCCAAATAGGTCTGATAACTGTCATGTAAATGAGTCTTTTGTAATTAATTGGGAGCTTTGAACGTTTGTCCAGTAAATGTTGAAGTAGGCGAAAACGTCGAGCAGTTTCTTGTCTTTTCAGTCTTGTATGAGCGAGAATATTAAAAATGAATAGTTAAAATTGTAGTGGCTTAACCCAGAGCGACAACCTGACACCTTGTTTTCACACAACCTAATTAATTTCATTCAACATAATTAATATTTTTACACAAACCTAACTGATGGTTGGTCGTATAAATTTTATGGAGGAGAATTAGTCAGAATGAAAGTAAAAATAAATTCTCAGATAGTATGAAACCATCCAGAGGAAAGCAACGTTTCAAAACAAGTCGCAGGTCTTCATCAGACCTTTAGTTCCAATTACTACAGATAGCTAAAGCTATTAAGAGCTTAATCACTCAGAGAATCTCTGTACTTGAGGCCCTATAGGTTCGATTGTGGCTTTGCAGGGCAGGCACATATCTTCGATATCTTATAAGATTCATCGACATCCTACTATATCTTTAACCATCGTACAGATGCTTAGTAACAGAAGTCCTCAAAGTGTAGTAAAGTCCATTGGTGCTGTATATTCAACCGGATTAATAAAAAATAATAACAAATATGTTCCTTCTTAATTAATTCCCCACTCTCCCACAGTTGTGACGGCTAAGCTAGGATGTTTTGTTCATCTGGTTTTATATAAAAATTTATTTGTATTATTATTATTATTGAATGTGGATGTTTATCGAACAGTTACAACAATTATTCTTGTTGCAAGAATAATTAGTTTCATTAACCAACGATACAATCCAGGGCTACATCTATATTTAAATTGTTAAAAGGAAACAAAATAAGAAGAAAGTACAATAAAGGTAGTTATTTCCCTACTCCTTAATGGTTAACTTACACAGCCCAATTGTTTGCCGACGATATTAAATCTGAATAAGTGAAGAGGCAAGCGCTTGGGAGAGTTGCCTCCGGGATCTCGAAGTCGACCGACTCTTATTCACTTCTTCTTTTCTTTATTCTTAACAACAATACCATCAAATTGAATTTGTATTAATGCGAATTTCTCAGGCCATCCGAAAAATTGGGCTTTCGAAGAACACAACCTGTATATACAGGGTGTCCCGAATTTAAATGGCAAAACTTCAGGAACTTATAGGGGACCGAAAAACTAAGACAAAAAGTCATTTAGAGATTTGCTCGTTTTTGTTTAGTTTTAGAGAAAATCGCAAAAAAAGAAACAAAACAAGTTTTCATTTTTATACTTATTTATTTACATTTATATTTATGTTATGTTCTTTTTAATGTTAATATTGCTCAAAATGTTGTCCTCTTGCACCAATGCAAGCATTACATCTAGCACTCACTTCATAAATTGCAGCTAAACATTGTTCTGATGATTTTTGGTGCACTACATCTATGATTCGGTCTCTTAATTGCTCTCTTGAGTTGATTGACACCAAATAAACTTTCTGCTTCAAGGTTCCCCATACGAAGAAATCCATGGGTGTCATATCAGGTGATCTGGCTGGCCAAGGTACTACTCCTCCACGTCCAAGTATGCGGCATTGTGGCTGATGCTATTCACAAAAAAATATCTCAGTAACTGACTGAAGACTGATTTAGGAATTATAATCCTAGAAGGAAGCCAAAATGTAAACATATAAAATAATGTAAAGGATAACATTAAGTGTTTACATATCTCATTGCCTAGCCTGACGAACTTTGAAAGGCGATAATCGCTACCTGTAACATTTTTGTTTTGTTTCTTTTTTTGCGATTTTCTCTAAAACTAAGCAAAAATGAGAAAATCTCTAAAGGACTTTTTGGCTTAGTTTTTCGGTTCCCTATAAGTTCCTGAAGTTTTGCCATGTAAATTCGGGACACCCTCTATACTCTGAATTTTAGGCTCAGATCTCTACGAATTTAGGCATGGAATTAACAAAATGCTTCAATTATTTATAGCTATACTCCGACATAAGTGCCAAATCGCCGTTTTATGCTATTTCAACATTTACTAGACAAACGCTCTAAGCTCCCAATTAATTACAAAAGACTGATATACACGACAATCATATCATGGCAATACATCTGGACTTACTGAGTAGAGCTATGGGGCTCCACTAAGCTTTGTTACGAATAAAGTAATCCATAATGATAATTTCTTGCTGATTTAGCCCGAATCCGATATTAATCTTTTCATAACAAACTTCATTCCCACTCAAACTCTCTAGTTTCAAACCTAGCTAATTGTTTAATTCCCGATAATCCTCCGAGGGATCTGAAAAAAATATGGCCTCGTTCTAAGTTGAACTTGTTATTTGAGTACTACCACTGGGTAGTTTCTCTACTTGTCTTTATTCATGCCAATATAAACCATTCCTGCCATTTACTTGCTGTTTTGTTATAATGCAGTTGTAAATTTCAATGAATAAATTATATCAACAAAATCGGCATCAAAAACATCATCGGCGAAACAAAAACCTCCTTAAAGACCGCATTACCCAACACAAATACTCCATTTCCTCCCACAACCCAACCGCTTCAAAACTCTCCGAACACGCCCTATCCTTTAACCACATTTTTTACTTCGAAAATACGTCGATCCTAGCCTCCGTTCCTAATTATAATAAGCGCATCCTCTCAGAAACCATTCACATAAATTTAGATTCCTCCACTGTTAATGCCAAGACCGACTCCCATCACCTATCCTTAACCTACTTCGAAATTTTTAATTTACTAACCTTACATTCTTAAATTATTCTAGAATCCTTACATGTCTATATATCATCTCCTATTCATATACACATTTATCACCTATTTTCCATTATCATATTATCTATATTCATATTTTATTTTCCATTATCTATTACCATATTTTTCTCCTATCATCTCACCTATATATACACATTTTGACCATTGACTTTTATTTTTTTTTCACGCAATTTACATTATTTACGTGTCACTTATATTCACTGCATCTGCATTTCCTCTTCCCCCTTCTTTGTCATTATTTTTTTGGCCGTCAGAGATCGCGGTTAGCGCTTCCGACATTCCTAACGTATTTTTCACTTGGGCCACTGATCGCCTAGCCGCCGCGTAGTTTATTCGGTTAGTACACATCTTAATATTTATCTTATCTCCTTCCTTTTCACCTTCACCTTTCTTCGCACCTGTTTCTCACACCTACTTTTGGCATCCATCATATGTTAATAGCATAGAGTTCATTATTATTTAGCCTCATATTTTTCATCTACTGTATTTCTTTACCTATTTTCTATATGTTTATGTTATATTCACATCTTATTTTATATTAATACCACTTTTTCTAACTGTATACAGTTATATATTAACTTCCCTTACTTATATTTTCTATTTTCTTTTCATACTTTAGAGTTCATATTTATAAACACTATTTTCAATTTTTAATTTTTGAAATTTATCAATCTTTTCTTTCTATATTTGCTTGTATTATTACATTTTACCTATGTAACCTCATGGTATCATATCCCTATCTATAATTAAACTAGTTTTGTCTAAATCCTTCATATTCCACCCCCTTTTTTAATTTTAATCTTCTCATTTTGTATCTTTCCGTTTACCTCCTCATTTTTCTTTCCCTTTATATTATGTTTACATTTTATCCTTTCTGGACATTTATTTTCTGTATTTTATATTCGTATTCTTTAATTGTTATATCCGTCACTATTTGAATTTCTGTTCATCATCTATAATTTTATTTTTATCTATCACTATTTTAATTTTATTATATTCTGTAACCACTTTTATATTCATTATCTTTATTTATCATATCTAGTCACTATTTTAATTTTCACACTTGTACCACTTTACTACATTACTTGTCACTATATTCTTGTTACTGCAACGTTTTTTATATATTTCTGTTTGTTTCTTTCTCTTAGCCCTGAAGATGGCCTACATTGTAGGCCGAAACGTCGGCACACAATAAATAAGTTACACTTATTAAGGTGTTTTTATTGACTGCACCCCCAACTATTTCTTCCTTATATATCAACAAAAATAATTATAAACAAAAATACCTGTCAATATGCCTCCTATTGATGTATTTTCAGGACAGAAATATAATATGTAATGGTTAAGGAAAAACAACAAATAAACCACATCCCAACTACAGCACGACACCAACCAGAGGAAACATCCCGGCCTTGGTAGACTGAAGTATATAAGGAGAAATTGGTGGTGTCGGCATCGAGCCTTCGTGTTCGCTAAGCCTTATTATTATTATTATTTTAAAATCTATAAATAAATTATTTATGGAATTTCCTATTATATATCCTATACAGGAAGGTTAAGCAATAGATATTTTATAAATGAGCACTCAAGCGCTATGAGCGCGTGTTTTGAAGATGAAGAGAGTGCTTATGCCAAGGTTTATGCTTTAAATTAACGCACCGAAACAGAGGATTGAGGGGAAATGTGAATAGGGCATTGTGCAAAGTTGGCCCCGAGCAATGGAGGACTTACTCAAGATGTGTGGAGTGCTTCAGAACTTGATCGCTGTTTAAGTTCTATCGAATAACCGCAATCTTCCCCAAGTCTCTTCAATAGTTATATTAATGAGTATTCATTAATAACGCTGATTGATAAGGTTTGTACAACCCGTTGGTAACCCTTCCGTAAGCTTATGCATGACATTCATTGGGACTTTTTCCATTTATTATTTTTTGATTTTTTTATATATTGGACTGTCCGGAAAATAAGGCAGAATTTAACACTCCTCCAAATAGTAAACTTTTTATGTTTGTTGGACTTTTCATAAATTAAAATAATTATTACTCCTCTTTTAAACAAAAATGTTTGTTCACCCCAGTAACATTTTGCTACTTGGAAATAATTCAGCCTTAACTAAGATATCAAAGTGCGATTTTCGCATAATTTTTTTTTACGAGTTTAAAGTCGGAACAGGACGAAGGCAGAATAAGTAAGCGCACTGTTCAACGGTGGTTCGTGAGATTTCGAGAGGGAGACTTGAGCCTCGAAGACAAAGGAGGGCGTGTATGAAATTCTACCCTTGAGATGATGTTCTTCAAGCTTAGGTGCAAGAAAATCCAGAACAAGTGTTCAAAAATTATATACTCAAAGCCAGCAAATAAACCGTCGATGACCATCTCAAGGCGATTGGGAAGGTGTAAAAGCTTGAAACTTGGAAGGATAAAGAAAATTTTTCAATTAATTATCCACTCCAGCCATAATGTTCCGACAAAAACGATCGAGCACAATGCGTTGATTTAACTAATTTTATACTTCAAGAAAAAAATAAAATCAGCTTCCAGTCATAATTCTTTTATTTTTTTATATAATGAAACGAAAAGAAAAAATTTAGAGGCTCTATTTATAAATGAAAAATTAGAAAATGCTGTAAACGATAGAAAAGAGGCAGGAGAAATTAGCAAGTTATACTCATCCATAATTTTGAAATTAAAAAATAATAATAGATCATAAGAATACTTATATTTTTAAGTTTAATTTTACTTTATTAATGTACTTTTTAGAACATAATTAGTTATAATTGTACTAAAGTCTAATAACTGATAAAAATAAGAATAAAGGATTAGATGGTTCAAGGATCAGAGTTTGGTTTTTAGTGTAATGGAGTGTAAGTTTGACTATGGAGAATAAAAGACCTCCTTAAAAATAATTTTAAAAAAAAAGACTGACTTTCCAGGTATTTGTACTCATAGTAAATAATTTTTGGACATTTATGTAAACAAATTTTATATTATTGTAATTATTGTTAATTTATTTTAAAGTTGTAGAATGCATAGGAACAAATGATTGAAAATGACACAATGATGTCGAAACGTTTCATTATATAAAAAAATAAAAGAATTATGACTGGAAGCTGATTTTATTTTTTTCTTGAAGATCAAATTCAAATAAATCCAGTTTTTGAAAAAAGGAAAAAATTATAAGAATGACTAATTTTATACTTAATTATTATATGAGAAATGTGTTTGTCTCATCTGAAAATAAAGAGCTTATTTTCGATAATTTATTTTGAAAGCGAAAGATTAGGTTTTCTGCAACTCAAAAATTAATCCATGTAAGGGAGTTACGATTTTAAAGTTTAAAACTAAAATCAAAATGACCCCGTGGTATCTATGGATTCTTCTTGGGCTCACTCAGCATCTATTAATTGGCTGCTCATAATCGGGAAGGGAAAAGAAAACTGTCGATTAAGCGTGATCTCATGGACAAATCACCTCTCAACACAACTGTCGTCTCGACCAGTACGGTCTCTACCTCTACTTAGCCTAAGATCCTTCATGAGTCCTAGTGATAAAAAAAATATCAATATGGAGGTTAACTCGGATTAAACAAGTTAAGAATACGCTTACTCAAAACATCATGGAAGTGGAGTGGCTCAATGGTAGAGAGCACTGAGTTGCCATGCCGGAAATCATGGTTCGAATCCCGCTGCAAGGCAGTACTTTTATTTAGTCTGTTTGCAGCCGAAGATGGATCATATAGGATCTAGGACCCTCCTGGGGCTCACCCAGCCTCTATAATATATTATAAAAATAGGGTACCCAAAACAAGGGGGAAAAATCTGGCGGTTGACCGTAACCTAGGACAAGTCACTTCGTGGCAGAACCGTTGTCCATGAAACTGTACAGTATCTACCATGTACTGAATCCCAGACCCGTTAACGGGATGTAGTTGTATAGGTTTGTTTTTTTTACTCTAAACATTAACATTTTTTTTAAATTTATAGAAAAAAGAAGATTTTCTCATTGGAACGTGATGTAAAGAATGTATATGCAGTAAGGTTTATATTTAATTACACACACGGATTTTTTTTGTACTGGAAATTGGTTGCCTAGTACATATGATGTTTTAAGGTGCAAAAATCTATATCAATAGTAACCAATCCATGTAAAAAGATAAAGAGAATAAATTAAATAATAATTATAACAGGAAATATAAATGTTTCAGTAAATTTATTCGGGAATGGAAGAAAGTAACTCTTCCAGAAAGACCGCAATAGTCCCCTAACCCTAATGAGATGTTTTGTGGTTATACTATTTCGTTAAATTTACTACCGTTGAGAAGACACTGTTTAAGAAGGTGGACTGTTATCAGGGTACTATTCAAATATTGACATCCTGGTAGTATTTTCTTACTAATTAGTTGGAGATGAGTCAATGTTAAACCCCCAAACCTAAACCTGGTAAGAATCTATTCCTCTTTGCGAGTAGAAGAGTTCCAAGGTATTGACCATAAATAATTTTAAAAAGTAATAATAATTAAAAAAAGGGAGAGATGAGGGGAAATGTGGTATAGTGGTTAGCATAACAACTTACTAGGCCCAATATCGTGAGTTCGTACCCCGGCAGGTAGTCCTAAAATTTTTAAAGGGAATAAAAATCCTGGGATATGACGTCTTTCGGAAGGGACGTTAAACGGGGGTTCCGAGCCTGTAGGATGTCAGGTACTCGTTAAAAATCTCTATCCTGATTAAACCTGGATAAGCAGTTTTTAGAGCTCCCACTGTAGCATCGTCCGATTAGCCACCCGTAGAAGCATAAAGTTACGTTAAACAAACAAAATATCTCTCTTTATAAACTTAATACTACCTGTCCAACATTTCCTACCACTAAGAACGAATTATTTCTTTAAATGGATTTGAGAGTTCCGATGATTTCGATGGGACCTAACACGACCAGGGAAAGAGAATAATTACTTTGCTACTCCATAGAGAATCTCTATATCAATATACACTCCCCGTTAAAAGTATCGCAACACTTTGAAAATTTGAATTTTACAAAAACTTCTGACTTTTCATACTAAAGAAAGGTTCTGAAGTCTGTAATAAGCATTTTTAAACTAGACACAAGCAAATGATATTAAAATAAATTATAATATCTCTTCCAATAAACAAAAATGAAAATCTCGAGAACTATGGATGTTGCAGTACTTCAGCGGGGAGTTTATACATAGAAACTGGCAGGCAAAATATCTCACCTACTTGATTTTTTTCATGTTTTCATCTAAAAACATTTCTGCTTTGGACTGGTCTATTTCTTTAAATGAATAAATATGTATTTTTTTATTTGTTTTCAATTAGGAATGTCAATATAGGGGATAATAACCCTTAATCCTTAATTCAATAAAGGACTGTAGATTCCAATGTTCACTTTCTATGGAATTGGAATGTTTATTCAGTTTCATTTATTCAGTGTAGCTTCTTGCAGCAAATGTCTTAATTTCCGGCTTTCAATTTTAAGTTTAAAAATGCCTCTTCATGCTGAGGATGTTTCGCGTGGTGTGGCACTTATTGATGATGGACGTTACATTAGATATGTAGCTAATGCCATCGGAGTTCCCTATGAAACTTTACGAGACGCCATAGAAGGCCCGGTTCTGGACGGCCTAGGGTAACAGAACCGGGCCTTCTATGGCGTCTCTTAAAGTTTCATAGGAAACTCCGATGGCATTTGCTGCATATCGAATGGAACGTCCATCATCAATAAGTGCCACACCACGCGCAACATCCTCGGCACGAAGAGGCGTTTTTAAACTTAAAATTTAAAAAATTAAAAGCCGGTAACTAAGAAATTTGCTGCAAGATGCACGGTACAGAACAAATGACACTGAATAACCATTTTAGTTCCATAGAAAGTGAACATTGGAATCTACTATCCTTTCATAGAATTAAGCGTTATTATCCACTAAGAGATAATAGATATACTTATTTCCTAATAATTACAAAGCACTAAATTAATTATATGTGGTATAGCGGAATACTTCAATTACACTGCTGTATTATTGATCTCAATAGTGTGAATACTACGAAGCATACGCAGTGTTCAGTGCAGTCCCAAAACAAAGTCATGAATCTCACAGGTTAATATTCATAACACGGATTAAAAAATTTCCTATTTCCTATTTGTTATAAATATGATACGAAAAATACAACATTTATAAAAATATTTTATCTATTTTTATAAGTTAAAATTTGAGTACTACCAGTGGGTAGTTTCTCTACTTGTCATTCTCATGTCATTATGTAACACGCATTCTATTTACTTGTTGTATAATTGTAATACAGTTGTAAATATCAATAAATAAATTTAAAAAATAAAAAAATAAATTAAAATACAAAAAGATAATATAATAACTCGGGTTTTAGCGAAACGAATTTAGTTAAGAATTTGTGGGAAAAAACTGACTGTAGGGCGACTTCCCTGTCTAACAGTTGTCCTAGAAACTGAACTCGAAACCCTTGGCGGGTTAGAGTAGTAAAGATTTTTTTTAACATTTCGATTAGCATAAATAAAATATTTAAAGAGGAATATAAATTAATAATGCTGATTTAAAATATAATTTGACATCAATTTGAAATCTATAATATCAAATTATAATCTTCCCTTTAATTATATCTCTCAATTATACATTAAAAAAATTATTGATGTAATATTTTATCCGTGTTACCTAGCAACAGATTTTGTCAAGCCTTTTGTCGCCTTCGATCAGTTAAATTATAAACATTTTTTAAAAATGGCAATGAAAAAGCCACTGCTCCAGACTTCTTTGAGCGGTCTTACAAAATAAAGCGCTGTTTTTTTTTAATTTTAAATATAGTACCAATGGTACTCCTTAGATATTAAAAATGGTTTCTGGTATCAAATTAATACATGAAAATATTAGTACTGAGATTATTCTTTATTTAATCTTTTAGGAGCCGGAGATAGATCCTATGGAATCAGTACAATTAGGGGGTTGAGCGTGAACTAAGACAAATCACCTCACTTGCAGAACAGTTGTTCAAGAAACAGTACAGCCTCTACCATGTACTGAACCCAAGACCATTTTTTATTTATTTTTTTATAAATTGAACTATTCATGAAAAAAAAAATTTCCCTTCACGGGTTGTAGTAATACAGATTTTTTTTTTTTTTTTTTATTCTTTATTCATTGTTATTTTTAATGTTGAATAAGTTTTAGTTGAAGATATTTAGTTTGTTAATAAAATAAAAACTAAATTTAGTGAAGAGGGTGACAGGAGAAGTCGTGAGTTGTTGAGGGGTATAAAACTCTTGTCCATTATTCTTCCTCTGATAAGAATTGTTAAAAACTTTAATGAGAAGGATGCCATTCTTTTTTTTTTTTTTTAGTCTACTTATTCTCTACTAAATACTAAATGCATTTATTTATTAAAAATATAATTATTAATAACACTATAACTACGAACCAGTCAAAATGACCGGTTGCATCATTTATTTATAACGTAACGAAGAAATAGTTGGGGGTGCAGTCAATGAAAACACCTTAATAAGTATACACTTATTAAGGTGTTTTACTCCCCATATAAATAACAAATGTTGTAAAGCCAAAAAACTTATAAGTACTATGGCCCCATATTTCCGTAGAAAATCTCCGCTCTCTAGTAAAAACAAATTTATATTATATAAATCAGTCATAAGACCTTTACTGACATATGCCTCCCCTGCATGGAGCTACACCTGTGACTCCAACTATAAAAACAGAAACTATAATAAAAACTATAATAGAAAGAGTACAGAACTTATGTATGAGAATCACAAATGACTACCCCAGGTACACAAAAATAACCGACATGATACTTGATTTAGACCTACAAACAATTGAACAGTGTATTCACTCTCAGACTTGGAAC
The DNA here is from genome assembly GCA_037127475.1 of Arma custos. NCBI lineage: Eukaryota > Metazoa > Arthropoda > Insecta > Hemiptera > Pentatomidae > Arma > Arma custos. The sequence goes on from CM073761.1 coordinate 48,919,661, forward strand.
TTTTTCAACTCAACAACAAACTCAGGAAATCCCTTAATGCAATCAATAGGCAATTATAACAAACAAACCTTAAAACGATACATACATAGACGAACTAGACATATACTATTAGAATAAATATAATTAATTTAATACATTATAATAAGTAATCAATCATAAGCGAATTTATTCCTTAAATGGTAGAATAAATTGTACTAAGATTGTTATGTACTAATATTGTTTATTTTTACTACAAATTATACTTATTTTATTTATTTTTCTATTTTGTGTAGGATTTTTTTTCTTTTTCCTACTGCTATAAATATATTACAGCTTTTATTTATTATGTTATTCAACTTGCAATGTAAATTGTTATACTTCAACATGTATTAAATAATTGTTACATTGTAAATTATCAAATTAAAGGAATAAAACTTTAAAAAAAAAAATTAAGGTGTTTTCATTGACTGCACCCCCAACTATTTCTTCCTTACATTAGAAGTAGTTCCAGTCAACCAGTTCTTCTCTAACAAAAATTTATTTATAACATTTCCTCTTTAAGTCTTATTTAATATTTTACGATAATGTCATGATTTTTATTAAATTTGTGTATACAATAATATTATAAATTATTTCTTACGCTTCTAATTTTCAGAGATATCTATGTGTTATACCTAAATATACGAACCGGTCATGAAAATATCATGAATACATGTTGTGTATTCCCGGAATTTTTATACATCTATATGAGTTATATTTTGAACGTCTTGGTGGTGGGGTACTGTCTCAGGTTTGGAGACTTTTTGGGCTGTTGATCGTTGGGATATATTGCACCTTTTTCTTCGAGATGTAATTCACATAACCTTTTTTTGTGTCTTGATAATTGTGTCGCCCATGGTGAGGTTGACTTGACTTTTTATGTATAGGCGAGAATTTTATTGGGAAGTCTTGTTGGTGGATGTCAAGTAACATGCCCAAAAATGTTAATAGTCGTTTTCTTATCTCTGCTTCCAGGTTTTGGATAATATATGTGGTTTTAGTATATTTCCGTAACACAATTTGTGAGGAGTGCAAGTGTTTCAATTGCAACTAGCCCTTGTGGATTAATAACTGTGTAGTAATTCCTGATCTTTGTGCTAGAGGAAATGTATTTCGTATTCCTTATATACGTTCTTTCTTTCTTTATCCGGCGCTATAGTACAATATGAACTTACAGTTCCTGGCCATATTAATGTGACCACTAGATAGATTCGTTCTTGTTACATGTTTGCATTATCTTTTTGTATGCGTAATGATGTAAATCGAGTTGAAATATCAGTTTTATGGGTAAGTTAGTTATCTGATAATAATATGAAATTGAAAAAAATAGTTTCGAAAATAAATCTTTATTTTTTAAAAATATTTTGTGGTGTCACGCTTTTTACACCCTATTTTACTTATTGATGAAAAAAAACTATCAAAATAGTTAAAATATATGATACAAATAATAAATCAATAATAAACTAACCGAATCCGACTTGTATTTAATGAAAAAGAAATAATAAATCCACAAAAATTTCAAACACAAATTATGCACGCCGACACTCGTAAACCAAAATGGCTGTACTAAAACCAATGTTGCCATTATTAAAAAAAATACTTTAAAAAACTTATAACAGTGTTGCCATTACTTAAAACAGCAATTTATTAAGACACGCGAAAGTATATCAAAAAAATTAGGAAAAAACAAAAAGAAAATAATCTTTCTAGGTGGTCACATTAATATGGCCAGGGACTGTAATATATATTTATATAAATAAAAAACCTACAACCCGTGAACGTGTCTGGGGTTCAGTAAATGGTAGAGACTGTACTGTTTCATGGACAACGGTTCTGCAAGGTGACTTGTCCTAGGTCACGCTCAACCGCCATATTTCTCCCCTTATTTTGGGTACCCTATTTTTATATTTCATAGAGGCTGTGTGAGCCCCAGGAGGGTCCTAGATCCTATATGATCCATCTCCGGCTTCAAACAGACTAAATATTTGAACCAGGATTTCCGGCATGGCAACTCAGTGCTCTACATCTGAGCCACTCCACTCCCTATTTATATAAATATATACATCAAATATTGGTATGTACTCTCCTTACTCTTGGCAAGTACCATAGTTACTAGTGTCATACTCGTCTGTTCTTAAGTTTTTCAGAAACTTGTTATTCAATCAATAAATGCACAACTAAATTGCGCCGACATTTTGAGGTATTACTGTGCTCATATCCATGCCATAACAGTTAAAATACACACATCATTATTAACTGAATCTCAAGGCCTTGAAAAATTCATATAAATATGTGTGTGTGTGTGTAAATCTTGGTTGAGCCATCAACCCTCTAAACACTCTGTCGAACGTACCTCCATCCAATCTTGCTCAAAACATAAAAAGGCAGACAAAAATTGGTTCTTGACCATTTCTTTCCTGGTGGACGATCATAGCCATTAATAACTCAAAAATACTATAATATGGGTCATTCAGAAGAATCGCATGTTTTTGAAATAATGAGTACTCGGTTGATGTTACATGAATGCATTGAAAAAATATTTAATTCTATTATTTACGGAAATATACATCACTTAAATGACGGCCTCTTTCTTTTCCCCCGCCTCTGTAGTTCTGGCACCAAAAAGTTGGTGATCATTCCAATGTAGCGGTATGATGTGACTGTAACAGGGGCACCATGTTCTTCAAAAAAGTAAGGGCCGATTATTTCACATTTAGCTACTGCACACCAGACTGTCACTCGAGGGCTATGCAGGGCCGTTCGTTTGTTGTGGATTCTCTGAGGCCCAATATCGTTTATTTGTTTATTGCGGAAGCGTGCTTGGTAACAGGACGACAGGGCTCCTCAATATTGCCGCCCTGAATCTGTCAATGTTGTCTGGTGTCCGTGCAGTACGAACGGCACCTGGTGATTTGCGTCGAGTTACGGTTCCTCTTGTTCTGAAATTCATGACCCATCTAAGAACAGTGCTGCGATCTAGTAAGTTTCCGTGACGGCCGACCTTGAAATGTAGACGGAAGAGACGTGTTTGGATTACCGATTCACTACTTTTAACATAATTATCGTACACGAACACACGGTGTTCCACATTCCATTGCGACATGGCGACTAAAATGGTAAAGCCTGCTGAAATGCATAAAACTGTGCTGGTTTTCCCCCACTTTAGTCGTTGTATACTGTGCGTTTCAAAAACATGCGATTCCTCTGAATGACCCTGTATAAAACTGACGAGCGACGGGTGCTTGATACCTGACGGAAAAGAAAGAAGAAAAAACAAACAACAAAACTTTAAACGGTTGGGTGAATTCGATTTAAATTCCTTTTAAATGTGAGGCTTGAATGAACATTTATCCGCGGATAGAGAATAGGGTCAAAAGGCAACTTAAACTATTTCTTTTGATAGGACTGAGCTTTGGATCCTGGGGGGGGGGGGCATTGAGTCGGTAATAGCTTCCGTAGCTGCTCCTGGATAATTTAACTTGTAAAAGGCTCTGTAAGTTTAATCCGTTTTCTTTAGACTCCGACCGACTTGTAACAACTCTCCCCTGCACAAGACGAATCTTCAACTAATGTCAACAGAAACCAATCTCCGACGAATCCATTCCACTTCACGACAGTTTTCGTCTCATTACATATCTTTAGTGGCGATGATATTAACTAATTTTGCTATGAGACCGGCAATCACTTTTGATCCCATCTAGTTCTAATGTTAAAGGGTTAAAATTACATCAAGAACCCTTCAACACATGAGGATTTTCCAACTGAATGTTAAACAGTCAAATATTTATTTTTTCCACAGCCCCGGTGAATAAGCGGTTAAGTCGGATTTTGTCCAGAAGAGTTCACTTCTTTCAGATAACCGGAATCGTATCATTCTCGTAGTTTTTGGCTTTAAATGGAGTTGTAATATAAGCAATAACTCCTTTTAAAGCCAATGCCTTACTTAGCCCCGTATTCACAAAGAAAATAAGTCGATACCGCTTATTTAAGTACAAAAAACTGATTTTGGAGAAAATCAGACTTAACCACTTATTCACCGGGGCTGTAGATATATACTGTTGATTTTGAGAGTAAGATAACTACTTTTCTTTTATTGCTAGATTTTTACTATCGAAATCAGCACATTTGTAATATTGTTGACCAAATAAATCTCTAATAACAAATTTAGAATAGAAAAAAAACTTTATTCTGGGACTAAGTCCCTTTAGAATAACAAACATGAACGGAAAAAGAAACATAATATATACCTGGCCAGAAGGCTACATGATACAAATCATAAAGCGTATAAAAAGTGACAGAAAACAATAATAAATAATAATAATAATAATAAGTAAATAAAAAGTACGAATCCTGACAAGATATTAAGCAAAGGGAACAGATAAATCATTAACAACTGTTAAATGCATGAGTTAGCATGCAATAATTTCTTTACATGATGTATATCTTCTTAAAAAACAAAATATAAACGACCAAACAACAAAATAAATCATTCAATATATTTTATTCTAAGAAAATGACTAACATGCTTACGTCCTACGTGGGCCATTAAAAGCGAACGCGATTGCGAAGCGGTGGACGCGCGAATTCAACGCGACGCGTAGTGGGACGAAAACGATAAAGAACGCTTAAAAATCATTAAATCCTCAGGAGATTGAAGTATAGCCTAAACTATTTGGCAGACATGTATGTGTTACCAAGTAGTTGGATAGTATATATTATGAAACGAATTCGATGATAATGAAATGTTCAGTATACAAGACAATTGTCAAGAAATTTAAAATATTTTATTAAAATAAAATTTATAAAATATTAATATTAAAATATTTTTCAAAAAAGTTGTGTGATTCCAATATATAATATATAAATTCATATTATATTAACTTGTGTGGGAGGTCATGTAATAGGTATTTATAAATGTAAGAATTTATAAGAAAGACAATTTATTTTATTTATATACAACAAAAAAAAAAACAAATTAAAACTAAACTACATCCATTGCAGTTTCATTAATTTCACCTGATGCTCCCTCAACATGAGAAATTAACTGTTTAGCATCATCCTCAAGATCCAGTGGTATCCATTGAGTCCGTAATGACGAAACTAAAGGATCTGAAGAGATGAGGAGGTGCATTATATCCTCGTTCGTAGAAATGCGGGAACATTTTGTTTTAAATTTATTAATAATACTCAATCTTAACTTATTTTCAATTAACTGTTGATGAAGATCGGACCGGTGAAATTCATTCACTAAATATTTAAATAAAGTGTGCGCATTTTGCTCCTTTGACTTCAATAATTCTTCCACAAGGACACGGATTTTCACTTTTATCGATGACATGGTAAGCGTAATCAAACACATAAACGACAACTGAAAAATTATCAGAATGGAGTAAGGAATAAAAGGATTACGATCTCCCGTCTCTCATTTGTTGGTTTACTCGGGCATGGAATTGGCGAGTATTTTTTGGGCTCAGTATCCAAAGTTCGCAGGTTTACGCAGCTAATTCCCTTTCAGGACCTTCATTCAGACCCTTGATGACTAATTAACATTTATTTCAAAGATTACTTAAGAGGCCATTTTTTCGTAGATTGTTTTGAAAAAAAAAATGCTTTGGAAACCTTGAATTCCCTAGTTTTTCGGTGCTGATCATACCAATTTTCAGTTTGAATATTAGATTTGAAATTTTCTTCCTCCTATTATTATCATTGGACAATATCTGGACGAGAGAAATTAAATTTATCCGCCTTTAATATGAGAAAAAAATTATAGACTATTTGCTTAAAAGCAATTATTTTAAATTCCTGCACTCCTGATTCTTCACCGTCTAAACGATCCCTTTAGCTTTGTAGTGGACAAATGGCTCTAAAATTTCAGTTCTGATTGCCTAAAAGGTAGGCCTTTGCAAATTTACTAATCCTGAATTGATTGAATATAGTAAAAAAAATGTTTAAGCGCTTTTTAGCGATTTCGCCCCACTGTGCGACGCGGTCGCCGCGGTGGTACTGTCTTTAGTGCGCGCGAACCGTCCCACCCCACCGCTTTTTAGTAGACACTGTCCGTCATGGATAGACGGAAACAAATATTATTGGAAAATTCATCACATAAATGTCAAATACCCAAGAAGTATGTACGGCAGAGGAGTAGAACTAATATTTTATACTTAGAAAGGCATATTTATGGAGAATATCACAACTTGTATGATGAATTACGGACCCGACCCTAGCTATTCAAGGAATATAGTCGAATGTTTTCAACAACGTATGATTATTGACTAAATTAATAAATAAATGTGTTGTACTAACTTGTAGCCCCAATTATTTTAGCCAAATCTTCCCATTCGCGGTATGATAATAATCGGTTGTGATAATTTGTATTCCTTTTTTTCCCATAATATATGACGTTCTAGGACCGAATTAATCAATATTTCTGTTTTAGAAATTTATAATATTATAATAATATAAATACGTAGACAATATTTATCGTAATAAATATAAAACAATACGGCACCGCATCGAACTCGCGCGAAAATATCAAGCCAATTGATCGCGTTCGCATCGCGCCTCGCCGATGTATTCTGTAACGAAGGCCACTCCTGTAGGTTTCGCCTTTTTGTTTTTATCGCGCGGTGCCGTTTCACTTCGCGTTCAGCATATTTTTGGGAAGCCAGAAGATGTTGGATAAGTATTTAAATGATGATAGTGAGGAAGTAGGACGGATGATAATAAATCTATAAGAAATTTATACTGATATTATAATAAAATTTATTATTTTACTCACTCATTGCTCGGCACTACGGTCCTACAGGGACCCGGGCCTCATCCACCACTGCCTGCCAATCACTTCGGTCCCCAGCAAGTCTTCTCCAATGTCTGATTCCCAGCTGGTGAATATCGGCCTCCACACCATCTAATGTGGGGCCTTCCTTTGGGTCTTCTACCACCGAGCTTCCCAAACAAAAGTCTTCTGGGCATTCTTGTTTCCGGCATCCTCATCACATAGCCCAACCATCTCAATCTAATTCTTTTTACAAAAGACACAAAGTCTGATTCTCCGTGAAGTTGTCGGAGTTCTGCGTTATTACGTATCCTCTATGGTCATAGATGGGTCCATAAATCCGACGCAGTATTTTTCTCTCCAAGACATCCACCTTTCATTCTGCTTTTTTATTCAGGACCCAACTTTCATAACCATATGTTGCTATTGTTGTTAAGTGATTAAAAATTAGGCTAATTTGTAATTAGATTCATCTTTAATTAATTTTTTTTACAAAATGGAGGAGTCACACTCAAAATCATCGACTAATATAGGTTTTACTTTCAGTTTTTAAGATTCAGTCTACATAACCATGTCCTGACAGTGAAAAAGATTTTTAATTAATTATATTAAATAACACATAAGTCTAATTATAAAAATTGACACGTGTACGATGTTATTACATAATTGTACAAATTGATGACGAAATATGATTACACCAGCCAACCAAAATACCTGTTCAATATTTTCATGTATTATGTAACAAGGTATAACATAACATAACCAATCACTAAAATATTTTATCCGTTATTTTCTTTTCTACACGTTGTATTCTAAAAATTTTCTCATGTTAAATCCAATATTTATTTATTTTAGAATAGAATAATTTATTGATATTTACAACTGTAATTATATTACATGGAGTAAATCTGCTGTAATATTGTATTTTCAAAGGACATTAAAAAAAAACACTTGTGGAGAAACTATCCATCGATAGCACTCCAATAAAGTTCTATAGTAGAAGGTCTCGAGGCCATCTTCTTTTCAGACGCCTCGGAGGTTATCAGGAATATTATGGGAAGCAAGTTGAGAGACTAGCGGATTCAAGTGTGTATGGAACTTTTAATGGAAGGATAGGTATCTAGTTTGGGCCAAATCAGCAAAATATGTGATATTAAGATCATAATGGACGAATTTGTTGGTGACATAATAAGAAGCATTGAGGATTTTACGAAGGATTTTGGATTGTAAGGATTGGATACGAGATGAATTGGATGGTTTAGTAGAGCCCCAAAGCTCAACTCCGTATGTCAAAATAGGTCTGATAACTATGATGTAAATGAGTCTTTTGTAATTAATTGGGAGCTTAGAGCGTTTGTCCAGAAATGTTGAAGTAGGCGAAAACGTCGAGCAGTTTCTTTTCTTTTCAGTCTTGTATGAGGATAAATCCAATATTTGAATCCATAATTAAATACATTCACTGCTCGACTTCCTCACCCCCATCAAAAAGACCTGTGGTATCCATTTTTTTCGGTACATTAATTAATTTTATTATTGCTGGCTTCTTTGGATATATACTTACCCTTCTTTTAAAAAAAAAGAAAAACAAAGTATACAGCTAAAACCTCATTTACTTCATAAACAATTAATTATCTCCAATTTTCCTCATGATCCTATTCCATTGAGATGAATGTCTCTTAAACAATTTCATTATTAAGTTCAACCGACTTGAACTTAAATAAGGAAATTTGAGCACTCGAGAAAATCTTCCAGCCAATCCCAGCTTCTTTGATTTACTCAGAAATTCAACAACTGATGAGGAAAAGAGGTACCGCTATAAAAAGTTTTAATATTGCCCAATTTCACGATGATCATTCAACAGTAATTGAAGATGGAGGATCAAACTCCAACAAAACGAGGGAGGAGTGGTATGGCGCATGAGTATAAAAAATTATCATACTGAGAAAGGAACAGTTTCTCTAATAAAATCAGTTTTTAAGATCCAAATAACTCAAAACGTACGGTTACCAATAAGGATTGTGGTTGAGTTTTTCAAAATTCAAAAATGAATACAAAATAATAGAGAAAAGAATAATGTTGAATACTAGTCGATTTTGGTGTCGGTTTTTTTTTTTCTTCAAAATTGTGTTACAGGATTAAAATATGACATTGCCATATTTGTAGTAGCTACCGTTAGCCAAAAATTGTATGTATAAAATTTAAAAAGGAGTGTAATTTTGAAAAAAAAATCCTAAAAAAGTTTTAGGTGTCGTGTATGGTATTAATGGGGTGTATAAAAAAATGACCATTAACCAAATATAGTATAGCATATATAATATAGTATCTTTCGACACAACCAACACTCCTTAGAAAGTTCACGAGTACTCAACAGCTTCCTTCAGAACGTCATCAATATCCATTAATGGTCGCCCGGAGCCCTTCTTCCTATCCAACGTCGTATCTCCACTGCTAAATTTTTCAAACGCCGCGAAGTGCGCTGGTCAAGGACCTTCCCCTTCATATTTAATAATTTCACGAGTTGCTTCAATTTTTTTTCCAGTAATGTCTTAAAATTACGAGAATTTCTTAGGACACTGTCATATTTCTTCTTTGAAATAAATAACTAAACTGAGGCATTTTTTGAAGAAGTCCAGTGTTAGTAAGCAAGCTTAGAGAATGCTCTAAAGGGATGTTAAGTGTTGGTAAATATAAGCATTAAAATATTTACAGACTTTTGAACTCTGGGATTTGATAAAACGACCATTTCTTTTTATACACCCTATTATTTTCCAAGCGATTTCGCCCGTATAAATGAATGGAACATCATTTTAAAATCCTTTAAAATGAATTATTTAATGACCATTCGGATGAAGAGTTATTCTTTGGAAGGTCACACCGACTTATTTTGGAATTCGGTGTGTATAACTCCTCTATACATGAGTAGTCAAGCAAAACAAAAAAGCCCACTTAATCTTGTGTTATGTTGTTTTGTCTTGGGGTAGTTTTTGTTGAAAAAAACAAAAACAGTTTTGCTTTTCCCCACCTTAACAACCCCTATACCGGGATTCACTATTGATCACTGTGCACTTTTTCATTTGTTTGGGAGCTCCAAATGATAAAATTTGGAGGTGAATTTCCAAGAGAATCAACTTGTCAATCAGAAAAACAAAACTGTGGACTTCATATAGTTTTGATTAGTTAAACTGTTAGAGGGTTTCATATATTTGAAAAAACATGAAGTATCGTAAACATCAAATGTATAAAAATGTTACAAACGAACAAGGAAAGGTCAGAAAAAACACCCAAATAGCATTTCTGGCATTCTTCTTCGACACACCACACAGTTGTGTGGAGAATACCTTTTTATTATTGGAAGAAGACCTGAATATAATTTTGTTGATTTAAATAATTTTTTTTTAAATTCTTTTGAACAACTCAACCAATTTTTTGATCATAATACCCAAAAGGCAGAAGAAAACCGCCATTTTGCATGCTCATGCGCCATATCTCCATTGAGTTATTTTATTTATTTATTCTTTTTTTAATTAATATATAATTAATGTATTCCGATATCCAAAAAATTTGTCCCCTCAATTCTTCCAATCAGCCCTTTCTTCGTCTTCCTTTCGCAGCCCTCTTGCTGCCATTCCTTCTCTTACATCCTCCATCCATGTCTTCCTCTCTTTCTTCTATAATCTGGTTTATATAGGAAGAGTTTCTTTGGCCTCCTGGTCTCTATTTCATATAATATATTCTTCTGCCATATAGTTTCTCTTATATTGGGTACGTGTTGGAGCCTAGAGATGCCGCAGCTACGTCTTAGAAAGCCCATTTCCATTAAGTAAACGAGGAAAAGCCAAAGAAAATCTACTGTACCTAAATTTGTAAACTGTACTTAATTACATACTATTCTTTATTCGCCAATCCTATTCCTAATTAATCTTAGACACACGCTTTTTTTAAAACTCTTCAATCACCAAGATTTTTCTATTCTTCAAAGACTTATTTGCCTTTGTACTAAAATCCCGTACGAGTAACTAGAAAAATGACTTGACTCAGACACGAACCTGCTGTCCATCCTGAACTTTATTTTTCCACAACACAAAATCACAATCCTTGTCGGTTTTGATTTTTCAAAAAGCTCGTGACTACGTTATTCATCCAAAAAAAAAAACTTTACTATTAGTGGCTTTTTCGGCTATATTTTGTGTTATCAATTTCATTTAGCTCATTTATGTTATTTCTTCAAAACCGAATACAAATTCATGTTTAAATAAATTAATAAATTATATGAAACGATCCTCTAATAATTTGCTTAGTATTGTGTGCAATTTTATATTTTGGCGTATTATATTACTAAATAGAGAATTGTATTAACATATAATATTACGAGGTAATATAATATATATATTATTACTGTATATTTTTTTCGATTTTGTTTGTATATGTGAACAATAAAGTCTTGAAACGAAGGATAGTTTTATATTTATTGACTGAATATAAAGAACCTCGAAATCATACACACATATATATATATATATGTATATATATATATATATATATATATATATATATATATATATATATATGTATATATATATATATATATATATATATATATATATATATATATATATATTGAAGAGAAAAGATTATGTCTTGGCCGGGATACGAACCCGAGTCGCCCGCGTCTCTAGCGCCGTGCTCTAACCACTGAGCTACCAAGGCACGCAAACCATAAATAAAACAAAGATATATATATATATATATATATATATATATATATATATATATATATGTGTAATATACAAACACACTGACATCACCACTCACCCCATCTGCGTCATTAATTTATCACCGATTAAATATTAATTGTTCGTCCTGATGATGACATAGTAGTCTCCGGTCGTAGTAAATGTATGTTTTGGACGGAATGATCCATGCCACGAATGAATAATTTATTACACGGTGAATTAATTGCTTTTAAATTAATTATATTTCAATTAATTAAACCATGTTTCAGGCTAAATGTTTAAAGCGTCTGCAGTTCTAGTTTAAATAATAAATAAAAATAAATACTATCCGCACAAGTAATGGTTACGTAAGCTCTACTATTTCGTTTTATTAGTAAAATCGCAGTAAAATGAAATAATTTATTAAAGTTTGTTATATAAATAATGGTAAGAAGATTAAGATGGGCATGCGAAATGGCTGGGCTTAGTGAAGAACGAATTCCTAACATGTTAATAAGCGCTGTACCGACTAGGCAGCTTCTGAGGCGTATACCAAAGCATAGATGGGAGCATATAGACCATATATAGAGAAGGCGTTAATAGCAGATACCAAAAAAGGGCTTTAGGTCGCAATAAATTGAAGAGAACTGCATTTTTGATATCTTGTAAGGACATGTCTGATCATCCAAGTTTGCAACCGAAAAAACGGATGCGAAAACTTTTGGTGGCCGAAAAACCTCGGAGAGACTGACTTGGATCTCCCACCTGCATAGTAGTGTCTACTAGTACTACTATTATATTTTTTATAGGTAATTTACAAGCAAATATTTATACTTTACAATAAACAAGCTGTTTTAAATCGATTCCGTGGCGTGCAAGGTCATTTTCTTAAAACACCCACTTTCCCCGATTTTCATTTTTTTTTTAATTAACAAGAGATGTATAACTCCTACAGGCTTCGTTCTGTGCTTAAATTAAAGCTAATTAAATTTACTACAACTTCATTACCAATGACTTTCATCGTAGGATCACTCCTTCGGCCGGTGTTCCTCAGGAAAGTCATCCAAAACTTAACATTTCTACTTTTCGAAAAAAAATGACCAATTTTCAAAGGGGCGTAACTCAGAATCTATTAGACCTACAGGCCTCGGTCTGTGCTTAAATTAAAGTTAATTAAATTAACTACCTTGACTTTTACCTTAGGATCACTACTTCGGACGGTGCTCCTCACAAAAGTCGGCCAAAACTTAAAATTTGACTTTTTGCAAAAAATGAACAATTTTCAAAGGGACGTCGCCCATATTTTTTAAAATAAAAAATGCACCGATTAGGAGATGGAGGCCAACAATTGAAATAATTCCGAAACTTTTGAGGTTTTTCGGCCACCGAAAGTTTTCCCATCCGTTTTTTCGGTTGCAAACTTGGATTTACACTACTCAGACATGCCCTTACAACAACAAATCAAAAAAGCAGCTCTCTTCAATTTTTTGCGACCTATAAGAGTGCTCTGGCGGATTTGGGTTTGGGTAGTGGCCCGTGGAAAGAAGTGTGTATTTTTTCCCTGGTTCACTCTTAGCTCCTCTGGAGTTGACTTGTTATTGGTAGTAAACAATGTTTTCCTCAAAGAGATCTAGAGAACTGCTCTTCTTGCTGATGTAACTGATTAATGTGTTCTGTGGCAACATCCAAGGAATCAGAGAAAACTGCCAGATCGTCCGCAGGAGCGAGGCAATCAATAGAGACATTCAATCAATCAATATATATTTGTATTATCAAATACAGTATATACCAGAACGGGGATATGTTTATTTTTTGATGGGGATATGTTTATTATTATGGGGATATGTTTCCAATTTGAACAGGAAGTTAATAAATTTGAATATATTGGGTATTTATGTATTAGCATTTGAATAACAGAATGAACAAGGAAGATTTGCTTTTCCCTTTAGCTAATAGGAAGAGGAGGGGAGACAAAGAAGGCCAAAGAAAGAATGGAAATGGAGAAGCCCCCGCCTTCCAACCTTCTGCTTTTTCAGCTCCTTCTTTCTGTTAGCCTCCAACCGCCCTGTGAGGAATTAATGTGTAACCAAGTTGGATCTTCTCAAATGACTGTTTGAACAAGGTCTCCTCGCCTACGATTCCAAGGACAGAATAAATACTAGAGGACACTAAATAACCCGTAGCTGGTTCCAAACGCTTCTTTACCAAATTAAAAAATCAGTATTTCCAAAATTATTTAATAATCAGCATTATGTGATATGCTAACAAAAAATAAATAAAGTAAGGTTATATTTTTATGATAGACAGGTGTAGCTCAAGGTATAGAGCGCCCAGTTGCTGAACTGAAGGTCCAGCGTTCGAATCCGGCTATGGCATTTAAATTATTGGTATCTGTTGGCAGGATGTCGCTTCGAGTTAAGTCACTACAAATTTTAGCTCTTCATTCAATTCCTTTTTAATATTTTCGAAAATAAATATAATTCCATTACTGACGGTATATAGATAAAAAAACCTACGTACACATACTGTTAAGGTTATATCATAATCTATAGTTCGAAATATTTGTTGACACGTTCATTTATTGATGAAGTGATTTCCGAAAGGTAGACATTTCCCATAATCACAATCTTTTTTTTCCATACTAAAACTCGCTATTACTTTTATTTTCGCTTTTATTTTTATTTTATTAAAAAAGAAACGACTGAAAACTCGAAACGACAAACTGAGAAACTGATATAATCTGGTCGGACCCTGCGGGATCTGCAGACCTTGGACCTTGGGTCCTGCAGAAAGTGGGTATCCTTAATTGGGGGAAACCATTTTCAGGTAATTGTAACCTAAAACGCCTACACCGCTAAATATACATCAACTTTAACCAAGTCATCTGCCTAAGTCCCAATATATTTTCGAGCGCTGATATTAACATTGATTACTATTATAACACACAACAACCAGATAGAGGAGGATATAAAAGCAAGACTTGCTGGTAATTCTTGTTACTATGCAATACAACAGGCTCTTAAAATGGGACAAATGTCAAAGAAGGACCAAGATCACATTATATAAAACCATTGTCAGGCCAATAGCGACATATGCTTGCGAAAGTTGGGTCCTGAATAAAAAAGCAGAAAGAATGGTGAATATCTGGGATAGGAAAATACTGCGGCGGATTTATGGACCCATCTATGCTCAGGGAACATGGAGGATCCGTAATAACAAAGAAAGTCTTTCGTAAAAAGAGCTCGGTTGAGATGGTTAGGCCATGTGGTGAGGATGCCGGAAACAAGAGTGCCCAGAAGACTGATGCTTGGGAAGCTCGGTGGTAGAAGGCCCAAAGGAAGGCCCCGTACTAGATGGCTAGATGGTGTGGAGGCCGATCTTCACTAGCTGGGAAACAGGCATTGGAGAAGACTAGCTGTGGACCGTAGTGCCAGGGAGTGAATGACATTATTAACGTTATTAACAATTTTTATTTATTTTTATAAAGGAGTAATAGAATTTTTAAGCGAAAAAGTTATGTGTCTTTTATGTTTTAACTATCTTTATATAAGGGGAAGAAAATAGTCGAGGTGGTGGAAACAAAAATTCCTTAAATAATAATTTTATTAAAAAAAAAAAAAGAGAGAAGTAATTTGTCTTCTTTAAGGTTCAACCACCAGGTTTTCCCCCCCAATTATACCCACTTTATAGATGGGTGAGCCCTATAGACTTTAAGGATCGGTGAACCCAAGAAGGGTCTCCAGATCCCACAGGGCCTATCCCCGGCTAATAACAGATTAAATAAAGTATCTGTCACAGCCGGTTTTCTGGACTTTATTTCCAGGTTCTCGGCACAGGAACTCAGCGCTCTGCCACTGAGCTACCCCGCTCCCTATAACTATTTTTTCTAGTAGAATTTATTAAAATGTTGGATATGCTAGTTTGATTATGCTTATTTATTCATTTTTTTAATCCATTGTATTTAGAATATTTTAATTTATTATGTTATTATCTGGTTAGAGACTATTTTATAATTTATTTAAAAATTGTTTTGACCCATGCCTGGATGAACAGAAAATTAAAAAAATATATAGTAATAAAGTATTTATTTCATATAGTATCTTTTATGTATAAAGGCGAGGTTACATATAGCAACTTCTCTAAGATTTATTATAATTTATCTCTTCTTGAAAAATTTAGCTGCTTCGATTGAATCAAGCATGAGTAATGTGACATTATTTTTTCTTTATATTTTTTAAGGGTGTCCTCTGATTGAGGTTTCCTTTAACCAACAATTTTTCAGGAAGAAAGAACAGAAAGAAAGGAAGAAAAGGAAAGTATGCACGGTCACGGTAAAAAACAAAACAATTGTACCACTACAACCCGTTCACGGGTATGGGGTTCAGTGCATGGTAGACTGTACTTCAAGGACAGCGGTTGTGCAGGGAGGGGATTTGTTCTAGATCACGCTCAACCGCCAGATTTCCCACCCCTTATTTTGGGTAACCACTTTATAGAGGCTGGGTGAGCCCCAGGAGGGTCCTAGATTCCATACGATCTCCGGCTGACTAATTAAGACTAAATAAAGTCTTGCACGCAGCGGGATTTGAACCACGATTTTCGGCATTGTTTCTCAGTGCTCAACCACTGAGCCACTCCGCTCCCCACATACATACATATTATTTATATATATATATATATATATATATATATATATATATATATATATATATATATATATATATATATATATATAATTATGAATCTGCAGAACTGAAGTAAAACTTTGCATTTGACCCCAGGAGGGTCCTAGATCCTATATGATCCAGCTCCGGCTGCAAACAGACTAAATAAAAGTCTTTCCTTCAGCGGGATTCGAACCAGGATTTCCGGTATGGCAACTCAGTGCTCTACCACCGAGCCACTCCACTAGAAAATCTTTGAACTTTATTGATTGAAACTTCTGTCATTTCCTATAAAACTTCAAGTTCTAAACACGATACAACTCAAAATATGACTTTATTAATAAAAATATGTTGGAAATGGAATATCAGATTTTACCATTCCTGAATTAAAAAGCTTCACTACAATTGCTACTGAAGCTTAACTCAAAATAGCCAATTTTTGACTTAAGTCGTTGTTCTTTTGAAGCAGCGATTTCATTTCTCGGTATATTCTTAAGAAATAAATACCGATCATTAAACAGTTTTGAACCATTAACATAAGAATGGATACCAAACTTGGCTTCCAATTGAACCGATAATAATAAATTAATGCTTAGCGAAGCCGAGACTCGATCACGGTACAACGAATCTCTGCTTACAAACTTCCTCACACGGACCATGCTCTTACTAGTCAGAGCTATTACTACTAGCGGCACAACTCTTATTAACTTTTTAATAAGAAATTGAATTAGGAGACAAAAAATGTATTCCATTTGTGAGTCTCATCAGAAACGACTGATTTTTTTAACGAATAATTAGGAGCAACATGGATAATAATTTGCGAAGAATATCTGGTTCGAAGCCCAAAGAAGCTTCAGAAACGTTTGCAAATACCGTATTGACATCAAGGACGGTATTGCTGTGAGGTGATATTGGAAAGGAATTGTTCATCATGAGTTGCTCCAACCTTAATTCGACTTCCTACTGTCAACAACTAATAAGATTGAAGCAGCCGAATCAAAACAAACGCTTGGGATCGATCAATAGGAAAGGCGTTGTCTTCCACGAGGACAATTTCATTAAAAATTGTTTAAAAAAAAAATACTGTTCCACTATAACCTATGAAGGATATTGGGTTTAGTACATGGTAGAGACTGTACTGCTTCCCGGACAACGGCTTTGCAGGGAGGTGATTGGTCCTAGATCATGCTCAACCTCCAGGTTTCCCCCGATTAAGGAGATAACCTCAGTTTATAGAGGTTGAGTCAGCCCCAGGAGGGTCTCCACATCTCAAAGGATTCATCAGCGGCTATTAAAAGATTAAATAATCTTTCACAACTCGGAGCTCTACCACTCAGCTACCCCACTCCCAAAGTTACTCAGAAGAATGAAAAACAAAATTTATTATTAAGATAGAAGAAAATCAAGCAAATACTTGTCAATTATTTTGTTTGAAATACGCTCACTTTGACCTGTTTTCTAGTGAGTTGGATTCATGCACCGAAAGTACAAAAATATTTCATTAAAAAAATTGTAGGAAACTACCCATCAGTAGCACTCCAATAAAGTTCTATAGTAGAAGGTCTCGAGGCCATCTTCTTTTCAGACGCCTCGGAGGGTTATCAGGAATAATATGGGAAGCAAGTTGAGAGACTAGCGGATTCAAGTGTGTATGGAGCTTGTCATGGAAGGTTAGGTATCTAGTTTGGGCCAAATCAGTAACATATGGGATATTAAGATCAAGATGGATGAGTTTGTTTGTGACATAATAAGGAGCATTGAGGATTTTACGAAAGGATTGTAAGGATTGGATACGAGATGAATTGGATGGTTTAGTAGAGCCCCAAAGCTCAACTCCGTATGTCCAAATATGTTTGATAACAGTCTTGTAAATGAGTCTTTTGTAATTAATGAGAGCTTAGAGCGTTTGTCCAGTAAATGTTGAAGTAGGCGAAACGTCGAGCAGTTTCTTGTCTTTTCAGTCTTGTATGAGGATTTCTCCGAAACTTTAAAAATGAAACTTCAAAACTCCTTAAAATTAACAAATTGAACATCTTAAAAAGAAATTAGTAGAGATAGAAACTAATAGAATCGAAAGTAACATAAGGGACATATACACGGGTATAAACAGATCGCGTAAACAGTATGTTCCTGCAATGGCTGCAATTACAATAATAGTAACGAAAATAATAATCACAATTTATTTTATTATTATGCGATATAATTTTTTTTAATTTTATTTAAAAAGAAAAGATATGGCCAGGACTGAGACTCGAACCCGGGTCTCCCACCTCTCCGTGGTGGTGCTTTAACCATCTCAGCCATCCTGGTTCGCTTCTCGGTCAGTCAGTGTATACATCGCAAATTGCGAGAACACGGAGATATAGGATCAGTGAAAAGAAGGGATATGACTGACCGAGAGGCGAGCCAGGATGGCTGAGATGGTTAAAGCACCACCACGGAGAGGTGGGAGACCCGGGGTCGAGTCCCGATCCTGGTCATATCTTTTCTTTTCAAATAAAATATTTAGAAAATGATAATCTTAGCTGATCCTAAAACATTTTGAGTAACTTTAAAAATCACTTTGGTAACGTTTTGAATACCGGAATAAATAATAAAATCCCTGCTTAGGAATATCAGCCTCAAGGTAGTATCCTTGGTCCAATCCTATATACAGTTTATACAGCTGACATCCCAACTCATCCTAATACTATCCTTACCACGTATGCTGATGATACATGTGTATTATCAGTCAATACCAATCCAGTTATTGCATCCCAAAGCCTCCAATCCCATATCACTGATCTTGAAGTATGGTGTCAAAACTGGAGAATTAAAATAAATTCTCAAAAATCGCATCAAATCACTTTTACCTTACGTCGTAAACCAATGACTTCCTGCCCTTCAGTATCCTTCAATAATATCCCTCTGGTGCCTGTAGAACAGATTCGATACTGAGGGTTGCACCTTGACAAACGATTAACCTGGAATCCTCATACAAGACTGAAAAGACAAGAAACCGCACGACGTTTCAGGCTACTTCAACACTTACTAGACAAACGCTCTAAACTCCCAATTAACTACAAAAGACTCATCTACATGACCATCATACGACCTATTTGGACTTACGGAGTAGAGCTTTGGGGCTCCACTAAGCCATCGAATTCCTCTCGTATCCTATCCTTACAGTCCAAAATCCTTCGTAAAATCCTCAATGCTCCTCATTTTGTTAAGAATAAACTCATCCATATCGACCTTAATGTCCCTTTTGTTGGTGATTTGGCCCGAACCTATCCTTTCATAACAAACTTCATTACCACTCAAACCCTCTAGTTTCAAACCTAGCTTCCTCTTCAATTCTCGATAATCCTCCGAGGCGTCTGAAAAGAAGATGGCCACGTGACCTCCTTACTTGAACTTTGATTTGAGTACTACCAGTGGGTAGTTTCTCTACTTGTCATTATCATGTCATTATATATCACTTAGCCTATTTACTTGTTGTATTATTGTAATACAGTTGTAGATATCAATAAATAAATTAAAATAAATTAAAAAAAAAAAAAAAAAAAAGGAATATCAGAGTGAACCATTATAGAAGGACCGAGTAAGGATGAAGTCGAAATAGCCATCGGAAAATTGAAATCGTACAAAGCAGCCGGGGTCGATAATATTCCTAGTGAACTGATAAAAGCTTGCGGGGAAGAAGGAAGAACAAAAACATGGGAACATGAGAAAATGCCCGAAGAATGGAAAGAATCTGTACTTGTTCCGATCCACAAAAAGGGGCCGAGGACGGATTGCAATAACTAGCGCGGAATCTTACTTCTACCGACTTGCTATAAAATATTCTCATTAATTCTAACTAGTAGAATTGCGGAATACGCCGAGGATATTATCGGAGACTATCAGTGCGGTTTTAGATGAAACTTTTCAACTATCGATCAAATATTTTCCTTACGCCAAATACTAGAGGAAAAAAATAGAATACAACGATGTCCTGCATCAGCTTTATATCGACTTAAAAAAACTTATGATTCCACCGACCGTCAGCTTAAGTATAATATATTGATTGAACAGGGTATTCCAAAGAAATTAGTAAATCTGGTAAGGATGTGTATGAGCGAAACTTTCGATAAGGTTAGAATCGGTAATAATTGTTCACAGAAGTTTGAGGTTCGTTCAGGATTAAAACAAGGTGATTCGCTATCACCTGTACTATTCATTTTAACACTCGTAAAGGGTTCAATTTGAATATGAAAAGTAAAATATCCCAAGCTCGGACGATATGGTTCTGTTGGGTAAAGACGCAGAAACTATAAAGCTAAATACACAAACGTTAATGAATGCTGGTAAGGAAATAGGGCTGGAAGTAAATTCGGATAAGACTAAGTAGCAGAAGGATAAGGTTAGTAGCAGAAAAGGGGAACATTTTGGTGATATTGTTGTAGGAGGGAATAAGTTGGAACATGTGGAGAAGTTTAAGTACTTAGGGTCTGTGGGAACTAGGGAAAGCGAAATCAAGAGGAAATTAAGGCGCGATTAAAGGCAGCAAATTTTTGATAATATTCGGTCTCGACATTACTAACCTCGCGTCTTTGGTTTCGAAATCTAAAAATCAGAATTTATAAAACAATCATCCTTCCATCTCTTCTCTACGGATGTGAAACTTGGCCGCTAACGCTGAAGGATGAACAACGTTTTCAGGTATTCGAAAATGAGGTGCTACGTAGAATATTCGGTCCAAAAAAGGAGGAGACCACTGGGGAATATAGGAGATTACATAACGCGGAATTGCGAAGCATGCATCTGGTAAATATTATTCAGGTGATAGCTTCGCGAAGATTAAGATGGGCTTGTAAAGTTGCTGGGCTTAGTAACGAACGAATTCCTAAGATGTTAATAGGAGCTGTACCAACTGGGAAGCGTCTGAGGGGTAGGTGGGAGGATTGCGGATTTGGGTTTGGGTGGTGCTCCGTGGGTGGAGGTTTGCAAGCGGAAATGGTGGTATCGGCATCGAGCCTTCGGGTTCACCAAGCCTTTATTTATTTATGGGATTATAAATTAGTCATCGCGGTGTAGCAAACGCAACAAGTTCGATCAGTATGTTACAAAAAAAAAAAAAAATTGTACAACTCCGTTATATGTTTTTTTTTTTTATATTACAAACCTCCAAAGAATAATATTTTTTTCTGTGGTAATTAAATTGAAGACATGTCATCATTCCCAACCACAAGTGTCTATAATTTTGAAATAACTTTAATTACTTTACTATTTCGAGTTAATCTATTTAATTTTCGTTACTTGTAATATTTATTGAAAAAATATTACCTCCAATACACACCCTATGTTGATAGGATATAACCTGATTCCCGATCACTGTGTACACCAGAGACAGTCCCATATGATTCAGCTGCCTGTCTTTTTGTATATCTAAAATCCATAATATGAGAAGGGTTGCTCAGTGTGCTGAAGGTTCCCAGTAAATAAATTTGTCTAAGGCAGATAAATGATTTGATCTGTTAAGAACCCGTGCAATGTGCGGAGCCCCTTGGGGGTCACCCAACCTATAGTACATCAAGTGAGGAAGGGGGGACAAATCACCTCCCTGTACAATCGCTGAATTGGAAACAGAATAGTCTCAACCATGTACTGGATTCAAGAAACTTCATAATTCGAGTGGTACAGCTTAGGTTAAATTCCATAACACAAAGAGCGAAATCAAGATTTCTTTTGGGGTTTGTTTTTTAGACATATATATATATATATATATATACTTTCTTTAATATAGATATGTTCTTCGGCCTAAAAATTATGTATATAACGAAATGTACTTTGGATTGTAAACAATAAAATAACCTAATCGGTGCCACTATAACCGTGTCTTTGGTTAAGGATATTTTGATCAATACTTGATAATAAATTGCTATTCCGGTAACTAAGGTAAAGCAAGGAACCTGATGTGGTCGACACCCACGTCCAAACTACAGGTATTTCCAAAACCGGTTGGGTGAAGCTGGTAATCAATTTGTGTGCACCATCTGCCATTTAAGTTACGATACAGTGTCTTTGCCACAGTACAATCACCATTAATTTAATTTTTTCCATTATTAATTTTAAATATTTTTAATATTTAAGATTTTTAAATAAGTGGTGGCATAATGAGCCTAGCGGTCGATAGCCTTGCTTTGAGGTTTCCCTCAAGCTTTTCACGGAGTAAAAAGACAGTTTCCCATCAAGCCTGGCCTACAGAGACATTTTTTTTAACTTTCCCTAATTAATTAGCAGCTCTGTTTCGATATTTGGCTTCCGCTGAAGCAAGATCAGACAAAGGAGTTGAAAATGAATACATATTCATTATACATACATGGATGGGATGATAAAAAGTGAATGTCTGTGTGGGTGGAAAATGGAATTTCATCCTTCAGACTAAAAGCTAGGTTATAGGTCCCTCTTAATTTCAATTTTATAAGGAAATCAGAATGCAATTAAAAAAAAAACTGTAACACTATAGCTCATGAAGGGCATTGGGTTCAGTACGTGGTAGAGACTGTACTGTATCTTGGACAACGGTTGTGCAGAGAGGTTTGACGTAGATCACGCTTACCCACCAGATTGCCCACTTCATAGAGGCCGGGTGAACCGCAGGAGGGTCCTTGTAACAAATTAAATAAAAATCTGCCTTAAAAGATTGCAGAGCCTTCGGCGCTGTAAATCACCACTAAAACACAGCAGGGAAAATATTTAAATGGGGACAAAATAGAAATGCGAAATTTTAATTCAAAAATTCGTGTTGCCCATCTCCGGCTGCAAACAGACTAAATAAAAGTCTTGCCCGCAGCGGGATTTGAACCAGGACTTCCGGCATGGTAAGTCAGTGCTCTAACACTGAGCCACTCCGCTGTCATTTATAATTTTTTATAATATCCCATAAAATATATATTGAAAAATAAAAAGAGACCTTACATAAATGTTAAGACTGTGGAAAAATTCCAACGAAAAGCCCTTAGTCTCCAAACTAAAACAGAAATAGAAATTATCTATCCAATATTTCACCCATTCAGGCATCCTTAGGGTAGATAGAGAAAAAACAAAACAAAACAAAACATGAATAATGCACCCAAGAAGCATCCCACCACCTCCAAGGCTCAAAAGCAACTAATGAATCATAAGGAAGGTTACTCGACCCCGGCTGGGTAAGGTTAGATAAAAACAGCTGATAAATACTGGAGAATATGAAAATTCAACATACACTCACCAAACTACAAAAAGCACAACAGGAAAAAATAAATAATTGTGAACAATACCAAAACATAAGACAAAAAACTATATGAAAAAATGAAAGTAAGATTGTAATGAAAAGAAAAACAACATTATCAAGACTCCAGTGGATTTATGGCTATTCCACAAAATATATAAATATTGAAAAATAAAAAGATACCTTACATAAATGTTAAGACTGTGGAAAAATTCCAACGAAAAGCCCTTAGTCTCCAAACTAAAACAGAAATAGAAATTATCTGTCCAATATTTTTATAGTTTATTTTTTTTTTATATAGTTTGGTGAGTGTATGTTGAATTTTCATATTCTCCAGTATTTATCAGCTGTTTTTATCTAACCTTACCCAGCCGGGGTCGAGTAACCTTCCTTATGATTCATTAGTTGCTTTTGAGCCTTGGAGGTGGTGGGATGCTTCTTGGGTGCATTATTCATGTTTTGTTTTGTTCTTTTGTTTTTTTTTTTCTCTATCTACCCTGAGGATGCCTGAATGGGCGAAATATTGGACAGATAATTTCTATTTCTGTTTTAGTTTGGAGACTAAGGGCTTTTCGTCGGAATTTTTCCACGGTCTTAATATTCCATAAAATTATAGCAAAATATTATTGCATAGACAAAACCGTAAAAACAAAACAAATACCTTCTATCAATTGAAATGAATGATAATACTTTTTATAGCACAGATACGGAATATAATCCCAGTACCTTGCTAAAATATTAATAATTTCATTTAGCATAATGGGGGATTTAAAAAAAAAAAAATAATCTATACGAGTTTCGTAAGGCGATATTATTCGTATGTCTGTGTGTTGAGAACAATTTTATATATATATATATATATATATATATATATATATATATATATATATATATATATATATATATTCGCGATAGGATAATTTATTATACATTGAAGAGATAGAATGATCTATTTGATACATGACTCGGGAGGGAAGGCGGTTTAAGTTTAGGTAGCATAGGTAGCGGGGCAATCCATCATCTTTACGGAAAAATCTCAGGGCATATTCTTTTATAGGCTAAGAAAGATTACATCAGGGACAAACCCGCTAGCCAATAGCAGCTTTCACGAATATATTTTATCCTCCAGGGATAATATCAGGTCTGAGCTAGCCTGCTTCTAATGCAACCGTTGTGCAGGGAGGTGATTTGGAAGAAATCTCAATCAACCGCCCACAATCATGAACGCCAACTTCATTGAGGCTGGGCAATCAAAAGGTCTGCATGTCCCATAGTGTCCATGTATAACCATAAATAAATTTAATAATGTATCTACCAAAGACGAATCTTACTTCCTGCGGTGGTAGATAAATAAACGTCCCTCAGCGCTCTACACAGTGTACCATCCCGCTCCCAAGATCGATTTAATCAGATAGCGAAGTAAGGTGTCGTTTCTGAATCAAACTAGAACGCTTTTATGACGATACAGTCGATAATTTAAAAGTTAGTATTTTTTTTAGATGGAAAATCGTATTGGAATCTTATAAAAATATTTAAAGAGCTTATAATAGACCTCAAGAGAACGAAATAGTTCTTATTGACTCAGTAACCGATTCTACGCATTAAACTTTCTTTTATTTCGGTAACGAACTGACAGCAACAGATTGGGGCTGGAAGCAACATCAACGTGAAATTACCCCCAAATTTACAGAAAAAGAATTAATAACGGAAATATTGCTCAAAACTATTTGCTGCAGCTGTGAAACTGGACGTAACAGTTTAAAATGTTCCTGCCGAAGACATGGTTTAAAATGCACAAATTTATGCTCACATCGTCATGGCTCTGAAAAATGCTCCAATGTGGAAGAAAAACCTAGTTTAGGAAGTTAATGATTCAGATGAAATTGTGGATGAAGAACCAATGCAGACTGGAAATAATATTGGGGACGAAGACGGTGTCATAATAATAATAAGTGTACTTATTTATTGTGTGCCGACGTTTCGACCTACAATGTAGGCCATCTTCAGGGCAAATATACCAAGCGGCGGCGAGGAAGAATTGGCAGTTGGCCTACATTGTAGGTCGAAACGTCAGCACACAATAAATAAGTATGCACTAATTCTGGTGTTTTCATTGACTGCACCCTCAACTATTTCTTCCTTACATTAGAAGTTCCAGTCAACTATTCCGTCTCTAACTAGAATCGGGAAGGTTTGTTGTTTAACGTTTAGAACTATTTTCGCATGTTTTTGCAATCTTTATGTTTTATGGATTTGTAAATTTTTTGTTTATCAATGTAGCATGGATTCTTACTTTTTCAAGTAATTAAACTGTAAATTTTAATAAATAAGCTAATGTTTGTATATACTTGAAATAAAAACAAAATCAAGAATTCATCTACTACGGCAAACAATCTTATCAGGTGGTGGAGATCCCAGATTCGAATCCGGCTGTAACAGATTATTTATTTAATCTTTTATATAAGAGATAGACGGAAATAGATCCTCTAACATCTGGTGACCCTCCAGGTATTCAGGGTAAATTAGGTACCCTTAATCGAGGGAAAATATATATATATATATAAAGACACAAAGAAATACATATACACACATCTTCCAGCTAATTCTGCGACTTTTTGCTGACTTTCTCTGATTGGAGACAGTTGAAGAGGCAAGCAATCATGAAGAATCGACTTCCATTTCTTACTTAATAGCAGAAAGGGCGGTAAGAAAGGAAAAATTAAACAAAGGCTAAAGTAAACGAAAGGGAACAAAAGGAGAGAGGATAAGGAAAGGCCGCGAGATGTTTGCCCCCCAGCCCCCTCCCCCCCCATCCATTGTCTAGTCGCCTCCAATACACACACCATCTTCTCATTTAATTAATAATTTATTGTCTATCTTTCTAACAATGAAAGTCAACTTCATTTAAAATTATAACCGCACACACGTGTGTGTGTGTGTGTATTTATTTATTTATATATATATATATATATATATATAATAAATAAATAGTAGTTGCTTTTGTAGACTTCAAGAAAGCGTAGAAACTCAGTTGACAAAACTATTTCAGATACCCTATGAATCAGGGATAGATGAAAATACCAGAAGACTTGTTGAACAAAAGCTCACGTACACATCAAGGATTAAGTTTCAAGGCGAAATTTCGGAACCGTTCAAAATCTAACAAAACAGGAGATCGACAAGGAGGACTGTCTCCGATTCTCTTAGTCTTAGATAAAATAGTGTTACGGGCTACTGGGTATTAAAATGAATTAAACTACTGCTAAATTAAAGATACTAATATTTATTAACAAAATGATAAAAAGAATACAATTAAGCTATTAACAATTAAATTATTAAACTAATATAAATTTACAATAACAATATTCTAAATATTTATTATCTAGGTCTAACTCCTATTTAATTATTACAATAATATAAGATATTACTAATTCTAAATGACTTAACTATGTACATAAATTTGTATGATTATTATGAAATTACAAATACTACTCAACTAATTAACTACTATTAATTAACACTTACAGTTCACTAATTAAAGTCCACCGAACGTAAGATCCTCCAAGTATGACAAACTGACACACTACAACAAACAGAAACAGTTTATTACACCCGCGAGATTGTCACAGTTCACTGATACACTTATTACACTGGCCGGTTCAACACTGACTAGTTTATCACACTGACACTCACTTATTACAAGATCATCACCGTACCTGGTCTACTCTCAGACTGACTCGCTCGAGGCGATGGGAGTATTTAAATAGGCAAGGCCGAACATTCTAGAACACGGAAGTAGGGGAAGACTGTTCTGGGAAGTCGAGAACCTTCTTGATCTCTTCCGACAAAGAAGAGCCGGTTCTACTATGCTCCAGAAGGTTCTAATCTCATCTTAACTTCTCCCGCCGACGGCTTAAGCCGCTAATCCCTTGTTTCCGTCCTTCTCTTTGTGGCCGTAAGAATAGTAAAAACATGGGAATACACGATAGAAAGCAGAGGCACTATAGGTATAAATATGGGGCAAGGAAAGAACAAATTTGCCTTCGCGGATGATACAACATTGATAGCTGAAAATACTGGGTTACATATAGAACTAAAAATACAATATATGGAACTCCAACCATCCAAGCGAAGATTAGACACTATAGTACAGTTATTAGGACACAAGCAACATATGGATCAGAGTGCTTAACACTGAAGAAGAAAGGCGAACTAGGCGAACAAGAAAAAAGACAGACAAATTCTAGGGACTGAGAAAAACAATAAAATATACGGATTAAAAGGAGAAATGAAGATTTGTGAGTGATGAAAACATAAAAAATACACAGATACAATAAGGAAGAGAAGGCTAACAGTATGGGTATTTAAAAAGATTGGTAGAAACACGGATTACAAAGAAGACTTTTAATTGCTTTAATAAACTGAAGAAAACGGTAGGATGGATAGAAGCAGTGAATGAAGATGTCAACAAAATATTTGTTACAGAAGAAATAATATGTGACAAGAACCGCTTCAGGCTACTGATAGAAAACGCAACATGTGAAGAAGACAAGCCTAAGCTCGACCGAAGAGAGTGTGGACAGATGATCAGAGACGAGCAGATGGAGAGAGAATGAAGAAGTATTGGGAAGAAAAATAAACACCATGAGTCTTATATTGTTTTTATTTTTATATGAGACTTTAAGGTTTTTTTTATATTAATTTAAAAAAAATTATAAAAAAATTTCCGCAATTATTGTTTAAAGTGTATTGTTAGAAAAATAACGAAAAATAATAAAAACAATTCATCAAATTGATTGTTTTTTAAAAATTTAATCTTTTTTTATCATTCCTGAAAAATTATTGAAATGGATGTAACCGCTTCTGAAACCACACGCCCCAATTAATTTAAGTGATTATTACTTATTTTGTGTAAAATTGATTGACTTCAACACCGACCATATCACACTATGTTTCTAAAAATATATTTTTAAATTTAATAAACAACGCTATAATGTATATAAATAAATTTCAATTTATTCGCAGCAATTTAAAACGATGGGACCGACTGTAATATCTGGAAAGTTAATATTCATTAAATTAGCTATTACTGAAGGTGTCCCCCAGGGGACAATATTGCGGCCTGTAGTATATCGCTCGGTGGAGGGGATAAGATAAAGGAAAGCGCTGGCTCAGCCTAATTGCACCATCTCCTGCTTACAACGGCTTTGCAAAGCCGCCGCATAATTATTGCTACCGAGCCCCAATAAATGAATCCTACCCTCTCTCCGATTCAATCGCATCTCACTTTAACGAGTTGTAGCGCCACGAATCAGACGTATGAGGGTATAAACTTCTCTATAAAATATTGTCACGGATATAATATATTTCATAAATAGTCCTAATCGTATGATTATTACTAAAAACTATTAAAAAATGAAAAAGGGCTTACTATGGAAATTAAAATATTTATTGAAATATGAAATTCATTTTTTGAATTTACTTATATAACAAGTTAGGATATTGAATTCAATTAATGATATATAGGATAAGGCAACATACGGAGCAGAGCATATACTTACATATATACATATACATATAAATATAGTTTTTACTACCAAATATTATACTTATTTTTATTTATTTATTTTACTGTTATTTTATTTTTCTATTTTGTGTAGGGTTTTTTTTCTTTTTCCTACTGTTATAAATATATTACAGCTTTTATTTATTATGTTATTCAACTTGCAGTGTAAATTGTTTTACTTCAACATGTATTAAGTAATTGTTACAAAATTGTAAATTGTCAAATTCAAGGAATAAAACTTTATATTATAAAATATATATATGTGTGTGTGTGTGAAATTAGCTAAAGCGCCTCTATGCGTAAATGAATCACGTGATGATCTAAACCACATCCTTTTCGATTATCCATTTTACACAGAACAGCAGAAATAAATATATTATTTCATACGAGCACAATATTTATACAGTACTGAACCCCAAGCACAACAATGATATTATTAATCTCTGTAACTTCTTATATAAAGTTTTATGATTGTTTACACACAAAATAATAATTTTGAATTATCCAGGCTCAAGGAGAGGTTGAGGCCAAATATGAACTGTTCGGTTCGATTTGTCTTTGACGCCCCGAGGAGGTCTCATGTGCCCCGCCTTAGTTAAAGTGGCTCTTCTCTTTATCCGTAGACTCTATTTCCTAGTTTCTTACTTATATCAAACTATCAAATTACAACATCCATCTTATATCTATAGTCTCCTACAATTCAAATCCTCTATCCAATCCCAGGCCACAAGATCTCGCCCTTCCGATCTTTATTCCGTTCCCATAGAACCAAAACTTTTGAGCGTTCCTTTCTCGCCCGTTCTATCTCTCTTTGGAACTCACTCCCACTCGATATCCGTCATGCGTCTTCTTTAACCTCACTTAAATCCAAACTTTTCCTACATCTTCTAAATTCCCAAACAGATGCTCTATAATCAATAAATAATTTATAGATATATCCAACTTGATCGATTGATGAACTACTGTACATATTCCTCATTCATAATGACATAATTTTTTTTATTGCTAGATGCTATCATGTATTCACTTATTTTTCCATAAGCCTATTTCTTTATATTGTAATTTGTCTTTTTTTTTATTTTAATTTTTATTACATTTTCTGATTCTCTACCAAAACATACCTGTTTAATTATTTATTTTCTAGATATTATGTAAATATTGTTTTATTTTGATTTTGGCCAGATAAATATTTATTTAAATTTGTTCATCTCTGTTATTCTAAAGGGGCCTGGTCCCTGAATAAAAATATTTTTCTATTCTCTTCTATTTAAGTTTTATTGCAAGAATTTTCCATATTTTGCAGTGTCGACTGATGGCCATATTTTTGATTTTACCTTCATTACAATGTTTAGTATTATAATTATCCATTTTCCTTTTCTGTATGTTTACTATTCCCTTATTTTTATGTACTATTATTTTTGTAAAACTTCTAACAAAACTCTCTCAATGTATTTTATAAACGTAAAAATCAGAAATAAATAAATAAATCAAAATAGTTAAAGCGACTTTTCTAGACTTTATTGTTTTCATAATAACAATCATCAGGTTTTCCTTCCAAGTAAGAATACCCAATTCATAGATCCCACAGGGTTTATTTATGGCTGCTAACAGACTGAATATTTTATCTAACACAACCCCAGGACCTTCATCACAACAACTCAGCGATCGAATCTCTGAGTTAGCCTCCTCATAAAATATTGAGTATAAATCCCGAAAATCGACTGGGCACGACCTCTTCACGTCCTAGATCCTTTACAAACTTTTAAAAAATTTATTATGCTTCTTATTTACTTGTAAGTGTATCCCTTGCGCAACTCGGGCAAGAAGATAGTAACAAAACATTGATAACACTACCAACTAATTTATCCTGCGTGTAAAAATTTATAATCCAAAGTAATTAAAATGTATGCAAAGTAAGAAAAAAAAACATGGAACTACAAGCCATAAAGGGTCTTGGATTCAGTACGTGGTAGAGACTGTAATGTGGATAACGGTTGTCCCCAAATTAAGGGTACCCACTTTATAGAGGCTGGTTGAGCCCGAGGGTAGTCTTTTCATCCCTCTGGGGCGATCTATGGCTATTAACAGAAGAAGTAATTTAGATTTGAACCTGGACCTTCGGCATAGCAGCTCAGAGCCTTAACAACTGAGCTCTAAAAAAAAAAAAAAACCTGTACCACTACAACCGTGACTGTACTGTTCCATGGATAACGGTTCTGCAAGGAGGTGACTTCTCCTAGGTCACGCTCAACCGCCAGATTCTCCCCTCCCCCCTTATTTTGGGTACCCTATTTTTATATTTTATATAGGCTGGGTTAGCCCCAGGAGGGTCCTAGATTCTAAATGATCCATCTCCGGCTTCAAACAGACTAAATAAAACTCTTGCCCGCAGCCGGATTGGACCTTCGGCATAGCAACTAAGAGCCTTCTTTAGTTCCTGAATTTTCGGTTTTATCAAATTTTAATATCGATCTAACGATATAACTAATCGAGTAACTACTTTATTTGACTATTTTTATTTCTAGATGAAATTATTATCGAAATCTACTCATTACTCATAATTACACTCAATTTTCCATTATACACCTCATGAAAACTTGAATTTTTGGAATATTAAAAATGAAACGAATGGGCAGTTAAAACTTATAACTCAGCTCGAAGCTATACCTGCGGAAAAGATTTTTAAAAAATAATCAAAATTTACGTTTGGTCTCTAGTAACAGACAAAGAGGATTGAGACAGGACCTCGGTTCGGTCAATAATAAAGTAAACGCCTGGTTTTTCATAAAAATGTGAGGCAGTATAAAAAGAAATGCGGAAATAATCTGACAACTTGAAGCTTCCACAAAAAAATGGATTGAGGGTAACAAGAACCTCACAAACTTTTTAAGACTAACAAAAACCCGGAGAGAGCTTCTACAAACAATCGTGTTCTGCACCGACTTAGCTCTAGTCATCTGTATAATACACTTTTTGTATGTATGTTTTTCTTTTTCGCAGGGATGACCTGTACGATAGGGAAAAAATTGAAAGAATTTCGCCCAATTTAGAAATGAAATGTTCCTCACAACTAATCCTCTGTAGAATGAAAGGTTTCAGGGACCAAAAAACCTTTATAAACTTACCATGTGAACATGTCATTACAGCTTACCGTCCGTATGAAAAAATATAATATAACAAAATATAAGTAATATATAATAATAAAAATAAATAAATTCTGTATTTATCGAAGTTCAATACAATTTATTCATGGTTAATTTCCAGTGAGAGCGAGCTGATAATTTATTAACCCTTTCATGCCTAATGTAGCCGTTTGGCTATAACATCTGTTATGTACTCCTGTAAGCGCTTTAACATGAATAGTTCCAAAATATGTCACAGATTGCAGCACAGGCAAGCTAGTCTTCCTAACCTCAGTTTGGACGGATTATTGGATTATTTAAAAAAAATTGGAATGCGAAAAAATTTAAAAAAGAATTTTATGGCCATTTTTAACAGACAAAATCACAGGAGATATTTTGACACTTTGGGCATGAAAGGGTTAAACATGTTAACATCCGGGGATGAATCCTTTGGAATCTGGAGACCCTCTAGAAGTTCGTCCAGCCTCTACGATGCGGGTATCCAAAATAGGGGGAATACCTGGAGGTCGAGCGTGATATTAGACAAATTATCTCCCTGTACAACCGTTGTCCTGGAAACAGTACAGTCTCTACCTTGTACTGAACACAATAATCTTCATGGGGCGTAGTGTTACGGGTTTTTGTTTATTATAAAATATAATTTTATATCAATTTATTGCATACAACATTTTTTACTTATTTTTTTATTTTCTTAGATGATTCATAATTACAAAAAATAGTAAGTTCTATTCTTGCAATAACGTTAAACAGATGTTATGATAGAACCCGAAAGAAGACAGAAAATAAAATATAACGTTACGGATAATACGGGTTTCGGTTATGAAGGCTCGGATAAGTGGATCATAACTATATAAGATCTAAATTTTTAATTTTATCATAGCATTTTAATATAAAGTTATCTACATTTATATTTATCTATATAACCGCTATTAAGTCGATAGTTCGAATACGAAAATTTTAACGATCCCGAAAAATAATTGACATATAAAGGTGATCATAAATGGAGGTATTAATAAATAAATAAAGGCTTAGTGAACCCGAAGGCTCCATGCCGATACCAATCTCCGCTTACAAACCTCCACCCACGGGGTACCACCAAAGCCAAAACCCGCCAGATCCTCCCACCTACGCCTCGGTCTACCCCTCATTCACTTCCCAGTCGGTACAGCTCCTATTAACACCTTAGGAATTCGTTCCTTACTAAGCCCAGCAACTTTACAAGCCTATCTTAATCTTCGCGACGCTATCACCTGAATAATATTTACCGGATGCATGCTTCGCAATTCCGCGTAATGTAATCTCCTATATTCCCCAGTGGTCTCATCCTTTTTTGGACCGAATATTCTACGCAACAACTTATTTTCGAATGCCTGAAGACGTTGTTCATTCTTCAGCGTTAG
Organism: Arma custos; assembly: GCA_037127475.1. Lineage (NCBI taxonomy): Eukaryota > Metazoa > Arthropoda > Insecta > Hemiptera > Pentatomidae > Arma > Arma custos. Next base: position 48,953,173 of record CM073761.1, read on the forward strand.
CGGCCAAGTTTCACATCCTTATATAAGAGATGGAAGTTGATAATTTCGAGCCCGAATAATAACAAGCATTTCCCACCTTTATTTCCTCTTGGATTTCAGTTTTTCTAGTTAAAAGGAGGTATTAGTCAATATAAATTAAATGTGCCAAGAATTTTATTTTAATTTAAAATCATCACCGACTTTATTAAAGCAAATATGTTACTCTGACAAATATAAATGAAAAAAACAACATTGCATATAATTTACGAATTACGGGCAGAGGAACTTTAATAAAGCTGGTGAATTTGTGTTCCATTTTTATATTTCAAAATTTGTTATGAAAACGATATTACAATTAAATCTGAATATAAACATAGTGAACACTGTATTTTAAATTCGGTTGTCATACAAGACTGAAAAGACAGGAAACTGCTCGACGTTTTCGCCTACTTCAACATTTACTGGACGCTCTAAGCTCCCAATTAATTAGAAAAGACTCATTTACATGACAATTCCCAGACCTATTTGGACATACGGAGTTGAGCTCTACTAAACCATCCAATTCATCTCGTATCCAATTTTTACAATAAAATCCTTCGTAAAACCCTCAATGCTCCTCACTAAGTAATCTCTAATGACCTTAATGTCCCATTTTTGGCTGATTTGGCCCGACACCGATATCAATCTTTTCATGACAAATTTTATACCCACTCAAACCAAGTTTCAAAACTAGGTACTTCCTCAATTCCAGATAATCCTCTCAGACGTCTGAAAAGAAGATGTCCTCGTGACCTACTAAGTTTTTTTTTTTTTAGAATAATTTATTGATATTTACAACTGTAATTATATTACATCAAGTAAATCTGCTGTATGAACAAAGGACATGAAAAAAAAAAACACTTGAGGAGAAACTATCCGTTGATAGTACTCCATTTTTTTTTATTTAGTTTTATTCCTTTTTTTTTTATTCCGGTTTTATAAAAATTATTCATAAAAAAACCGAATATAAATAATATATCTATACATTTAAACCAAACTAAACAAAGGCATTGATAACCAATCGGTTTTACGCTCCGATTTTAATTAATTTAGGAAATCAGTAGCACTCCAATAAAGTTCTATAGTAGGTCTCGAGGCCATCTTCTTTTCAGACGCCTCGGAGGGTTATTAGGAATAGTATGGGAAGCAAGTTGGTAGACTAGCGGATTCAAGTGTGTAGTGAGCTTGTCATGGAAGGATAGGTATCTAGTTTGGGCCAAATCAGCAACATATGGGATATTAAGATCATGATGGATGAGTTTGTTTGTGACATAATAAAGATTTTACGAAAGATTTTTATTGTAAGGATTGGATACGAGATGATTTGGATGGTTTAGGAGAGCCCCAAAGCTCAACTCCGTATGTCCAAATAGGTCTGATAACTTTCATGTAAATGAGTCTTTTGTAATTAATTGGGAGCTTAGAGCGTTTGTCCAGTAAATGTTGAAGTAGGCGAAAACGTCGAGCAGTTTCTTGTCTTTTCAGTCTTGTATGAAGGATACCAAATAAGTCGATCTTGTTATTTGAGTACAACCGCCGCTTAGTTTCTCAACTTGTCTTTATGTCGGGACATGATTTATCTTTCATTATATTTACTGGATGTGTACAATCGTAAATTTCAATAAATATATTTTTTTTTAAAATGCATCAATATTCTGTTATAATTTTTATTATAATCGTTACAACGGCGGTGACAATATTTTGGACACTGGTTGGAGACGGCCGCAGTGCACCAGAGGGGGGCCCAAGATCCCATTACTCCCTCTCCCACAGACTGCCCGCCTTTGAAGCCGACTAATAGCCTAATACAATTCCAACTCTCCCTTATTTATAATAGTTTGACCTTGCAAATTATTTAACTTGTTTAATTTTCCACTGAATTTTCCATCCCCACTCCCAAGTTTAAGGGAAGATTACACCACGACATTCAACATTCAACTACAACTCGTGTGAATACAACTTTTTACGTATTTCCATCTAAAATAAATTAATTTTATTAACTATTAGTAATAAACAAATACATGTTAACACATTGTTATCATCCCAACATATGTACATTTATCGCTCCTTCCAAAGATCAAAGACATAACTCAAGATTTGGCATTTTTAGTTAAGCCTTCAGTAGAAATTGTATCGGTCGAAGTTCAATTCAAGAACGACATATCTGATATTAAATTTCCAAAATTTTTTTATAAAGTCATATTTCGAGTTGTATCATGTTTGAAGTTTTATGGAAATAACGACAGGTTAAAGCCAAAAACGTGTCAAGCTTTTAAATTCCTGTGCTGCTACCTATCGGTATAGACCGAAGGGTTTTGAAGCCCACCATCTTTAATTTGTGGTCAACTACCATCACGTGTGGATGTATAACATACCTCAATTTATTTTTAATGTGAACAGGTCTTTAAAATTGCTTTGATAGTGGGAAGATTCAAAAAAGATGTTACAGCTACATATATATCATCTCCATCAAAAATTTAATCAGACCTCTGGATAGCTAAAGGATGAAAGAATTCATTACGATAAGTGAGGACTGCGAAGCATCACGCGTGGTGGAGGGGGAAGCGCTGCTGAAGTAATTTTGCTGCGTATCAAGATTTCCATTCAGTATATCTTTTGACTAGGAGAAGCTACGATGTTCGTTTAGGTTTCAATCGTCAGCTGTCGTCAATATCTATCGATTGCATATAAAACATTAGTGTAAATTACTGACAGTGGATTTAATAAGGTGTTATAATAAAATTAAAAAATGATCAAAAGTATATAATGTTAGCCTATACGCGTCGAAAAGCCAACTCTAAATACAGAAATCGATCGAATCGTAACAATAGAGGACCATATGACCGAGTCAAACAGACCTATAATTAATAAAGATATATTGTAACAAAGTAATTATTTGTTTCCTTTATTTTTTTCCTGAATACATAACAAAATGAAACAAAAGAATTTCGATGATATTGATTACACTAGGAATACTTTGCTTTAACAAATCCCAAATTTTTATTTTTTTAATTCACATGGAACTTTCAAATACTTCTATTGAAAAATTAGGTTTTTTGATTTATGACATTGTTCTTTTGAAGGAATGAGTGAATATAATGGAATAATTGAACTCGACATGTTCAAAACATCGAACTGAATTGTAACTTTAGTAGTTCTATATTTTCAAGCATATATGCTAATTAAATAAATTATTTTTCCTTCTTTTAAATTGTTTGCATGATGTAGATGTGAATATATTGAAGAAATTATAGGTACTATTGAAAACATAATTCAATATTGATATTACTAATATTTTATTAATGTGATAAAACCTTTTTCCAGTCAAATCTCCTTTATTTTAAAAAAACGTTTCGACTATCTATAGAGTCATTTTCAATTTTTTGCATAAGTATACTTCTACTACTTACAAGTCAATTAATTAATTAATTAAAATAAAAGTAGCACATAAAACTATAAACCCAATCAAAAACATAATATACAGTAAAAAAGATAAAATACCACTATTAGAAAATATAAATGTAGTGTATAACCTTAACTGCAAAAATTGTGATAAACAATATATAGGACATACAAGTACACATTTTAAAAATAGAATTTATCATCATAAAAACAATATAAAACCAAATTCCAAGACAAACACACATAGTAAAAAGGAACTACATACATTTGATTTCGAAAAACCAAGTATTTTGCACAGAGAAAAAAATAAGTTAAAGAGGAGGTTTTTAGAAGCCTTGTATATCAATGATAAAATAGACAATGTAGTAAATGATAGAAAATAATCAAATGAAATTAGTAAATTATATTCATCCGTTATATTAAAATTAAAAAATAAATAATAAGCATACACTTATAGATAACACAAAGCACAACCTATCACAAAAACCTCACAACATTGTTTTCTAATATTCAATATTCACACTATGCAATAGTTTTAAAATAAAAATAAAAAATTAAAACAGACTAATATATACTAAAAATAAAATAATTTACTTATAAGTCTTGTTAAATCTTATGAAGTTTATATTTTTTAAATTTTAAAATGGTTTATATAATATAAAATAGTATCGAGCTATAAATAAAATATATTATTACAGTCCAAAGTCTAATTCAGAAGATCAAATGATTGACCATGGAGGATGTTGAAACTCCAAGTAGGAAAAGTTTTAAAATATTTATGGACAACTACATCGAGGAATCTATAATTAATTTCAGTCTTTCAGGACAAATTTTTATAACTTATGTATTTATTGTATTGTTTGTTATTTTATATTGTTGTTATTAATTACAGATTTGATAGAATGATAATTCAAATTAATTGACTTGTAAGTAGTAGAAGTATACTTGTGCAAAAAATTGAAAATGACTCTATAGATAGTCGAAACGTTTTTTTAAAATAAAAGTTTTTTATAATTATTGGTCAATGTTTTGAGTTTTAAATATTTTTATTTTTAAAGAGAAAAGATAGGCTCTCTGCCGGCAGGCGGCCTTGGTGGCTCAATTGATAGAGCGCTATCACGGAAAGACAAGGGTTCCGGGTTCGAATCCCGGCCGAGGGCCTATCTTTTCTCTTTAAAAAAAAAAATAAAATAAAAGAGATTTGACTAGAAAAAGGTTTTATCACATTAATAAAATATTACTAATATTTAATCCAGTGGCATCAACGTTAAAATTAAAATTATTGATATTAGTTAATTGTTATTATTATGGAAGATTATCAAATATTTATAAATACTAATAAAATATATTTGCGATGTGTATTTTGTTATATTTAATTTATCAAACATTATAGCGAAAAATTGTACGGTTAAAAATTAATTATTCTCTCTTTTTAATTTTAAGAAAATGTTTATACGAATATATTATAGAAATTATCCTAATAAGAATTTCAAATTATCGAGCCCTACACCGGGAAGGGAGATGCTAAGAAGTCCATTTGCTAGCCCAACTGTGTCCTCTTAATAGTCCCATAAGGGCAAAATTAGCTTTAAAAGCTAACAAACTTTCCTTCTGTTATTATCATAGTGGAAAATCTCCTCTTGGAAAATTACTCCCGAAGTAGCCCAGTTATTTAGGACTGGTTTCGTCACTTATTCTCATATCATTCCATAAGTAACCACCCAGCCTAAATCTGAGTTTAATGTGATTTAATTACGAAAGTTAAGGACATTTATGATGCTAATGTAAGGTTTAAAAATAGGTTCCAAGTTTTAATAACGAGTGAATGAATGTTTTTTGAGATAGGAACCCCATGTACACACTTAGGAATCTTTCGACAAAGTGAATAACTATTAAAGATCTTAAAATTAAAATTGTTATTAGAAAGATACGAAATGAGAAGATTATTATTATTATATTTGTATTCATTAGTAATTATTTGTATCTTTCTGTTTACCTCCTTATTATTCTTTCCCTTTATATTATGTTTACATTTTTATCCTTTCTGTACATTTATTTTCTGTATTTTATATTCGTTATCTTTAATTATTATATCTGTCACTATTTTAATTTCTGTTCATTATCTTTAATTTTATTATATCTGTTATGACGTAATTTAATGTGTGATATATATTCCATATGTTCGATATAAATTGTGCAATAAATGTTTTTGGCAAGTCATACTTTGCTCAAAAGTGCTTTATTACTGCTATTTAAACGTTGTCTTTAGACTCATATTAGTCGTATACAAGAGACATAAAAACTGGCGACGAGGATAAAAATAAAAAGATGGCGGACAAAACCATTTTACCGGCACCGATATTGTTCGACAACCAACAATGTTGGAAGTTCTTCTTAGGAAGGATGGTGAGTACATTTAATTACACATCTACTACCGATGAAGATACGAAGACAAATTATTTATTAGCCTCTTTAGGAGATGATGTAATGGGTTTATTGCAATCCCTTTGCATTCCGGCTGAACCGCCAACTAAGACGTTTCAGGAACTTACCACTCTGTTAACCAATCATTTTGCACCCGTCAAATCAGTTTTTGTGGCGCGGAAAGAGTTTTATACAGCCCAACAAAAAGATAACGAGACAGTGACTGAGTTTTCAGCTCGAATTCGTTCTCTTGCAGCACCCTGCAAATTCGGCACCGAATTGAATGAAGTGTTAAGGGGCATCTATATTTTGGGACTCTCTAATGTAAAAATAAGGGAGAGACTTCAAGAAGAAGATCCGTCTAAGACAGGTCGTACTTTCACAAAAATGGTCACGCTTGCTGCACCAAAAGAAGCTTCGTTGAAAGCTACTCAGGAGGCAATGATAAAGAAAGAACCAACAGATTTTTTTCATACTAGACAGAAGGAACACAGGAATAAATGTCAAGTTTGTGGACGAAACAACCATGTGTCAGATAAATGTAAATACAGAACATATGCCTGCCATAATTGTAAACGAGTAGGACACTTGGCTCCTATGTGTCGAATTCAAAAATCAGGTTTCAACAAGGAAAGGACACAGCAATATTTGACAGAAGACCAAAGTTCTCAATCACAATCTGTTCTCTCAGAAAATGAGGTAAGCTTACCTGATAATTTTTTTTCCATCAGGCAAGATTAGGGCAATAATTCTCAATACTGTGTGGATTTGATTATGGACAATCGAACTTTTGAATTTGAGATTGATACTGGGTCACTACATAATGTTATTTCTGATGATTTTTATAGGACTAATTTTTCACACATTTTACTAGCTCCTAATGATATTAAACTGTCAGGCTATGTAAGCAATCCTATAATTCCAATGGGGAATATTAAATTAGAGGTATGTTACAAGGAGGTCAAATTTCAACTGGAACTCTATGTTGTTAAAAATGGAGGACCTCCACTAATCGGCAGAAAAGGACGGGAACAGATGAAAATCAGTCAGGGGAAAGAGAAATATGGCCCGAGATATCTCGCGATATCAGAAAGAGGAAATGTTACACTTACGCAGCCTCTGCCGGATGATCAATTTGCAAAGAATGGAGAGTTCATTAGGAATGGTAAAAGATATGCAAGAGCAGTGACCCGAGATTATGTGAGAGATATTATTATACCAGAGAAAGGAGACACTACCAAGAATTTGATTTTGTTTAAATCGGAATTAGATAAACTTGAATCAGTTCAGGACGCTGAAGGTAAAGACAAATACGGTGGAATAAAGAAACAACGTGAACAATATGAATTGGCTGCAGCAGAAAGTAATAACAGAAAGCGGGAGCTTCAAAAACACTATGTCAGCTACAGAGAATTGGGCCCTGTCCTTGATAAGTTGGAATATGTGGCAAAGCTGATAATGGAAATAAAACAGATATAGGAAGAATTAGAAGAAGAAGAGAAACGTCTTGATGAGATCATGGAACAAGAAAGATTAAAGAAATTAGCCAGAGAAAAGGAAGAATTTCTTTTTCGACAGGAGAAACAGGAAGAATATATTAATAGCCTTGACGAACAAGTGAAACGAAATAACTTAGAAAGAGAGGTGGAAGCAGAAAAACAACTAAGAGAAGCGATGATTTTAAACGAGGCAATAATGCAATCTAAAATTGATCATTTGAGGCAAAAAGGAGAGAGAAAAATGAGACAAGAGAAAATACGAAAGGAAATAAATAGAATGAACGACCAAGTTCTAAATGATTTGGACAAAGAAAATGGAAAGGCAAAGTTGGCTGATGTGGAGATTCAAGTATTAATGAAGAAGAAAGCTGAGGAAGAGCAAAAAAGAGAAGAAGAACTTTTAAGAGTAAAAAGAGAAGAAGAAATGAAACTAGCGAAAATGAGAAAAGCTCAGCAACTACGCTCAGACGATATAGAAAGGAGAGAAGCAGCCAGGGCTAAAATAATTCAAGAGCAATATGAAGAACAGTGGTGGAAAAAGGAAAGGAAAGAGTATGAAGATAAGGTCAGAGCAAAAGAAAAATTAAAAGAAACCAGAAGATTACAAATTAAAGAAAAACAAAGAACTCAAGCTAAGGAAAGGGAAAGGAGATTAGAAGAAGTTGCCAGACTTCAAATGAGAAAAGAAGCAATAAAACAAAAAGTAAAAGATCAAGAAGAGGAAAGAAAAAAGAAAAACGTGCAAGACTCACACCAACATATGTGCAAACATCGTGGTAATCGGCAAGTGATTTTCAAGCCGTGGGATTTAGTATGGGCTCGTGATTATCGAGCTGGTTCAGGGAAATGGGAGAAAGGAGTGGTTCAAGACCAACTGGGACTCCAGACATACTTAATAAGAATTGAAGAGGGTTTATTAAGGAAGCGACACATAAATCAATTGTGGTCTAGATTGGAATCAAAAGAGAAGGACTCAAGCAAGCCGGACAACACACACTATAGCCCGTTGGTCTCAGACGAGGAAGACAGGATTGCAGGAGACAATACACCAAGGAGGCCTCAGCGGGAAAGAAAAAAAAAGTCTCCCCGTTTTCGGCAGGACTAGGTACATACCAGTGCCAGACAGATACCCAGTATGTGATTTGTGTTTTTTTTGTTGAGGGGAGAAGTGTTATGACGTAATTTAATGTGTGATATATATACTCCATATGTTCGATATAAATTGTCCAATAAATGTTTTTTGGCAAGTCATACTTTGCTCAAAAGTGCGTTATTACTGCTATTTAAACGTTGTCTTTAGACTCATATTAGTCGTATACAAGAGACATAAAAATATCTGTCACTACTTTAATTTTATTATATTCTGTAACTATTTTAATATTCACTAAAATAGAGCCAAAAACTCAAAAAGAAACACTATTATTTATTATAATGCAATTGGGAAAAACCACAACGCAAAGCCTTATGTTTCAAAAATACACCCACTCACCAGTCGACGTTTCGCTTATTCAGGCATTATCAAGACACCAAAAACAAAAAAGGGGGTTATGAGAATCACATCTCGAAGAAAAAGGTGCAATACATCTCAACGATCAACAGCCCAAAACAGGCTGCAAACATGAGACAGCACCCCACCACCAAGACGTTCAACATACAACTCTTGTGTTATAGTATATCATTTCATAATTCTAAGGTCATTCAATTGCGTTATAACGTCTTTTATAAAAAATAAAAGAATATAACATTTTCTAAATGTAAATTAGAATGTCATGAGCACGTTACCAGTACAAAACAGATACATAATTGCTTTTCCAAAAGCCTACTGGAGCTTTTGTTAATGGGAAATCCGCACTCGAAAATTCAAAATAAACATTTATATCCAAATTAATATGTGAAATATATAAATATATATTAATATGCAAATAAACGAATTATGTAATAAAGGTTTGCGAACTTCACAAATCACAAAAATAAAAAATATTAATAATCAATACAAAAGCAGACAAGAAATCATTATTGTATATACGATAACAGGTAATTATTGAATCGACCCTTTGGAATAAATAGAACCTCTTGGGGCTCACCCAGTCTCTAGAAAGTGAACTTAAAACCTTGCAGTTGAGCTTTATCTCGGCCATTTCACATCCTTATCATTAATGGAGGACCTGTACCACAACAACCCATGAAGGGTCTGGGGGAAACCTCAAGTACTGAAGTACACTATAGAGATTGTACTATTTGTAGGACAACGGTTGTGCAGGGAGCTGATTTGTCCGATATCACGCTCAACCGCCAGGTTCGTCCCCCTATTAAGGGTATCCACTCTAAAGAAGCTGGGTGAGCCCCAGAAGGGTCTCTAGATCTTACCATGCTGGAGTTGAATCAGAATCTTCAGTATAGCAACTCAGTGCTCTAGCAAGAGAGCTACCCCGCTTCTTACAGATCATCTACCATTATAATTAAAACAAAACAAATTTAGGAGGAAACGCCCAATATATAAAAAAAATCTCTACAACTTCAGTTAACATAGTAGAGACTGTTCTGTTTCATGGAGAATGGTTCTAAAAGGAGATGACTTTTCCTAAGTCACGCCCAATATATACCTCAGATTTGATTAATATTTTTGGACGACTTTACACATAAGACACCAATCCAAAAATCTCCTGTAGACTAGATTTATTTAAACTAAACTATACTTCTTTAACTGGGATAATATAAGTAGACATTATATATGTCGGGAAGAAAATGGCCGGGGTGGAGGTAAAATAATTAATTAGTGATAAACTATTTATTATAAAGGGACGTTTCGAGCCAGATTGCCTATTCCTAAGCGGTCCTGAAGAAGTCCTGCAACTTACTAGATAAATGCTATAAGCTCCCAATCAATTACAAAAGGCTGACATAACAAATATAAGACCCATTAGACATTACGGGGTAGTGCTTTGGAACTCCATTAAGCCATCTAATTCCTCTCGTATCCAAAATCCTTCGTAAAATCCTCAATGCTCCTTACTTTGTTAAGAATAATGACCTTAACGTCCCATTTGTTACTAATTTGGCCAGGATCCGATATAAATCTTTTCATGGCAAATTTTATACTCAATCAAACCAAGTTTCAAAACTAGGTACTAGGTACAAACCTTTACAACAAAGCTTTACAATTCCTGATAATCCTCCGAGGCGTCTGAAAAGAAGATGGCCACGAGACCTAACTTGAATTGTTATTAGAGTACTACCAGAGGGTAGTTTCTTATTGTCTTTATCTTATACCGTTATATATATATATATATATATATATATATTTCATTCTATTAGCTTGATTTATTGTTATACAGTTGTAAATTTCAAAAAATGTTTTTTAAAAATATTTATGAATTTTATTTTTTTTTATCTTCGTACCTTTTTTGTAGCTCTCGAGATGAACCATCACCATGTTCCTTTCTTGTTCTTACACTGGTCAAACCGTTCAGTTACGCTTAGATAGATTTCCACCGCCTTTGACTAGGCCTGATAACTAAAGCATCTAATTACTAAGCCATTCACCCCGGGCCTATGACTAGAGCCGCAGATCAAGTAGCCATAGATCGATTTTATGATATCTCTACCTTCGCAACTCTCCTTTCAATATTGTCCATTCCAATCTGGCAAATTGATGTTGGCTCCCTCCGCTGTATCATAACCTCAATCATCACTACATCAATCAAGTAGCCCATAAGGGCATTCATAGGAGGTGCATAGTAATTAGTATAGCGCAAAGTTTAATGGTAATTATAATGAAAAATACGGAGAAATGAAGGAATAAATTAAAATAAATGAGAGTAACTTTAACGCAAAATACTACAGAAAAAAATAGGGTAAAACGGATTCTGAAAAGAAGCTGGCCTCGTGACCTTATAAGTCTGAACCTTTTAAGTTGAACTTTTTATTTGAGTACTATCACTGGGTAGTTTCTCTATTTGACTGTGTCTCTGGACATGATTTATCTTTAATTATTTTTACTTGATGTATTCTGTATACAGTTGTAAATTTCAATAAATACATTTTTAAACAAAATCAATGCTTTCTGTTTAAATAAAAAAAAAAAAGTGTTATATTTTGTATAACGCTAAAAGAAGTCAGTATCGGTGGCTTAGTGATTTCCCACTTTTAAAAAATATATATTGTTACGGTCGCAGAGAGGAAGACGGAAGCAACGGATTAGCGGCTTAAGTCCGTAGGCGGGAGAAGTTAAAATAGGATTAGGACCTTCTCAGCATAGTAGATCCGCCTCTGCTTTGTCGGAAAGAGATTAAGAAGATTCTAGAACACGGAAGAATGGAGACTGTTCTAGAATGTTCGGCCTTGCCTATTTAAATACTTCCCTCACCTCGAGCGAGTCTTAGTCTGAGAGTAGACCACGCACGGTGAAGATCTGTGATAAGTGAGTGTCAGTGTTGAACCGGCCAGTGTAATAAGTGTATCAGTGAACTGTGACAGTCTCGCGAGTGTAATAAACTGTTTCTGTTTGTTACTGTGTGTCAGTTGGTCATACTTGGAGAATCTTACGGTCGGTGGACTAGTGAACTGTAAGTGTTAACTATTAGTTATAAATTGTAGTGTAATTTTATAATATTCATAGAAACTATTGTAACTAGTTAAGCTATCTAGAATTAGTAATATCTTATATTATTGTAATAATTAAATAGGAGTTAGGCCTAGATAATAAATATTTAGAATATTCTTATTGTAAATTTATATTAGTCTAATAATTTAATTGCTAATAATTTACTTGTATCCTTTTTTACCACTTTTGTTAATAAACTTTAGTATCTTTAATTAAGGAATTGTTTAATTCATTTTAATACCCAGTAGCCCGTAACAATATAATTCATGCAAGTGAGTAAAAAACTTTTTTCCAGTCAAAAAAAATTTTTCTTTATTTAAAAATACGTTTCGACTTATTCAGTGATTTTCAATTTTCTTTTCTTATAAGTCTATTTTTATTTAATTTAAATATTTTTACTCATAAATTTGTACATTATTAACCTAAATAAAAAGAATAATCCAATAAATACATAATTTATAAGAACATGTCCTAAAATATTGAAAATAAGTATAGATACCTTTTAATAGATTGTCAATTAATTAAAATTTTCTTTTGATACTTGGAGTATGTAATATAGTCCATGGTCATTATTAACATTTATGAATTGAACTTTGGACTGTTATGATAATTTATATTAAAATATTATTTTAATTTATTTTCTCCTTAAAATATATAAGCATCATGAAATGTCAAATAATACAAATTATTTATTTGTAGTCTATATTGATCTATTTTCACTCTTTTATTTTATTTTATATTTATTTTAAACCGTTAAATAGTATGAATATTAACAATTGGAAAACAAAACAATGTTCTGAGGTTCTTGAGACAGGCTATGTTATCTGTGTTGTCTAATAAATGTAGACTTCTATATTAATTTATTTCATTTTTAACTTTAAAATCACTGATGAGTACAATTTACTTATTTCGTTAGATTGCTTCCTATTATTTACCACATTATCTATTTTGTCATTGATATATAAGGCTTCTAAAAATCTCCTTTTCATCTTATTTTTTTCTCTGTGTAAAATGTGTGGTTTTTCAAAATTAAATGTGTGTGATTCTTTTTTGCAATGTGCTGATAGTGCAGTGTTTGTCTTTGAATTTTGTTTCAGATTATTTCTGTGGTGATAGAATCTATTTTTTAGATGTGTACTGGTATGTCCTATATATTGTTTATCACAATTTTTGCAGTCAATGTTATATACTACATTTATATTATCTTTTTAAATAAAGAAAACATTTTTTGACTGGAAAAAGGTTTTTTACTCACTTGAATGAATGATTCAAAAATATATACTCCAGTAACATCCACAAGAGATTTAAAATGAAATATATATAATTTAAATTACCATGGACGACAAAAGACTAAACAAAATGTCCTCGATCCGCTGCTAGGCAACGGCGATAAAACATTGCAGCCTGTTTTATATGATACAATAGATGATTAAAATTTGGAAGTTTTTAAAAGTTCGCTATTACACGGAATGAATTCACTAAACTCCCCTTTATCCGGGTCTACCATAATTTACAAATGAATAACAAACGAAATGAAATGATAACAATGGTCGCTAACGGAAATGCGGATTTTAAAAAGCGTTTATGTAAAATTTTACCACACATTTTTTATATAATTGTAAAAATAAATATGTAAGCTTTGTATTTAATGAAAGTTATGCGAAGTTCTCTGAGGCAGAACGTAATTATACGTAGGGCTATAGAACGCTATTACGTTAATTGAATTTCTTATGGAAATTAAAATTTTTCGTAGCCCTTCCGCCATTTTGTTTTGTTTCTCATGACTATTTAAGCCAAGAATACCTGTATATTGTAATTTCAACATTTTAGTCTTTTTTAAATGTTAAATTCAACAAATAAAAACTAAAGTGCGTAGTGATCTACCTGAAAATTATGCATGTGAATAAATATACGAAGGATAATAATTTTTTTGTTTACATTTCATAATCATCTCTCGTCCCGAAAATATAAAATCAGAATTTATAATACTATTATCGTTGGACCGGGAAATAGTTTTAATATATCCGGGAAACGTGGAATATATATGTTAGGGACATATATATCTTAACGTTGAAGGATGAACAGTCTTAAGGTATTCGAAAATAAGGTGTTGCGTAGAATATTCGGTCCAAAAAAAGGGAGATCTCTAGAGAATTTTGGAGATTACACAACGCGGGATTGCGAAGCATATACCCAGTTAATATTATTCAAGTGATATTATTGAGTGATAGCGTTGCGAAGATTAAGGTGGGTTTGTAAATTAGTTGGACCTAAAAATTTAATAGGCGTTGTGCCGACTAGGAAGCGTCTGTGTATCTGACGGATTTGGGCTTGAGTAATACCCGAAGACTGAAGTGTGTAAGCAGAGATTGGTTGTTTCAGGATCGAACCTTCGGGATCGCTTAGCCTTTATTATTATTATTATATTTATTAACGTGGGAGAAAATGTAGAATGTATGAGAAAATAATATATATATATATATATATATATATATATATATATATACTAAATACCTGCCGTTCAAGAGGTAAGGTAGAAACGTACAAAATGTACGTGATATTTTTTCCCTCGGCCTAAAAGACGGCTAACTCCTAAAAAACCCTTAGACCTAGCAGCCCCCCCCCCCCCAAAGGTCTCTAATTAAAAGACATAAAGAGCCCTTTTTGTCGACCCCCGTCAGCGAATTCAGTGACAAACTTGCGGTTTCCTCGGAGAAACATTCCGGCAATTGAAGGACCTGTTGTGTTCCTTAATGGTGAATCTAGTCGGGAGCTCAGGGCTACCAACTTGGTCTAAACTGCAGATTACTCCTACCTTTTTATTCAATTATATACATTAAGGATTTATTATCGAATACAATATATAATTAAATATAGTAGATCTCCGCATACAACGTTTCCGAATCTTGGGTTATCTGGAGCATTTATTTTTTTTTTAAAAGATGGATCATTACTATTCAATCTAGGTCCAGATGATTTTATTCCAATAAATAAATACAAAATTAAATTGCATAATGTTTTAAAAATTGTAATTTGAAGTAATTTAATAATAAAAAAAAACCTGTACCACTACAACCCGTGAACGGGTACAGTACATGGCTTCAGTACATGGTAAAGACTGTTTCATGGACAACGGATGTGCTAGGAGGGCATTTATCCTAGATCACGCTCAGCCGCCAGAGTTTTATAGAGGCTGGGTGCGCCCCAGGAGGGTCCTAGAACCCATATGATCCATCTCCATCAATTTAATAATAATAATACTTCTTTGACTTAAATAATATTAGTTGACATCTTCATTTATTGATAAGAAAATGATCAGGGTGGAGGTCAAATAATTAATTCATTAAATAGCGATAAACCATTTATTATAAACCGCATAAAGTATCGAGCCACATTGCCCATAACTACAAAGCTCTGAAGAAGACTTGCAATATAGGTCGAAACGCCGGATTCTAGTAAATACTTTATCACTAATCAATGAATAAATTATTTGACATGCATATTTCTTTAAGAAATGATGTTATAATATATAATATGTTATAATATTATAAGTCGTTATAATACCGGAAGTCTTGGGTTCAAATCCCGCTGTAGGCTAAGACTTTTATGTGACTAAGACCCTCCTGGGCTCACCCATCCTCTATAAAATGGCTAACCAAAATAGGGGAGAATTCTGAGGGTTGAGCGTGATCTAGCATAAATCCCTCCACAGTACAGTAACTACCACGTAATGAACCGTAGACCCTTTATGAGTTGTACTGGTACAGGTTAGGCCAGGTTAATTTAATAATAATAAGACTTAACGAATCCTAAGGTTCAAACACCACCGATCTCTGCTTACAAACTTCCGTTCCCGAACCATCACCCAACAACAAATAAAGGTACTTGATTATAAGTCGGTCTCCATGAAACATTCATCCTTATCATAGCATCATATTTTATTTCCGGTAAACCCTTTATATGACTCGTCATATAACATACTTGAGTTATCTCTGTGGGTATTAATTAGAGATCTGAAACAAAAATACGAAAAGGAAAAGACACGGCAAACAGAAAACATACACAGACCTTAACTAATATGTTCAAAGATTTTATTACTTAATGTATAATTTTTTTTATAAACTTTATAGATTAAAATAAGAAATACAAAAACATACACAAACAATAACGAACATAAAAAGTTTGCAACATTGCTATATCCTCTGCCTTATCAGTAATGGCGCCCTTATAAGAGGAAATTGACTAACTTTTAATAAATAGATTTTTAACACAAATCATCCTTTTTTAATAAAATATTCCTACACTACTACTATAGTTTAACTAAATACATTTTTCATATAAAGAAAAAGGGCTCAGTGGGTGCCATGGTTCTTCTTCTTGGCCGGCTGGCCGCCTCTTTAATTCCTCCTGGCGCTTATCCATCCTCTATAAAGTGGGTAGCCAAAGTAGGGAGTATGATCAAGACAAATCACCACCTTCCACAACCGTTGTACTAGAAACAGTATAGTTTCTACCATGTACTGAACCCAAGACCCTTCATGGGTTGTACTGGTACAGTTTTTCCCCAACATTTTATCTAAATATTTATTCTTTAATGATAAATTAAATAAAAAATTCCCAATACTATGGTTTATCATGATATATGTGTGAATAATTTTTGAGGAGACAGTTGTTGAGTTGAGAGTCGAATAGGCGCTGTATGAAGACGTACCTGGAACATTTTAATTTACAAGGAAGCCGTTTACAACAAAAAAGAGACAAGAGAAACACACTTATGCAACTCGATCCAAATTGAAAAGTAGAGTTGGAATGTAGAGTTAGAAATGTAGACTCAGTGAATTGAGTTCCCAAAGTGTATCTTTTAATTAAGTTTGAAGCTACATAAGGAATAAGTTGGAGCGCATGGAGGAGTCTTACCTTTCAAATTGTACGAAGGGATTTATCTTGCTTTGTTGTCCCTTTGTTAAAATTAAGATGCTATTACCTTAATAAAGGGCGCTTCCAGCAAATGAAGTATTCGAGACCGTTCTGAGGAACAATTCTCAAAGAATGGTACTCAAATTTTAATTTTATTGGTTACAAAAAACTCATATAAGATACTATTATAAGAACTATTTGGACTAACGGCATCGAATCCGTCTTGTATCTAATCCATTCAGCCATCGCATCTTGGGCGTTCTACTCTTCCTGTGCCCTGTACCTTATTAGATATCGTATAGGTCATTAAATTAGCCAGATCACGATGCTGATATACCCTAAAGAAATTCTACAGGTGTTTAGTGAACGAGTGTATGGAACTGGGAGAGTTAGTCCAAAACGTAGATGGGAAGATCGGTAGCAACTAATCCCAGGTTTCTGTTTGGTGAACGAAATTGGTAGACGGGACTATATCGGGAAAAGTGGGATGATGGCCAGGCCAAGTTTAAATTTAAAATGTTCACCATACAAGACAGAAAATACAAGAAACTGCTCGACGTTTTCGCCTACTTCAACATTTACTGGACAAACGTTCAAAGCTCCCAATTAATTACAAAATACTCATTTACATGACAGTTATCAGACCTATTTGGACATACGGAGTTGAGCTTTGGAGCTCTACTAAACCATCGACTTCAACTCGTATCCAATCCTTACAATCCAAAATGCTTCGTAAAATCCTCAATGCTCCTTATTATGTCACAAAAAAACTCATCCATCAAGATCTTAATATCCCATATGTTGCTGATTTGGCCCAAACTAGATACCTATCCTTCCATGACAAGCTCCATACACACTTGAATCCGCTAGTCTCTCAACTTGCTTCCCATACTATTCCTGATAACCCTCCGAGGCGTTTGAAAAGAAGATGGCCTCGAGACCTTCTACAGTAGAACTTTATTGAAGTGCTATCAATGGGTTTTTTTTTCCATGTCCTTTATTCATACAGCAGATTTACTTGATGTAATACAATTACAGTAGTAAATATCAATAAATTATTCTAAAAAAAAAATGTTTGTTTATGTTCACAAGACTGTCATTTCTGCATGTAAACAGAAGATTTTTGTTCCGTATTATCATGAAAACTATATCTAGAGGGCGACCGGTGATCAAGTGGTTAGCATAACAAACGACTAAGCCCAAGAAGATCGCGGGTTCGTAGCCCGGCAGGCGGTCCTAGGACTTTTAAAGAAAGTAAAAAATCTTCGGTTTCCTTCGGAAGGGACGTTAAACAGGGGATCCCGAGCCTGTACTATGTAATCGCTAAAGATCCCTATCCTAATTAAACCAGGACAGGCGAAATTTAGGACTCCAACTGTAGCATCGTCCGATTAGCCATATAGCATCTAAAGTGACGTCAAATGAATAAAGAACAACAAACTATTTTCGAAAACAAAAAAGAAATATTGTTTTAAATCAACTCTGTCACCTTTGGAGAGAAATAACTCATTGAAATATAATAAGAAATCTAGAAGCGGTAAAGACAAAGACTGGCTTCAAGGAAAAGACATACTCAAGACTCGAAGCTGAGAAACTTACTTGTTACCTGGAGTAGCCCCCCTAGACTTACACTAGCGCCCTGTACAACTTTTTTTTTATTAAAGATGATTATATATTTGAAGGGGTCATTGAGACTTATCGTCAAAACAAATGTTAAAGTGTGTACAAAGTTTAAGTAACAAAAAAAATTTATATTGATTTAAATTTATACAAAAAACTTTAGATGAAATATTTTACTTTTTAAAAATGAATAGTTAATAATTATTAGTTAACCGTATAAGCATAATGGAAGAGAAAATTGTCGGGGTAGAGGTTAAAAATAAAATCTTAAATAGTGCGCAGAGCGGAGTGGCTTAGTGGTAGAGCACTGAGTTGCCATGCTGGAAATCCTGGTTCAAATCCCACTACGGGCAATACTTTTATTTAGTCTGTTTGAAGCCGGAGATGGACCATATAGGATCTAGGACCCTCCTGGAGCGCACCCAGCCTCTATAAAATATAAAAATGGAGTACCCCAAATAAAAGCGGAAAGCTGGCGGTTGAGCGTGACCTGCGACAAGTCACCTTGCAGAACCGTTGCCATGAACCAGTACAGTCTCTACCATGTACTGACCCCAGACCGGTTCACGGGTTGTGTGCAACCAACATAATTAATAATAGGAAACATATTAATGACAGTAATGACAATAATAATATTTAGGTAAAAATATAAATATAATAAAAAAAAAAACAGTAGAAGTAAGGAAAAATTAGAAAAAAAATAAATTAAAGTAGTAACAATAATAAAAAATAAATTATTACAGTTAAATTAAATTAAGATAAGAGACAATAGGTGTAAAATGAAAGTAGTGTAACTAACATGTATGTATGTAGTGACATTAAAAAAAAATGAGAGTGAGATTTATTTTATTTTAACCAAAATATTTTTGTTTTGAGATAAAAAATCTGTCCTGGCCGGGATTCGAACCCGGGTCGTCTACATCTCCGGTGGAGTGCTCTAAACCACTGAGCTATATCCCCGTGTTCTCGCTTTTTTTCCGATGCATAAACGAGGAAGAATGTTCATTGAACATTACTTTGTTGTATCATGTTGACTACCGCTCTGCTCGGAGCCCCACAGCCTGAGGGAGTGCCGATCTGAGGCACACAAATGCATCAATTGTGTGAGTCATAATAATAGAGTAAATATTAAAAGGAAAGTAGATTCTAATCACCCTGCATTATCTAGAAATTGTCCTTCTTACAAGGCGGCTGTAGATAGAATAATTGCAAATACAGACTATGACTGACAAACTAAATAACTACAACAACGGTAGATTATCGTTAGCCTGTAAAACTTTTAACTATATAAAAAGCAATTTACTAATAAATTGTTTAAAAGTAAATAGTATAAATTTGATAGTAAGTTATATGCTAATCAATATTAAAAATATTAAGAATAGTGGAACATTTATAATTAAATCATATCTAAATACAACAAATACATTTATAAAGTCATCAATAGCAGAAATTAACCAACAACTTTCAACTGCTATCATCTGGAACTTGCTGTATCCAGTTAATACTTATAAGATATCACTTTTGAGTTGTACTGAAATGAATAGGAAAATGTGTATAAGTAAACATATGTTTTCAAGTGACTTGTTCTAGTAATGTAAACATGAAAGTTTTACAACTAAATACTAAACATTCTAAATACTGTACAAATTTACTGCAACAAATTATAAACAAGAAACAATTAGACATTTTACTGATTCAGGAACCATACTCCTACAACAAAGATATCACAGGCTACAGAGGATACAAAATTTATCAAACATATGACGACATCCCTAGAGCAGCAATAGTAATTGCAAATCCTAACCTAGACAGCTGTTTGATAACACAATTTTCAGATCGAGATATGATAACAGTGGAGGTTATTACAGGGAGAGACAAATATATCCTTGCTAGCTGTTATTTCGATATTACTAGGGACATAAATATCGATTTAAATAAGCTTAATAAATTTATCACAAGCTATAGAGGTTATAATATAGTGATAGGCGTTGATTCGAACAGCAGATCCAAAGTGTGGCATGATAAGATTTCTAATACAAGGGGATTACTTTTGGAAGAGTTCATCGTAACTAATGAGTTATTAATAATGAACATGAAGTCAAATATTCCTACTTTTGATGGGCATCAAGGGAAGAGTAATATTGATTTAACTCTGTCTAATATACAAGGTACAGGACGAATAAAAAACTGGACCATTTCAAACGAAACTAATCTTGCAGACCACAACTGTATTTTATTTGAAATTAAATGTAATAGGCCTTTTGAAAATACAAATAAAACAAGAAAATACTTTACCTCAAATGCTGATTGGAATAAATTTGAGACTAACTTACTAACACAACTTGAAAAAGAATTTATACCGCGTACTGAAAACAAATTTACAGCTGAAGAACTACAAAACTATATTATTGAATCACTACAGTATATGAGCACAAATTTAATTTCCAGAATGATGACTAAAATAATAATTAAAGCTTCAAATATGACGTTTAAAAAATCAAGTTATAGCCCCCGTATAAAACAATATAAGTCTGTTCCTTGGTGGAATGATGAACTGTCAGCCCTACGTAAAAGAACGAACAAGCTCAGGCAGCAATATCAGAAGATTAAAAACAACCAAGAACTCAGAAATAAAGCTAGAGACAGCTATCTGGAAAGTCGCCATCTTTACCAGAAATTAATTAGGCAATCCAAAATGGAATCTTGGAAATCGTACTGCACTAACGCTAAACCATGGGACTGGACTTATAAATGGGCTGCAGGAAAAGTAAAAAATCAAATGCTTTTAAAAACCATACAAACATCGACTAACAACCAGTATACCAACAATCTAAAGGAGACTTTGAACCAGGTAATGACCGACCTAATAAATGTAGATACTCCTGAATCAGATGACAGCAGACATACTATAATTAGATCGAATGTTATGATACCTCCGGATACAACTGATGACTTACCAATAGAGGACCATGAAATTTCGATCGCAATCAAATCGTTAAAAACAAAAAAATCTCCGGGTTACGACGGGATTACTCCTATAATTTTCCAAAAAGTCTTCGAATTTGTACCAAATTTAATACTACATTGGTACAAATTGCTCTTCAGAAGAAACGAATTTCCAGACAACTGGAAAATTGGTCTATTAGTCTTAGTACCGAAACCCTCTAGCACTAAGCTTAGACCAATTAGTATGCTTCCAATCATGAGCAAAATTATCGAGAAAATCGTTAAAAACAGACTAATTAATTTTCTTGTTAAAACCAAAACTGTAAACAAAAATCAATTTGCATTTATGCCGAAGACTGGAACATTAAACGCATTACATTCACTGACCACCAATATCAGCGAAGCTCTAAATAAAAAAGATCAACTTCTAGTTATCAGCCTTGACATAAAAGGGGCTTTTGACAATGCTTGGTGGCCTGCTATATTAAATAATCTCAAAAAATATAGATGTCCAAAGAATTTATATTTATTGATTAGAAATTTCCTTGAAAATAGACGGTTACTTTTTACAACGAATACCATTTCCTGCTTAAAAACTCTAACGCTAGGAACACCACAAGGATCATCTCTATCGCCCATTCTTTGGAACATTTTAGTTAATACTATTTTCGACATTGACTTACCAACTGACTCAAAATTAATTATTTACGCCGACGATATATTAATTTTAATCAGAGGAAATTGTTTTCAAAATTTAAAACAGATAGCAAACACAACTTTAATCAAAATACATGAGTGGACAAAAACATGCAAGTTAGAACTCAACACAAGAAAAAGCAAATACATTATTTTTAGCAGAAAAAGGTATTTACCGGATTTAGACATTGTCATTGGCAATGAGCAATTGGAGAGCACTCGAACATTGACCTTTCTTGGCGTAGAGTTCGATAGAAAAATGAGTTGGTCGAAACACATAGAAAGAGTATACGTCAGGACTATGCAAACAGTTAACTCCCTGACTATTGCTGCAAGAACAACCTGGGGCCTCGGGGCTGAATGTTTGAAGACAATATACGAGGGGGCATTGATTCCCAAAATGCTTTACGCGGTGTGGATTTGGCATAGAGCAATTGAGAAAAAATGCCATCTACGGAAACTTCAGAGACTGCAAAGAATCATAGGTATCAGGATTGTCAAGGCATATAAAACTATGTCATATGACGCAGCTTGTGTCTTAGCAGGAATTGTACCCATCGATCTTAAAATTAGTGAAATCGTACAACTCTCATCGATTAAATTGCGTAACGATAACTTTAGAGAAATCGAACATAACATG
The DNA here is from genome assembly GCA_037127475.1 of Arma custos. Taxonomy (NCBI): domain Eukaryota; kingdom Metazoa; phylum Arthropoda; class Insecta; order Hemiptera; family Pentatomidae; genus Arma; species Arma custos. Next base: position 48,975,938 of record CM073761.1, read on the forward strand.
ATAGAAAGGGAATCTGAACCTTTTGATTGGTTACACCCATCAACATTTGCCAAACTTTACACGCACTTGACACAACATAACGGAACGGGTACAGAAATCACTAACATATACACAGACGGAAGTAAAGAAGGCAATATTGTAGGCTGTGCTTGGCTACTTTGGGACACGAATGGGAAGATGCTATGTGCCCAGTACAAACTAGGCTCTACAAGTTCCAACAACCAAGCTGAGAAGTACGCAGTCGTAAAAGCGACAGAATTCCTTCTTGACCTTCCAAACAACATACATACAGACATAGTCATACACACAGATAACAAAATCTTGATACAATCAGTTCTCAACACAGACGTACATGACGAGCTTACCGAAAATATCAGAATGAACTTGTGCACACTTAGGCTTCTAAATTTCTCGGTAAAAATAATATGGGTAAAGGGTCACTCTGGTATCGAGGGCAATGAGATAGCGGATAAATTAGCAAAAGAGGCAGCACAAAGTGATATGTCTCCATCTTTTCAAAAAACACCAATTTCGTTCATAAAATTCAAAATTAGGGAAGAATCAATTATGAGGTGGAATGAACGGTGGACTATTTCAAATAAATCTCCTAGTTTGCATAGGTTCATTCCAAAACTAACAAACAATAACTACAAATTAATAAAATCCACTAACTACAAACTAACTCAGGTTTTAACTGAACATGGACATACCAAATCATACTTACACAGATTTCACATAACCAACGATAGTACTTGCTCGATAGACAAAGAAGAACAGACATTTAAACACATAATATATGACTGCCAATTGTATGAAGGACAAAGATCAAAATTAATTATCTCCACAATATTAAGAGGGAAAGTTTGGCCAGTTGCTGAACATGACCTATACAATCACTTTCGACCCGAACTCACTAAATTTATTTATAGTATTGATTTTGAAAAGTTGACATCCATATAAGAAACTCCCTGTACTATATTAGGAAAAAAAAAAAAGATAATCATTTTGTAAGAATTGTAATTTTAAATTAAAAAAAAAAAAATGTTAATTGTTAAATTTATAGTTGTTAAATTAGTTAATTATGTTAAGTTGTAACAGCATGTATATAATAATGTCTTTTGCATATATTTTAGAATTGTCCAACTGTAGTTAACTATTTGTAAAATGAATTTATAATGCACATAGTATACACACATAGTATGGAATGTGCTAACAAATAAACGGTCCTTTCAAAGGGTTACTTTGAAAGGAAAAAAAAAAAAAAAAAAATGTTGACTACGACAATAAATTATTTATATTTTTTTTTATTAATTTTTATTTCGATAGTGTTTTAAATATTTTTGTTTGGAAGGGAAACGATTTGTCCTGGCCGGGATTCGAACTGGAGTCGTCTGACTTGGATACGACCCCTGGTAGCTCAGTGGTTTAGAGCACTACACCGGAGATGCAGACGACCCGGGTTCGAATCCCCCGGCCAGGACAAATCTTTTCACTTCAAAACAAAAATATTTAAAAATAATTACCATCAAAATAACATTTCATCTATATTAACACTTTATTGAAATACTACAATCTGCCACTTGTGGGCAATAAATAATAGTGCTGTGTAGCTTACAGTCATTCCATAACAAAACAATAATATAAACAAAATAAAATAAATAAATATATACATGCGGAAAAATATATACATGCAGTAACAGAAAGAAATGAATGCGGTAATAATAATAATAAAGTAAAATAAATAATAATAATAATAATACTAGTAATAAAAATTAAATAAAATGTACACATTCATACCCTATTTACAATTTGCCTGGGGTCCCCGAACTGAGCTTCTTCCCCAGGAATGAGGGCAAAGCAGGAGTCCGGGAGGCCCCAGTCCCCTTTCCCAGCCGCGTCACTGGCATTAAACGCCAATGGAAGCTGGTAAAATAACATTTAATAAAAATAAATTACAAAATATATTTTTGTAATAATTAAGAAAAGTATTACTAAATTATAATATCACTATGGATTTTAATATAATTTTTTTAAAATTTTAAAACAAAATCAAATATATAAAAAATACAGTTTTTGTTAAGCTATTACAAAACCCTTAGCATAAATTGTAGTAAATTTAATATATTTATTATTATCCGTTCAGTAAGAGTACGCTTAAGAATCATAAATATTGAAAAGATATTTTGGTTGATTGGTGTGGTAATAACATTTCAAGTGTATTTGCACAGGTGTGTTATTTAATATAATTAATATAATATAACTGAAAACCTATTTTTCATTGTAAGGCTATGATTATGAAAACAATATAACCACAGAATCAACTTAAAAGTCAAAACTGGAGTATACTTGGGGTGAGTAGAGAAGAAGCTAGCTGGAAGAATGGATGCAGGCTAACGGCTATGCAGGGCAGCGGCCTCCTTACATCTTGTACATCTTGCAGAGCTCTCTTATAGTCTTCGCTTCTTTAGCATTCCCCAAATAGAGATTTATATTAGAGCCTTTCGTTTTAGTAAGGCGGCATCTTTTCTAGTTTCGGCAATTCTCAAAGCTTGGTATCATATCCATCGCTGGATAGTTCTCAGGCGTATTGTATGAAACCGAGAAACAAGTTGTTTTCTGTCGAACTGTTTATGTAGATACCAATTCAAAAATTCGATAGTGATTTGCTAGGTTCAGTAAAAACCTGTACCACTACAATCCGTGAACGGGTCTGGGGATCATTACATGGTAGAAATTGTACTGTTTCATGGACAACGGTTCTGCAAGGAGGTGACTTGTCGTAGGTCACGCTCAACCGTCAGATTTTTCCAACTAATTTTGGTTACCCTATTTTTATAATATATAGAGGCTGGGTGAGCCCCAGGAGGGTCCTAGATCCTATATGATCCATCTCCGGCTGCAAACAGACTAAATAAAAGTACTGCCTGCAGCGGGATTTGAACCTGGATTTTCGGCATGCCCACTCCGTGGCTCACGCCGTACCGTGACAAACAGTTGACAATATTATTAGGAACCTCCCCTCGCCCCCATCAAATCCCCGATAGCCAGGGCCATCCTTCATTCCCACTCATTTATAACTTGTTCCACTTTATTTCTTTCCAGTTCGCCCCAGTTTCGCAGTTCCTCCTTCCTTATCCCCATTATTTTTCTTAAGCGTTTATGAGATCCAATAACCGTTCTCACCTACTTGTTATCGGCTCGTAAAATGGCCATATATTCCTAGACATCAAACAATATCCCATCTCGCATTATTAAAGCTATAACGTCATTTATTAAGAAAACATTACGTTTTTTTTTTTCAGAACGCTTGTACTTTATTCAGTTTCAGGTGGGGTTAATCAGTGTGTGGAGAGCTAGGTTGCTGAGCTGAAAGACCCGGGTTCAAATACAACTTCGCCAGGTAAATTATTATTATTCTTTTCAGTTAATTTATCTATTAAAATTTACGACTGTATTATGTCAATACTAACAGTATATGAAATGGCAGGAATGATACAGAATGGCGTGGATAAGGGCAAGTAGACAAACGACCAAGTAGCAAATTCAACCTAGTAGATCATGAGGCCGTCTTCTTTTTAGACGCCTCGGAGGATTAGGATCGGGAATTGAAGAGGTTTGAAACTAGTGGGTTTGAGTGGGAATAAAGTTTGTCATGAAAATGATTAAGGACTTGAAACTTTTATTTTTTCAGGTAAATGTAAATTATATATACAATTTGAGCAACGGATTTAGTTTCTGTGGGTGTACTAAAAAAAAAAAAAAAAACCTGTTCCACTACAACCCGTCAACGGGTCTGGGGTTCATAACATGGTAGACATATAATTTCAATTTCTGTTTTAGTTTGGAGACTTAAGGGCTTTTCGTTGGAATTTTTTCCACGGTCTTAACATTTATGTAAGGTCTCTTTTTACTTTTCAATATTAATATATTTTGTGGAATAGCCATAAATCCACTAGTGTCTTGATAATGTTGTTTTCTCATTGCAATTTTACTTTCGTTTTTTCGTATGGTTTTTGTCTTATGTTGTTGTTGTTTGTTAAATTGACGTCACTTTATGCTGCTATGGATAATCGGACGATGCTACAGTGGGAGCTCTAAATTTTGCCTATCCAGGTTTAATTATGATAGGGATTTTTAACGAGTACCTGACATCGTACAGGCTCGAGACCCCCGTTAAACATCCCTTCCGAAGGACGGCGTAACTAAGGATTTTTTACTCCCTTAAAAAATCCTAGGGCCACCCGCCGGGCTACGAACCCGCGATCTTGGGTTTAGTAGTTTGTTATGCTAACCACTAGACCACAGGTGACCGTGTTTTTGTCTTATGCTTGGGTTTTGTTTACAATTATTTATTTTTTCCTGTTGTGCTTTTTGTAGTTTGGTGAGTGTATGTTGAATTTTCATATTCTCCAGTATTTATCAGCTGTTTTTATCTAACCAACCTAGCCGGGGTCGAGTAACCTTCCTTATGATTCATCAGTTGCATTTGAGCCTTGGAGGTGGTGGGATGCTTCTTGGGTGCATTATTCATGTTTTGTTTTGTTTTTGTTTTTTTTTTTCTATCTACCCTGAGGATGCCTGAATAGGCGAAATATTGGACAGATAATTTCAATTTCTGTCTCTTTTTATATTTCAATATTAATATATAATTTTAAGGAAATAAAAAAAAATCAAATTGGACCTACATTACTATGATATCTATATTTTAATTGTTTATAATATTTTTTATGTTCAATTAAACGATGTAAATATGTAGATGAGCTGGTAGAGCGTAAAATAAATTAAAATAAAACTCGTTCATAATTTAAAAAAAAATTAATTTTTAAAGGCTCATACTCGCTGTTCTTGAGAAACAACATTAAAAATAAAAACTACGCTAGTCTTGGTTCATTTTTATAGGGCTATTAAGTTGAGGGGAAATTAAAAAAATTACTCAAATATCACGTAAACTGTTGAAGTTAATTATAGTTTATTTAGCTTCCATATGCCCATTGCTCCAGCCCTAAACCCTGTGAGTACAGTACGAAGTTTATTGCGAAATCTGTTGTTAATGTAAATTTTTCTTTGTTGTAATTATGTAAATACGACTTTAAGTAATACAGGATTTAACTTAACTAAAAATTATTACAGAAACAAAACTTTTATTACGCTATGCTTTATCTCTCTTATATAAAAAAAGTTTGTAGTGATGTAATTTTTTATTTGGGCTGCCTAGCAACGGGTGAGAGACTGTTTTTTATTGTCGTGTTCGATAATTTAAATTAATTAATAAATATTTTAAAAAATTGGCGAATCACAAAGCCACTGTTCCTGACTTATTTAAATCTAAAAAAAAAACTGTACCACTACAACCCGTGAACGGGTCTGGGGTTCAGTACATGGTAGAGACTGTATTGTTTAATGGACAACGGTTCTGCCAGGATGTGACGTCCTAGATCACGTTCAATGGCCAGATTTCTCCCCTTATTTTGGGTACCCCTATTTTTATAATAATTTATAGAGGCTGGGTGAGCCCGAGAAGGGTCTTAGATCCTATATGATCGACCTCCGGCTGCAAACAGACTAAATAAAAGTCCTGCCACAGCGGGGCTTATTTAAACCGTTACTGAAAATATAGCATTGTTTTTTAATTAGAATAGAAAAATGGAATGCATCGATTTAAAAACTATAACAAGCTACATCTAATTCCCATAATTCCATTTTAGGGCTGTTATTTCAGTACACAGAATGCAGTAAAATAAGATTAAGATATTTTTCTTATAGACTATAAAAACAAATTATCTATAAAAACAAAAAAAAATAAAAAAAGACCATTATTTTATTTAATGAAAAATATTCAATATCTCAAAACAATACTAAATTGGTACTCATATTTTAATAGGGGTAGCTCTACTAAAACGTCAAGTACCTGCTTAACGAAAAAAAAAAACTGTACCACTACAACCCATGAAGGGTCTGGGGTTCAGTACTTCGTAGAGACAGTACTGTTTCATGGACAACGGTTGTGCAGGGAGGTGATTTGTCCTATATCACGTTCAACTGCCAAACTTTTTTTAGATAGTTTTTATATATCAGATTTAGGTATTATTTATTTAGGAAACTCATAAAAATATAAAATGTACTCTAGAGAACATTAAATCTGATAATTAAATAATTTTTATGTCAAAGAAAATTCTTTATACAATACCAGTCGAAAGGATATAAATTTGTTTACTGGAGTTAGTTAACTCAGTGATTTAGTTTGAGATTTGAAATATTCAGCGTGATCTAAAACAAGAAATCTCCCTGCACAACCGTTGTCCTAGAAACATTAGTTTCTCCCATGTACTGAACCCAAGACCATTCATGCATTGAAATAGTACAGAATTGTTTTTTCACAGTTGATTATAGAAAAGTCACTTGTTTCATATTCTAAATACAAATAAAGATTGCAATGTCTAATAAAATATATTTAATAGTAACACGTGTGAACTATTTATCTATTTAATTTTACATTTATTTTCTAGATGTTTTTGTCACATTATAGTCCACAAGTTTGAGATACAGGTTTTTTTTTTATTATGTATGCGTATATTTTGGTTTCTCGCCTATTTAAGATGAAAATATAATGTAATTTATTCTATAATAATAAAAATGGTGCAAATATTGGCTTAAGGGAACCCGAAGGTTCAATGCCGATACCCCCAATCACCGCCGAAAATAGAAAAAATCTTGGAGATTGAGTAAGATCTCGAAAATGTCACCTCCCTACACAACCGTTGTCCTAGAAACAGTATAGTCTCTACTATGTGCTGAATCTAGGATCCTTTGTGGATTGTATTAGTACAGGTTGTTTCGTACTTTAAATACAAATCATTTCAAAAATAATAAGAAAATACATTTTTAGTATTTAGTAACACCATTTGAATTGTTTATCTAATTTTACATGTATTTTTTTTTTTGTCCCAGTATAGTCCACGATACCGTAGTTTTTGAACGAACTGAATTATATACAGTTATTTCTGGTGGGAACAGCTGAGTTTTTTTTTCAATTTTATTAATTTTCATAAGTGGTTTGAGATTAAATAGAAGATTTTTGAGAGCAGAAGATTTTGGGATGGTACAAATCCAGCTGTGATAGTTGAGTTATCTAATTTGTTAACATCACCGGTGAACTCTGCGGGATATTCAGACACTAATAACTTACCCAGCCACTATAAAGTTGGTACCCTTAACAGAGCGTGATCTCGAAAAGTCACCTCTCAGCACGACCATTGTCCTAGAAGCAGTATAGCCTCTACCCTGTACTAAACCCAAGACTCTTCATTGGTTGCAGTAGTACAGTTTTTTTTTTTTTTTTTAACAGTTGATTATAGATAAATAGAAAACATTAATTAGAAAACACTTTATTGAAGAATTACAATCTGCCTCTTGTGGGCAATAAGTAATGGTGCTATGTAGCTTACAATCATTCCATAAAATATCAATAATATAAACAAAATAAATGTATAAATAAATAAACTCCCCGTCAAAAGTATTGTAACACCCATAATTCTCGGTATTTTCTTAGTTTTGACCTGAATCCGTACTTTTTTTATATTTACAGTAATATTATTTACTAAATGAGATACATTAGTGACTAAACACTTCATTCTTATTCACTGTTTACCAATAAACGATAAGATTTTGGATTATTCATTTCAAATTTTCTTTCAGTCCAAGTTTATCTTTCGTGTGTCTCAAGTCGGTTTCCTCTTTTCTCTTTAGTCTGGTTGAAACAAATAATTTTATCCACAATGAATCGTTTAAGCCGCAATGATTCGATCAGAATCATCACTCTCTCTGAAGAAGGCAAATCATTGCGTAACATCGCTAATCGCCTTGGGATTCACTATTCTTCCGTTTCAGGGACCATAAGAAGGTACAGGGAGACTGGTAGTCAATCGAGGCGACCAACGTCAGGGCGTCCTAGGATTACGAATCCCATAAATGGCCGCTTCATTACAATGCAAGCTCTTCGGAAGCGTAATTCTACAGCTTCTTCCATTAAAAACTTGATCACTGGTGTTTGAGGGATATCCATCTCGGATTCAACAGGCATTAGAAGACTTAGGGAGTCAAACCTCAGCTCAAGAAAGCCAGTGAAAGGTCCTCCTCTTACCGCAGAACACCGCGTAAAGAGATTGAGATTTGCAAGACAACACCAATCTTGGACTGTGGAGGAGTGGAAAAAAGTTGTATTCACTGATGAGACGAGAGTGGCCCTTAACAAATAAGATGGACGTGAAAAAGTTTGGAGAAGGACTGGTGAACGGTTTAGTGAATGCTGCACGTTAGAAACTGAGCCATTCGGAGGAGGGTCTATCATGTTCTGGGGCGGCATATTTTAGGAGCCACGTACCGAGTTAGTGCCAATCCAAGGAGGGGCCTTGAATGCTTTGAGGTATGTAGAAATGATTCTTCAAGATCATGTAGTGCCTTTTATGCCGTTCATAGGCTCTGAATCGTTGCTCATGCATGATAATGCCCGCCCTCACAAGGCAAGATTTTTTTCTGAGTACCTGAACACCACAAGCATCCACACCATTGATTGGCCAGCAAGAAGTCCTACTAACCTTGAAATGCTAAAGGCAGCTGTATTGGAGGAGTGGGACAATATACCCCAAGTTCTTCTTCAAAACCTTTCTTAAAGTATGCCAAGACGATTGGAAGCAGTCATTCAAGCCAGAGGGGGCAATACGTCTTATTAAATGTAAATTAAAAATTTAAATTGTGATTTAAAAGTTAAAATTGTCAGAAATTAAAAGTTTAGAAAGTAAGTTTTCTAACTATTTGGTTTATTGGAAGAGATATTGTTATTTATTTTAATAAAACTTGTTTATGTCCAGTTTAAAAATGCTTAATACAGACTTCAGAACCTTTCTTTATTATGAAAAGACAGATGTTTTTGTAAAATTCAAATATTTCAAAGTGTTGCGATACGTTTGACGGGGATTGTATATAAATAGAAAACAAACTAAAAAAATAACAAAATTTCATTATTTTATTCAATCAAAAATATCTCAATAACTCATAATAATACTTGAATAGATGAGCATGATCTCGAACAAGACTCCTCCTTAAACAAACGTCCTAGAAATAGTCTCTAATATGTACTAGACCCAGGACGTTCATGTTTGTTTTTTGTTTTTTTACAGTTGAAGCCACTTGTTTCGTATTCTAAATAAAGATCAGTGGTGCAATAACAAGAAATATTTAATAATAACATCATGTGAATTTTTCATCTATTTTATTTTGTGAATCCTCATACAAGACTGAAAAGACAAGAAACTGCTCGACGTTTTCACCCACTTCAACATTTACTGGACAAACGCTCTAAGCTCCCAATAAATTACAAAAGACTCATTTACATGACAGTTATCAGGCCTATTTGGACATATGGAGTTGAGCTTTGGGGCTCTACTAAACCATCCAATTCATCTCGTATCCAATCCTTGCAATCCAAAATCCTTCGTAAAATCCTCAATGCTCCTTATTATGTCACAAACAAACTCATCCATCATGATCTTAATATCCCATATGTTACTGATTTGGCCCAAACTAGATACCTATCCTTCCATGACAAGCTCCATACACACTTGAATCCGCTAGTCTCTCAACCTGCCTTCCATACTATTCCTGATAACCCTCCGAGGCGTCTGAAAAGAAGATGGCCTCGATTCTACTATAAGAACATTATTGGAGTGCTACAGATGAATAGTTTCTCCACAAGATTTTTTTTGTTTTCATGTCATTTGTTCATATCAGCAAATTTACTTGATGTAATATTAATACAGATGTAAATATCAATAAATTAATTTTAAAAAAATTATTTTGTATGAATTTTCTAGGCCAAGTTTTTTTATTAACAGTAACGTCTATAATACCGTTGTTTTATAAAGAACTGAATTATGCACGGTTATTTTTGGTGGAAATCTAGCATCAGTTGAGTATTTTTTTTTTTATCATATTAATTTTCATTTGTAAGAGGAGTTTTCCGGATTAAATAGAGGATTTTTGAGTTATGCTTGATATTTGTGGTAGGAATGAACAGTCAAAATTTTTAAATTCGAAATACTGAACAAGCTTGTAACTAAAGACCGGATTCCCGTGCAATAGCAACTTTTTATTGCTTTCTCAGAATTCAATGAAAATTCGATTCTTATCCGAATCAAGGAAAGGAGGTTAAAATAATATAAATTTTATGTTGCACGAAATTGCACATTTAAGGTTTTCAGTGCACGAAAGCGCACTTTTTGATATTTCATTCAAAATATTGATTTTTTAAAAATTTTTATTATAGAGAATAGTTGTGATTTATTTTTAAATCATCAACAATAATATTTACCTACTTCCAAGAAAGAAAAAAATTACTCATGATTTCCAAATATTTCTTCGAGCTCGTTAAGGAAATGGTATAATTTCGAACAAAGTTTCCTTTGTATTAACTTTCAAAGTACTAATTTTATTTGATTCAACCTTCCAACCTAATCTTTTATTTTCATTTCGTTCTAAAGTTGAGTTTAGTTCGGTAAACAAGTAAAATAGTGAAAATGCCTAAAGTGACAGCCAGCCAATCGACAAAAATCAAAATTTGGATAAAAGCATACCCAGAATTGAAATCAGACGGGAAAATAATTTTTTTGTTCTTCTTACAATAAATCAATTGTTTCTGATCGAAAATCTCAAGTGGATGCTCATTGCAACTCAAGTAGGTGCATTCTATCTTCTCCTAAGCAACACACGATAGCATTTGACTATTCCCAATATCTTTTCATTTTATTTTTATTAGCTCCAATTCAACAGTTATTCGCACAAAGCTGCTCCTCATTAGACAACAAACAAACTATGTACTAACCGAGTATATTATAATAATTATATAAATATGTAATTGTTTTTTTTTTATAATTATACATCACTTCTTCTCACAGTAGAAGGTTGAATTGCACGCTTGTCAGTGTATTTTTCTTTTTGCATGTTTGGCTAATTTTTATTGCATGTTTTAAAAATGTTTACTGCACGAAATCCGAACTTTACTTATAAGTTATACACAACTGAGCAAGGTGGGTTAGGTTAATCGATACTTAAAAGTGCCTCAGATAAATTACTTTAAATTATTTCGATTAGGCTTGAATTAGAAGGGACGAAGCTCATGTCCTAGCCCCAAGTAGCTAAGATGTGGCCTACTGATGGAGTCTGGGGAGAAGTGGTCGCTAAATGGATTTTTGATGATATTTTAGCAATTATCTCCTATCTCGGAAATAAATTTATTCTCTGCTAATGTAACTGTGTAAGGGCGAAGGGCCCTGCAAGGGAGATTTGTCTTCTTGGTTAGGAAAGCCAACCTTTTCTCGAACCTTGAACTTAAACCATTACGAGGGCACTTTTCATCTTTATCTCCAAAGTACGATTCAATGGTGATTTATGAATCGATAAATCGATTAATAGACCGATCCCAGTTTCATGACGTCAGATAATTTTTATTCAATCATCGCTACCTACAATGAAATGGTTTGGAAGCTTCAGAGGTTTACTAACGCCCTCTTTATTTATTAAAACATACCTGTACGATTTTAAATAAGTAGAATAAATAAATAGAAAAAGCTCTCACGTCGATAATAACAATAACAATAACCTCTATTTGTTCATAAAATATAATAAACATACAAAAACTTTCTTTTTTTTTTTTTTGTTTATACCTATTCCCGTATGAACTAAATCAACCTTTAGTTGAGGTTTCAAGTTCGGTTGTTTCATGTATCACTCTAACATATTTCGTATATAATACTAGTAAAGTTGTTAGGCTAAGTAACGAACAAATACCTACAAAGCTAATAAGCGCTGTCCCGACTGGTATACGTCTGAGGCGTATGTGGGAGGATTGCGTTGATCTGGCGGATTTGGATTTGGGTAGTGGTTCGTGGTCGGAGGTTTGTAAGCAGAGATTGGTGGTATCGGCATCGAGCTTTCGGGTTCGTTAAGCCTTATCATTATCTCCATATACTGCTATTATATATACTGTTTCTACTAGAAATGTTATGCACACCGAAAAAGATTTGAATATGGGATAAGATATACATACTTGTTTCTGCGGATGATTAAGTTTTATTGGGTGAAGACACGGAAACTAATCTAAAAATAACTTCAATGCATTAGTTGATGAAGACCGATAATGAAGTAGGGATCGAAGTTAAGACCGATAAGAGGAAGTTTATGGTTAATACCAGAAACAGCGTTGATATGGACGTTGATGAGAATACGTTTGAACATGCCATCAAGTAATTAGGTTAGTGTCTATGATAACTAGAAGAAACGAAACTAAAGACAGAAAAAGACTAAAACCAGGAAATGATTGTTATTTTTCGGTCTTATTAATAAACCCGCGCCTTTTACTCCGAAATAAAAAAAAAAAAAATTATAAAGTTATGGTCATTCAAACTGTTCAATATAGATGAGAAACTTAGCTGTTAATGTTGAAGGATGAACAACTTTATTTTTTTAAAATAAGGATCTTGGATTCAGTACATAGTAGACACTTTACTCTGCATAAGCCAACATAATATATTGACTTAGGCTTAAGCTTTGGTTTTCTAACTCAGTGGTAGAGTGCTGATTTACAGTGCCAAAGGTTCTGCAATCTTTTAAGTCAGATTTTTATTTAATCTGTTAGCGGCCGAAGATGGATCCTACAGGGCCGAGGACCCTCCTGCGGCTCACCCAGCTTCTATGAAGTGGGTAATCTGGCAGTAAAGTGTGATGTAGGGCAAATCCCCCCCTGCACAACCGTTGTCCAAGAAACAGTACAGTCACTACCACGTACTGAATCCAAGACCCCTTCATGAGCAATACATGACCCCTACATGAGGTACAGGTTTTTTTTTTTTTATTGCATTCTAATTTCCTTTATTTATTTATTACAGCCATTGGAGAACCTTGGCCTCTGCTAATTTCTTCTAACATTCGCCTCTGTCCGCCGCAACGCGCCTCCAGCGGTTTATACCCATGGCCTTTCGGTATCTCATACATCATCCTGCTTGGAGTTCTCGTTGGGTCCATCCTCTCCACATGCCTCAACCATTGTAGTCTTTTGTGTTGGATGATTTTCACTAATGCTATGTGTTAGCATACTAAGAGGCTTGGGCCTGGTAGAGTAAAATGACCCTTAGGGTTTATTACCTTTACTTTCGAGAGAGGGGAGTCGTCGGTAAGCAGCAGTCAAGTCAAGATGTAAGGAGAAGAAGGAAGAATGAAGCCACATGTATCGTATAAGCTACCTATAGCTTCCCATTTTCATTTAAGTAGTGTATAAGTTTTATTAAGTCTGTAACCATGATCAGCACCAATAAATATAATGTTATTCTATAATAATCATTATTTAATAAACAACTCCTGGTCAGTCAACCACGTTAACCTTTGGATAAGAGTATATATGTCTCTTATTTATTAATAACATAAAATTACTATATATTAAGTATAACGATCTCAGGGTGGCATCCCATTTTAGTATTTAAATATATTCAGATCAAAGGATCTGACTTTTCCCTGAGATCATAGCTTGGGCAGTAAGGCCAATATAGTACTCTATCGGTCAACATAATATATACTTAGTATAGGAAAATACTAATTCAGATATTAAAAACCTATGTATGTATAATTTCATACACTGAGTGAAGGTCCACGTTAAATCATGTTATATTGTATTATGTAGAGTATAAGTATTTTTAAAAACACGTTGTAGAGACTTTACTGTCTCTATCCTAACGGTTGTTCAAGGTGATTTGGCGGAGATCACATCATGTTTCCCCCCTCAATTAATGATAAAAACTTTACATAGGCTGAGTGAGCCCCAAAAGAGTCCGGATATCACATAGGGTTAATTTGTGGCTGTTAACTGACTGAAACCTCCATCACAGCAACTCAGCGCTCGACACATTAAGCAATCCCCACTCCTTAAATATTGAGTTAAAATTTCGAATATCGAATACAGGATATGACCTCTTCACATCATAGATCGTTAAAATCTTTCAAAAAAATGCTGTTGTTTCTTATTTACGTGTACAAGTGCATCCTATACACAACCCTCTTTTTTCAGAGCATAATAGATTTTTTTCAAAAGTTAACCGCGCAATTTTAGAAAACAATTACAAAAAAATATTACACAGGCATTTCAGTGAGAAAATTTAAAATTATATTGGAAATTCGATTTGTATTGGATCGTCATATGAACGAAATATCCTATTTTAGAAATGTATGCTTCTGCTCAAGGGCAGATCCAAGGGTGGGGGCACGGAGGCACGTGCCCCCCCAGACAGTTTTTTGTGTACTGCAGAGAATCCATACATAGTACAAATCACATGATCATAGTTAGATCATAGTAGAAGATGAGTGAAACTATTGTTTTGATATTTTAATAAACCTTTGAAATTTTTCTATAGATACTACAAATTAATTTGCAAGTTATTTTTGATTTTTTTCCCGTTTGTTCGTTGTGCCCCCCAGAAAAAAATCCTGGATCCGCCCTTGTTTATGTTATTCCTCAAGGTAGTATCCTTGGCCCAATCCTTTATACAGTTTATACAACTGACATCACGACTCATCCTAATACTAAGGATTGTATGGTACGAATGGTTACACGATATCCGAATGATATCCCACTGATGCCTATAGAACAGATCCGATACTTAGAGTTGTATCTCGACAAACGATTAACCTGGAATCCTCATACAAGACTGAAAAGACAAGAAACCGCTCGACGTTTCAGGCTACTTCAACACTTATTAGACAAACGCTCTAAGCTCCCGATTAATTACAAAAGACTCATCTACATGACCGTCATACGACCTATTTGGACTCACGGAGTAGAGCTTTGGGTCTCCACTAAACTATTGAATTTCTCTCGTATCCAATCCTTACAATCCAAAATCCTTCGTAAAATCCTCAATGATGCTTATTTTGATAAAAATAAAGTCGTCCATAATGACCTTAATGTCCCATTTGTTCTGATTTGGCCCGAACCCGGTATCTACCTTTCATAATAAACTTCAATACCACTCAAACCCTCTAGTTCCAAACCTCGCAACCTCTTCAATTCCTGATAATCCTCCGAGGCGTCTGAAAAGAAGATGGCCACGTGACCTTCTTAGTTGAACTTGTGATTTGAGTACTACCAGTGGGTAGTTTCTCTACTTGCCATTATCTCATGTCATTATGTACCACTTAGCCTATTCACTTGTGTTATTGTAATACAGTTAAATATCAATAAATAAATTTTAAAAAAATGCTTATGTTCATTAGTGATGTCTTTCTAAGTTAATTTTAACCCAAGACCATTGTCATATATCTTCAACTGACTAAATTTGCAAACATCAAATCTTCTAAAGAGTATACTTACGATCAGGAAATAGGCAGTACTTATGAATATCAGTGCGATTATGCATGGTTCAATAAAATATGAAAGAATCGTAATGGACATTCAGTATTGATGCTGCGTTTCTCCGAAAATCGGAATTCCCGAGAATGGGATTTGGGATAAATAAATGAAATACCCTTAAGATAAACAAAGTTTTAGAGCAAAACAAAAAAATAATGTTGGGTTAAAAAAAACTACAAATAAAATAATATATACGTAACCTCATGGTGTATTCATAAAGGATAAACGTATAAACTACAACTCTATATCATTTATAATATTATGTATTTTTGTTCTTTGTTGATAATTGACATGATTCAAAATAATAAACAAAAAAATCCTCTTATACCCAATTTACAAATCAATAATTAATAACCTTTACTGAATGCACAATACTTTACATTAACTTACTAGCGAAACAAATAACATAGATAAAATAACCGATACTGAAAATAAAAAAAACTAAATACAAAAGATTAACTTACAGAGTTTTTCTTATTTACAATTACTCGCGCAAGGGTCTTAACTAACTAACAATCTGGGCCCAGAACCAAGACAACATAGCGTATATTTTTTTAGGATAATTTTTAAGTATTTTTTAACAGCTGCTAAATCGATGATCATGACCAAAGAGGTGTAACATCTCATGTTATACTATATCACTAAACATTAAAAATATTATTCAGCTGTTGTTGCCTTCTCTATTGCCTCCACAGTGCTTCCTCCAACAACAGCGTCCATGAACTTAACGCTTGGCTTGATAAGCCTACCACATTTGCTCATCGCAGGAGTTGGCCTCATCACTGGATCCTCTTGATCTTCTTGTGTGGATGAAGTTTTCTTCAATTCCTGTGTTGATTCATTCTCTTCGGCTGAATCCAGCAGGAAGGCTTCACTCTATCCAGGGAGACTGTAATTTCCCTGTTCGGCAGCTTTAATCGTTTCTCAGTTCTCCTTATTACTGAATAAGGTCCTGAATATGGAGGAGTTAGTGACTTCTTTATCATGTCCTCACGCAGGAAGACATGGCTACATTTAGATAATTCCTGTGGTACAAAGAAATTTCTGTGGCACGTCTTTCTAGATGAGGGTGCAAGTCTAGCAAAAGCTTCCTAGAAACTCTACGAGAAGACTCTCATTACTGGAATTTATCTTGGTGGTATAATGAAATCCCCTGGGAGGCGTATGGCTTGGCCATATACTGCCTCAGACACACTATAGTCTGTATCTTCCCGAATTGTTGCTCTGAGTCCTAGCATTACCGTAGGTAAACACTTGGACCAAGATTCAACATTTAGGTGGGCCATTAAAGCAGACTTGAGTGAACGATGCCATCTCTCCACGATACCATTGGCCTGAGGGTGGTATGAAGTCGTCCGTATCCTCTTAGTTCCTAAAATATTGGTTAGTTTTATAAACAGCTCATTCTCAAATTGGCGTCCTCTATTGTGAGTTTGCTAGATACACCAAACCTACAGATCCATCCTTCATAAAAAGCAGTGGCTACCATTTCTGCTGTTATACCCTCTACTGATATTGCCTCTGGCCATCTTGTATAGCGATCAGCCATAGTCACAATATATCGCATATTTCTGGAACGAGGAAATTGTCCTACTATATCTAGGTGGATATTTTCAAAACGCCCAGCTTCTGGAAATTTTCCAAAAGGCGTTATGGTGTGTCTTATTTCCTTGGACTTTTGGCATTGTAGGTAGCATCTGGTCCATTCATTAACATCTTTATTCATGTTAGGCCAAAAGTATTTTTGCGCTATCATCTTTCGAGATGCTCTCTTTCCGAGATGGCTTGGTCTATGTAGAGAATCAAAAATATCTCTCCGCATAAGTCCTGGAACGTGCTTGCTTTGTTGAAGTTTCGCACAATATTGGTTGCTTGCACCCTGGGATATTAAGAAGTTCCAGATGTATATTCGAGTCCCTCTTCAACTTTTCCATTTCCGGGTCTTTGCTTTGCTGATGAGCCAGTTGAATCCAAGCTCCCGTTAGGCTTAGTTCTTCTATCCTCGATTGTACATCCGCTACTCACAAAGGATGAACGTATAAACTGCAACTCTATATCATCTATAATATTATGTATTTTTATTCTTTGTTGATTATTGACATGATTCAAAATAAAAACAAAAAAATCCTCTTATACCCAATTTACAAATCAATAATTAATAACCTTTACTGACTGAACAATACATTAAATTAAACTTACTAGCTAAACAACTAACATAGATAAAGTAACCTATACTGAAAATAATAAAAACTAAATACGAAAGATTAACTTACAGAATATTTCTTATTTACAATTACTTGCGCAAGGGTCTTAACTAACAAACAATCTGGGCCCAGAACCAAGACAACATAGCCTATATTTTTTAAGTATATTTTTTAAGTCTTTTTTAACAGCTGTTAAATCGATGATTATGACCAAATAGGTATAACCTCTCATGTTATACTATAACACTAAACATAAAATATTATTCAGCTGTTGTTGCCTTCAAATTAAATTATTAAACTGATATAAATTTACAATAATAATATTCTAAAGATTATAATCTAGGCCTAACTGCTATTTAATTACTACAATAATATAATATATTACTAATTCTAAATAGCTTAACTATTAACATAAATTTGTACGAATACTATAAAATTACACTACAGTTTACAACTACTAATTAACACTTACAGTTCACTAATTAAAGTCCACCGACCGTAATAATATGAAACTTCAACACACAGTAATAAACAGAAACGGTTTATTACACTCGCGAGACTGAGGGGTGGATCACTCGGCTCGTGGGTCGATGAAAGACGCAGCCAACTGCGCGTCGTCGTGTGAACTGGAGGGCACATGAACAGGGTGCCTTATACTGCCCGCCCAGGCAACTGTTTAAGACTAGATAGCAAGAGACTGCATCGACTGGGCAACATCTTCACACCCAGTTGTAGTGCCAGTAACAGCGGCTGGCTCAGAACGCGGTGTTACAGGAGGTGTCAATGGCTGCAGGATCTCTTCTTCCTTTGGCAACCATTTTGTATTTACACCCCCTCGACCACCAACTCTTCCTCCTCCATATCTCGGCCTGTAGTATGATCTAGGCCTAGTAGGCAGAGGTGGGGGTGGGTAGAAAAACGTTCGAAAAAAGGGTAGTTGGAGGAGCGAGTACCTGGCAGGAATAGTATGGGAACTGGGGAACCTGCACAGGAGGGTATCGTGGGTTAGGACTAGAATGATTGGCTGGAAATGGAGGAAGAGAGGTCGGAGTGCCACGCCTAGGATCATGGTGTTTCAAGTTCCTGTTGGCAGCTTCCGGATTGTTACTGTTCAAATGGTGCTGCCTCCGGCCCTCGTCCTGATGGTGGTGCTGTTTCCTTCGAGGCTGCCACCTCAGGAGCTGACTCGCGCGGTCGCCTCTGGTTGTTATATGAGCCCCAGGACTTGACGGAATAGACGCTGCGATCCTGAAGAACAGCGCCCGCCTCATTAAGGATGACCTCCTGGACATCTTCAAAGAGTGTCTGGAACAGGGGTGGTTCCCGAGTAAATGGAGGATCGCGGACTTGAGGCTGCTCTAAAAAGGAGTGGACAAGGATTAGGAGTCGCCTAAGGCGTACAGACCGATATGCCTCCTCCCTGTCGTCAGTAAAGTCCTCATCGTTGCCAAAACGAAGAAAAACGTAAGGGCAGTTGGAGGAGCGAGGATCTGGCGGGAATAGTGTGGGTACTGGGGAATCTGCAGAGGAGGGTGTCGTGGGTTAGGACTAGAATGATTGGCTGGAAATGGAGGAAGAGAGGTCGGAGTGCCACGCCTAGGATCATGGTGTTTCAAGTTCCTGTTGGCAGCTTCCGGGTTGTTACTGTTCAAATGGTGCTGCCTCCGGCCCTCGTCCTGATGGTGGTGCTGTTTCCTTCGAGGCTGCCACCTCAGGAGCTGACTCGCGCGGTCGCCTCTGGTTGTTATATGAGCCCCAGGACCTGACGGAATAGACGCTGCTATCCTGAAGAACAGCGCCCGCCTCATTAAGGATGACCTCCTGGACATCTTCAAAGAGTGTCTGGAACAGGGGTGGTTCCCGAGTAAATGGAGGATCGCGGACTTGAGGCTGCTCTAAAAAGGAGGGGGCAAGGAATAAGAGTCGCCTAAGGCGTACAGACCGATATGCCTCCTCCCTGTCGTCAGTAAAGTCCTCATCGTTGCCAAAACGAAGAAAAACTTAAGGGCAGTTGGAGGAGCGAGGACCTGGCGGGAATAGTGGGGGTACTGGGGAATCTGCAAAGGAGGGTGTCGTGGGTTAGGACTAGAATGATTGGCTGGAAATGGAGGAAGAGAGGTAGGAGTGCCACGCCTAGGATCATGGTGTTTCAAGTTCCTGTTGGCAGCTTCCGGGTTGTTACTGTTCAAATGGTGCTGCCTCCGGCCCTCGTCCTGATGGTGGTGCTGTTTCCTTCGAGGCTGCCACCTCAGGAGCTGACTCGCGCGGTCGCCTCTGGTTGTTATAAGAGCCCCAGGACTTGACGGAATAGACGCTGCGATGCTGAAGAACAGCGCCCGCCTCATTAAGGATGACCTCCTGGACACCTTCAAAGAGTGTCTGGAACAGGGGTGGTTCCCGAGTAAATGGAGGATCGCGGACTTGAGGCTGCTCTAAAAAAGAGGGGGCAAGGAATAGGAGTCGCCTAAGGCGTACAGACCGATATGCCTCCTCCCTGTCGTCAGTAAAGTCCTCATCGTTGCCAAAACGAAGAAAAACTTAAGGGCAGTTGGAGGAGCGAGGACCTGGCGGGAATAGTGTGGGTACTGGGGAATCTGCAGAGGAGGGTGTCGTGGGTTAGGACTAGAATGATTGGCTGGAAATGGAGGAAGAGAGGTCGGAGTGCCACGCCTAGGATCATGGTGTTTCAAGTTCCTGTTGGCAGCTTCCGGGTTGTTACTGTTCAAATGGTGCTGCCTCCGGCCCTCGTCCTGATGGTGGTGCTGTTTCCTTCGAGGCTGCCACCTCAGGAGCTGACTCGCGCGGTCGCCTCTGGTTGTTATATGAGCCCCAGGACTTGACGGAATAGACGCTGCGATCCTGAAGAACAGCGCCCGCCTCATTAAGGATGACCTCCTGGACATCTTCAAAGAGTGTCTGGAACAGGGGTGGTTCCCGAGTAAATGGAGGATCGCGGACTTGAGGCTGCTCTAAAAAGGAGTGGGCAAGGATTAGGAGTCGCCTAAGGCGTACAGACCGATATGCCTCCTCCCTGTCGTCAGTAAAGTCCTCATCGTTGCCAAAACGAAGAAAAACGTAAGGGCAGTTGGAGGAGTGAGGATCTGGCGGGAATAGTGTGGGTACTGGGGAATCTGCAGAGGAGGGTGTCGTGGGATATCGTTTTTTTTTTTTTTTTGCTCCCCCAACCTGCCATTGCTGGCATACGGGGTTCGACAGTGGCGGGTTGATACGTTGGGTTTACGCACGCCCATCACTGCCATAAAACAACTCTTTATTAAAATTTCTTATTCTACAATATGGTAGGGGGGTACCACTTAATTTTTTGGGTACATAATAAAATAAAAATCTGTGGCAGCACCTTTTAGGCCTCCTGGCCGGTCTGCATCCGTCCGGGTGCCGTCCAGCCTTCCTGGTCCGTCGCATCCGTCCGGTCCTCCATCTCCTCCGGAGGGCCATCCTCGTCTGGCTCTCCTTCTGGCTCCTCATCCGGCTGCTCCTCTGGTGGCTCATCTGGTGGCTCGCCGAGGGGCCGGGTCCTGCCAAGGTTGAAGTGCGCAGACCCGACCACGTCCTTCCACCCGTTCTCTTCTTCCATCAACCGGGGGAAGTCGTCCTCGGCGAGGGTTTACATCCCAGTTTTTGCCGACAACCTGGAACGGTGTCTGTCATCAGACTGTGTCTGTCATCGCGGTGCAGGAAACGATTACGTGTTCTGCTGTCTCGGGGACTCCACAGGCGGGGCAGAGGGGGTCGACCACTCTCTTATGCTCAAAGAGCTTCCCCCGGAACCCGCCATGACCTGTCAGCATCTGCGATATCCAGTAGTCCGGGAGGACCCATGTCGCTGACAATCTTGACTGGACGGTGGGGAAAAACTTCCTCAATTTATAGCCCTTCTGGCTTACCACCCACCGTCCATTCCACTCTCCTATGGTATCCTCCCTCACCATCTTCTTCCATCTATTGGGGGTCTCGCAGACTCTCCCTCGGAGTCCCTCCGGGAGCGCCGCCAGCCCCTGTCTCTTCACCTCATATATCAAACTATCCTCCTTCAGGATGAGGTCCAGGAGCATCGCTCCCGCCACTACCTGCACCGCCTCGTGCGACACCGTTCTGTACGCATTCGTTACTCGCAGCAGGGCCAGTCTCTGGATGGTCGCCAGTCTCCTCTTCTGCAGCTGCGTGAGGTTTCGGCTCCACGCCGGGGATGCATACCGCAGGATACACAAGATCACTTTTTTATAAATGGTCATCGTTGCCAGGTACAAGAGACCCCAGAATGCACCCCCTATTCTTGATAATCCATTGAGTGACAGGGTCACCCTATCTTTCAAGTATCCCAGGTGAGGAGTGGCATTGGTTCCTTCTGAACTTCACGCCCAAATACTTCACCTCCTCACCCAGTCTCACTCTTTCTCCTTCTATATCCCTTATGATAGGGTGAGCCCTGTCAGTGGAACCTCTGAGGAGTATGGCCTGGGTCTTGGCGGCGGCCATTCTGAGTTTTCTCCTCACGCACCATTCTGCCACGAGACTGGCGCACTTCTCCGCTTCCGTCTTCAGTCTGGCCCTCCTGTTCTCAGCCACGACGACTGCCAGGTCGTCGACGAAGGCCGTGGCAAGGAACCCTTCTCCATCAAACTCCCCCAGCAACTGATCGAACACCAACTTCCACAGGGCCGGCCCAAGAACCGACCCTTGTGGACATCCTCTCTGATTTAATTGCTGTGTATTGAAATAAGTACAAAAATAAACATTTCTCCTTTTTCAAGGGACCTCAAATTAGCATTATCTATTACAGACACCTTATAATATTTTTTTTTTTTAAACTTCCCTTGATAAAATTCTAATTCTAATGATATAATATTACGTAAGTTAGTAAGCAGAAAATATGGGGAAAAAGTTTTAAGTTTCTGCTGGATTTAAATTTGTTTTTAGTCTGTTCTTTAAGATTGCAACCCCCTGACATATTGTTAATTTTGTTTTATTATTTTCTCCTTTATATTCCTTATTTATTTTATTTTACTCCAACAAATAATAACACATTATTTCATTTTTTCAAATGATTTAATTGCTGTGTATTGAAATAAGTACAAAAATAAACATTTTTCCTTTTTCATGGGACCTCAAATTAGCATTATCCGCTACAGCCAACTTATAATATATATTTTTTTTAAACTTCCCTTGATAAAATTCTATTTCTAATGATATAATATTACGTAAGTTAGTAAGCAGAAAAGATGGGGATAAAGTTTTAAGTTTCTGCTGGATTTAAATTTGTTTTTAGTCTGTTCTTTAAGATTGCAACCCCCTGACATATTGTTAATTTTGTTTTATTATTTTCTCCTTCATTTTCCTCATTTCTTTCATTTTACTCCAACAAATAATAACACATTATTTCATTTTTTCAAATGATTAAATTGCTGTGTATTGAAATAAGTACAAAAATAAACATTTTTCCTTTTTCATGGGACCTCAAATTAGCATTATCCGCTACAGCCACCTTATAATATATATTTTTTTCTAAACTTCCCTTGATAAAATTCTAATTCTAATGATAGAATATTACGTAAATTAGTAAGTAGAAAAGATAGGGAAAAACTTTTTAGTTTCTGCTGGATTTAAATTTGTTTTTAGTCTGTTCTTTAACATTGCAACCCCCTGACATATTGTTAATTTTGTTTTATTTTTTTCTCCTTTATTTTCCTTATTTCTTTTTTTTTACTCCAACAAATAATAACACATTATTTCATTTTTTTCAAATGATTTAATTGCTGTGTATTGAAATAAGCTAATAAGTATTGAAATATTGAGGCATATCGGCCTATACGCATTAGGATCCTTCTTATCCTTACCTCCTCCCTTGTAGATGAGTCTCAAGTCCGCAATCCTCCTTGAAGATACCCCCCGCAGACACTCGTTGAAGATACCCAGAAGGTCGTCCTCAATGAGGGGGGCGCTTTTCCTCAGGATCGCGGCATCTATTCCATCAAGTCCTGGGGCTCTGCCGATCCTCTGCCTCTCCACGGCAAGGCGAAGGTCCCATAAGTCCCATGGCGGACAATAATCGGTACCCGGAGGGCACACCGTGGTGCGTCTCACCGTCTTATCTTCGTCAGTATCCTGGGACGGATCGTCCCTGGGGTACGTATAATCCACGTAGATCTTAGCCGTCTCCTCCAGGGTGGTTGCCTGGGCATCTCCCACTCCAAGAGCCGCCACCATGGCAAGTGGCTTCACCTTGCCCAGTGCCAACCTGTACGGGATACCCCAGGAATTCCGGTGACGCACACCGTTTCGGTATGTCCTATACCTCCGTTTGGATTTGTCTCGGAGTGCAGGCCTCCTATCCTCATCCCTGCACTCTACCACCTGCGCCTAGCCCTGTAATACTCCTTCTTGAGGAGTGTCAGGGCAGGCGTCCACCATGGGACCGGACGCGCTCTCGCTCTACGACGCTGGAGGTTCCTACTGGCAGCGTCTGTGATGGCGCCCGTCAGCTGCGCCACTTTGCGGTCTATCGCTGACTCTCCTTCCGTCGGCGCCATCTCTTCCCATTTTCTATCAACCAATATTCCCTCCAGTTCACTGGAGAAAGCTCCCCAGTTCGCCGTACGGGTCACGAAGCCCTTCTCGACTGGAAGGACTTCTCCTTCCTCCTCTACCACAGTGAAGGCAATGACCCAGTGGTCGGAGCACGTGTCAGACCGTAGGGTCCAGTCCGCTATGCGCCTCGCCATGGTGGCCGTGGCGAGTGTCACGTCTATCCAGCTCTCGCCCCTAGCTCCAACGAACGTGGGACCAGAGGGCTCATTTACCACTATGATCTGACACCTTGCCACGGTCTCATCCACCACTCTTCCTCTAGCGTCTGTGCGCACTGAACCCCAGGCCGTGCTCCACGAATTAGTGTCGGAACAGACCACCACACTCCTATAGCGTTGTGCGATGGCCTCCACGGCGGCAACACTCTCCTCTATCCTTTGCCTCGGCGGCATGCATGACGAGGCGAGGGCGAAGGATATCCTACCCCATCTGACATAACACGCCGCCTGATCCGCCCTAGTGAATTGACTCAGTTCCATGACGTCGAGGTTCGGATTAACTATCACAATAGCCGCCCTGGGCCTCCTCTCTCCACTGCCCATTGCGACTACCCTCGACGCGACACCGAATCCGGCGACCACATTTCCCTGGCACCACGGCTCCTGTATAGCCATGATGTCAGTCTTCCTTGCGAGAGCTCTTAGCTCATCCGCGACCACTCGCCTTCGGCCCATGTTGACCTGCAGAATCCGCAGCGTACACATATCTTGTCCTTTTCACCTGTCCGGCCATCATCTCAAGGTTCTGCGGGCACACCCTGCTGCCCGCGCAGTGTCGGAGCTCTTCCCCCTGCCTGCCTTTGCCCTACAGATTCAGATTTTAGATTAGATTTTTTTGGGCGATCAACATCTAGGTTATTACGCTCTTGGCCTTACAGTTGGCGCATGTTGGTGCCTGTTTGCTCTTCTTTGCCGGGCAATCCTTCACCTTATGCCCGGTATCTCCACATCACATGCACGCTATCCCGGTCGCTTGGCATGTCACCGGGTGGCCATACTGCATGCATTTCAGGCAGAGCAGGGGTTCGAGGTTATCCTTGATGGCCAGACACCACCATCCTCCACTCAAAGGTTCATCAGGGCGTGCCTAATCGAGTGGTGAACCTCGATGATCCACTTCTTGGTCAGCCCGCCCCTCATGGGACTGGAAAAGCAGTTAAGACCCGGCTTTCCATTCCCTCCTGACGGACGCTTCCTCCGGCTGCTCAATGGCTACTTTGCTCCAGATAAATCTCTGGAGCACTTCTTCGTCCCAGTGGTTGGGGACGCCTCTGACTTCTAGGCGGGGCCTTCTCGCCATCGCCATCTTGGCTTCGAGCCCCTTCCCTTTTAGGGCCTCCCAACTCAGCAACTTCTCAGCCTGATCAGGCCCTCCAGTCTTGACCAGGACGGCGCCAGCCTTCGTCACTCTAACCACACTGACGCTGGAGCCGACTTCCCTGAGGTCCTCCTGGGTCGGGAATTGCTCCAGGATCCTACCGGCCTCCCATCCTGCTTTCACCTTCAGGGTAATGTAGGTGAAGGCCTCCTCTGGTCTTCTCGACCCGGTAGGGACACTGGCCAAAACTCCAGCGAAGGTTCTTGGCTTCAGTCTTCTTCTCCTCTTTCTGGGAGGTAGGTTTCCCCTTCTTCTTCCTCACCTCCTCCCAGGGTGAGGGCTCCGCCTGACTGAGCTCCTCCTCCATATTTCTCCCCCAGCAAATCTCCGTCGTGCTCCACCTCTGCGGCATTTCAGCTGGTGGGAGGCCAGCATATTTGCATCGGGTGGTCTCCCTCCGGGGCGGGGGCACCCCGGAGGCATATCGGTCTGTACGCCTTAGGCGACTCCTAATCCTTGCCACCTCCTTTTTAGAGCAGCCTCAAGTCCGCGATCCTCCATTTACTCGGGAACCACCCCTGTTCCAGACACTCTTTGAAGATGGTGGCAGCCTCGAAGAAAACAGCACCACCATCAGGACGAGGGCCGGAGGCAGCACCATTTGAACAGTAACAACCCGGAAGCTGCCAACAGGAACTTGAAACACCATGATCCTAGGCGTGGCAGTCCGACCTCTCTTCCTCCATTTCCAGCCAATCATTCTAGTCCTAACCCACGACACCCTCCTCTGCAGATTCCCCAGTACCCACACTATTCCCGCCAGGTCCTCGCTCCTCCAACTGCCCTTACGTTTTTCTTCGTTTTGGCAACGATGAGGACTTTACTGACGACAGGGAGGAGGCATATCGGTCTGTACGCCTTAGGCGACTCCTTATCCTTGCCCTCTCCTTTTCAGAGCAGTCTCAAGTCCGCGATCCTCCATTTACTCGGGAACCACCCCTGTTCCAGACACTCTTTGAAGATGTCCAGGAGGTCATCCTTAATGAGACGGGCGCTGTTCTTCAGGATCGCAGCGTCTGTTCCGTCAAGTCCTGGGGCTCATATAACAACCAGAGGCGACCGCGCGAGTCAGCTCCTGAGGTGGCAGCCTCAAAGAAAACAGCACCACCATCAGGACGAGGGCCGGAGGCAGCACCATTTGAACAGTAACAACCCGGAAGCTGCCAACAGGAACTTGAAACACCATGATCCTAGGCGTGGCAGTCCGACCTCTCTTCCTCCATTTCCAGCCAATCATTCTAGTCCTAACCCACGACACCCTCCTCTGCAGATTCCCCAGTACCCACACTATTCCCGCCAGGTCCTCGCTCCTCCAACTGCCCTTACGTTTTTCTTCGTTTTGGCAACGATGAGGACTTTACTGACGACAGGGAGGAGGCATATCGGTCTGTACGCCTTAGGCGACTCCTTATCCTTGCCCTCTCCTTTTCAGAGCAGTCTCAAGTCCGCGATCCTCCACTTACTCGGGAACCGCCCATGATCCAGACACTCTTTGAAGATGTCCAGGAGGTCATTCTTAATGAGGCGGGCGCTGTTCTTCAGGATCGCAGCATCTATTCCGTCAAGTCCTGGGGCTCATATAACAACCAGAGGCGACCGCGCGAGTCAGCTCCTGAGGTGGCAGCCTCAAAGAAAACAGTACCACCATCAGGACGAGGGCCGGAGGCAGCACCATTTGAACAGTAACAACCCGGAAGCTGCCAACAGGAACTTGAAACACCATGATCCTAGGCGTGGCACTCCGACCTCTCTTCCTCCATTGCCAGCCAATCATTCTAGTCCTAACCCACGACACCCTCCTCTGCAGATTCCCCAGTACCCACACTATTCCCGCCAGGTCCTCGCTCCTCCAACTGCCCTTACGTTTTTCTTCGTTTTGGCAACGATGAGGACTTTACTGACGACAGGGAGGAGGCATATCGGTCTGTACGCCTTAGGCGACTCCTTATCCTTGCCCTCTCCTTTTCAGAGCAGTCTCAAGTCCGCGATCCTCCACTTACTCGGGAACCGCCCATGATCCAGACACTCTTTGAAGATGTCCAGGAGGTCATCCTTAATGAGGCGGGCGCTGTTCTTCAGGATCGCAGCGTCTATTCCGTCAAGTCCTGGGGCTCATATAACAACCAGAGGCGACCGCGCGAGTCAGCTCCTGAGGTGGCAGCCTCAAAGAAAACAGCACCACCATCAGGACGAGGGCCGGAGGCAGCACCATTTGAACAGTAACAACCCGGAAGCTGCCAACAGGAACTTGAAACACCATGATCCTAGGCGTGGCACTCCAACCTCTCTTCCTCCATTTCCAGCCAATCATTCTAGTCCTAACCCACGACACCCTCCTCTGCAGATTCCCCAGTACCCACACTATTCCCGCCAGGTCCTCGCTCCTCCAACTGCCCTTACGTTTTTCTTCGTTTTGGCAACGATGAGGACTTTACTGACGACAGGGAGGAGGCATATCGGTCTGTACGCCTTAGGCGACTCCTAATCCTTGCCCCCTCCTTTTTAGAGCAGCCTCAAGTCCGCGATCCTCCATTTACTCGGGAACCACCCCTGTTCCAGACACTCTTTAAAGATGTCCAGGAGGTCAGCCTTAATGAGGCGGGCGCTGTTCTTCAGGATCGCAGCGTCTATTCCGTCAAGTCCTGGGGCTCATATAACAACCAGAGGCGACCGCGCGAGTCAGCTCCTGAGGTGGCAGCCTCGAAGGAAACAGCACCACCATCAGGACGAGGGCCGGAGGCAGCACCATTTGAACAGTAACAACCCGGAAGCTGCCAACAGGAACTTGAAACACCATGATCCTAGGCGTGGCACTCCGACCTCTCTTCCTCCATTTCCAGCCAATCATTCTAGTCCTAACCCACGATACCCTCCTCTGCAGATTCCCCAGTACCCACACTATTCCCGCCAGGTCCTCGCTCCTCCAACTGCCCTTACGTTTTTCTTCGTTTTGGCAACGATGAGGACTTTACTGACGACAGGGAGGAGGCATATCGGTCTGTACGCCTTAGGCGACTCCTAATCCTTGCCCCCTCCTTTTTAGAGCAGCCTCAAGTCCGCGATCCTCCATTTACTCGGGAACCACCCCTGTTCCAGACACTCTTTAAAGATGTCTAGGAGGTCAGCCTTAATGAGGCGGGCGCTGTTCTTCAGGATCGCAGCGTCTATTCCGTCAAGTCCTGGGGCTCATATAACAACCAGAGGCGACCGCGCGAGTCAGCTCCTGAGGTGGCAGCCTCGAAGGAAACAGCACCACCATCAGGACGAGGGCCGGAGGCAGCACCATTTGAACAGTAACAACCCGGAAGCTGCCAACAGGAACTTGAAACACCATGATCCTAGGCGTGGCACTCCGACCTCTCTTCCTCCATTTCCAGCCAATCATTCTAGTCCTAACCCACGATACCCTCCTGTGCAGGTTCCCCAGTTCCCATACTATTCCTGCCAGGTACTCGCTCCTCCAACTGCCCTTTTTTCGAACGTTTTTCTACCCACCCCCACCTCTGCCTACTAGGCCTAGATCATACTACAGGCCGAGATATGGAGGAGGAAGAGTTGGTGGTCGAGGGGGTGTAAATACAAATGGTTGCCAAAGGAAGAAGAGATCCTGCAGCCATTGACACCTCCTGTAACACCGCGTTCTGAGCCAGCCGCTGTTACTGGCACTACAACTGGGTGTGAAGATGTTGCCCAGTCGATGCAATCTCTTGCTATCTAGTGTTAAACAGTTGCCTGGGCGGGCAGTATAAGGCACCCTGTTCATGTGCCCTCCAGTTCACACGACGACGCTCAGTTTGCTGCGTCTTTCATCGACCCACGAGCCGAGTGATCCACCCCTCAGTCTCGCGAGTGTAATAAACCGTTTCTGTTTATTACTGTGTGTTTAAGTTTCATATTATTACGGTCGGTGGACTTTAATTAGTGAACTGTAAGTGTTTATTAGTAGTTGTAAACTGTAGTGTAATTTTATAGTATTCGTACAAATTTATGTTAATAGTTAAGCTATTTAGAATTAGTAGGAATATATTATATTATTGTAGTAATTAAATAGCAGTTAGGCCTAGATTATAATCTTTAGAATATTATTATTGTAAATTTATATCAGTTTAATAATTTAATTTGAAGGCGACAAATTAATCTCGCGAGTGTAATAAACCGTTTTTGTTTATTACTGTGTGTTTAAGTTTCATATTATTACGGTCGGTGGACTTTAATTAGTGAACTGTAAGTGTTAATTCATCATCATCATCACTGTATAAATTTGGCTCCCGGTAAATTTGGTACAAGTCTGCATTGTGTCTCTGCCTGTACTGGGCGCCATCCCTTACAGGTCCAAACATTCTTCTTAGAATTTTTCGCAGGACCTTATACGTGCAGTTCAGAAGAGTTATGCCACGGTAATTACTACAGATTTTCTGATCTCCCTTTATATGAAGTGGTATGATGCCATGTAGATGATGCCAGTGTACTATTCTTCAGGCATACTCTTGGTAATCCAAATGCTATGAAGAAGGTCACGAATAACCTTAATCACTTCATTCCCACCTGCCTTTAGCAGTTCCGAGGCTATGTTGTCAGATCCTGGGGCTCTATTGTTCTTCAATTTTTCTATGGAGTCTGTGATTTCTTTTTCGTTTGGTGGTTCGTTCAACTCGAAGCCATTGCAGAAAACAGAAGTTACATTTTCCACAGTGGGACCCTGGGAAGTTTCCAAAATACTTCTAAAGTGATTAGCCTATCTGCCAAGGATGTTTTCTTCACTAGTGATAAACGAACCGTCCTCTCCCCGGCAAGCATTGCTTCTTGGCTTGAATTCCTTTCGTTGGGCTTTCACGCTTCTGTAGAAGGCTCTTGCATCCACTTGGCATATTAATTCTGCAATCTGTTTAATTTTCTCTTGTTCCTTTTTCCCTTTTTACTTCTATGGATGCGATTCTCTTCTCGCTTTCTATCTTTGTATTCCTTAACTGCTTGTCGAGTTCTGTGCCTTATTATCATACACCTATAGGCCTCAATTTTGCTGTCTGTAGCTGCCTGGCACTCCAAGTCAAACCATGCGGACCTCTGGTGGGGTACCTCCTATGCAGTTTGTTTGATGGCGGCTTTGCAGTGATTCCATCTTCCGTTCACCGTATCTTCAGGAGGACCCGATTCGATTCGATTCGTAAATCACTAGTCTCGTCCCATTATCGTTAGATTCTTGGTGCAGACTATGCCTTTCTACTAAAGGCAGAATAGCGGGCTCTCTTCCGACCTGGGCATTAAGATCACCCAGAGCAATCTTCACATCATAGCGCGGGCACTCTGTAAGCATCCTTTCTAGGTCGCGGTAGAAATCATCCTTAGCCTGCTCATCTGCCACCTCAGTCGGAGCGTGGACTGAGATCAAAGAATAATTTTTGAACTTGCCCCTAATTCTCATCATGCACAACCTATGGTTAACCGCCTTAAAATCCATGACATGATCACTCATGTTTCCGCTCACGACAAAACCCACTCCAAAGACATGCTGATTGACAACTGTAGTAGATAGTATGACCTCTCTTCTCCATGATTCCAGAGCCAACCCATCTTATATCCTGTTGTGCAGTAATATCCGTCTTATATTTAAAAAGTTCGTCTAGGAGCAACTTTAATGCTCCCGCTCTATACAGAGAACGAACATTCCAGGTTGCCAAATTAAAATTCCTGAGAGCGCCGGGTCGATACTGTTGAGACCGTCCAAGCCGAGGCAATTTTCTTGATGTTCCACAGCCACAAGACGTTTTTCGAGAGAGGAGCAGCTGACCCCTCCGCCCAACCCCCAACCTGGAGGACCAGTCCTGTAACCCTAGGAAGGAGCCCTTACTGGGTGCTATCAGCCGGGCCAGCTGAACCCAGGTTTTTTAACGAGGTTGTTACTCCTCCCCCTCCTCCTTTTTCATCCTGGCTTGGGACAGGCAATGGCGGAGTTGTAAGTGTTAATTAGTAGCTGTACACTGTATAATCTTTAGAATATTGTTTTTTAGTATTAATCGTTTCGGGTACTGGACTTAAATTATACTTTCCTTTTGTTTTATAAATACATAAGGAGACTGCTTGGACTAAAAGGGTTTTTATATTTATAAAACAAAAGGAAAATATTGTTATTGTAAATTTATATCAGTTTAATAATTTAATTGTAAGTAATTATATTGTATTCTTTTTGTAACTTTGTTAATAAATATTAGTATCTCGAATTTAGGAGTAGTTTAATTCATTTTCACACCCAGTAGCCCGTAACAATAAGAAAGAATCGTAATGGATATTTAGTATTGATGCTGCGTTTCTCTGAAAATCAGGATTCCCGAGATTGGGATTTGGGATAAATAAATTAAATACCCTTAAGATAAACAAAGTTTTAGAGCAAAACAAAAAAAACAATTTTGCGTTAAAAAAAACAAATGAGCAAATAAAATAATATATATATATATGCTATGTGCTGATGTGGGCGGCACCATGAAAGGGATGCTGAGCGGGGAAAATGTGACATCTCGGGACACATGAAAGGGATAAGTTTGGAACAAAGAACAGATCTTTTGGGTCCCTTATGTAGTTTTATGGTCCAAGATGGTGGAGAAGGAAGCAGAGGGGGAGAGAAGAAAACTCTTGAAAAGGAGGCTGAAGAAGGTACTCGAGAGAGAGGCGCACAGCAGGAAGGTACTCGAGAGACGAGGCCGGAAAGAAGAAGACGGATACCCCGAGAGAGAAGAGCGGCCGAACGAAGCGGGCGGAGATGTCAAGGAAGAAGACCGACCTGTAACCCAATCTACCCCTGTCCACAGATAAGTTTCATTTATTTTTTGTAATGTATTTTATGGCAATCCTTATATATATATATATATATATATTAAAATCTGAATCATTAACCTTGTTGAAAATAAATAAATAAACGATCCTTATTATAATTCTTTTGGTGCTTACGTACCCCAGATATACTATTTATTTATAAATAATATATTGAAGGTATAATAGATAAGTAAATTGGTAAACAGAAGAATAGACCTTTGGAAAGGAACCCAATTAAGATTAAGGAATATAAATAATAATTTCAGTACTCATCCTAAATGAGACTCTGGCATCCCAAATATCAATATATACGAGTATATTCAAGATATTTAAGAGTAAAAACATAGCAATATATATATATATATATATATATATATATATATATATATATATATATATATATATATATATATAATAGTTTCAAAACTAGCTTCCTCTTCAATTCCCGATAATCCTCCGAGGAGCCTGAAAAGAAGATGGCCTAGGGATATTCTAACTTAAACCTGTTCTTAGAGTAGTTATTGGTAGTTTTTATAACACCATTGTAAATTTCAATATTGTTTTAATAGATATAAGTTTTAAATACTATTAAGAACTGAGAGAGTTTATAAATCGCTCATTGAAAAAAAAACAACACAACACTTAAAAAAATTGGCATTTTCTTTTTAAGCCTTCTGTAGCATTTGTGTTGTTTGAAGTGTAACGGACTGAGATAATTCAAGATTAGATTTATGTGTAGACTAGCTTATGCCCGCAGCTTCGCACGCGTGGAATTTAGTCTGCCACGTAAAGTTTCGTGAATGATCATTTTAAATAAACAATTTAATTATTTTTTTAAAATATAAGTTACTCGAACATCCGAAATTTCAGATGTCTAACTTCAAAACTGACGGATTCTGTACAACCTTTGAACCCCTATTATATTAAAGGGGAGACCCTTGGAGTGGAATTATCCGAATTTCTTTCTTAAGCTATACACAGAACCTAATACAAATTTCAAGATGCTAAGTTCCTGATTTACCTTTAATTATGTACTATAATGGGAGGGGCACATGCCCCCGTGCCCCACATAGATCATGGATAGGGTATCAAAACAAATAGTTTCACTCATGTTCTTTCTGTTATTTTAACAACTATTATCATGTGATTTGCCTTTATTTATGTACAATAATGGATTCTCCACAGTACCTAAAATACTGTCGGGGGGGGGGGGGGCACGTACCCCCTTGCACCCTCCCATAAATCCGCGCTTGCTATAGCCTATGTGTTATTCTGATGTATAACCTATATTACTGTAAAGTTTCATCCAAATCCGTCCAGTAGTTTATGCGTGAAAGAGAGACAAACATACAAACATTCACATTTATAATATTAGTAAGATTAGTAGGATATCAAAACAAATAGTTTCACTCATGTTCTTTCTGTTATTTTAACAACTATTATCATGTGATTTGCCTTTATTTATGTACAATAATGGATTCTCCACAGTACCTAAAATACTGTCGGGGGAGGCACACGTGCCCCCTTGCACCCTCCCATAAATCCGCGCTTGCTATAGCCTATGTGTTATTCTGATGTATAACCTATATTACTGTAAAGTTTCATCCAAATCCGTCCAGTAGTTTTTGCGAGAAAGAGAGACAAACATACATACATTCACATTTATAATATTAGTAAGATTAGTAGGATATCAAAATAGTTTCACTCATGTTCTTTCTGTTATTTTAAAAACTATTATCATGTGATTTGCCTTTATTTATGTACAATAATGGATTCTCCACAGTACCTAAAATACAGTCGGGTGGGGGGGCACATACCCCCTTGCACCCTCCCATAAATCCGCGCTTGCTATAGCCTATGTGTTATTCTGATGTATAACCTATATTACTGTAAAGTTTCATCCAAATCCGTCCAGTAGTTTTTGCGAGAAAGAGAGACAAACATACATACATTCACATTTATAATATTAGTAAGATTAGTAGGATATCAAAATAGTTTCACTCATGTTCTTTCTGTTATTTTAACAACTATTATCATGTGATTAGCCTTTATGTATGTACAATAATGGATTCTCCACAGTACATAAAATACTGTCGGGGGGGGGGGCATGTGCCCCCTTGCACCCTTCCATAAATCCGCGCTTGCTATAGCCTATGTGTTATTCTGATGTATAACCTTTATTACTGTAAACTTTCATCCAAATCCGTCCAGTAGTTTTTGCGTGAAAGAGAGACAGACATACAAACATTCACATTTATAATATTAGTAAGATATATAGTTAGACATATTTTATTTAATAGGAAATTATTGTTAAGACAACTCATGCCAGGATTTGTGTCCCCCTCAGCGGTCCATAGCTCCGATTCCAACACAAGGCAGGAAACTAATCAGCAGTTTCCACCGTAAAATATCGGTAAAATATAAAGACGTTATATATAATTATTAAATTCTCGGGATAATTATTACCACCAGATCGCATCACGTTACGGCCCAGGGGTAAGAGTGACTACGCTATCTGGAATAAGCCTTCAAATAGCGTACCGTTTTCCTAAAAAGGGAGAGTTGAAGACTGGTACTAGTGAGAAGAGGAACCTGAGCAAGACACCAGATGGAAGGTAGGAACTTTGCCTTATACTGTAGTCAGACTTTTGTTCTGGGTGATGCCCGCTTGTAATTCAGTTTTCGATAGAATCAATCAACCCTGACCATTAAATATTTTCTTTGTCATTCGTCGCAACCAGAGATGGATCGAATTTTATTTGGAAATTATTAATTAGCGGTTATGAGGGAATGATTGTTGATGGGGAATATTTCTAAGTTGTAGCCATTATTAGCGCATACGAGTATTGTATATAGATTATGGAAAATTGTTAATTTTTATTATTATCTTATTAGTGGGTTCTAGGGATTATGAACATTGATGGAGAATCTGGTGTATGATTATAGGTCACATGTTATTATTGTTATTGGTGAATTTTATGTTAATTTTAATTTAGTTTTTTTTTATGTTGCTAAATGTACTTTTTATTTCAATATAAAAGCATTTTATTTGAATAGATAAATGTTTTGGCCTTATTTCTTCCCCCAGTTTCCCTAAGTGCCCTCGTCTGTACCCTGTACCCTGTCCTCTCCTAGCTCTTTCTAGGTGTCCATAGGGTCCCAGAGAATAGCCGCAGGTAACAAACAGAAGCTTTTTAATTCAGGAACGACATATCTGATATTCCATTTCTAAGGGCTTGTAATGTTGTTGACGAGTGAATTCCTAAAAAATTGATAAGCGCTGTGCAGATTGGGATTTTTCTGAGGGGTAGACCGAGACGTAGGTGGGAAGATTGCGTTATGGTGGTATCGGCACCGAGCCTTCGGATTCGATAAGACTTTTATTTATTTATCATAATTTGAGTTGTATCATGTTTGAACTTTATTGGAATAATAGGAATAACATAATAATCGGAATAATGACATAACTTAAAATAAAAAAGGGTTTCAAGCTTTTAAAGATTTTCTAATGGTTAATAAAATAACTTTAATACCATCATTAGAATGGTAATGCTTTGCTTACTAATACCTAAATTGGTATTTTTTTAACTAACATGGAACTTTCAAATAACTCATATGAAAAATTAGATTTTTTGAGTTAAGACTTTTTTTTTTTGGAACATTATATTTTGTTTAGTCTTCGAACCGAGGGAACATTGATATTAAATTTCCAATATGTCTTTTTTTAAGTCATATTTTTAGTTGTGACATTTTTGAATTGGGCTAATTGTAGATGGCAGGGCGTTGGAGTCCGTCATTTCAAGGAGACACCGAAAGCCAACAAGTTTATTTGCGAGAAACAGGTACTTTCGGGGTCGGAGTGGACCAACGCCCTAAAACTGAACATCAACTATGCGCCTCTGCGTGGAGTCCCAGGAGCCGGCGGACAGGCGAGAGAAGTTGGGTCCCTCTGTCGCAAATGCGGCAGAGAGTCAGAAACACCAGCCCATGTAATGGGAAAATGCCCCAACAACTCCCTCCTCATAACACGCCGACACCACAGGGTAAAAAACGAATTAATGAGGCTCCTAAAGGAAAAAGACTTCGCCTGCTTTGACGAGGTCTATTGTATCGACACTGAGGGATCCACAAGATATGCGGATATTGTCGCATTTCCGAAGATCGGAAAGATAGCATGGGTGTTGGATCCGACGGTGAGATTTGAAAATAATGACCTTGACCAGGCGGGTGGGGTGGAAAGGGAAAAGAAGGAAATATATGACAAATGCATCCCTTTCCTAAAGGAAAAATTCCGCGAGACCTTCGGAGAGAGAGAGTTCACCGTGAGAGGCCTCTGGTTTGGGTCTCGCGGAACGATTCCGAAAAGAACATGGCGCTTCCTCGATGACCTGGGTGTCAATGGCAGGGATGTGGCAGTGCTCGCCTAGAATATTATTCTTGACTCCCTGGGGATAATTCACCACCATGTATATAGTAGCCCACACGCTGATGTATTTTTTATTTATTTATTATTTTTTTAAATGTATTTATCTTCGTAAATTGTATGGTAATGTATATATGCTTAGTTTATCTGGTTTGTATTTTCTATATTTTCTTTTATGTAAAAAAAAAAAAAAAGAAAAGAGTAGAAAAAATTAAGAATTGTACTGTAGTTTTTAAGTATGCGTTTAAAACAAACAAATTGTAATGTACATAATGTCCGATATGGATTGATCAGTATGCTGTGTATTAAGGCAATCCAATATAATTGGACAGCACTGCTGAAAATAAAGCATTTCTCTCTGAAGATTTATGATAATAATAACATAATTTAAAATTTAATAAGTTTAAAGGTTCTAAAAATAATTGTAATATGGTATCACTATCTTACTATCATAGTAAGTGGAATGTTCCAAGTATGTATTTATAGCTTGAAAAAACATTTTTTTTTTTCGAACCTAAAAGCGGAATGTTCAATTAAAATAATTAATCGGTCGCCTAACAGGATAAGAGGATATTAAATTTCCTTATTTTTGCTTTATAGTCCCTTTAGTACCCTCCGAGGAGGGGTTAGCTCGGGATGCGGAGGGCGTAAAGAACTGGCTAAGGAGGAATATTTTTCAACTCCCCCTAACGAGGGCAAGTCCAGCTCCTCACCTCTCGACCTTCTTCGCCGGGCCAGGAACCTGCAAGCAAAGCACCCTTTGTCTGTTTTTGTTTTGTTTTTTCATCAGGAATTTATACAGCAAATAGAATAGAGATTTATCAAGTCGCGGATGATAGGGAAAGCAGTAATCACTACGATATGAACCTAGATGATCATGATAGAACCTGAACAATGCACGATACAAATAGAGATCGTCTTTTTTTAAAATATTTTTATAATATCTCGAGTAATATTAATTGAACTTATGTATAAATGAGGAAGAAAATGGTCCGGGACGGTCACCTGTGGTCTAGTGGTTAGCGTAACAAACTACTAAGCCCAAGATCGCGGGTTCGTAGCCCGGCAGGTGGCCCCAGGATTTTTCCTGGGAGTAAAAAAATCCTTAGTCACGCCGTCCTTTGGAAGGGACGCTAAACGGGGTTCCCGAGGCTGTACGATGTCAGGTACTCGTTAAAAATCCCTATCTTATTAAACCTGGATAGGCAAAATTTAGAGCTCCTACTGTAGCATCGTCCGATTAGCCATAGCAGCATAAAGTGACGTTAAATGAACAAATAAACAAACTGGTCCGGGTGGAAGTAAAAATTCTCTTGAACAGGGAGAACTGTTTATTGGAAAGCCAACGTTTATATAGATGGATTTTATATGACTTTTATAACATTTTAAATAAGAATCCATCTATATAAACCTTGAACCAAACCCACTGAAAATTGACAAAAAAAGTTGTGTGGTTTTACGAAACCACTATGCAAGTGAAACTTTTTTTTTCGGTTTGTAGGCATTTAACTAAAAAGATTTGGAAAATTATTCGATTTAGGGTATCAAAATTGCGTGTTTAATCTCAACTTAATTATTGAAAAATGGGAATGATAATTTGAAATCAATAGTAGACAAAATATTCAATTATAAAATTTAATTTCAATTTGCGTATTAGAGTACGGAATACTTAATTAATACAATCATTTAGATGATAAACGCATATTAAAAAGTAAGAGCAATATTATATAAGAGGGATATTCACAATAAAGTGTTTGTTTATGATTATATATTGATGTATTTTATATACCATTGATGTATTTTGTCATTATACAAACTCTAGCCTAACCCTTGACTTATGTCCGGGTTGGTCCATTCTCTGGTAGAACAAGAAATAATGAAAATGTCTATTTATTCTGGGACAAGTCCCTTTAGAATAACAATACAGTTGTTGTAAGCTATTATGACTTAGAGTAAAAAAGTAATTACATATATTATTATATATCAAAATTAAAATTAATACACACTGATATAAGGATTTGATAGTCTTTTACGATTTGATTAAAGACATTTACGATAAAGTAAATAAATGCATTTGCGTTAATACACCCAAAACACCCAAATACTTGCAGGAATAAGTGAGAATATAAATGCTACACGGTGAGCTGACTGGACGCCGCCATATTGGCCTAGGCTGCCCTGTCATGCGCCTTTCACTTTACCCCATCTCCAGCTGTTACACGACATGCTAATAGATGGGCGACAAATTTTGGGGCGATAGAATAAAAGTTTCACTTTAAAAATTGCACTTCTATGATCTACAAACACATCATAAACCTTTCCTCTTCCAAAGGCATTCCTATATTACATTGCAATTTTGTTCATATTTAACCCTATTTCTTTACACCAATACTCATTACAATAAATAATTACTTACATACTACACATTCATAAAACTATACCAAACCTATTACCCCACTGCTTTCTCACCATCCGACTTTTCACAATACGAGTAGATAGCATTATAATGATGGATTTAATTGGCCAGGGGTGCAGTCAAAGATAACAAAAAATAAGTGAAACTTATTTTTTACTAGTGCCAACGTTTCAGCCTACGTTGTAGGCTGTCTTCAGGGCTAAGAAAGCAACAGAAAAATACTATATAAATTGTTGCAGTACCAAGGAAGAATTACAGAATTTGTATACAGAAGTTATAGTAATGTTAGGATCAGTTTTGAATTAAAATTCTCTCATTCGGTGAATGAATGATGCTTTTTAATGTACACTTGTATGTGTGATTATGTGTATATATATATATATATATATATATATATATATATATATATATATATATATATATGTATGTATGTATGTATGTATATATATGTATGTATATACACACTCATATATATATATATATATATATATATATATATATATATATATATATATATATATATATATATATATATGAGTGTGTGGGATATAAACCATGTTCTAATTATCATCTAGTTAGATATTTTAAAGAAGTAGAAATGAAGGAAATCACTGAAGTTTTCTTCATTATTTGTTGTTTTTTGCTTACCATAAACTATTAACATTTTCATTTTTTACACTATGCCGTATTTTTATTTCTTGATTTATTACTTACTTTATTTATTAAATACCGTATTTTTTATTTTCATTACTTACTGTATTATTTATTTTCATTACCTACCTCTGAATTTTAATATTTATTTCTTACTGTATTTGTTTCTATTTTTAATTTTATTTTATTACTTACTGTAGTTTTTATTTATTTGTTATTGCTATGGTTATTAATGATCCACATGATCATCTTTGCTCTTTATTGATATATATCTCATGTCCTCTCCCGTCCCCATCTTTATTGCCCACAACACAGATACCTGATACTTATGTATTTTAACTTTAATATTTATCCATTTTAATATTTTATTTTTATCTTTATTACCTTATTCTTTAATTTTTAACACTTTCTGTTTTATTCTTTATTATGTATTTTACTACCTTCCTGTCAGTCTGTTATTAATACTATACACTCATACATTTTAACCTTTATATTTACCATGCTTAGCAATTTTTTTACTAATATTTAATTTTCAATTGTCTGTATTTTACATATTTAGCCCTGAAGAAGACCTGCAAAGTCCAATAAACATTTCTCAATATCTAAGAGAAATTCATTGACCTCTTCCCGGACCACTTTCTTCCACTTCAAATCCTTTTATCAGTGTGTATTAATTTTAATTTTCTAACTTCAAAACTGACGGATTCCACATAATCTTTGAACCCCTATTATATTAAGAGGAAAACCCTTGGGCGTAGAATTATCCAAATTTCTTTCTTAAATTATACAAAGAACTTATCTGCAAATTTCAAGATGCTAAGTTCCTGATTTGCCTTTAATTATGTACTATAATGGATTCTCCACAGTACCTAAAAAACTGTCTGTGGGGCACGTGCCCCCGTAGCCCCCCCTATATCCGCTCTTGCTGCAGCCTATGTGTTATTCTGATGTATAACCTATAAAGTTTCATCAAAACCCGTTCTGTAGTTTTTGAGTGAAAGAGAGACAAACATACAAACTTTCGCATTTATAATATTAGTAAGATTAGTAGGATATCTAAACAATAGTTTCACTCATGTTCTTTCTGTTATTTTAACAACTATTATCATATGATTTGCATTTTAATTATGTACTATAATGGATTCTCCACAGTACCTATAAAACTGTCGGGGGGCAAGAGCCCCTTGCGCCCTCCCCCCTAAATCCGCGCTTGCTACAGCCTATGTGTTATTCTGATGTGTAACCTATATTACTGTAAAGTTTCATCCAAATCCGTCCAGTAGTTTTTGCATGAAAGAGAGACAAACATACAAACTTTCACATTTATAATATTAGTAAGCTTTATCTGTTTCTTTCTTAGCCCTGAAGATGACCTACATCCTACGCCGAAACGTTGGCACTATTAAAAATAAATAACTTACAATTCAACCCATTATTAGACTTATCTAGTCAACTATTTTCCACTCAGACAGGTATAATTATAATTTATAAGATATAAGCTCTGTTTTATATCTCATTTATTAATAACTCTTTTTACTATCTTATACTTTATATAAAAGTTTTATTGCCCCCTTTATTTTTAATACTTTCTTCATTATTCTCTTTATTTCATATCTTTAAAATATTGGCCACTAGTCTCACTTTCCATACTCCATTGTTCCAGTACATACATTTTTAATTCTAAAACACTAATGGTTTATTGTATATATTAAATTTGTATATGCATTATTTTTGTTGTAATAATTAGTTAATTATTTATAGATAATTTTAATTAACCTATGTCATGTAACTCTTCTATAATTAAATATTTCCATGATGTTATGTATATTCCATTATTCATAATTATCTTTTTATCTACTGTAACACTTCTATAATTTATCAGTAAACTCATCCATACATTAGCTTTAAAATATACCGATATGTCATTTATTCTATATTTTCCTATATTTCTATTATCTATTTCATTTATGTACCCTTTACAATATTATATCAATAATTTTTATATATCAATAATATTCCCATATGTATTTCACCATCTCTATTAGATTAATTTGTATTATCTTTTCTACTTAATTCCTAATAGCCTATCCAAGCAGTTACATGGATGTTTTTGTGCTTTGAAACAAGAATATCAACGTATTACGAGTATGAATAATTTATAGGAAAAATTCATATTGCTATGAATATGAATATTACTTCTGTTAGGAAGTTTAAAATGTTTACTTAAAACGCAAAGTCAGGTTTGGCTAAGTTCAAAGGTCATGTACACCCTGTGGTTTAGTATTCATACTTAAACGATAACATTAAAAACCTCTTTAAATATTATTATTATTATTATATTAGTCCACTTAATAATTGGTGCTGCGTACTCGTATCTCCAAGATCTAGATCCGATAATAGGCTCTTATCTATCTATGAATAAGTTTCCCCAATTGGGTACCTATTTTTACTGTTAATTAAATAAGTTTCCTTCCATTATCGAGATTCATTCAATACTCGTTAAACCATCTTGTGACGACATTTAGAGACTGACGATGGCCTAAAAATTAGACCCAAACTTAGGCACAAATAAAATAGGCCTAACTTGTTCTGTACAGCCCGCGGTTTCAGGCTACTTAAACACTTACTAGACAAACGCTCTAAGCTCCCAATTAATTGCAAAAGACTCATATACATGACAATCATTAGACCTATCTGGACTTACGGAATAGAGCTTTGGGGCTCCACTAAGCCATCGAATTCCTCTCGTATTCAATCCTTACAATCCAAAATCCTTCGTAAAGTCCTCAATGCTCCTTACCTTGTTACACACAAAGTAATCCATAATGATCTAAATGTCCCGTTTTTTGCTGATTTGGCCCGAATCCGATATCTATCTTTTCATGTTAAACTTCATTCCCACTCAAACCCTCTAGTTTCAAACCTAGCTTCCTCTTCAATTCCCGATAATCCTCCGAGAGGTCTGAAAAGAAGATGGCCACGTGACCTTCTAAGCTGAACTTGTTATTTGTGTACTACCGCTGGGTAGTTTCTCTAACTGCCTTTATCTCGGGGCATGATTTATATTAAAAAAACAACTTGGTTTGTGTAATGTGACCCCCTGACCATTTTACAATCTTTTAACATATATCCAGTAAAATATTTTTACAAAATAGAATAATTATAAAGATATAATTGATTTTTCTTTTTGTGTAGTTACCGACCCCTTTCAAAACCGTTTAAATCTTCTTTTTAAGGCAGAATCTTTAACATATTGTAGTAAAGGAAATAATTTAGTAATTGTTATTATTAATAAATAAAGTACAAATAATAAATATATTATAAATGGGAGGGGGTAGCTGTGTTGAGAGCTGAGTTGATGTGTTGAAGGCTCCGGGATAAAATCCAGAATTATTTAATCAATTGTTATTAAAGGCTACAGTTAACAGCCAAGAATCGGGCGTGTGGGATCTATAGGCCGTCCTGGGGCTCACCCAGCCTCTATATAGTGGGTACCCACCCTTACAGCAATCAATAAATTACTTTTATCATTTTACCGGATCATTTTACTCTTTTCCTAAGATATACCCAGTCAACCATTTTAACATGAAAAAATAGAAGAATTAAAAAATTATAATTGAATATTCTTTTTCTGTTAGGACCCTCCTGGGGCCCACCCAGCCTCTATAAAATATTATAAAAATACGGTACCCAAACTAAGGGGGAAAAATCTGGCGGTTGAGCGTGACCTACGACAAGTCACCTCCTTGCAGAACCGTTGTCCATGTAACAGTACAGTCTCTACCAAGTACTGAACCCCAGACCCTTCATGGGTTGTAGTGGTACAGGTTTTTTTTTTAATTCTTTTTATTTTGGTTTTGTGGACCACTTTAAAAACGTAATTATGTTTTTTTAAGCAGAATATTTAACGTATTGTAATATAAATAATA
The DNA here is from genome assembly GCA_037127475.1 of Arma custos. Lineage (NCBI taxonomy): Eukaryota > Metazoa > Arthropoda > Insecta > Hemiptera > Pentatomidae > Arma > Arma custos. The sequence continues at coordinate 49,019,799 of CM073761.1, forward strand.
CTTAAAATAGAAATAATAAATACATAATAATAGGGAGCTGGGTAGCTCCTAGTATATTGCTGAGGTTCCAAGATCCAATCCGAAATTATTTAGTCAATTGCTATTATAGACTACTGTTAAGAGTCACAGATGGGGTCTAAAGACCATCCTGGGGCTCACCCAGACCCTACTTGGGGGGCCCCTTAATTAGAGGAAAAACCTGGTGTGGTCTCAGATTCATCACCTCCCTGCTTAACCGTTGCCCTAGAAACAGTAGTCTTCTACCATGTACCCGACCCAAAACCTCCATGAGTTTTGGTGTTTTTTTTTAAATAATAAATATATAATACGTTGTACATGAGATCTTACTGCTTTTCTCTAGATCAAATGCAATAAATAGGATTTGAACATTAAGGAATATGGAGAGGTTAGTTTATATTCAGGGGGGAGAGGAGCCCAAATGAATGATATCGGTCTTAGAGATTCTTCCCGAGAATAATTTCTATTATTGTCCTCTCTCAATTCACCCCCTCCTTTTTTTCTTTCTTTCGGAAAAGGGAGGAGGAAAAACTCATTTCCTAAACTTTCCCCTTGACAAATTAGTTAATCCGAGATTGTTTTCTTTGAACCTTATTTCGTGGCTTTGGTTCTACCCGCGAGGGGGAAACGTGTCGGAGAATCCTAATGAAACAAATGCTAACAGTTAATTTGGAGATTTTATATCTTACAAAATCTCAATTGGGCTAAATGAGTATACCCAGTAACAAGAACTTAAAAATTTTATCTCCACCCCTCTAAAATAAATATGCCAAGTGTCTAAGACTCAATGGTTTTTGATGTAGCGATGAATATCCAGTTTTTGTATCATTTCCAAATAAACCACTCAAAAATCCTCAAAATTTATGTTCTCAAAAAAACCCTGTACCTTGAACGGGTCTGAGGTTCAGAACAGGGTTGAGACTGTACTGTTTCATGGACAACGGTTGTGCAGGGAGATGATTTGTCTTAGATCACGCTCAACCGGCAGATATTCTGCCTTATTTTGGTACCCACTTTATAGTGGCTGAGAGTGCCCCAGGAGGGTATTAAATCCCAAGTGATCCATCTCCGGCTGCTAACAGATTAAATAAATGTATTTTATGCATAAATGTATGTATGCAGCGGGATTCGAACCAGGATTTTCTGCATGGCAGCTCAGTACTCTTATTATATTTTAGAATCCATGATTAAGGCATATTAAAAAATAAAAAAAAAACCTATACCACTGCAACTCATGAAGGGTGTGGGGTTCAGTACATGGTAGAGGTTGTACTGTTTCATGGACAACGGTTCTGCAAGGAGGTGACTTGTCCTAGATCACGCTCAACCACCCCTTATTTTGGGTACCCTATTCTTCCTATTTTTATAATATTTTATAGAGGGTGGGTGGGCCCCAGGAGGGTCCTGGATCCCATATGACCCATCTCCCGCTGCAAACAGACTAAATAAAACTCATGGCCTGCAGCGGGATTTGAACCAGGATTTCCGTCATGGCAACTCAGTGCTCTACCACTGAGCCAAACCGCTCCCGATTCAGCATATTGTTTATATTTATAAAAAATTTTGTTTCTTTATAGAAAGATATATATATATATATATATATATATATATATATATATATATATATATATATATATATATAAGTTATAAGGACAAATAGACAGTAAACATAAATAGTATGTAAGTTTAGGATTAAGGATTGTTATTATAAGTTGTAAACATTATAGAGTATATATATGAGAGGTATGAGAAATAAAGTTTAGTTGTTATCTTGAACTTGTGTCGTTACTATGCCCAAAACCCTATTTTTTTCAGTGAGTGTTTCAGTCTAATCATAACTGGTGCCGAAACCCGGGACATTTTAAAAAAAAATATAAATACGCACGTACGGTTCGGAGTTCAAACTTTTATCTCTTTTCGCGAGTGCAAAGCCAACGATAATTATTAATTATGTCAGAAAGCGAAGAGATAAAAAGGCTGGAATACCAATTAGCCCAGGCGGCCGTGGAAAGGGCGAAATTGGAGGAGAAACTGAAAACGGCCAACGAGACGTCTCAGTTCGAACTCGTCAAGATGAGAACTCAGAATTCCGCTTTTGTTCACGAGGTGATCAGCCAACTAGAGCCGTTCAACGGAGTTTTAGGCGATCTCGAGCACTTCATTAAAGGGGCAGATCAGATTAAAGAACTCATTAATCTGAAAAAGGAGAACGGCACACTGCAGGAATCCGACGTAGTGCTCTTAGAAGCGTCATTGGTTAGTCGAATTTCGAGACGAGTTCTCAATGCCATTCAGGGGGACACTACTCACCCTTGGGATGTACTAAAGGCGAGATTGAAAAAATTAAATGGTGGAGGAAGATGGACACCGGAGGAAGATATGGTATTTTCTATATGTTAAAGGAACACAGGAGGCAGGGCCAAACGGAGGGAGAGTTCGCCGAGAAGTTATTGGTGCTGTATAACAGGTTGGTGGACAAAATGGTGGAGACGTTCGGCCAGACGGAAGGTGCCCAACGTACGGCATTTGTTCGAGGAGTCTTGAAGGTCCAGTTAAATCATTACATGGACCGCCCGGGCTCATTGCCACGAGAACGCGACTTCGTGGACTGCGCCCACGAGCTCATTGACGCCCACGAAAGGAATGGAGCCCGACTTGAGAGGTCAGAAGGAGAGTGGACAGAAGTGAGATCGACGAGGAGGAGACATCAGAGCCCGTCGAGACGTAATGGTGGCGGCAGGCAGTTCGAGAAGAGACCTAATAGAGCACCCGAGGACCGTCGACGGAAACCAGAAAAGAGGTGCTATGAGTGCAACCATGCCGGCCACCTTGCAGCACAATGCAATCTCACTAGGTGCTACGAATGTGGCAGGCGGGGACATGTAGCACGTGAATGTCCAAGGCGTAATCCTCGTCCGAATAGAAGAGGTCAGCAGCCAGAGCCGATGGAGGTGAATAATCAGGAATGGAGCAGGAGACGGACGCATAGAAGAGGCAGAGAGCAGTTTTCGAGCGCCGAATCTCCAGGAGAGGAGAGCATACGATCTGAGCGCAGTACTCCGGCCTCGAGCAGACATGAGGTAAGAGGTGGGAATTCCTGGAGGGGTGGCCCTTCCGGATCCGGGGTTGTGACGCGACATCCTAAACTAGATTGAGGGTACGATGACGGGCGGGGCGACCTCTCCTCGGAACTAATGATAAATAATAACGGGATGGACAGAGGAGGGATGAGGTTGCCCGTGGCGAAGTTGAGTGGGTTAGATGTTAAATTCCTTGTGGATACGGGCAGTACTAATTCATTAATTAGTAGACAAGGGGCGGAAAAACTAGGTATGTGGGGGACGCAACGCCAGTGTAATTGCGAAATATCTACGGTTAGTGGACGGTGTAAAACATTAGGGGAGGGGTATTTTAGTTGTAAGAAGTTAGTGGGAAGGGATGTACGCATTAAACTTCATATCACCGAAACCTTAATGCCAGGATACGATCTGATCGTGGGGTGCGACCTGTTGCAACAAGCAGGGTTAAAAATGAGGGTTGAGAAAGGCCACTGTCGATTTCAGTTAGGGGACCGGAAATACCAAGCCAATTTGGTGGGTTCAGGTCAACGTGTCGAGATTGGGGCGGTTGAGTGCAGTCAGGAAGTTGTGGAGGACATCGTCAATCAGTACGCAGACCTGTTTTATCGCGAAGACGAAATTCTGCCAACTACTGGGAAAACCGTACATCGGATTACACTTAAGGTAGATAGTCCGATTTACGTTAAGGACAGGAGATACCCCCAAGCAATAAGAGAAATTATAGGGAAACAATTAGCCGAACTTTTGCAGCAGGGAATTATCCGGCACAGTAATTCTCCCTTTAATAGCCCTCTATGGGTAGTAGAAAAAAAACAAAACACTCCTGGGGGAGGGAAGCAATATCGAGTGGTTGTGGATTATCGCAAGTTAAACGATGCGACGCAAGATGAGCGGTATCCCCTTCCTCGCGTCGAAGATATACTTGACAGGTTGGCGGGTGTGGTCATTTTTAGCACGCTGGATCTTAAAAGTGGGTACCACCAAGTTCGAATGGCCGAGGAAGATATTGGAAAAACAGCGTTTTCCTGGGAACGCGGACACTACGAGTTCGTGCGGATGCCGTTTGGGTTAAAAGGGGCCCCGTTGACGTTTCAACGCCTTATGGATGAGTTCCAAAGGGGTTTGGGGGAGGATTTTGCCCAAGTTTATATGGATGACCTCATAGTGTTCAGTCGTTCGGAAGCTGAACATGCTAAACACTTACAAGCGGTATTCTGCAGAGTCCGCCAATTCGGTCTTAAACTATCGCGGGAAAAGTCGAAGTTCGGTCTGCGGGAGATAAGATTCTTGGGTCATGTAGTTTCGCGATCGGGAGTGCGGCCTGATCAGGAGCGAGTTAGGGCGATTCAGGACACTCCGTTGCCGGTTAATGCTCGGGGCGTAAGACGTTTTTTAGGCATGGTGAACTACTACCGTCGGTTTATCCCAGCTATCGCGGAGTTGACGCAACCGCTGACGGAGGTACTGAAGAAGGGAAAACGGTTTATGCTTGGACAGACTCAGTTGGAAAGTATTAAACGTTGTCGGGAGGCTCTCACCTCACAACCCTTGCTAGCTTTCCCTGACTTTCGACTAATGTTTCGAATTACCACGGACGCGAGTGAGGTTGCGATTGGCGCAGTGCTGTCGCAGAATTTTTCCGCGGGCGAAAAACCTATCGCTTATGCCAGTAGGAAGCTAAACGGAGCGGAAAGCCGTTACAGCGCGATAGAACGGGAGTTGTTGGCGGTGGTTTGGGCGATCGAATATTTTCGACCTTACGTCTATGGTAGGATGTTCGAGCTGTTCACAGATCACAAACCACTAGTATACTTGAATACTCTAAAAGAATCGTCGGCGCGCATATCACGCTGGAAGGAACGGTTAGCGGCCTATACCTTTCAGGTTGTCCATAAGAAGGGGGCGGAAAATGCTGTGGCAGACTGGTTGTCGAGGGACTTAGTGGTGAACGCGATCGATGAGGAAGGACCTTCTGTAGAACCCTTCGGCCTCCGATATTTAAGGGACTGGGCGGAAAACGGACCCGAAATACCGCTCGTTCGTCAGGACTCCGAGGATAATTCCGTTACGTCGGAACGACCTAATGACTTGCCTGAGGCCGATGAGATTATCAACGACAAGCGCCTACAGATTATATTCCGGTCGAAACAAAGTGCGGGTGTCGAAACTCGAGCATTTACATCTGAAGGGGCATCTGTGGTAATTGCGCGGGTTCCTACTGTGGTGGATGATGACGCACTGGAACGGATATTTTCAGAGTTCGCTGTCCCTGGTCGTTGTTGCCGTATTTTCGTCGGGAATAAACTGTTATAATATTGTGAAGAAACATTTGGTAATAGAACTAACACACACATTTTATTTATACCAACTGGTAGGTTACAATGGTTAGCAGAGGCCAACTTGATATACATATTACAACTTGATAACATAATACAAATAACATTGACTTTCAACACTCCCCCCTAAATGTTATTCCCTTAATACAAATCACATTTATAAGAATGATACATATTTCAACATAAAAAAAATGTTTAACATAAAAATGAAAGAATTATAGAATAAAACACTCAGCTAAAATTACAGCTTTAATTCTTTACATCAAGTCGAAGCATAATAGCATTTACAACCTAAGGTGCTTAATTATATTTTTATTATATTTTTTTTTTTTTAACATTTCACCAAATTCAGATTAAAAATAAATCTACCAAATATATTACATCCGACAGGCTTTGTCAATATGTCAGCCAGTTGCTTTTGTGTTTCTACATATTCCACAAGAATATTTTTATCTTCCACTTGATGTTTTACATAATTGTACTTAATATCTAGGTGTTTAACACGCTTCTGGTCAGGGTTGTTAACTATTTTTATAGTACTCTGGTTATCCTCATAAATAGTAATACAGCCTGTATTAAGCTGTAGGTCGAATAAAATTTTCTTTAGAAACATAGCTTTCTCTGTTGCTTGACACAGAGAAATAAGTTCAGCCTCAGCAGTGCTGAGAGCGACAACACTTTGTTTTTTTTGATCTCCAAACCACAGTGTTATTAAAAACTTTAAAAACAAACCCGGAAGTGGACTTTCTGTCTAGTTCCCTAGCATAATCTGAGTCAGCATAACCAACCAAAACATTTGTATTTTTTGATTTACAATACTTCAATTTTAAATTTAAACTACCTTTAACATAACGGAGGACTCGTTTTAAGGCCAACCATAAATTATCCGATGGTTTGTCCTGAAATCGACTTAAATAAGACAATGAAAAAGCTAAATCAGGTCTTGAGCCAATAGTTGCATACAAGAGAGAACCAATACATGATCTACATAGTCTTTCTTTATCTGGGTTAATGACAAAGTCCTTATCTATTTTAAAATTATGGTCCATAGGGACATCCACTGATCTACAATTCAACATATCAAATTTGTTCAAAACATTTTTTAAATAATCTGCTTGATCAATGTACAAACAATCATTAATCTTTTTTGTAAAAACCCATTTGGTATCTATCAGTGATGCACACCCCGGCCTCTTAACAACCTCCCAAGTATTATTTTCTTTGAGCGAAGATAATTCTTCCTCTACCGCCCTTTCCCACTGATGTCTGTCACTATGAGATTTAATGTCTTCAAATTTTGAAGGAACATCTATTTCCGACTGGACCTGTAAGGCAAATAACATTTCTTCTTCTGATCCTACACCATTGTTAAATTCTAAAACATAATCATTATGCCAACCTGGTTTTTTTCTAATTCTTTTATTGGTCCCATCGTCAGTCCTATTTTCTATCTGACCTAAATCCTGATTACCTTCTACAATATTGTCAATGTATTCTAGTTTAGGAGTCTCCGATGTGATTACATTACGACGCTCATCTTCAATGAACTTAACATCTCGGGATATTATTATCTTATTAGTAGTAATATCAAAAAACCTGTAAGCATTTGTGGCATAGCCAACCATGATAACCTCATTACATCGGTTGTCAAGTTTAGTAACGGAAGGTCTATTATCTTTTACGAATGCTCTACAGCCGAATTTTTTAATTTTTGAATAATTTATTTTTATATTAAACCACATCTCTGCTGGAATACTTCCATTATAACGAGGAGTTCTATTATACAAATATGCCGCAGCCCTAACTGCTTCCCCCCATAAAAATCTGGGCAGACCATCTCCTATCATGCACCTGGCTTTTTCTAAAATGGACCTATTCATGCGTTCACTTTGGCCATTTAATTGTGGGGTATATGGAGGAGTATATTCAATTTGAATACCTAGACTAAAACACCAGTTTTTAAACTCCGCAGATGAAAACTCCCCCCCATTATCACATCTAATTGTACTAACCTTCAAATTATCATCTGAAAAGTGCCTTTCTACACTATTTATATAATTTTTCAGATTATTACAAGCCTCACTTTTGTTCCTTAAAAGATAGACTGTGGTAAAATTCGAAAAAGTGTCCATCACAGTTTGAAAATACCTGTACCCATCAAAAGTCTCTGGAGTAACAGGTCCACATAAATCTGTACAGATTATGGAAAGGAAATTTCTACCCTTAGGTAAAGATGAACTAAACGGTTTTCTAACCATTTTCGATTTTGTGCAAATATCACAGCTGCTAACCCCATCCAAATTTGTTTCACCGGTCAATTTTCCTAGCTTTTTCATTGCATCCAAGCCTGGATGCCCCATCCTTTCATGGAGCGTTACACTTGCAAAGGATCCGGAAGGGCACATAAAATCAGCAAGATAAAGTTTGCCTACCTTACGACCAGCCAGAATATTTTTTCCGTTCCCTGATATTTCCATGGTATTTTTTTTAAAAATTATGTCATAACCTGCCTCACTAATCTTTGGTACAGACAATAAATTATATTTTAAATTCTCAACAATTAATACATTTACTAAACTGCATTCCCTGAAAACAATGGTACCCTTCTCTCTAGCAACCAAATTTGATGTACCGTCTGCTACGATTATTGAGACAGGTTTGTCTAAACTAAAAACATCTTTCATAATAGATTTTAAAGAAGAATTTACCATGTGTTCCGAAGCACCCGAATCACAAACAAAAGAAAGTTTTAATGAACACTCACTGACACCACCTTTAAAAGCGTTGGCTGTGAAAATCACTGAAGAATCTTCATCCACGACATAAGCTTCCCTGCTCCTACTTGTTGCAGCTCCATCTCTTGATCTCCAGGCGCCACCTCGTCCTCTTGATGGAGTAGATCGTTTAAGTTTGGGACAAAACCTTTTTGTATGACCCAACTCATTACATTCATAGCACCTGAATGTCTTTTTGCTATAGAAAGAGCAATTTTCTTGAGGTTTATCAACTATTGGTGTTGGTTCCTCCTTCATTCGAAGTTCAGCATCTAAAAGACGGCCTTTAACAAAGTCCATAGAGATATCCTCCGTCATAGTTTCGATTGCGGTGATTACGTTGTCAAAACAGTCTGGCATAGTAAGCAATAGGTAGCACACTTTGTCAGTATCATCTAACTTGGCTCCCGCAGCCTCCAACTCACGTAGCAGTGACTCAACCCCAACGAAATGATCCTGTAGGTCACTTTCTCGTTGAAACTTTATCCTTAATAATTTCTTCATGATAAATAGCTTGGAAATCGGGCTTTTTCGGGCAAAAACACTCTTCAGCGAAACAATCATATCACTCGCCGTTTCAGCACCTTTAACAATTTCTAAGTGTTTATCACTTACGCACTGGACAATGATCCACCTAGCTTTCCTATCCTTCTCCTCAAATTTGTTCACATCTTTGGCCTTACACTTGTGATTCAATACGTCTTTAACACCTTCTTTCTCCAACAACAACTCAACTCGCCATAACCAATTAGAAAAGTTTACTGCCGTGAGTTGCGGGAATACCTGACCGCTTTGTAACATGACGATTCCGGGTTTTTCAAAGAAAAACAAAACGAAACACTTTAACTTAATGACCTGGGCCCATAACCTTTGTTATAATATTGTGAAGAAACATTTGGTAATAGAACTAACACACACATTTTATTTATACCAACTGGTAGGTTACAATGGTTAGCAGAGGCCAACTTGATATACATATTACAACTTGATAACATAATACAAATAACATTGACTTTCAACATAAACTCCTTCTCGACAAACTACGTAGGTTTTGGCGTCAAGAGCGGATAGGGGTAGGTTACTCGATGGTTCGCTGTTTACGGGAGGTCGAAACAATTTCGGATAAATCGAGACAACGTCAAATCGTCTCGGACCACCATGAGGGTAAATCGAATCATCGCGGGGTCGATGAAACAATACGGGCCCTAAAACGGATGTACTTCTGGGGGCTATGGGGGCTTCGGTGTGTCAGAGAGCTAAATATGATAGACAACCACCGGTGGCAGGTCAAGTAGTCTCTCCCACAGCGTCGGAGCCGCTTCGTTTAATTCAAATTGACGTATACTCCAATGAAGGTCAATCGTGGCTTACTGCCATTGATTCGTTTAGCAAGCTGGCTATGGCCTATCCGATTGAGGAGAAGACTCCGGGAGCAGTCTGGGCAGGGGTGCTTCAATGGTGCGCGACGTACGGGGTACCGGAAGAAATCATCTCCGACTGTGGGCGCGAATTCGATAATGCCATGATCAGGGAGGAAGCCAAACTCTTGGGAGTTTCGTGGCGACTGAACACGCCTCATCACGTTACCGGCAGGGGCGCGGTGGAACGTCTCCATAACACGCTGGCAGAACATATTCGTCTCCTTAAGCTAGGCCGGAATTTGGATCCGTACGAGGCTATGCCACGGGCAGTGATTGCCTATAATAACACGATCCACTCAGTAACAGGACTATCACCCGTCGAAGTGGTGTTTGGACAGGCGCGCCGAGATCGGGGGGATCTCATGACAGCTAACAACGAGGTATTACGCGGACACCTTTTGCATATACGCGCGGCTCGGCAGGCGTTGTGGCGTAAAGTTCGGGAGAAACTCATTCGGGAGAAGTCGGCGAGAGTGGCCAAGGCCAACGAGCGATTGAGAGTCCATACGATAGGACAGCTGCCATTGGGAACGGTCGTATACCGCCGATTAAGGACTGCGCGAACTAAAACTGCACGGTATGATGGCCCGTTCAAAATTATTACCATCCGAGAGCACAACCTCTATACTATTCGTGACATTAATTGCCCCTCCCGGGTTCGTACAGTGCATCTCGAAGAGCTTAGAGTCCCCCGTAAAGTGTCCTCGCTCGGACCGGAGGCTGCGCTGCAGGCATGAAGATTGTATTTTCAGTTTTAATCAATAATGTTCATGAATCAATCATATTTCTTTCAATTTTTTTTTTCTTCTTTTCAGAGTTTGTTATTTAGTTTAGTGCTTTCAGTGATAGAGTGTTGTCAGTGTATTTTACGTTTTATTACTCCCAGATTGGGGATTATTTTTATGTTAAATTTTTGTGTTATTTTTGTTCTTTTCTGTCTTTTTCTTCTTTTTCTTAGTTTAAGAGTTCCTCCAGGAGAAGGAACTGGAGGGGGGGGGGGAGTTATAAGGACAAATAGACAGTAAACATAAATAGTATGTAAGTTTAGGATTAAGGATTGTTATTATGAGTTATAAACATTATAGACTATATATATGAGAGGTACGAGAAATAAAGTTTAGTTGTTATCTTGAACTTGTGTCGTTACTATGCCCAAAACCCTATTTTTTTCAGTGAGTGTTTCAGTCTAATCATAACTGGTGCCGAAACCCGGGACATTTTAAAAAAAAATATAAATACGCACGTACGGTTCGGAGTTCAAACTTTTATCTCTTTTCGCGAGTGCAAAGCCAACGATAATTATTAATTATGTCAGAAAGCGAAGAGATAAAAAGGCTGGAATACCAATTAGCCCAGGCGGCCGTGGAAAGGGCGAAATTGGAGGAGAAACTGAAAACGGCCAACGAGACGTCTCAGTATATATATATATATATATATATATATATAAACGAATATATTCATAGAGAACGAGCTAAAAATTTTATATTAGAATCTATGATTGAACATATTGTTTAGATATGTATAAATATAAGGTCCGGGGTTCGAATCCCGCTTGCAGGCAGAATTTTATTTAGCGGCCGGAGATCGATCATATGGGATCTAGGACCCTCCTGTGGCTCACCCAGCCTCTATAAAGTGGGTAACCGAAAATGAGTAGAATATCTGGTGGTAGAGCATGATCTAGGACAAATCACTTCCCTGCATAACTATTGTTCGAGAAACAGTACCGTCTCAAACATTTTTGGACATTTATTTCAATACGTTCAGTTATTCTGTCCTCCTGTATCGTTTAATAACATCCCACTGATTCCTGTAGGGCAGGTCCGGTACTTAGGACTACAATTAACAAACGCTTAACTTCAGGAATCCTCATACTTGATTGACACGACAAGAAACAGCTCGCCATTCAGGCTACTTCAACTAGACATACGCTCTAAGCTCCCAATTAATTACAAAAGACTCATACATGACAATCATTAGACCCATCTGGATTTACGGAATAGAGCTTTGTGGCAATCGAAGACATCTCGTATTCAATCCTTACAATAAAAAAATTCTTCGTAAAATCCTCAATGCTCCTTACTTTGTTACGAACAAAGTAATCTATAATGACCTTAATGTCCCGGTTGTTGCTGATTTGGCCCAAATTCGATATCAATCTTTTCATAACAACCTTCATTTCCACTCAAACCCACTAGTTGCAAACCTCGCAACCTCTTCAATTCCTACCAATCCTCCGAGAAGATGGCCTCGTGACCTTCTTAAATTAACTTTTTATTTGAGTACTACCCCTGGGCAGTTTCTCTAACTGCCTTTATCTCGGGGCATGATTTATCTTTCATTATATTTACTTGATATATTCAGTATACGGTTGTAAATTTCAATAAATACATTTAATAAAAATAATAATTAATTGGAAGAATGACTTGGCGGTTGAGATATTTCAGGCAATTACTTTTCTGCATAACTATTTTGCCCTAAAGTTATAAAACGGTGGACGACTTGTAAGAGAAATATATATTTATTGAGATATGGAATAGATATAATGTGGTATACAAGATATATGAAGGAGAAATTCTTATGAACTAACTAGGCGGCTTATGGACTATAAATTATCATTATAATTTATGGACTATTGATTATCATTTAACTTAGGAACTACTTTCTTACCTAATATAACTAACAACTACATTTCTCCTAGCTACTCTCCTACCTCCTACCTAGTAAATATACAAGTAAAAGAAGAGAAAAGGAAAAGGAAGTTTACATTACTTACAACACGGAAGCATTGATGAAACTTCCTTGTTACAAATCTATTTTTTTAAACAATTTCTTTAATGCCATTAACCGGTATCTCTAGAAATGTATGGTATCTACCGTATACTAAACCCAAGACCCTCCATGGGTTGTAGTGCGTTACAGGTCATCTATAAAATTACTCATTTTGAGAGGCCTTAACGAGAGATAAGGAATGGTCGATATCATAAATAGAGATTTTATTGCAACCGTCGTGATCACATTTTGGAAACCGAAACAGAAATTACTGTAGGGGAGGAGTGTAAGGTTAGCGTGTAATTTATAAGATAAAGGGAGAGAGGAAGAGAGGAGAGAATAGAATGCTGCTCCCGCCCCAGGAGGATCCGGATGAAGAAGACTGGGACCAACTGGAAATTCACTGGATCCCTCGGGGGCGATCTCTCTTCGCCGGGATCCTAGGCCCTACCTGGAGTCTCCAGCTCCAGCCATGTCTCCCTCCACTTCGGCCTTCCATCCTTCTACCCTTGTACGCCACTGCGGTGGAATAAATCTCCTTGTCTTAGTGCCGGGGTTACCTCGGCAATCAGGACAGGATGACATCAGTAGGAAGACTCTGGAGGTGCCCAGAAGTCTTAGGATATGGTAGAAGGTAGACGATTGGCTAATAAGTATAGGTACTTAAAGATATATCCTTGGTTGGCAGCTCTATAAACGACTTTTATCGATTTCGCATCAACAAAATGTTTTTTTTAATCAATCCATCCAAAAAAGTTGAATTATAACAACATGTTTTTTGAAGTTAAAACTTCTTTAGCGCATATTGCGTCTTTTGGTGGGAGGGGGGGAAACTTATCGTCACCGACATGCTCGTGAAGTATTCCGCGAGACTGGCGACACCTAGCAGCCTACGTATGAGCTATACAATTTCTTTTAATCAACTATAGTTTAAAGGTTAGAATCCATTTAAAACGTTGTTTAATATTTGTGCAATTGATACTAATAACAACTTAAAACACCAATAACTGGTTAAACTTTTCATTTCCCCAAAAGATTTTATTTGCCATAGATGTATTATCTAGTTTTATGTAATGATTTAAAGTACAAATGATCCAAGTATCGTAGAACATAACTAGGATAATAATGTTATTTTTTTATTTATTGCTATTTACAACTGTATTACAATAATACAACAAGTAAATAGGCTAAGTGATGCATAATGACATTAGAATGACAAGTAGAGAAACTACCCACTGGTAGTACTCAATCACAAATTCAACTAAGAAGGTCACGTGGCCATCTTCTTTTCAGTCGCCTGGGAGGATTATCGGGAATTGAAGAGGAAGCTAGGTTTGAAACTAGAGGGTTTGAGTGGAAATGAAGGTTTGTTATGAAAGGATTGATACCGGGTTCGGGCCAAATCAGCAACAAATGGGACTTTAAGGTCGTTATGGACGGCTTTATTCTTAACAAAATAAGGAGCATTGAGGATTTTACGAAGGATTTTGGATTGAAAGGATTGGATACGAGAGGAATTCGATGGCTTAGTGGAGCCCCAAACTCTACTCCGTAAATCCAAACAGGTGTTATAATAGGCATGTGTATGCGTTTTTGTAATTAATTGGGAGCTTAGAGCGTTTGTCTAGTAAGTGTTGAAGTAGCCTGAAACGTCGTGCGGTTTCTTGTCTTGTATGAGGATTCCAGATTAATCGTTTGTCGAGATGCAACCCTAAGTATCTGTTCTACAGGCACCAGTGGGATATTATTAAAGGATACTGAAGGGCAGGAAGTAGGATAATAATGCTAAAAATGAAAATAAAGTTCATTAATACCTCTTTAAATACAAATACAAGGTATCAATAATATAACTATATAATAATTATTACTTCAATTAAATTATCGATATTAATTATTGACCTTGTGCAGCCCATCATATGTTTTGTTTAATTAAAAAACCACTTGAATATGTATATAATTATTGTTCGGAGTTTTAGTACATGTGAAAACCAGATTGTAAATAATTGGTAATAATAATAGCTATAAATTAATAATAACTATAAATAATAATAATTAGCTATAAAATTATCTCATTTCGAGAGCCCTACATTAAGTACTAACCGAGAAGATTTTTTTTTTCACTTGAATTCTCAAGAGTTTGATTACAATCTTTTTTTACCGTTTAATTTTATCCGGCCATTTTCTTTTCATAAAATATTATTAAACAGGATTATCCCAGTTAATATTTAAATTAAAGCTCTGAAAATGAACCAATTTTACTGAAGATTTAATTATATTCATAGCTTATTAAGGGAGCATTTTTGTTAATCAATTATTTTCCTGAGAAAAACTGAATAATACCGGCTATAATTTTACGAGTGAAACATAAGCGAGATGGGAAAATTGCTTTTTCAATAGCCTGCTTATTCGAGCAAATGAAGGCCCTATTTTAATTCGCCATTTCTCTATAAACATTTGAAACATTGAACGTTTACCATAAAACGAAAAAGTACCTTAAAAAAATAAATCAAAGACGTAGTATTTTCCTATAGAATTCATGAAAAGAGTGACTACTGATTTCAGAGCGAAACGAATCCCCAAAAGGATGTTTGAAACTTTTGAAAGGGTTTCGTTCGATTTTTTTTTTTTTTTTGTAGCTAAAAGCAAAAATATCTTCTAGATGAGATGGATGAGAAAGAAACTGTTAAAAAGCCTTAGCTTCAATGGCCGAACTCTTTGGCTTAGAAGCGTTTTCCTCTGCAATGAATATTCTCAGCCAGTTAGCTGATTACATAAAACTGGGAGATTGCATGTTCAGCGTCCATTTGGATAACAATATTTTACGGGATTCTAAATTGAAAAAAAAAAGTAAACACATATCCAACCGCTCGATAAGCTCAAACAGCAGAGAACAGTACCTGGATCCATAAACTAGTATAATATATAAATATACTATAAACCACTACAACCCTTGAAGGTCTCGGATTCAATACATCATAGAGAATGTACTGCTGTGCAGCGTGATCCCCCGCTCAACCACCAGGTACTCCTAATAATAATTAAATACGATACACACTTTATAGAGATTGCATACACCCAACAGAGACCCTATATTAATATCAAGAAACTAACATATATATCACAGCCGTGTTAGAATCCGGGATATTTAGCACGACAAGTCAGAGCTCAACAAAATGAGATACCCTCTCTATAAAGGAGATGTATTGATTGATAAACTTCATTATTATTAAACACTTTATTCAAACATTACAATCTGCCACTTGTGGGCAATAAGTAAAGGTGACAACCATTCCATAACAAAACAAAAAAGTGGTATGAACAAAATAAAAAAAAGTGAATGTAATAAAATATATACATAAGCAAACATATATACATGCGTTAATAAAAGGAAATTAATGAAAAAATGATAATAAAATAAAGTATAGATAAAAAATAATAAAAATAAATAAAATAATGTATACATTCAAACCCTATTACAATTTGCCTGGGTCCCCGAACTAAGCTTCTTCCCCAGGAATGAGGGCAAAGCAGGAGTTGAGGAGGCCCGTGCCCCCTTTTCCAGCCGCGTCACTGGAATTAAACTCCATATTGATAAACTTTAAAGTAAAATTATTATTCATTAGGAAATAATATATTATTGATACAAAATATCAATACAGCTAATAAAGTGAACAGGTCCGGAGTTCAGTAGATGGTAGAGACTGTACTATTTCAAGGACAACGGTTGTGCAGGGAGGTGTTTTGCCGTAGATCACGCTCAATCGCCAGATTCCCCCTCTTGTTTTGGGTACCCACTTTATAGAGGCTGGGTAAGCCCCAGGAGGGTCCAAGATCCCATATGATCTATCTCCGGCTGTTAACAGACTAAATAAACTGTGCCACTCCGCTCACAATTAATATACAATCATATTATTTATATCATCCAAATGCTTGAGTAATTGCATCCATTACCAACTTAAAACAAAACATTTAAATTTTAATTTTAAAGTGGCTGGGCTAAGTAACCAACATATTTTTAAGATGTTAATAAGCGCTGTGCCGACTGGAAAGCGTCTGAGGGGTAGAACGAGGCGTAGGTGGGAAGATTGCGTTAAAAGTGATCTGGCGGATTTGGGTTTGGGTAGTGATCCGTGAACAGAAGTTTGTAAGCAGAGATCGGTGGTATCGGCAGCGAGCCTTCGGGTTAGCTAAGCCTTTTTTTATTATTATTACACTAAATTTGATTGAAACAAATTGTTGACCACGCGTAAACAGTCTTGCGCACACGTCACGAACATGTCGGTGACGTGATCCCGCAGTTAAGTGTATATTTTTTGTTTATAGGTCAACGCGACAAAAGAAGTTTTTAGGTAAAAAAATAAATAAAATTGAGAGGAGACTCTACACCATGGAACTGAATAAGCCCGGGTAAACAATATTGAAATGAATACGGTTGAAAACAAAACAAAGTTTATAAAATTGGAATGGGACCTATTAAAGAGGGCTTCAAATTAAGAGTATGGGGGAAACCACCGCGTTCCAAACCCTCCCGCTACCTCCTCGAATTCCTTCCCCGGCACAAACACGATTGGATAATACCACGGTGCCGCACCACCACACGGCATTGGGGGGTTGTTCTACCTTTTGTGGTGGGGTGCCCCTCCAACCTCATCCTCCTGGTAATGAAACATATTAAATGAAAACGACGTCATTAGTAAAGACCGGATTCCCGTTCAATGGCAACTTTTTATTTCTTCCTCAGAATTCAATGAAAATTCGATTCTTATCCGAATCAAGGAAAGAAGATTAAAATAATATAAATTTTATATGTCACGAAATTGCACATTTTGGGGGTTGCTGCATAAATTTGCACATTTTAGGTTTTCAGTGCACTAAAGCGCACTTTTTGATATTTCATTAAAACCATTGAATTTTTATAAATTTGTGTTATACAGAATAGTTATGATTTTTTTTTTTAAATTAACAATAATATTTACCTACCGAATTTTCCAAGAAAGAAAAAAATTGTCGAACACCGTTTCCTTTGTATTAACTTTCATAGAAGTTCTAATTGCTTGACTCAAATTCTACCCCCTCACCCCAGGACCAGATAACTAGATGGGGAACGCGGATTGAAGCAGCCCTATTTTATTCAGATCATTTTAATAATTTTAAAGAGTTTGTTTCTACTCTTGAAGATGACGCAGTATCTGTAAAAAAAGTAAAAACCTTTTTAAATTTAACATCTGTAGCATCAGATCTAGCATTTATAAGATCCCATTTATCGGTACTACCTTCGCAACAATTTTTGATAAATTTAAATTAGTTGTAGAAAAAACACGGGTTACAAAATTTTACAAATTTACTACAAAGCTCTCAACGGAGAAGACACAGATGTGGAGCTGGATCCAGTAATATCGAGTACCTATAATAGATGTCCCATCACAAGTGTTAAAGTGGAGCGCATGTTTTCACAGTTGAAACACATATTAGATGACCTACGATATAACTTTACGGAACATAATCTGGAAATGTACATGATTGTAAATTTTAGACATTTCTATTTCATAAATTAATATAGTTAGTAGAAAATTACGAAAATTTATCCTTTAATATATATATATATATATATATATATATATATATATATATATATATATGTATATATATATATATATATATATTATTATTATTATTAATATTGTTTATCATACCTAGCAAACAAATTTTTTGTAGTTTTTGTAAGCACTATTATATAGATATTTAGCGATTTTTCATACGCGAGGACACAGTAATGTATAGTGTCAACTCACATACGCGTACACACACATATATATATATATATATATATATATAGAGAGAGAGAGAGAGAGAGAGAGAGAGTGAGAGGGAGAGGGAGGGAGGGAGAGAGAGAGAGAGAGAGAGAGAGAGAGAGAGAGATTGAAGAGGTGGAGTTTCAGGAAATTCCATCCTTCAAACACTTGACGACCCGTCGGATTGTCAAAAACTAGAGCACAGTGTGAGTGTGAGTAGAATGGGAGGGGTAGATGTGAGGGGGGGACCTGTACGACTACAACCCGTAAATGCGTCTGGGGTTCAGTATATGGTAAAGACTGAACTGTTTCATGGACAACAGTTGTGTAGGGGGGGGGGCGATTTATCCTAGATCACGCACAACCGCCAGATTTCCCCCCTTATTTTTGGTACCCACTTCATAGTGGCTGGGCGAACCTTACCAAGGTCCTAGATCTCATATGATCCATCTCCGGCTGCTAACTGACTGAATAAAAGTCTAGCTAGCAGAGGGATTTGAACCAGGATTTTTGGCATGGTAACTCAGTGCTCTACCACTGAGCCACTCCGCTCCCTATATGCATAAAAATTATGAAGGTAACATTTAATTCGGTCTCTTTGTTCAAATAAACCATAGTGGGCATCATTATAAGAAGTCAAAGGTTGAACTGTCGGTTTAGTAATTACTTATTATTTTTTTAAAATTCTATAAATAATATTTTGGAGCGGCGCAGCGCTCTACCCACTGAGTTGCTACGCCAAAGTTCCCGTTTCAAATCTGGCTGTGATAGATAAATTATATAAACTGATAGCAGATGTAATTGCACACTGTGGTATCTGAGGACCCTCATAACAGGTGTTCACCCAACCTCAATAAAAAAAAATCCTTGAAAGGGTCTGGGGTTCAGTACAAGGTAGAGACTGTACTGTTTCTTGAACTAGGACCGTACAGGGAGGTGATTTGTACCTCCGGATTCCCCCCTCTTATTTTTAGTACCCGCTTTATTGAAGCTGAGTGAGCCAGCAGCGGGGTTTGAACCCACGACCTTCGGCATTACAACTCAATACTCTACCACTGAGCCACTCCGCTCCCCTCCCAAACGTCAACTGGCATTTAATTAGGGGGTATACCTGGCGGTTAAGCATTATTTCGGAAAAGTCCCCTCCCTGAACAAGCGTTGTCCTAGAAATAGTATATTCTCTCACATGTACTGAGCTCAAGACAAGTCGGTAATCTTTATTTATAATATGAAACTTATTAAAAGCGGAAGACGAAGGGGAAACGACCTCCATTTCCCATCTCGAGAAACGATGCGGTCGGAAATACCGGGGCGACGACCTAAACTAGATATTTTAGATGGTAAGGCGGTGGGAACCATTCTCAGGTTCTTAGCAAGTGGTAGACAGAGGGAAGCAGGGTTTCTAAGTTATTCCGGGCTTTAATACATCAGAAACCCTCAACTTAATTAAGCTATATAGCTAGGTCATTGTTCTTTTATGCTCGAAAAATACTTTCGACAATAAGAATACATTTGACAGGATTGTGCATTTTTTTAATGTTTTTCTTAAACAAAAATATTACTCTAGAATAATTATTAGTTGATCATATAATAGGTAGAAGAAAATAGTTCGGGTGGATATAAAAAAAAAATCACGGGGATATAGGATCGGCGAAGAGAACGGATTTGCCTGACTTGGATACTACTCCTGGCAGCTCAGTAGTTTAGAGCATTGCGACGGAGACGCAGACAACCCAGATTCGAATCCCGGCCAGGGAAAATCTTTTATTTTCAACACAAAAACATTTTTTTTTAAAAATCCTTAAATAGTGATAAATTATTTATAGGAAGCCGACGTTTCGACCTATGTATTTTTCACGCGGGTATTTTTCAAGGTTTCGAATGCAGGTCACAAATAGGGAGGTGAAACCTAGAGTTTTTACCCCCATACCTGTACTGAAATTTCAAAAGTTTAGATAATCATTGTCATGTTTTGTTTTTTTATTTAAGTTATCCTTGCCTCAAGATAGTATCCTTGGTCCAATCCTTTATGCAGTTTATACAGCTGACATCCCAACTCATCCTAATACTATCCTTACCACGTATGCTGATGATACATGTGTATTATCAGTCAACACCAATCCAGTTATTGCATCCCAAAGCCTCCAATCCCATATCACTGATCTTGAAGTATAGTGCCAAAACTGGAGAATTAAAATAAATTCTCAAAAATCGCATCAAATCACTTTTACCTTACGTCGTAAACCAATGACTTCCTGCCCTTCAGTATCCTTTAATAATATCCCTATGGTGCCAGTAGAACAGATCCGATACTCAGGGTTGCACCTCGACAAACGATTAACCTGGAATCCTCACACAAGACTGAAAAGACAAGAAACCGCTCGACGTTTCAGGCTACTTCAACACTTACCAGACAAACGCTCTATACTCCCAATTAACTACAAAAGACTCATCTACATGACCATCATACGACCTATTTGGACTTACGGAGTAGAGCTTTGAGGCTCCATCGAAGCTATATATAAGATATATAGATATATATTTAGATATATATATATATATATAAGATAAGCCATCGAATTCCTCACGTATCCAATCTTTACAGTCCAAAATCCTTCGTAAAATCCTCAATGCTCCTTATTTTGTTAAGAATAAAGTCATCCATAACGACCTTAATGTCCCTTTTATTGTTGATTTGGCCCGAACCCGGTATCTATCCTTTTATAACAAACTTCGTTACCACTGAAACCCTCTAGTTTCAAAGCTTCCTTTTCAATTCCCGATAATCCTCCGAGGCGTCTGAAAAGAAGATGGTCACGTGACCTTCTAAGTTGAGATTTTTATTTGAGTACTACCGGTGGGTAGTTTCTCTACTTGCCTTCATCCATGCCATTATATTTACTTGTTGTATTGTTATAATAGAGTTGTAGATATCAATAAATAAATTTAAAAAAAAAAACGGTCTTTCAAACCACGCGGTCGAGACTTTACTGTTTCATAGCCAACGGTTCTGCGGGGAGTTGAATTGACCTCGGTTCGGTCGAATTGAACTCGTTTGAAATCGGGTTCAACTGTCAGACTTTGGGTCCCATTAGGAGAACCTACTCCATTGAAGCTGGCCTAGTTTATGTCTGATAACAGTATAAATTATTTATCTGTCATAGCTGGTTTTGAACCCTTGCATTTTTGTAAATAAAATTATATATAAATTATAATTTAATAACCAAGATATCAAATTCCCTACAGAACTAATGCTAGCGAAGATTCAACATACAATACAATATTTGTAATATTCTGCCCTAAAATCGTGAAAATGTAGGCACCAGATATATGCTGTAAAATAATTTTTATATCCAACAATCATTTTTAAATTAATAATCAATGGTATGTTAACAACGTGAAGTAACTAACAATGTAATATTCTGTATTTGGAAACAAAAAATATTCAATCCATGAAGGGTGTTAGGTTCAGTACATGGTAGAAACTATTGAGCCCTTTGAGGATCAGCAAATCCCACAAGGTTCATAACAGATGAAATTATTTATCTGCAACAGCCTGATTCGATCCCGGGGCCCTAAGATCAGCAACTCGACGAACTACACACTGAGTGGGGCACTTCCTCTTTAACTTTAATCTCTGCAAGAAATAATATATAATTATAAGATTCATTTTTATTGTTAAAGGATCCACGTGTTCCGAGAGGTCTAGCCTACAAGTACATAATTCGGTGGCTTGCTTACGACGTGTAAAATTAACTTGACGCGTCTGGTAACAAAAAGAAGAAAAAAAAAATCTGACAAAAATAAAAACAAAATTCCTGTAAAATTTGAGGTCTAAAAATAATTTATGCGGAGTTTAAACCGTGAGGGAAAAGAAAGATTTGCATAATTTTCGAGAAGATTACCCCCGCTAGCAAACAAAAGGGGACAAGGAAAACAATGAAAGGAGGGCAGGACATTCTCTATCCAAACAATAAAGGTGAAAACTCCCCTGCTCTCGTCCGAAACTCCAAACCCCAAAACATTTTCCCTCATACAATCCCAATCTCATATTTCTAATATATATTTAATAAGTATTAGGTCAGCGATTTAACCGTTTAGATACATGCCCATGTCTAATAAAGTTTAGTTTGAGAATTTTTCTTTTTAACTTCAGTGGCGTAGCTTAGAACAGAAGGTACAGGTGATCCCTACAGGAGGACTGGGCTGAAGTCAGGCAGTAGAAAAACTATTTATTATGGTAACATCCATAAATCGACAATGTGGAATCTGGAAACCCACTTGTGGCTCATCCAGCCTCTATAAAACAGGTACCCTTATTTGGGATGGAGGTAACACAGTGTGTATTGTGCTGAGTTGCCAGCTACGGCAGAGCGTTCCGGCAAGTCTGCGAACGGTAATACTTTCAGTTCATTCTACAGGAATAAAGGTGAGAACCCCCTGTTCTCATCCGAAACTCAAAACCCCAAAACATTTTCTCTTCCAATAATAAAACTCATATCTCAAATTTCTAATATATATATAATTTCTAATAGATCAGCGATTTGACCTTTTGGGTATGTCTTTGTGTGTCCAATATATTTATTGTTGTTTTCATTTAATTTTCTCTTTAAATTTAAATTTTAATTAATTACAGTGGAATAAAGGTGCGTTCAATGCCAGTAAATGCTTGTCATTATTCAGTCTCGAGATTACTAAGCTCGCATCTTTTTTCCTGAAATATAAAAACCAAAATTTATAGAACCATCATCTTTCCAACTCTTCTTTCCGGATTGAAGCATAGCCACTAACGCTGAAGGATGCGACTTCTTAAGGTATTCGAAAATAAGGTGCTACGTAGAAAATTCGGTCCGAAAAAAGTATGAGACCACTGGGGAATATAGGAGATTACATAACACGGAATTGCGAAGCATGCATCCAGTAAATATTATTCAGGTGATAGCGTCGCGAACATTAAGACGGGCCTGTAAAGTTCCTGGTCGTACTTCGCTCCCTGGTTCGTTCGTTTCCATAAAAACACCGCCTACCCTATACCCTACTACCCTATTAGTAACGACGAATTCCTAAGATGTTAATAGGAGCTGTACCGACTGGGAAGCGTCTGAGGGTAGGTATGTGGATTGCGTTAGGAGTAGGGAATGCAATACCGGTATACCGAAAACCGGGATACCGTCCAAATTTTCGCCGGTATTAATACCGGTATTCACCTCAAAAATACCGGTATTTTCGGCATTGGAACATCAGCGCTAGTTGAAACACGTTACACGGAAGCTTGATTCGGGGAATCTCCTATTTACTAAGAATCAAATGAGATCCCGTCTACTGTAGCTAAAGGCAGTTAGTTCAGTGCGGAGTGTTTTTTCAGTACGTAGACACAAAGTTCTAAAATCATTGATGCATTAAACCAATTAAATTAGCAGTCGAAACACTATGCAGAAGAGATTCTAATCTTCTTGTTGCAGACGCGACGAATTAATTTATGATTGGCACGCTTGTTGCAAAAAAAATTAAAATAAGTATTGAATTGATAAATGCTCTGAAGTATCGAATAATGCAAAGACGAACAAACATATCTCAAGTTTTGCAATATTTCCACAACGCTTCACAAAACGAAATCGAAACGGATACAGACTTATGCCCTAAACTTAAAAAAAGGTTCTATTACAAAAATATTGATTCCTCTTATAAAACGCCTAGGTGTTAAAAATAATGAACAAGACAGTGAAGATTTTGATCAAGGACGATGAAGATACACCAGTTACATCTCTCTCCTCTATTAGTACCGCAACTGTTTCAGTAAAAAAGAAATTAGAGAATGTGATTATCAAATCATGACGAATGTTCCAAACCCAAAGAAACAAAACAAAAGATTAGAAATAGAACATAAACTTAAAAAAAGAATTACAATTTTTTGAAGAGCATGGAATAAGGGGGGTGCATCTAAAGCTTGCTTATGAATATGTACTTGTTAACAACACCACCAACAAATGTGGAGTCAGAACGAGCCTTTTCGGCTGCTCAACTTATGACCACAAAAATAAGATCGAGGTTAGACGACGGTACGTTGGATCATATATGTTTTTTAAAATCATATTTCAATTTAAAGACTTACATGGAACGTACATACAAAATTAAAAAGACAAGAACTGACTAGGCGGTACAGACAACTATCGATCTTCTGGACTACAGATCTTCACTTGACTTGAGGAAAAAACGACTTATCTATAACAGTATACTAAAACCTATTTGGACATATGGAGCAGAACTTTGGGGTTCAGCAGAAAAAGTTCACATACACAAGATACAAATAACACAGTCCAAAATTCTCAGAAAAATTATTGATGCACCATGGTATGTTTCGAATCACACTATACACAACGACATGAACATTCCCACTATAAAATAATATATTCATAACAAATACGTAACATTCCACTCATCGACACAATATCACCCAAACCCACTCGTTCTTCCGCTTTCCTACTCCCTGTTACCTGGACTTGATAAAAAAAGATTAAAAAGACATTGGCCAAGAGACCTACTGAACAATTGGTATATATATATATATATATATATATATATATATATATATATATATATATATATATATATATATATATTTTTTTTTTTTTTTCCAAAATAACTGGATGATAATGGAGAAAAACGAAGAGAAAGAAACTTCATTCAAATTTGCTAGATGCGCAATTGCGCAGGTGCAAATAAAAAATTAAATAATAATAATAATAATAATATTTCAATTTGCATCAAAAATAATAATCACTCGTGCGAATTAATGTAATATATATTAACAAAGTTGGGTTTAATTTTGTTAAATTATTCTTAAAAATAAATATTTTGTTTTTTAGTTGTGTTTGACATATATTTGTACTACCCCTAAATAATAACATAACCTATAGTAAATAAATTTTAATTTTGTTTAAAATGGAGCGGAGTGGCTAAGTGGTGGACACTGAGTTGCCATCCCGGAAATCCTGGTTCATATCACGCAGCGGGCAAGACTTTAATTTAGTCTGGTTGCTGCCGGAGATGGATCATATAGGATCTAGGACCCTACTGGGGCTCACCCAGCCTCTATAAAACATTATAAAAATAGGGTACCCAAAATAAGGGGGGATCAGGCGGTTGAGCGTGACCGAGGACAAGTCATCTCCTTGCAGAACCGTTGTCCATGAAACAGTACAGTCTCTACCATGTATTGAACCCCAGACCCATTCACGGGTTGTTGTGGAACAGGTTTTTATTTTTTTAATTAACAAAATCATTTTTCCGTTTACCCATATTTTTAAAGTGATTAAATGAAAAAAGATATTGCGAATATAAGAAAATTGTCTTATACCATTTTCATATATAACAGCTCATATAAAATAGATAGCTATAGTTAATAATTTAAAATAATATTTGAAAAAAAAAATAATAACACGTGAAAACTAAATATATGTATTAGGCAAAATGAAAATTCAACACAGCGTAATCCCGCTGGGAAATCTTCTTTTCCAGCCAAAGACCTACATAATCGCATCTATACAGACTTTATTCTAAGTTAAAATATCTATAAACATTTTTGGTATAAAAATGTAGAAAACAATTTATTTTTTTAAATAAACTATTTTCACTGAAAATGAAATAGTTTTATCAAATATTTGTATCCTTTTTTGTTACTCTGCTATGTTTAATATAAGAATAAAACAAATATAGCCTTGGCCCAGGGAAAATGCATAAGATATTTAATTTATTTTGATGTGAATTAATTTTTATTTCCGGAATAAAATTAGTTTTGCAATAAGATACGCAATTCCTGGTATTAAATTTGTGTTATTTTAATAAAATCCTAAATCTAATGGAAAAAGAAATATAAAACAGGTATATAAATAAATAAATAAATAGGTATATTTATTGTTTACATTTGTTATTTTATGTAATTTACCTATCTTAATATTTCTATTTCTATATTTGTACTTCTAAATTGTTGTTACTTTTTTTGATTTCTATTAGCAACTTAAAATAAGACATTCCTTACCGACAAAGTAATGATTTTATGGAAACCGAAAAGTTTAAACAATGTTTTAAGTTATTATAATAATTCTTGTACATTAGTGCAGCCTTATTCTAAAATGCTAATTAGAAATCAAGACGAGTTAACCCTAAAATTATTCCCTCTCCACTATATCTAATTTAAAATGACATTCCACGATGACAAACAAATGATTTTAAGGAAAACGATAAGTTTAATAAATTATTCATGTTTTTAGTTATTATTACGTTTTATGTTTAGTTGTATAGATTTAATGATCGAACCCGCAATTTAATTATTTTTGTATATTATGGCAGACTTATTCCAAGATGCTAATTAGAAACTAAAACAAGTTAGCCCTAAAATTATAAACTCTCTACTATATCTAACTTGGTTTGGTTTCTATTAGCAACTTAAAATAAGAAATACCTCTATGACAAATAAATGCTTTTAAATTAACCGAAAAGTTTATAACTTCATTTATGATTTTGGTTATTATTAAGGTTTATGTTAAATTATTAAACCATTTTAGTAAGCAATTTAACGATTTTTGCATATAAAGGCAGACTTATTCCAAGATGCTAATTAGAAACCAAAACAAGTAAGCCCTAAAATTATAAACTCTCTACTATATCTAACTTGGTTTGGTTTCTATTAGCAACTTAAAATAAGATATACGCCTATGACAAATAAATTCTTTTAGAGGAACCGAAAAGTTTGTAATTTTATTTATGATTTTTGTTATTATTAGGGTTTATGTTTAATTATTAAACTATTTAAGTAAGGAATTTAACGATTTTTGCATATTAAGGCAGACTTATTCCAAGATGCTAATTAGAAACCAAAACAATTTAGCCCTAAAATTATAATCTCTCTACTATATCTAACTTGGTTTGGTATCCATTGGCAACTTAAAATAAGACATCCAGTATGATAAAGTTTTAGGGGAACAGAAAAGCTTCAATAGTAATTAATGTTTTGAGTTATTATTACGTTTTATTTCTAGTTGTATAAGTTTAATGATCGAACACGTAATTTAATTATTTTTGCGTATTAGGGCAGACTTATTCCAAGATGCTAATTAGAAACCAAAACAAGTTAGCCCTAAAATTATAAACTCTCTACTATATCTAACTTGGTTTGGTATCCATTGGCAACTTAAAATATGACATACCTCCATAACAAACAAATGCTTTTAAGGGAAACAATAAAATTAATAATTATGGTTATGATTAGAGTTTAAGATTAGTTATATAATTATAAATACATATTCATCAGAAATCAGACTTCATCCAAGAAGACTCGCCAGTAGAATTATTGCTTATATATAAAAAGTCAAGTCAACTACACCATGTATAAGACAAGTTAAAATAGATTTACAAAAGGTGAAAATAAAATCAAGTGATCCTATAGAAATAAGAATATTTGGATAAAAGGTAGAAAAGTAGATAGTAAGGGCAGAGAAGGAAGCATTGAATAAACCAGGAACAAAATGGATAGAGAAGAGAAAAATAATGCATGGAGAAAAGATGAAGGAAATAGGGAAGAAACGTCAGAATGGTCCTTAATAATTATTATTAATAATAAAAATAAGGCTTAGCGAACCAGAAGGCTCGATGCCGACACCACCAATCTCTGCTTAGACAATTCCATCCACGGCCCATTCAAACCCAAATCCGCCAGATCACTCCTAACGCAATCCTCTCTCCTACGCTTCGGTCTACCCCTCAGACACTTCCCCCCTCTGCATAGCTCTTATTAACTTTTTAGATATTCGTTCGTTACCAAGCCCAGCAACTTCACAGGTCCATCTTAATCTTCGTGATGCAAACACATGAATAATATTAACCTAAAGTTCTGTAGTAGAAGGTCTTGAGGCCATCTTCTTTTCGGACACCTCGGAGGGTTATCAGGAATAGTATGGGAAGCAAGTTGAGAGACTAGCGGATTCAAGTGTGTATGGAGCTTGTCATGGAAGGATAGGTATCTAGTTGGGTCAAATCAGCAACATATGGGATATTAAGATCATGATGGATGATTTTGTTATTGCCGTAATAAGGAGCATTGAGGATTTTACGGAGGTTTTTGGATTGTAAGGATTGGATAAGAGATGAATTAGATGGTTTAGTAGAGCCCCAAAGCTCAACTCCGAATGTCCAAATAGGTCTAAAACTGTCATGTAAATGAGTCTTTTGTAATTAATTGGGAGCTTAGAATGTTGATCCAGTAAATGTTGAAGTAGGCGAAAACGTCGAGCAGTTTCTTGTCTTTACAGTCATGTATGAAAATAATAAAATATATTTGTGATATAATATTATTAAAACAGAGAAGACAAAAACAAAATTGTTAAAGAAGCAAAGGTTCACTCTGGTGTGTATTACTAGTAGTAGTAATATATAGATTTAAAAATCTTTAAATAATCAAAAAGAACAATAAATAAGATATATATATATATATATATATATATAAAATATATATATTTTAGCAACCGCTGAAAGTTTCTAATTAAAAAAAAAATTGGCAGAGACTGTTTATAGAACAACGGTTGTGAAAGAAAGTGATATGTCCATGACCACTCTTAACCACCAGGTTCTCTCATATTTTGAGTGCTGACCTTATGGAGGCTGGGTGAGCCCCAGGAGGGTTCCACAATAAGGGTCTCACGTTACAATGAGGGTTCCACATCCCAAAGGAACCATCACCCGTTGTTATTACTCAAAGATGCATCTATAGTTAGATCGTACATAGAGGAAGAAAACGACAAGACTTTCTTTTTGTGGGGTAAAAGATGTTTATAAAGTTCTTTATGTGTTCCAAGCAGAAGTTGGTGAACCATAAAATGATGATGGTGTCACCATAACAAGAGCTTGGTGTAAACAATGAACTAAGCTACGATCCGGGAGCTTTAGCCGTGGCAGTAATAGGGTGCGTTCACCCCAGCAACAAGTCTCTCATAGTTGTACCTCTCAACACCGATATGAAGGATGGCAGTGTTTCAAAATTGATTTAGATATATTATTTCCTATTCGAAAAAAGTAATTAAAATGCATTTACATTCTTAGTTCAGAAGAAATAAATTCATTCCTGTATACATTTTTTGAACCCTCATAAACGTAAAAATTAATGATTATTGTGTTATAGATATGCGAGAAAAGCAATATAGTCCAGTAGGGGTTAGAGTCCAGTAGAGGCAGACAATTTATTATATGTCTTATCGACCCTGGTCGAATTCAATCCAACCTCCAAGCGAGAACAATGACTCCATAAAGCGGGTATCACCTTCAATGAGTTAAAGGAAAAACCTGGACGTTAGAGCTTCAATGTGTATTACATCTTCATCATGCATGAACGTTAATTAAGAAACAATGTAGCCTTAACCCAAGCTAGGACCCAAAAACCATCAATTTTGGCTGAAATATAATTATTTAACGTATCCCTAGGTAAGTGGTTCTTACACTTTTATAAATTCAACTTCTTGTTGAAATAAAGCCGCTGTTCTTAAAAATGAAAAACAATTTTTTTTTTATAAATTTCAAGAGTAGCCAAATCCTTTAATCGTGTATGCCAATGATTTATACTGCTTTATTTATTATGAAAATGCACTTACTCAGAATTACGTTAATATATATATATGTATATATATATATATATATATATATATATATATATATATATATATATATATATATGTATATGTATATGTATATATGTATATATAATAATAATAGTAATATAGAAATACTAAAGCTGGACCGCTGAAAGTTTCTAATTAAAAAAAAAATTGGCAGAGACAGTTTATATAACAACGGTTGTGAAAGAAAGTGATATTTCCGTGATCACTCTCAACCACCAGGTTCTCCCACATTTTCCGTGCTGACCTTGTAGAGGCTGGGTGAGCCCCAGGAGGGTTCCACAATGAGGGTCTCACGTAACAATGAGGGTTCCACATCCCAAAGGAATCATCACCCGTTGTTATTATTCAATAATTTATACTGCTTTATTTACTATGAAAATGCAATTACTCAGAATTACGTATATATATATATATATATATATATATATATATATATATATATATATATATATATATATATATATATTAGTAATACTAATAATAATAATGATATGATAAATTACAGCGAACCCGGAGGTTCATTGCCGATACCTGCTAAAACTTAAAAATGTCTACCGTTTTTTTAACAATAAAAGAACAATGCACATTTTAAATAATTCAAGATATTCTTCATTTAATTTTCTTTAAAAGATATTAAATAGTAACACAATTTAAGTAAAATTATCACCACGGACACATCCGAACCCGTCCGAGGACAGAAAAAGACTTATAATTCTAACATATTATGATTAATAACAAAATCATGAATTATTTAAATATATATTTTACTTTCTAGCCTATTTAAGATGCAAACATAATGTCATTTATGCTGTAATAATTATAATAATAAAAGTGTATAGTGAAAATAAAGATTATTTTCTACCTGAATTAACATATCAATAATTTAAACTATTTTTTTATAATAACAGCGACTCATTTAAAAGTCTTTTAGAGACCATTAATAAAAAAATAGCCAATTATTTAATGTTTAGCTGATTTTAGACGTGAGATCCAAGCTGAGTTTATTTTTAAATAATCAATATTTAATGAAAACAATAATCTTTAATTAACAATAATATTTAAAAAATCAATATTTAATGAAGAGAATGGATTTGTCTGACCGAGGTACGAACCAGGATAGCTCAGGTGGTAGGGCACCACGACGGAAACATGGGAAACCCGGGTTCGAATCCCTGGACATATCTTTTCTCTTCAAAATGAAAATATTTAATATTTAATGAAAACCTTTACAAGAAAATCGTTTTATTTTTTATATAAGCAGTCCGTATTTATCTATGTGGGATTTTTTCCCCAGTAAAATGTTTGTAATTATTCCGCAGGTTGTCGCTTCAAGTTGAATTAAACAAGATTTAACTGTATATTTATTTCATTTATAATATCTTTCGAGAATACAAGTTATAGTGAGCTTTAGTTTGGAAAAGAGAATGTAATTATGGGTAATGAGTAGATTTCGTTAATCATTTCATCTAGAAATTAACGTTTCATCAAACATGTATCACATATACTTAGAAATGTTAGTTGAAACTCTTGATGAAATGATCGCTGAAATCTAGTCACCACCCAAAATTACATTCTATTTTACATACTAAAGCTCACGATACCTTGTATTTTGGGAAAATATTAAAAATGAAACAAATAAACAGTTAAAACTTGTAACTCAAAACGACAACCTGTGGAACAGATACCAACGTTGATATAAAAATTATGTAATTTCTTGAAAACACCAAAATAAGCATAACTTATTTATTATGTGCCGACGTTTCGGCCTACAATGTAGGCCATCTTCAGGGCTAAGAGAGAGAAACAAACAGAAATATATAAAAACGTAGCAGTAACAAGAATATATAAAGTGGTACAGGAGTGGAAATAAAAATAGTGACTAGATATGATGAAATAGTGAATAGATAAAATAGTGAATAGATAAAAATAGTGACTAGATATGATGAAATAGTGAATATATATATGATAAATAAGAAAGAATATAAGACTGGTTACAGAATATAATAAACTTAAAAAAGTGATAGATAAAAATAAAATTGTAGATGATGAAAAGAAATTCTAATGGTGACAGATATAATAATACAAGATTACGAATATAAAATAGAAAAAATACATGTCAAGAAAGGATAAAATGTAAACAATAATATAAAGGGAAAGAAAAATGAGGAGGTAAATGGAAAGATACAAAAAGAGAAGATTAAAATATAGAAAAAGGGGTTGAGTATGAAGGATTTAGAAAAAACAGATTAATAATAGAAATGGATAAGATACCAGACATGAGGGGTTACATAGGTAAAGTGTAATAATATAAGCATATATAGAAATAAAAGCTTGATAAATTTCAAAAATTAAACATTGAAAATAGTGGTATTTATAACTATGAACTATGAAGAATGAAAAGAAAAAGAAAATATAAGTAAGGGAAGTTAATAAGTAACTGTATACAGTAGAAAGAAGTGGCATTAATGCAAAATAAGATGTGAATATAACATAAACATGTAGAAAATAGGTAAAGAAATACAGTAGATATGATGTCATTCTTTTATTAATTACATTTTGACCATTGACTTTTAATTTTTCACGCAATTTACATTATTTACGGTCTCTTATATCCTCTGCAACTGCATTTCTCCTTCCCCCTTCTTTGTCATCATTTTTTTGGCCGTCAGAGATCGCCTGTATCGCTTCCGCCAGCCGGGCGTAACGTACTTCACTCACTTGATTCTGAGCTCCCCAAGCTGTGCGTGTTCTATTCGGTTAGTACATATCTTAGTATTTATCTTATCTCCATCCTTTTCACATTCACCTTTCTTCGCACCTGTTCTCACACCTTCTTTTGGCATCCATCATATGTTAATAGTATAGAGTTCATTATTATTTAGCCTCATATTTTTCATCCACTGTATTTCTTTACCTATTTTCTACATGTTTATGTTATATTCACATCTTATTTTGCATTTATGCCACTTCTTTCTACTGTATACAGTTACTTATTAACTTCCCTTACTTATATTTTCTTTTTCTTTTCATTCTTCATAGTTCATAGTTATAAATACCACTATTTTCAATGTTTAATTTTTGAAATTTATCAAGCTTTTATTTCTATATATGCTTATATTATTACACTTTACCTATGTAACCCCTCATGTCTGGTATCTTATCCATTTCTATTATTAATCTGTTTTTTCTAAATCCTTCATACTCAACCCCTTTTTCTATATTTTAATCTTCTCTTTTTGTATCTTTCCATTTACCTCCTCATTTTTCTTTCCCTTTATATTATTGTTTACATTTTATCCTTTCTTGACATGTATTTTTT
Organism: Arma custos; assembly: GCA_037127475.1. Lineage (NCBI taxonomy): Eukaryota > Metazoa > Arthropoda > Insecta > Hemiptera > Pentatomidae > Arma > Arma custos. The sequence goes on from CM073761.1 coordinate 49,052,977, forward strand.
CTATTTTATATTCGTATTCTTGTATTATTATATCTGTCACCATTAGAATTTCTTTTCATCATCTACAACTTTATTTTTATCTATCACTTTTTTAAGTTTATTATATTCTGTAACCAGTCTTATATTCTTTCTTATTTATCATATATATATTCACTATTTCATCATATCTAGTCACTATTTTTATCTATTCACTATTTTATCTATTCACTATTTCATCATATCTAGTCACTATTTTTATTTTCACTGATGTACCACTTTATATATTCTTGTTACTGCTACGTTTTTATATATTTTTGTTTGTTTCTCTCTCTTAGCCCTGAAGATGGCCTACATTGTAGGCCGAAACGTCGGCACATAATAAATAAGTTATGCTTATTTTGGTGTTTTCATTGACTGCACCGCCAACTATTTCTTCCTTAAATATGTAATTTCTTCTATTTCAACAAGGTTTGGATAAATATATAATCATAGTGATAACGTTATTTAAAAAGTGTTGGGTGCTTACATCACCTTGTTGAGGAAAATATATTATACCTGGAAGCAGAGTTGGTATCGGTCAGGTTTTAACTTCTGTTTTTTTTTTAACTTTTCAGTTTTAGCGAGTTAGGTAAAGTATTTAGAACGTTCGGAATAGGCCTACTGAACTATGTGCAGGTGTTTTTATCGGGTATTCCCAAAAGTTCTTATTACTCGTGGGAGGTTAAGAAGTTCGGAGGCTGGATGGAACTCGGCAATAACTACAAAGCCAAAGGGCAGGAAGGTCTACCTCAACCACGAACAAGGTTGCGACCAATCCCTAGCGCTAATTGGGCCTGGATTAGGTTTGCCAGGGCGATGAAGGGGGCCAATGTTCGTCATTACTCCGGTCTGCTTGAGGGTCAGCACGTGTCCATCATCAAGGAATCGTTAGTCTATATTTACAATAGAATAGAAGTAAGAAAGCGAAAAGTAATACCCCAATCCCAAACTTGTTAGATGGAATAATAATAATCCCCCATCTCTGTTTTCAGCCCGCAAATGTCTAGTGTTACTTGGAGGACATTAAGAAATTTGAAAACTCCCAAAAGATTTGCTCTTCCCATTGATCAAAGAGCAGCAATGGGTGAACCAATTTGAAGACTTATTCCATGAAGAGCGACCCGAATTCGTTTGGAATAAATAAAAAAAAAACAGTTGTAGAACTGACTCAGCTCTCAATGAAATGAAAAATAGGAAATCGCCTGGTCCCGGTTCTATTCCAACATAATTAATTAAAGCAGGCCCAGTCGAACTCAAAATGGCACTGACAGAGAGTACGACACTCTGTTAAATGGTGGAGAGGTCCCTGAAGAATGGAAGCTAGGATATATCACCCCAGTTTTTAAGAAAGGGCAAAAGAAGGATTGCTCAAACTACAGAGGTATTACGGTCACAAGCTCACTGAGTAGATAATAATAATTAAAAACCGAATTGAAAATGAATTAAAGGAAGAAATCAGCGAGTAACAGGCGGGTTTTCGAGCTGGAAGATCATGCACTGATCACATCTTCAGCCTCCCACAACTTATAGAAAAAAAGATGGTTCACGACCGTGAACTCCACGTGGTATTTGTAGATTTAAACAAGCCTACGTACCTCTGGGGAAACTGTGGAAGCCTTTGGAAGATACACCGGTTAAGAGATACCTCATCAGAGCGATTCAAGGGCTCTATAAAAACATAACAGGGGCAATAAAAATAGGAGATAGAGTGTCTAGAAGCTTCCCAATTAACAAAGGTTTGAAACAGGGCTGCTGCCTCTCACCCCTGATTTTCAACATTTGTATAGAAAAAGCCCTTAAAGACTGGAAAAGATCATGCGGTAGAATGGGTGCTCAAATCGGGGGTGATGTCATCTACAATTTGCAGCATGCCGACGATCAAGCATCGGGTCCGGATGAGCATCGGATGTCCGGACGTAAAAATAAAACAGAGTATATGGTTTTCAACGCTCCAAATATACCACTTGAAATCGATGACTGGACACTCAATGCTTGCAAACAGTTCAAGTACCTCGGATGCTGGCTCTCTTCTGGAGGAGGTATTGAGGGTGACATCGGACATAAAGCAAACATGGGTAAAAAAATAATAAGTTCGATAAATTCCACCCTATGGAGTAAGGAAATAAGATTGGAAACTAAAAAGTAGATCTACCTTCCTTCGTAGAAAGCGTAGCCACTTACGTTTCAGAGGTATAGACACTCACGAAAATGGCGGAGAAGAATGCTTTCCATGGAAACGGATTTTTGGAGAAGAAGGTGTGGTTTATCGAGAACCAAGCGGATCCCAAACGCAGCAATTAGAGGCAAGATCGGATGCCAAAAGAACATCCTTTACCAGGTCGGAACTAAAAGGTTAAAGTGGTATGGCCACTTAATGCAGATAGACGAAAACCGAAACGAAAACCTGGCCAAAGAAAATTCATAACTATATACCACCTATATATCATAACTACTAACTATATGCCAAATGGATGGAGGATGTGGAGGAGTGCATGGCAGCCAGAAGACTCCGTGAGGGGGATTGGATGGACAGAGAGCAGTGGCTTTTGGGTATTGGGGATATGACTCCTTAAGTTGTAAAAAAAAAAAACACAGAAAAAATGCGTGAAAAAATAAATAATAATAATTGCCTCAGCGTTTCAATAAGGTCAAAATCGATCATTTTTTAAAAACAAGGTGATTCGTTTTCACCTATACTATTCAATTTAACAGTTAAGTACGGTATTAAAAAGGTGGTACACACCGATAAAGTTTGAAATTAAATATGATTTGTAAAATATCCGTGCTTGGGTTCGCGGACGATTTGCTACTGTTGGGTGAAGACTCAGAAACTATAAATCTAAATACAGGAACGATGATGAACGCTGGTAAGGAAATATGGTCTGAAAGTAAGTTGAGATATGACTCAGTATATGGTTAGTAGCAGAAAAGGAAAATACTTTGGAGGCATTGTTGTAGTAGGGAATAAGTTTGAACATGTCGAGAAGTTTAAGTACTTAGGGTCTGTGGTAATTAGGAAATACGAAATTCAAGAGGTAATAAAGGAGTCATTAAAGGAGGGAAATGCTTGTTATTCGGTCTCGACATTACTAACCTCTCTTGTCCCGAAATCTAAAAATCAGAATTTATAAAACCATCATCCTTTCAACTCTTCTTTACGTATGTGAAACGAGGACGCAAACTCTGAAGGATGAATAACGTCTGAAGGTAGTCGAAAATAAAATGTTGCGTAGAATACTTGGACTAAAAAAGGATGCGACCGCTGGACAATTTAGGAGATTACTCAACGTGGAGCACACATCCGGTTAATATAATTGAAGTGAGGGCCTCGCGAAGATTAAGATGGGCTTGCTAAGTTGCTAGACTCAGTAGTAAACAAATTCCTAAAAAGTTAATTAGCGTATTTCGAAAGATATAACATTTCCTTAATGTACATATGTGCAAATCTTATTAATTATAATAAATATGCATATTACAATTGATTAAACATAATTATTCAGAGGACTAGTGTAACAAACGATACTTAGAAGGCGGTTACATTTTTTTATTTAGAAAAATCATTATTTAAAAAAGTCGAGAGTTGTATCGCTTATAATTTTCGAGATAAAAATAAAAAAAGTGTCTATAAATACGATTTTGAAGATATTCTGCCCGTTCTTTCTGCTAAGCCTCTTTGCTACATCCCCAAAGGCAAATCTCACATCCTTTGCTTAAAAGTTTCTCGGAAGGTCCCCTCATATATATCGGCAATTCTCCAAGCGTATTCCAAGCAAACCGTTGTTTATATGTATATTTTTTTGTATTTATATCTATAACGATGCATATACGGTTTTATTATTGCATTAAGTTCCGAATAAGGGTGGGACCACTGGAGAATTTAGGGAATTACACAACGCGGAAATACAGAGGTTAATATTATTCAAGTGATAGAGTCGAGAAGGTTGAGATGGCATTGTAAAGTTGTCGGGCTTACTTATGAACGAATTCCTAAAAAATTATAAAGTGCTCAGTTGTAGAACGAGACGTAAATGGGGGGATGAATTAAAATTGAGCAACTTCGAAAGGATTCGAACCTTTGGGTTCGCTAAGCCTTATTGATATATTATTTTAATATATTTAAGATTCTATAATAGGTATAGAAACTTCAGCAAACAACAGGTCAAGATAGCTCATAATATACTATAGAACAGATTAGGAAACAAAGTCTTTATTCTCACAATAACGACAACTGCCCTTAAGAATAACAAAGTTGGATAAAAAAAAGTTAAACAAATAACATTATAAATAATATGAGGAAGGTGTTCACCTTAAAGAAAACGGCTACATTGATGAGAAACTTTCTCAGAGAATCGGTGCAGCTGGCAGAGTATTTAGTTTGCTTCGAAGGAGTTTCCTGGCTAAAAGGGAAGTGACGAAAAAAACTAGGATGATGATTTATAAATCGACGTTCCTCCGTATTCTTGCCTATTCTTCCGATTCGTGGACCCTCACACAAGAATGGGATGCAATCGATGGAGATGCGTTATCTTCGTGAAGTAGAAGGAAGGGCACGACGAGATAGGGTACGCAACAGTAGAATTCGGTTACTTCAACAATTTAAACATTCAATCTTATTCCTTGAAACAGCCGAAAATGTAGAGAACAACGTTAAAATTTAAACTCCATTCCAAACCCTCCGGAAATTTGTCATGGATTTTTGCATCTTTGACTTGTTCTGCCTTTAAGAAGTTGGTAGTTTTTTTTTAAATTAAGATTTGTACGCCTAACGGATTAATAAACCCCATTTTACAATTTATTTAACTGTTCATTAAACTCAGCGTTGTTCAAATTGAATAACTGTAATTTACATATACTCTGTAGTTCGAATTGTATTATTTTTTTCATTGTTGTATTAGCAGGATTAATTTCAAGATATTATTCCAGCGTTTTAATTAGTATTTTCAATTCCAATGTTCAAATTAGAGAGAAAATAATATTTGTTCTAGGAATATATTTTAATTAACAAATTCTATATCATTTAATCCTTTAATTTTATATAATGTAGTAAAAAACAAAACAACCCATGAAGGGACTATTAAGACATTTTTCCTAGATCGTGCTCAATCGCCAGACTTCCCTACTATTTTCGGTATCGAGGCTGGATGGGCCACAGGAGGGTCTCAGATCCCAAAGGATCCTCCTCCAGCTGTTAAAAGATTAAATAAAATGCTCCAAAACCGGATGGACATTCGGTACGGCAACTCAGCGCTCTACAAATGATACTACGCTCCCATATATTAAAAAAAACACGTTAAAAATCATAATGGTACTTGTGTCTTAACGCAGCCCTGGTTACTTTTCCCTGCTTGTTCGCATGCGCGAGCAGTTACATTTTGTAACGGTTACATTTCTAAAAGTTACCTTCTATTTATTGGGGTTGAAAAATGATGAACAATTACAAATCAAAAGAATTTATTGACAAATGGAAAATAATAATAATAAATTATGAACAATTAAGAAATAAAAGTAATGAAAAATTATGTACAAAAAAAATTGAAAAATGTAATATATGAAGAACAATTAATTAAAGAAGAATGAACAATTACAAAATACAAATAATACAAATTTAATCGCATTTAGGTGGAAAATGCGTCGAAATAGACTTCAATATAGATTCAAAACAGTCTGTATTTTGTTTTGACTGATGCTGTCGCCATACGAACTCGCATAAATATGATTCATTTCCAAAAAATCTTTCACCACAATACAATTTCGTTTGATGGGAATTGCTACATTTTCTTTGTTTTGGTAAAATATTACGCTCCTGCAAAAAATGTATAGCTTGTTCTTCTGTTGAAGGAAAATCCCAATATGCACCATTCTACACTAATTAAATAACTAACTAAAATAATAACAACGAAAAATCTATAACAAAGAATAAAGAACAAATAACGAACAATAAACAACAAATAAGAAACAATAAGTCAGCAATAATCTAAACACAGTAAGCAAGATGAAACATAGAACAAATCAGCTATTAGAAATGTAACCGTTACAAAATGTAACTGCTCGCGCATGCGAACAAGCAGGGAAAAGTAACCAGGGCTGCGTTAAGACGCAAGTACCATCATAATACATGATCTACTATGAATCAAAAGTTTATTATGAATTAAAATTTATCAAACAGGAAGCATTAATTAATTAGGACATGAATTATTACCTCGTTTATATTTCTAACATTAAACCTTCTTAATCTCTTCGATTGTTGAATACAATCCAGGTACGAACCTGCACGGACCTGTAGAGTCCAATGTTCAAATTAAATAAAATAAAATTACTACTTAGAATATATTCTAATATACAAACTATATATAATTTAATCATTTAATTTTGTAATACTCAGTAATAAAACTTGAAACTATTATACCTGCAGTAGTATATTAATCAAAAAAGGAAATAATAATTATTTAAGATGTGAATTATTACCTCATTTCTACTTATAAGATGAAAATTTCAGTGATTTTAAAGGTGGTTAACTACAATAACTGAATAATAGATTTAATAAACTCGAAATGTAACCAATATTTTAAGATTTATATCGATACATTTCGGTTCATAGCTCGGCTAACACCGAGAAGGAAGTGCGAAGTACGGACCTGCACAGACCTGTAAAGTCCAATGTTCAAAGTAAAGAATATATAACGGACTCTTGGATTACAATATAATTCACGAGGTATAGTTAATTTAATCATTTAATTTTATAGTAGTTAGTAATAAAAACGTTAAGAACTATTATATATGTGTTTTTATATAGTAAAGAACATACAGTGGTTCCCAGTCAAAATGATACACCAGGATATTTATAGATGTCTTTGAATAGATAAATAGTTCAAATTATATTACATTAAATAAAATCATTTTTTGTAATCACTAAACATCCTAGAAGTATGTACTTTGTATATAAACATTTAAAAATAAACAAGGATTTAATTATAAATATAAAACACATTTGTTTAGAATTACTTATCTCACAGTGAAAATGATACATCTTAGTTCTTCCTAATATTTGTTTACCTTGAACTGTTTTACTTAAGTTAAACTCTTGTGTCGAAAGTGTTTGGCTCTTTTCAAAGCGAGTTGAAGAAAAACTGACGTTTATTTTTAATTTTTTACGAAAATGGAGGCACACACAACGTTAAAAGAACGTGAGTTGGTTATTCAACATTTTAATGACGGGAAATCTTTAAATGAAATAGCGGATATGATTAAAAAAAAAACGTTGAATTGTCCAGCATATAGTGGGGAGATTCAAGAAGGAAAAGTACATGCCAAAAAAAAAGTTAAATGCACTAGAAAAATTTTAACTGATAGGGATATGAGACTTGGATTGTCAGGGAAATTAAAAGAAATCCACATTTGAGTGCACCCAACAATGCACAACCTACAAATAATAGTACTAAACTAATTGTTTACTAAATACAAAGTTTATAAATTATTAGTAATCAAAAGTTAATTAGAAGTGTTGTGTCATTTTGAGTATGAGATGAAATAATTTACAGTGGCCCACAGTGAAATTGAGGTTAGGTTAGGTTTTTTGGTTTTTGGACACTCAACTACAGAGGTCATTCGTGTCCTTTAGTAGTGAAATTGATACACCCTGTAGAAAAATTCATAATGTTACAGGGATACAAAACCAGAAAACTCTTCAAAATATTTCTTTAAAGAATCAATTTAAATATTTACAAACAGATGAAATTGAAAATATTCAATTTTGATTATTTAAAAAAAATTAACAGTAAAAAAAGGAAATAAATTATTTCATAAAGAAAGAACTAAGTTGTGTCATTTTCACTGTGAGATCAGTAATTCTAAACAAATGTGCTTTATTTTTATAATTAAATCCTTGTTTATTTTTAAATGCTTACATACAAAGACATAATTCTAGGATGTTTAGTGATTACAATAAATTATTGTATTTAATGTAATATAATTTGAACTATTTATTTATTCAAAGACATCTATAAATATCCTGGTGTATCATTTTGACTGGGAGCCACTATATATTAGCAGTGAATTATTATCTCATTTCTTTTTGGAATATGAAGTCGCCGTGTTTTTTTGTTTCGACTGTTAAATAAAATATCTACTTCGAAAAAGCAGAGGGGAGTTTACAGATAAGACTTCAACACAATGTATAGCATTTTAACTGTGAGCCACTGAATATAACAGAAATCAACATATATATCTATAGTGGTTTAGTCTAATTTTCTCCAAAATAAGTTTCTTGTGCTTAAGTAAGCGAAATCGAGTTATTCTCGTAGTGAATAAGGGGCTAAGTAAGGCATTGGCTTGAAAAGGAGTTATTGTTTATATTACAACTCCATTTCAAGCCAAAAACTATGAGAATGATACGATTCCGGTTCCGAAAGCAGTAGCACGCTCACTAGAAAAAATCCGACTTAATCACTTATTCACCGGGTCTATAGATATAGTTGATTTATTTATTATACATAAGGAATGTTAGAACTTTATAATTAAATTATATAATGAGCTTTAGGTCTAGTTTCGAAACTGGGGTACGGAAAATAAATTATTTCTTAATTATAATGCAATTGGGAAAAACCACAATGCAAAGCCTTATGTTTCAAAAAATACACCTACTTATCAGTCGACATTTCGCCTATTCAGGCATTATCAAGACAACAAAATCAAAAAGGGGTTATGTGAATCGCATCTCGAAGAAAAAGGTGCAATACATCCCAACGATCAACAGCCCAAACAGGCTCCAAACATGAGACAGCACACCACCACCAAGACGTTCAACATACAACTGAACGAAAGTAATACGCCACCAGCTGGGAAGGTTATAGAATCAGCTGATCCACAAAACATATCAAGTAATATTAGCCTATATCGAGGCCATGCAGATTGCACAAAAGATAGACATTTCGGTAAATTAGTTTTATAAATTAGATTGCAGAAATTAGAACCAATATTATTCGGAAACTTAAAATAACTAAAACTAAAAATTTGTATAGGCTAATATTACTTGATATGTTTTGTGGATCAGCTGATTCTATAACCTTCCCAGCTGGTTGCGTATTACCTTCTTTTCAGTTGTATGTTGAACGTCTTGGTAGTGAGGTGCTGTCTCATGTTTGGAGCCTGTTTGGGCTGATGATCGTTGGGATGTATTGCACCTTTTTCTTCCAGATGTGATTCACATAACCCCTTTTTGTTTTTGGTGTCTTGATAATGCCAGAATAGGCGAAACGTCGACTGGTAAGTAGGTGTATTTTTTGAAACATAAGGCTTTGCATTGTGGTTTTTCCCAATTGCATTATAATAAATAATAGTGTTTCTTTTTGAGTTTTTGGCTCTATTTTAGTAATTATTTCTTAAGTTAAAGATGGACCTTTGGACAAATCATCCCGGTGCTCACCCAGCCACTATAATGTGAGCAATCTAAATTGGGGAATGGCATGATTTAGGTCTCTCTGCACAACCGTTGACGCAGAAACAGTACATTATATACTATGTAATGAATCCAAGACCCTTTCGAGGGTTGTAGTGGCAAGTATTTCGGAGAAGTTAATAATATATAAAATATACAGGGAAATAGTTCTTTTGTACGTAAACCGTTGATAACAATGAGATATTATTTATAGTTGGAGACATCTCAAAGATTCAGCCTTGCACCTTTTCTTGCGACTTTTTTTAGTCTAGGTGATGCATAATTGGACTCGTAACGGTTATTGATTCCTGTAAGTATAGTATGTGGGATCTGCAGACCTTCCTGGGGTTCAGCCAGCCTCTATAAACTGACTACCCTTAATTTTGGAAAAAATCCTTGGGGGTTGAGCCTGAGGCAAGTTGTCCTAGATGCGGTACAGCCTAAACCATGTATGATGAGCATATATGTATGAACTTCATGAGTTGTGGTTGTGCAGGTTTTTTCCCATGTATTGTAGCATAAACATGAAACAACTAATAAAAGGAAATGGCATTACATATATATAATATAATGCTGATTAACCGACCATCCCAAGTAATTCGATTTAATCCATCCAGCTCATTGCTCCTATCAGGCTACTTTGGCGCTATGGATATTTCGTTCCCTGCCCGGTGGATAAAATGTATGCTAATGTATACCAAAGGCAAACCGCAGGGGGGAATCGACCAGAGCCAGGTAGGCATAATGAAGTGCCCTAGCCTCCGTTTCTACCCAAAGCCATCAGGCCGTTTTGTTGCACGTTATTTTCTGAACAACGTACCCAGGAAAATGTTATATGGAGCAAAAATTAGTTGGGATGCGCTCATACTAAATTTCGGCCTAATTATACTGAGTTCTTAAATAGTTAACAGGGTCAAGTAGCCAAACTGAAAATTTTACCTAAGGACCTCAAACCAAGAAATAAAATTTCCTATGGAGATATTGGATAGATATCGCAAGCGATTAGGAGATATTCACACGTAAAGATTTTCAATGTTATGAATTATTTTTATTTTAACATTATTTGGCATAGTAAATAAATAAATTTCATTTGTTCCAACTGCATTATCATTAAATTTCATTGAAATTCATATTGCATGTTCAAAATGATTTCCTTGAGCATTAAGGACTTTTTTAGAATTTCTTAGTAATGACTTACTATAGGTGACAATAAGGGGCCTAGGTAGAGTAAAATGATCCTTAGGGTTCATTACTTTACTTTGAAGAGAGAGGGCAGTTGTCGGTACGCAGCAGTCGAGTCAAGACGTAAGGAGGAGGATGCAGAATGAAGCCCCATGCATCATACGTCACCTATAGCTTTCCCTTTTCATTGTAAGTTGTTTTTAAGCTTTATTAAGTCTGTAACTATGATCAGCACAAATAAAATATAATGTTCTTCTATAATTATTCTTGTTAGAGAAGAATTGGTCGACTGTATCTTCTAATTTAAGGAAGAAATAGTTGGGGGTGCAGTCAAAGAAAACACCAAAATAAGCATTAATTATTCTTATTTAATAAACAACTCCTGCTCAGTCAACCACGCTAACCTTTGGAGAAGACTATATAAGTCCCTTATTTATTAATAACATAAAATTATTACATATTCAGTATAACGATCTCAGGGTGGCATCCCATTTTAGTATTTAATTATATTCAGATCAAAGGATCTGACTTTTCCCTGAGATCATAGCTTGGGCAGTAAAGCCAATATAGCAGACTACATGCCGGGCCTGTCTTAATTATTTAGCTGTTATGCTGTTGTGAAAATGCCAAGTTTAAAACAAGCTATGGAAGAAAAACAATTAAACCTGTTAACAACCACTCACCTAAAGATCTGCAGACCCTTCTGGCGTTCGCTCAGTCTCTATAAAGTTTGTACCCATTATTGGAAAAAACTTGGCTATCTTGTGAAATTTTGGCCAAATCACCTCCATTCACAACCGTGGCTTAGAAACAGTCTCTGCCATGTACTGAAAAAAGGATCCTTTATAGGCTGTAGTGAAGCAAGTTTTATATATAATTCGTATGGAGAAGAAAGTTGTACGGATTGCGTTCAACAAATATTTTTTTAATTAACTATTCATAAGGAACCGTAGTTTCTACTAATCTTGCACGTCTTATTTAGGACTGCGTAGAAAGATTTAAAAATATTTAAAACTGAAATAGTTGGATTAGAAAAATAATGTAAATAAATGAGTAAAGCAGATACGAAAGTATGAATAATTAAACCTAAAAAATAAAAGTTTTTTTTTTTTTACTTTGAACTAAAACAATTGTATACAGGTTAATACAAATAATAATGAGAAACGATATGTAAGTAAATGAATAATAAGTAAGTTCAAGAATGAGAACAATCTAACAAATAATAATTAATTAATTAGATAGATACAATGAAACTATGATATATATATATATATATATATATATATATACAGTCCCTGACCATACTAATGTGACCACTGGATAGATTCGTTCTTGTTACATGTTTGCATAATCTTTTTGTGTGCGTAATGATGTAAATCGAGTTTAAATATTAGTTTTATGGGTAAGTTAGTTATCTGATAATAATATGAAATTGAAAAAAATAGTTTCGAAAATAAATCTTTATTTTTTTAAAAATATTTTGTGGTGTCACCCTACTTTCACCCTATTTTAAATATTGATGAAAAAAAAACTATCAAAATAGTTAAAATATATGATATAAGTAAAAATCAATAATAAACTTACCGAAACCGACTTGAATTTAATGAAAAAGAAACAATAAATCCACAAAAATTTCAAACACAAATTATGCACGCCGTCACTCGTAAAACAAAATGGCTGTACTAAAACCAATGCTGCCATTACTAAAAAAAAATATTTAAAAAAACTTAAAACAGTATTGCCATTACTTAAAACAGCAATTTAATAAGACACGCGAGTTTCTTAATAAGAGTTAATAAGTATATAAAAAAAAATTAGAAAAAAACAAAAAGGAGATAATCTTTCTTGGTGGTCACATTAATATGGCCAGGGACTGTATATGGATATAAAATCTACTCTTTATGTTCATTGCATGGTTTAGATCCTTCATAATTGATGTTATTGAACATAAATTAGGATATGGTTGACCACGACGGGTACGTGGGAGAACCGGGTTCGAATCCCGGTCCTGGACAAATCTTTTCTCTTCAAAATAAAAATATTTAAAAATTATAACAATTAATAAAAAAAATAAATTACAAATAATATAATGACGTAAGTAAACAAGATCCTAATTAAAGTAATGTTCAATGGATCGGTGAAGAGAATGGATTTGCCTGACCGAGGTAGGCTAGCTCAGGTGGCAGAGCACCACGACGGATTGAGAGACCCGGGTTCAAATCCCGGTCCTTGACAATTTTTTTCTCTTCAAAGCAAAAATATATCATCTATATTTCGAAATGTAAGTTGAAACTTTTATTTCTTGATGAAATGATTACCGAAATCTACTCATTACCCATAATTACATTCTCTTTTCCATACTAAAAGCTCAAGGTAACATGTATTTTTGGAAAATATTAGAAATGAAGCGAATAAACAGTTAAAACTTGTAACTCAACTCAAAGGGAAAACCTGCGGGACAGATACCCAAACCTTCATAACTAAAGACACGAAGATCATTGTACTACATGCGCCCTACAAACATGTACCCTCATGATCATGAGTTGTCCAATTAAGTAGTTAAGAATTGAGGAGGTAGTAACTGAGGTTGTAGGTCAGGAGGGGAACAAGTCGGATAAGATCATCCTAGCTCCATCTATTAGCCTGTTAAGCCATTAAATTTCAGCTCCTCGGGCCTAAATGCTAGCAAATTGGTGGATCATATTCCCCCATTAATCAGATTAAGTAATAAAACTTTAGACCCTTCAATGCCTCAAAAGGATTAACTGAATTCCTGTTTAAGAGAGTGAAATTTTAAACGCGGTTACTCTGCTGATGATCCTGGTATCAAATCCGTCTGTAACAGATGAATTATTTAATCTATTAAAAGCCATATCTGGACACTGTGAGAACTTCAGACCCTATATTAATTGGCTACTCTTAATTGGGAGATAATCGTAATAGTGGTTGGGTATGTTCTCGGTTAAGTCATCTCTCTGCACAACTATAATTTTAGAAACAGTTTCCACCATGTACTGAGCCAAAATCCTTCATGAGTTTTGGTAAATGTTTTTGTATGCTAGTTAATAATAACAATAATACAGCTTAGCGAACCCGAAGGTTTGATGCCGATACCACGAATTTTTGCTAACACAAACTTCTTTCCAGAAGAATCCGTTATATCACTCTTAACACAATCTTCCCACTCAATACCTATATCAAACCATATTAAATATTTAGGAATTTTTTTAGACTGCAAACTACTATTTAACAATCATATCAATAATAAACTGAATAGTGCCCGCAGAATATTATACAAAATGTATCCGTACTTTAACAAAAAATCAAAATTATCTGAAAAAAATAAGAAAATATTATATAAGGGAGTCATTAAGCCAATGATAACTTACGCATGCCCAGTCTGGAGTTTAGCTAGCAAAACACACATTAACAAAATACAGATCTTCCAAAACAAATGTCTAAGAATCATAAAAAAACTATCCAATATATTTCCGAATCACCACAATGCGCAAAGAACTGGACATCCCAACAATACAAAAATTCATACACCAACAAACCCTCAGATTCTTCACCTCATGCCAACTTTCAGACAATACACTCATACAAGAAATAGGAGATTATACAAAAACAACAAGACCAAAATACAGACACAAACGAACAAAACACATACTATTATAAATAATATGCATTTTGTAATATGTTATACATAAATTTTGTGTTAAGTAAATCCTATGTACTCTCTTTTCTGTTGCTTTTTTTAAATTTTACCAACAACAAAAACATATTAATCAGTAACCGTTGTAATGTGAACTCATTTTCATTGTAAGGGATTATCCCACCAATGTTTTAAAATTTGTACATATTTTAAAATAAAATAAAAATATACAAAATAAAAAAATAAAATAAAACATCGTCCCACCTCCACCTGGGCCTACCCCTCAGACGATTCCAAGTCGGCACACCGCTTATTAACTTTTTAGGAATTCTTATTAATTGTTCTTTTGATGGTGAATATTTTAAAATATTTTTATTTTGAAGAGAAAAGATTTGTCCGGCCGGGATTCGAATCCGGGTCATCTGCATCTCTAGTGCAGTGCTCCTACCACTGAGCTACCAGGGTCGTATCATGGGTTGTAGTTTCAAGGATTTCGAAAATGTAATAGACATCATATTTGTTCTTTTTTATAAATTCCGTTAATAAAAATGTTAGAGCACTGAGTTGCCATGCCGAAAATCCCGGTTCAAATCCCGCTTCAGGCAATACTTTTATTTAGTCTGTTTGCGGTGGGAGATGGACCATATGAGATCTAGGACCATCCTGGTGCTTACCCGACCTCTATAAAGTGGGTACCCAAATAAAGGGGGGGATCTGGTGGTTGAGCGTGATCTAGGACAGAACATCTCCCTGCACAACCGTTGTCCAAGAAATAATACAGTCTCTACCATGTACTGAACCCCATACCCGTTCACGGGTTGTACAGGTTTTTTTTAGGTTAATAATAATGAGATATTATTTATGATACTGTTGATATTATTGTGATTGTTTCCAGAATTATCTAGCTCTTATAGAAGCAAGTGTTAAGAAGGGATTTCAAACCATTGTGAGAGAGTCTTAATCTAGGATTCCCAGACTAAAGTCTTATTGCAAGTTTCCTAGTCTTGTGGTCCGACTCATCAACTGGTGACCGAAGTTTTCCGACTAACTATTGACTAATGAAATTCAATTCTTTGAAGACAACATTGATTGACTAAGAACATCCCGTATCTGATGTATATTTGATTAATAGTAAATTAAATTTTCCAGGGAATCAAATAGTAAGAAAATTCACGGTGAAAATGAAATTAGTTTTATCGTTATTGCTTTTCCACGAGTTTTTAAATACACGAGAACGTACTTGTACAGAAACTCTTATACATAATAATTTTTTAGACGTGATTCCTTGAAATAATAATTAGGCTTAGCGAACCCTAAGGCTCGTTGCCGATATCACCATATCTGCTTAAAAACTTCGGTCAACGGATCAATATCCAAACCATTTCCGCTAGGTCACCCTAATCGCTTTTTTTACAAACAAATACAAGAAGATAGTATGAATGATACGTAATAGCATGAGATAAAGGCAAGTAGAGGAACAACATAACTTAAAAGTTCACGAGGTCATCTTCTTTTCAGACGCCTAGGAGGATTGTCGGGATTTTTTTTTTTAAATTAAAAATTTTTCGTGGAAGGATCAATACCGTGTTCGGACAAATCAGCAACAAATTGGACATCAAGTTCGTTATGGAAGATTCGTAACAAAGTAAGGAGTATTGGGGATTGGTTTTTGGATTTTAAGGATTGGATACGAGAGGAATTCGATGGCTTAGTGAAGTCCCAAAGCTCTACTCCGTAAGTCCAAATAGGTCGTATGATTGTCATGTATATGAGTCTTCTGTAATTAATTGGGATCTTAGAGCGTTTGTCTTCTATGAGTCGTAATAAATTTAATAATAATAAGGCTCAGCGAACACGATACCACCAATCTCTGCTTACACACTTCCGTCCACGGACAACTTCCCAAACCCAAATCCGTCAGACAACAACAAATTTAAAAAAAAATACTACAGCGAAATGTGACTTATAATTTATATAAAGAATAGTTTATATCGACGGTAGCAAACGGTTTTTCTCATGGAGAAGGAAAAACACAACCCTCGAAGGTATAACAACCGAACCCTTTTAAAGGTAGCCTTTAAAAGCAGACTGACAAAAACGAGGGAAGTGGACCCTAGTGAAGAATTACATATAAGTTGACACGTTGGGGCATTAATCAATATATCAACGCCGGGCATAAAAAGGAAATAGGGAAATTTCAGGAGGGGCAGTTTTCTTTTGTCTTGTGGAACGTTGTCATTGTTCGTAATAGCAAGCTCCCTCTCCTGTACCCGTCCTGTCGTATCTAATGTTTTTACCACACATCTCTTATTCCATAAAACCATCAAATTTTAATGATGCGAAAAAACTAATTGAAGAAAATTTGGACAAGTGACTTACAATCAATCGCTGCTTCAAAATATTCGTCCACGAACCAATACCCAAAACCAAATCCGCACTTTTAACGCAATCCTCCCACCTACGACGTGGTCCACTCCTGATATGCTTCTAAATCGACACCCATATTTATCTGCGGGTTGCTATCACATCAATAATTTTAACCATTATACATATTAACAGGTGCATTCCCTATAATTCCGCCTTGTGTTATCTCCTAAATTTTACATTGAACAAGACGTTGTTCATCCCTTACCATCAACGACCACGTTCAATTTTATTATTAAATCACTAGACTGAAACAAGAAACAGCTCGCCGTTTCAGGCTACTTCAACACTTACTAGACAAACGCTCTAAGCTCCCAATTATCATGATGGATGAGTTTGTTTGTGACATAATAAGGAGCATTGAGGATTTTACGAAGGATTTTGGATTGCAAGGATTGGATACGAGATGAATTGGATGGTTTAGTAGAGCCCCAAAGCTCAACTCCGTATGTCCAAATAGGCCTGATAACTGTCATGTAAATGAGTCTTTTGTAATTTATTGGGAGCTTAGAGCGTTTGTCCAGTAAATGTTGAAGTAGGCGAAAACGACGAGCAGTTTCTTGTCTTTTCAGTCTTGTATGAGGATTCCAAGTGAGACGTTTGTCCAGATGGAGTCCTAGGTAGCGTACCTGTTCGACAGAGTTCAGAGGAATATTATTAAAGGATACAGTAGGGCAGGAATTTGTAGGTTTACGACGAAGGGTGAAGGTAATTTGATGGGATTTGTTAGGATTAATTTTAATTCTCCAATTTTGACACCATTCTTGAAGGTTTGAGATATGGGATTGAAGAGTTTGGGATGCAACAAATGGATCATTGTTTACTGATAACACACATGTGTCATCAGCGTACGTAGTGAGGACAGTGCTTGGATGGGTTGGGATGTCAGCTGTATATATCGTGTATAGGATGGGACCCATGATACTACCTTGAGGAACTCCGGCAGACTGGGTAAAGAGGGAAGAGTAGGTAAAATTATGGTTTACTTTAAAGGCTCCATTACTGAGGTAGGAACTGATAATAAGGAAGTAAGTAGAAGGTAAGAATTTACGGAGTTTGTACAACAGTCCCGGATGCCAGACTCGATCAAAAGCCTGCTCTACATCGAGAAAAGCTCCCGCGCAGTACATTCCGTGCTCTAATGCGGATAAGACAACGTCCACCACATGATGGGATTGCTGGATAGTGGAGTGTGATGTTTGGAAACCAAATTGGTGATCTGGGATTATTTGATTGGATTTTATGATAGGATGAAGACGTTTTAGAATGAGTTTTTCAAGTATTTTGCCCATTATGGGCAGAAGAGATATAGGACGGTAAGAGGATGAGAGTTCTGGTGTTTTTTTTAGGTTTTGGTATCATCTTAACTATGGATAATTTCCAGGAATCAGGAAAGTACGTAGTGCGGAGTACAGCGTTATATATATATATATATATATGTAAGGAGTAGGATCGCTTTCTGAGGAAGGCGTTTTAGAATATGGGATGTGATTAGGTCGTGGCCAGGGGCTTTGTTGACGGGTAATCTGTGAATAATGTTTGATAATTCGGAAGGATGGAATGCTTTAGGAGGAGGGGACATCTGAAGAGGAATACTTAATTCTGCTTCAATGCATTCAGAGTGGGTTGGATTAAGGATATCTGGATGAGGGTTAAATGTGTTGAATAGGTGCTGGCCGAAAATTTGTGATTTTTCTTCATCAGATCTTGACCAGGTTTGGGATTCGGTTAAAAGTGGATGGTTGAAATGTTTATATTTTAGGAGTTTTTTAGTGGTATTCCATAAGGATTTGTCAGTAGTACTCAGATTTTCTGTACGGTAATACAAATTTTGAATTTTGAATGTTCTGATCTCTGATTTTAATTTGTTGGTTAGTTTGGTATAATGACTCCTGTCCGATGGATATCTGGTGCGGTGCCACTTCGCTCTTGCCCGTCGTTTTTCTTTTAATAACTCGCGAATATGAAGTGGCCAGTTATTCTGTTGATAATGATTTTTACTTGGTAAGGTGTTAATTTTTATATTTGTTTGTATTGCTTCTGTTTGTTTGTCTATTGCAGAATTGATGTCAACTTTTGTTTTAAGCCGAATTTTGAGGTCTAAATTATTTTCCAGATTCGATCGAAATTTATCCCAGTCTACACGTCCAGTAATCAGTCTGAGATGAGAGGGCTTAGGAATAGGAATTGAATGTACTTGAAGTAGTACTGGACTGTGATCAGAGGAAAGGTCATCCAGGGATTTTATAGTTGTTTGATTGCAGGAAATCTGTGAGGAAACAAATATGTCAAGAATATCTGGACGTTTTTTGAGCGATGTAGGCCAATAAGTAGGGTTTATGGGTGCGAGGGTAGAGAAACTATTAGAGGTTGAAATTCGGGATAAGATGCTACCACGGGAATTGGATGTTCGACAACCCCATCGTTGATGTTTGGCGTTGTAGTCTCCTCCGGCAATAAAACGCGGTCCGAGGGATCGGAATAAGGATTCGAGGAGGTTATAAGAAAGGGAGTTACCAGGAGGACAGTATACAGCTGAGAATGTCATATGGAAAGGACTAGTTGAAATGGTTACTGAAGTTGATTGAATGGCGTCAGTTGAAGTAGAAGGAATAAGAGAATGAGGAATGGATTTGTGGATAAGGATACAAGAACCGGCATGTGCTATATTGTCAGGATGATCTGATCTATAAGTAATGTAGTCACGTATGTAAAAATATGATCGCTTTGTGAAGTGTGTTTCAGTCAATAGGGCAATGTCTATGTGATTGTCATGAAGAAATAAGTCAAGTTCGTCTCGATGGTTATGTAGGCCATTTGCATTCCACAGTATGATTGATAGGGGCTTAGTGTTCATCGTGGGGTAGTAAATGGCATTTCGGAAAGGAGTCGGGTTAGAAGGGAAATGAGTGGTTTGATGGTATTATTAAGTTCAAATAAGAAGGTCGAAAGGATTGTGTTGACGTCTACTGGATTTTGACTGGGACTAGGATATTGGACAGAAGGTTGAGATGGAGGATTAGTGTTTATTGGAAAGTTGGTTGGGAGTTGGACCCTTCTTGGGACACTGTGAGCTGCTTCGACTTTCAATGGTGTTTGGGTTTGGAGGTTTATAATGGAAGAAGTTTGGGATGGAATTGTGGGTTCACTCTGAGGTGGAAGCTTCACCCGTAGAGGAAGATGGTGAGAAGGGATGTCTTGGCGTGGAGGTAGTGGAGGTGGATGAGATTTGGGAACCATTAGCTGGGATTGGGAGGTTTGAGGCGCCTGTTGTCGGATCTGTGGATGTCGGGGCTGCTGATTTCGACTGATGAATGAATATTTTTTTTGTCCCTGTTGAGGAGGATTAATATATGTTGAGGTCGACGGCTGCTGTTGATTACTATGAAATGAAATGTCTTGTAATTTTTCTATTTCTTCTTTGGCATTTACTTCTTTACTATTTGATGGTGCATGGTGGGATCTTAGCCTCTGTAGGTTTTTATGCACCATGCATCCTTTATAATTTGCTGGGTGGTCCTCACCGCATAGCACGCACTTTGCAGGTGTTTCCCTCGTTTTCTTGCATATTTCTGTTGCATGTGCTCCAGCACATTTGACACATCTGGCCGGATAGTGACAGTACGCTTTTGTATGTCCGAGTGCTTGGCATTTTGTGCATTGGACAATTGAAGGTCTTTGCCTTGGCTCTTCAAAGCGAACGACTGAATAGACAAGCCTATTGATGTCGAATATTTCAATACTATTTCTGGCTGGTTCCAGATCTACGAAAAATAACGGTAGGGGGAACTTTTCAACGGGATGTAGGACGACCGATATATTTCTGACGTTGTGGCCGATCTCTTCCAAGTCCCGTTTGATGGCATCAGTAGGTGTGGTACTGTGAAGACCTCTCAGAACAACTCTGTAGGCCTTATCTTCTTTTAACTGGTAGCAATGGAAGTGATATTTTTTTTCGGTGAGATGATAAACCAATTTTTTGTAATTCTCTTTGGTGTCCGTATTAATTTTTATGTCTTTCACACGAGAATAACATTTAAAATTGGTTGTTCCGATCAGTTTGGCTATTTCTTGACAGAAGGTCAAGAAGTTTTGAACATTTGAGACAAAAATGGGAGGTGGAACCGGTTCGGAAATCTGAGATGTTTCTTGATGTTGAGGTGGCTCTGTGGGTACATTTTCGAGGGCTGCAAATTGATTGCTGGTTGTTATGTTAATTATTGATTTTTTTATGGGTGCAGATGTTTTACTACGGGTATTTGGTGGTGAGGTTGGCTTTAACGCTGATTTCTTTTTCTTTTTCTTTTTTTTTGGAGAGGTACCAGCAGACCCGGGAGCAGCATTTCGCTGCCGTTTTTCAAGTTGACGATGCTTTAGATATTGTGAATCAGTTTCACTAATATCGGACATTGTTACATTGTCCTCCGATTCAGTACCTAATGACCGCTCTGAATCCATTTAAAAAATAAAAATAAATGAAAATAACTGAAATTAATAGAAAAATTATTTATAACAGTAGAAATAACAAAAAAGAAACATTTCTAAATCAATACTTAAAAATAAACTACACTAATATATATGTACAATTATATTTAAAACAACAACAAAAATCAATTGTATTCAATCCTTAAAATCCAAAATCCTTCGTTAAACCCTCAATGCTCCTTACTTTGTTACAAAGTAATCCATAATGACCTTAATGTCCCGTTTATTGCTGATTTGGCCCGAATCCGATATCAATCTTTTCATAAAAAAAATTCATTTCCACTCAAACCCACTAGTTTCAAACCTCGCAACCTCTTCAATTCCTGATAATCCTCCGAGGCGTCTGAAAAGAAGATGGCCTCGTGACCTTCTAAGTAGAACTTTTTATTTGAGTACTGGGTAGTTTCTCTACTTGTGTTTATTCCGGGACATGATTTATCTTTCATTATATTTACTTGATGTATTCAGTATACAGCTGTAAATTATAATAAATACATTTGAAAAAGTATTAAATAAATTTAAAGTTATGCCTTAATATTTGTAATATTATAATATCAACGCAAAAACTTATAATATTTAATTTTATGATATTTTGGTTGCTTCAGTAGTAAAATGAGCGGAGTAGCTGAGTGTGGAGCTCAAAGTTACTATACTGAAGGTTCCAGGTTCGAATTAGGTTTTGGCAGATAAATTATTTGATCTGTTACTAGTCACGAATGAGCCCTGCGGGATCTGCAGACCCACCTCGGGTTCATCCAGTTTTTAAATTTTGAAGATACTATATGATAAATAACCTTTCGCATTGATGGATTTATGTTCATAGCTCTTTTTTCTTATTACCTGAAGATTGATGGTGAAGGAGTAGGGGAATTAATTTGTTTTTAAATGAAGTATGTCAGGAATTCAAGAATCAATAACCGACTTTTTTAAAGGAGTTCTATGCGAAGGAATAAACAAGTTTAAGTTCTGGGTACTCGTATTTAAAGACTGGACAGAAGAATAAGAAGAGAATAAAGTTTGGAATTGTATAGGCTTTTGGTTCTAAATGATAGCTAGTAAGTATTGCCGTCGGAAAATTGGTGAAAGCAAGCTCAGCCAACCAATTAAGATACGTGGGCGCCTGGAGACATCAGAAGATGAATCTTAGGAACCATTTCATTAGTCACCATGGATGAACGAGGAGATGAATTTAGGAAATTTAGGACTGTTGTGCAAGTAAGTAGTCCCATGTTAAACAGTGAGACTAGCTAAAAAAAAAACATTCAATAAGTTTGATAGACATATAACGATGGAAAACCTTGCTAGAGAAGAAATTAGTTGACTGGAACTTCTAATGTAAGGATAGAGATAGTTGGGGGTGCAGTCAAATGAAACACCAAATAAGTACTAGACTTATATTTTGTTAGCGCCGACGTTTCGACCTACAATGTAGGCCATCTTCAGGGCGACTGAGAGAGGAGCCGCTGGGTGCACCGGCTAACCAACAATATAAGTATATAAATAATAAATATAAATAAATAATAAATATAAATAAATAATAAATATAAATAAATAATAAATATAAGTCTAGTACTTAATATTAATATAAGTATAAATATAAGTCTAGTAATTATTTGGTGTTTTTTTGACTGCACCCCCCAACTATCTCCGTTCTCCAACAATAAAATTACATTACACGAACGAAATAGTGAAGGAATATATGAATAAAAATTATCAAAGAATAAATGTACAGAAAGGGGATAATGCAAACAAAATACAAATAGAAAAAAATGGTAAACAGAAAGTTACAAAATGAAAAAAATGTAGACATAACAAGGTGAGATATACGAGAGAGATATACAAGTATGTAAAACCTAGTTTAATACAGATAAAATATAACATGTATGATAATAGACTCCTAGAGAGTTAACATAAGAAAACTGAAAGAAATTTGTAACAAAATATGATGCCAAATAATAAATAATGGAAGAATTATGTAGAAAGCAAAGGAAACGATAAGAAATATCGTGAATCAAATGTAGAAAAGTAAAATATAAATATAAAATTGAAAATATAAGTATGGGAAGTTAATTATATAACAGTATACAATTAGAATGGGAGCGGAGTGGTAGAGCACTGAGTTGCCATGCCGGAAATCCTGGTTCAAATCCCGCTGCAGGCCATGATTTTTATTTAGTCTGTTTGCAGCGAGAGATGGATCGTATGGGATCTAGGACCCTCCTGGGGCCCACCCAGCCTCTATAAAATATTATAAAAATAGGGTACCCAAAATAAGGGGGGGAAATCTGGCGGTTGAGCGTGACCTAGGACAAGTCACCTCCTTGCAAAACCGTGGGTTGTAGTTGAAAACCCTGACCCTTCATGGGTTGTAGTGGTACATGTTTTTTCAGGTTATATTAGATCAAAGTCAGCATTATTTGATTAGTTACGAAAGTTTTCTCTCAGCACAACCTGAACAGTTGTTCTTGAAACTGTACAGTCTCTACATGTGCAACCCCAGATCCGTTCAAAGGTTGTAGTGGTACAGCTTTCTGTAGAAAGAAGAACTAAAAGGAAAAGAAAAATTTAAATGTTTACGGAACGAAACCGGAAACTTTGCAACACATTTATTGATTATATCAATTTAAATATGCACAAAAAATAAAATTCAGAATATATAACTTTATATATAGTATTCAACAAAATAAACAAACAAAAAATTAATATATAATTTCACCTCACGATCAAAACATACCCGTCACTTATTATTAACTTTTGAGTAATATTAATTTTTAACCTTTTTATTTAGTTAATAAAATTATTTATTAATTTATTTAGTTTAACTTAATTAATTAATATTTAGTTGGGTGGACTCAAGTATGGATTTTTTAAAATTTCTTTGACGATCCAGTCTCATCCCGATCACTTAAAATTTGTCTTGCACTTTTAACTTTTTTTCTGTCAATTTTTCTAATCTTCCACTATATGTTAGACAGTTGAACGGTTTTTAAAAATAATTTTTGAAAAACTCTCATTATTCAAACATTCGGTAGATTTTGTGGAACTAACTTTGAAAAGAATCGAAAATTTTCGATGCTATCGTTTAACTAAAAGAAAAAGGTTTATAGCAAACAGATGGGGAATTTTCATTGTGAGACTGGTAATTAAAAAAAAATGAATTACTAAATTCTTCTTTATTTTTATATGTTTATACCCTAGGATGTTTAATAATTACAATAAAATATTGTTTTCAATGTGATAAAAGTTAGTATACTTTTTTTATTTAAATATTCCTATCAATATCCAGGTGTCATTTCGAGCGTGAGCCACGGTAAATATAAAGAAAATAATAAAATTAATAAGTGTTTTTCGTATTTTTTAATTTGAAAGTGAGACTTTTAAAAAGGAAAATATGAATGGTTATAAATTTTAATGTACAAATTCATACCTCGTAATAAAAAAATAACAACTTTTTTTAATAAGAAGAAAAAAAATCTTTTATATATTTCATTTCAATCCTATTTCACTTTTTTTACAGCTCATGCCAATCCATTAAATTTTATTGAACACAATTCTAATACACTTCGTTCCATTTCATTACATTATTTTACATTTACACACACTTTTCTTTAAAGATGAGTCAAATCGAACAAGTCGTTTCCCAAATATGAAAATATATTTACATATATATATATATATATATATATATATATATATATATATATATATATATATATATAAACAAATATATATCCTGTACCACTACAACCCGTGAAGGGTCTGGGATTCAGTACAGAGTAGAGACTGTACTGTTTCTTCAACAACGGTTCTGCAGGGAGGTGATTTGCCCAAGATCACGCTTAAAACGCCAGATTTTTTCCCATTACTATAGGTGCCCTCATTATAGAGGCTGGGTGAGCCCCAGAAGGGTCCTAGATCCCATAGGATCCATCTCCGGCCGCTAATAGATGAAATAAAAATCTGCCAGCATTGGGATTTTTGCGACAATATAAGTGAATCAATATTAACAGGGAATTCTTTTATATCTAGTAGCAATTTAAATAAACTATGACTCAATACATACTTATGTACCTGAAAATGGATTTATTAATCAGAATAAACGCGTTGAAGTGAATAAAGAATATTAAATTTAATAATAAAAAACAATCTCACCTCTAATTGAAGTCAGTCCCGCCAACCTAGAACATTTAATTTTATTTAGATTCTAATAGCAATAAAAATAAATACAACTGTAAATCCTACATCAAACAAATACATTTACAAATAGTTGTGCAAGGAATGTTATTAAATTTGGATCGTTTAATGTTTTTTATTTTTTATTTAGGTGCCCTGTTATATTTGATCAGGGAGCGGAGTGGCTCAGTGGTAGAGCACTGAGTTGCCATGCCGGAAATCTTGGTTCGAATCCCGCTGCTGGTATTACTTTTATTTAGTCTGTTTGCAGCCGGTGATGGATCATATGGGATCTAAGACCCTCCTGGGGCTCACTCAGCCTCTATAAAATATTATAAAAATAGGGTACCCAAATTAAGGGCTGTGACGGTACAATCTCTACCATGTACTCAATCCCAGACCCATTCACGGGTTGTAGTGGTACAAGATTTTTCAGGTTATATTATATTGTTTTTAGATTAATTTATTGATATTTACAGGTGTAATAATATTACAACAAGTAAATCTTATATGACCAAATGACATGAAAAGAAAAAAAAAACACTTGTGGAGAAACTATCCTTCAGTAGCACTCCAGTAAAGTTCTATAGTAGAAGGTCTTCCATCTTCTTTTCAGACGCCACGGAGCGTTATCAGGAATAGTATGGGAAGCAAGTTGGTGTATGGAGCTTGTCATTGAAGGATAGGTATCTAGTTTGGGCCAAATCAGCAACATATGGGATATTAAGATCATGGTGGATGAGTTTATTTGTGACATAATAAGGAGCATTGAGGATTTTACGAAGGATTTTGGATTGTAAGGATTGGATACGAGAAGAGTTGGGTGGTTTAGCAGAGCCCCAAAGCTCAACTCGGTATGTCCAAATAGGTCTGATAACTGTCACGTAAATGAGTCTTTTGTAATTAATTGGGAGCTTAGAGCGTTTGTCCAGTAAATGTTGAAGTAGGCGAAAACGTTGAGCAGTTTCTTGTCTTTTCAGTCTTGTATGAGGATGTAAAATGAATTTAAAAAAAGAAATCTGTACCACTACAATACATGAAAGGTCCCGACATTTCTAATAACTCTGAAGGATGAACACCATTCTAAAGTAATACCATTTTTGCAATAAAAAACTAAACTTATATTATTCATGGCATTTATTTATATAATTTTTGTTTATATCCTCACACACGTGATCGGGCTGCCTCAAACGCTCAACCATTTACATATCATTTGCTTTTACAGCGAGCTCCTCCTTCAAGTGCACTTGGGGCTGACAATGGAGTGTCCATCGGCAGTCAGTTGCAGGGAGGTGTCCGCAAATAAGGGGCGTTCAGATGTTTATTAAAAATTGGCTGTGTGGATGTAATTGTCATAAAAGTTTATCAAAAGGGATGAATGTTAATTATTAATAAGACAAAAATAAAGGATTTTTTTTTTTAACTCATAAAGAGTCCCAGATCGTACTTAACCGTCAGGTTTAGAACTTATTTTGGGTACCCACTTTATCTATTTTTGGTAACCTGGTGGTTCGCAATTCTGAGTTCTTTAATTTAAATTCTCCAGTGGTCTCATCCTTTTTTGGACCGAATATTCTAAGCAACACCTTGTTTTCGAATACCTTAAGCCGCTGATCATCCATCCGTGAAGAAGAGTTGGAGGGATGGTCAATTGATTTTCTAGAAAATAATTTATTTATACTTCTATATGTCTATATATAAATCTATATATTTCTCATCCTTGTGATTTTGAAAGTGCTACGTTTGAGATGAAGTATGTTGAGGAACAAACCGACGGTAAACATTATTTGTTGTAATTTTTTTTATTTTTCCTCTTTCCCGTGTTCTCCTTAGTTGGCTAGCACTTCAATTAAGTAGATTGATCAGAACAAACAGTCCTTCCATTTATCAATCTCTTTCACTTTTTCTTGTATAGTTCGCTATTTACTTTAACAGTGGCGTTGCCAAGGGAAATAAATATAGCACAGCTCTTGATGTTGTTTTCGAAAAGATAAAGTGACTGCGAGGTAAGATTAAAAATGATTGGTGAGAGTCGTTTATGGTTATAAATGTTATTTTTTATATTATAAACAAATCAGAAATTTACCACTAGAAACTTTGAAGGGTTCAGTGATTGGTTACGGACCTTACTGAGATTACGCTCGACAGACAAGTTTTCCCTGAAATAAGTGTTTTCACATTATAGAGCATGTGGCCCAAGTAGATTCTATAGATCCGAAAGATTAGATTCTCAACAGCTAGCATAACAAACAATTTATCCTACACTGCCGGTCTTAAACTCTGCGCATATAAACTGAATGAGTGAAAAGGGTTATTATAAAACCCATTAAAATGCATCTTTCAACTATTTATTAATATAAATCGAGAAATATACTAACATAAATAGTAATTACATTAAACAAAAATAAAAAACTGTACCACGACAACCCGTGAAGGGTTTGGGGTTCTGTAATGGTAGAGACAGTACTATTTTATGGACAACGGTTGTGCAGGGAGGTGATTTGTTCTCCATCACACTCAACTAGATTTTCCCCCATATTTTGGGTGCCCACTTTTAGAGGCTGGCTGTGCCCCAGGAGGGTCCTGGATCCTATACGATCCATCCGGCTGCTAAGAGACTAAATAAAAATCTCTTACCTTGAACCAGGATTTTCGGCTTGCCAACTCAGTAGTCTACCACTCAGCCACTCCGCTCCCAATAGTAATTATATAATTTTTTTTATTATCAGTAATTAAATTAATAATAATAACAATTGCTTACCGAATCCTAAGGCTCGATACCATTATTACCATTCACTGCTTAGAAACTTCCATCCACGAACACAGATCCACTCTTAACCACAAACCTCCCACCTACGTCACGGTCTATCTGTCAGAAGTAATGGTCAATGATAATAATTGATACATGCTCTAGGTTAGAACGAATTTCGCGTTGTGTTATATCCTAAATTCTCTGTTGGAATCCTACTTTTTCATACTGTTAAAGGCAGCTTAATTTGATAAAATAAGCAATATTAGGATTTAATATTACACTATAGGAAAGCTTCTTTTATCTATCTTCTTTCAGGTTTTGATCGTCCAACTGAAAAATTACATCTGATTTTTTTGGGAATCATGTAGATACGGAATGATCCGGGATTCGAAGAATTTTTTTTCATAATATAAGATAGTGTTTATTTATACTTATTCCGATTGTCAATAGTTTATTTAGTTTTCTAATAACTTTATCTAATATAGTATTTCAAATTTATGGAACCCGAATAAACAAAATATACTGTGCAAGAATGAATAGGGTGCAAATAGCACTGATATTATTATATATTTTTACTGTATTTATATTTAATGTAGTATAACTTCTAATGAATATTAATCATTTTTATAATAAAATAACAATGCTAGCCAAAGTAAATACAACAAAATTAGTGGTATCTCTGTTTATTTTTGCGCTGTTTAGATGGAAGAAGTTCAGTGATAGAACACTGAGTTGCAGCCGGGATCTTAAAACACTCCCGTGGCTCATTCAGGCTCTATGAAGTGGGTACTCTTAATCTAGAACAAATCACTTCCCGGCACAACAGTTGTCCCAGAGACAATACAGTCTCTTCCACGTACTGAACCCAAGACATTATTTTTTTCTTTTGAGGTTGAATGCTCTGGAATGTTTTTTTTTTATGAATAAATAATACAATTATGTCCGATAAATTGATATGCCGAAATACATTAATAAGTTATTTAATTTACGCCCTGGCTGACTATAATGAAATATACATATTAGGTTCAAACGATGACAAATCGGTTCCTTTAATGTACACGATCTCGCACATCCCACCTGAAATATTTTGACCCGAGTCCATTTAATATTCATGCCGTGTTTCACATTCGTTTAGAGCAACGGCGTCAGAGTCCAAAGTAAATACATTTACAGAATTCCTATTCAGGTTCCGAAACGAATCCGTATTTTATTCAAAAAACGATTTAAGCATGGCTAATCCAACTGTATCAGCTATTCTGTTTAGGAATATTTTATTTATTAGAATCACGGAAGGTATTTACAATTGTATTTTCTGGTATCAAGTTTTAAAATATTTAAATATATTAAAAATCTAGCAAGAATTTCTAATGAATACCATTAATATAATATCCGCAACAGCTAAAGCAGAACGATGAACAAGGTATTGAGTTATTTGAAAATAAGGTGTTGCGTAAAATATTCGGCCACAAAAAACTTAATTCAACGATTTAAAGATCTTTCGTCTTACGTGTTACTTTTTATTAATTTTTTATGACCGATTTTTTTTATTTAACACCCCCATTGTACTATTTTTCTGAAATGTATAAAAGGAAACTATTGTTTAAATTGATTTTTATAATTTATTCATATTTTTATTAGTTTTAATTGTACTTGATTTTCAGATGCACCCAAAAGAAATTATGAGGAACTTATACAGATCTACTCAGCAGTTCTTTTTTATTTAAGAAAATATTTGTATTCAAAGACACATACACACCCATATATATATATATATATATATATATATATATATATATATATATATAAACAAATATTTTCACTGAGAAGAAAAATTCCCTTGATGAATCTAAACAAAAACTGGCCTATTATAACTTATAATTACTGAAATAACCGAGTATATATTCTTGTAATCATTAAATTACGGTTTATAATCTAATCTAAGTCAATATTAAAATAATTAACGACTTTGAGAACAAATAATATTTCTTTAATTAAAAAAAAAAATGTTCCGCAAGAATCAGAACGATCGAAGCGCTATCTGTTGAATATTTCCAGTCACGAGCTAGTACGGTCCGTCGCCGATAGAGGGCAATCGAAGTAGATTTCAAGTCTAAAAGGCACCTATTATTTAAATTAATACTAGTTTTTATGTTTATTTATATAATATTATTAAGTATTCAGATACATAGTTACATAATATTGAGTAAAATTAGAAAAAAAAAGAAAAAAAAAACCCTATACCACTACAACCCGTGAACGGGTCTCGGGTTCAGTACATGGTAGAGACTGTACTGTTTCATGGACAACGGTTCCGCAAGGAGGTGACTTATCCTCACGCTCAACCGCCAGATTTTTCCCCTTTATTTTAGGTACCCTATTTTTATAATACTTTATAGAGGCTGGGTGAGCACCAGGAGGGTCCTAGATCCCATATGACCCATCTCCCGCTGGGAACAGACTAAATAAAAGTACTGCCAGCAGCGGGATTTGAACCAGGATTTTCCGGCATGGAAACTCAGTTCTCTACCACTCCGCTCCCACTTAATCAATATACCTGCACAATATTAATTTGTATCCTGTAAATACTGTTCAAGACATGGTGAGTAATGAAATCTGTAAAGATAGATTTGTTTTATGAAGTATTATTTCAGAAAGTGTGAATTAGGATCATGCTAAGTATCAAGAATTCATTTTTAATTAGTCTAGAAATAATATGATATAAAGAATAATATTTGTTTATATATTTAATGACAGTAGTTTCTTTGGAGATTTTTATAACAGATTTTTACGAAATTCTAACAGTTTTGGTTTAATTAAATCAGTACTGTATAGCTACAACATAAAAAGATTCTTGGATTCAGTACATTGTTTGTAAGATTGTACTGTTTCTAAGACAACGGTTGTGCAAAGTGATTTGGCCAAGATCATATTCAACCGCCAGGTTTTCCAAATTAAGTTTATCCATTTTTAAGGTGGACGGGTGAACCCCAGGGAGGTCAGCTGATTCCACAGGATCTATTTCAGGCTATTAAAAGATGAAATAACCTATTTACCGCAGTTGGATTTTAACTTGGGGGACCTTCAGAATAGCAATTCACGGATTTAAACATTGAGATTCCACGCTCCCTATAAAAGAAAAAAATAAATTAACGTTTCCATCAGTTAGAAATAGGCACAACATTCTGTAACCGAACGTTTCCTTGGAGGAAATGCCACGGGTATAGCTTTAGACTGATCGATCTATCAAGTAATTGATCTTACTTAGAAAGTTATAAATATAGAAGGCAAAACTTAGAAAGAGACATAAAATACTTCGTAGGACGAATCTGGACAGGAATTTCCTGTTTTCCAATAATGTCTCATCAGCTTTTTTTTGCGACGTATCCACTCCTTACAGAAACAGAAATCAGTGTCAAGTTCACTGATCGCATTAAAATAATACTAATTTTAATATTTTAATACGGATTCATTTATTTAAAAAATGCGTAATAAATAAATACTATTGGAAATATAGGTGTCAAACTATTCCCCTCATAATTCAAGAATTTGATGGACATTCTCAATAGAGAATAGCTACAGAAAAAAAATTACATGTTTTAGTAGTTTTCAAATTATGTAATAACAAAAAGCTGAACACATAGTAATGTGTACATTACTATTTTGTGTGTATTACACTATATACAATAATATAAACTATATACACTCTATATAGCGCATATTATTATATATATTCTCTGAGTAAAAAAAGTACTCAGGGAATATATTGCTAGCGGCAACCATTTTTTATGCCACACTACAAATAAATAAATTATATGCAATGAATTTCATTTATTAATGTGAAGTAGAAAGATAAGAAATTCCCCTCTTCCATAATATATCAATTTAATATAGTAATAAAAACTTTATAGATATATAATAGGACAGATGCCCCAGATGGGAGTAAATGGGATTCTGAGGAAGGTGTTTGAACATGTATCTACAAGGTAAGACATGTAACAGAGCTAACGTCACAGCAGGGTAACAGGTAATATACCTATCTATCCATGTGTA
Organism: Arma custos; assembly: GCA_037127475.1. NCBI lineage: Eukaryota > Metazoa > Arthropoda > Insecta > Hemiptera > Pentatomidae > Arma > Arma custos. Next base: position 49,085,149 of record CM073761.1, read on the forward strand.
TGTGTGTATATGTATATATATGAATGCAAATGTAAAACTCCCAAAACGTTAGAAACTAACTACAAAATTTTTACGACAATAATTATTAACAGGATGTGAAGTTTTTAGGTAAGTAATGCTAAGCACTAACCGAAAAAAAATAGAAAATAAAAAAAAGGTACGAGATAAGGAAAACAGAACAAAAAAGTACAAAGTACGGTTATATATATCCTGTCTGTGAGCGGCCGTAGATGAATACTATAGGATCGAGGACTACGGGGCTCACCCAGGCTCTTAAAGTGGGTAACAAAGCGAGAAAAATCTGGCGGTTGAGCGTAGGACAAATCAGCTCCCTCCACGACAGTTTTCCAAGAAACAGTACCGTCTCTACCATGTACTGAACCCCAAACCATTCACGGGCTGTAGACGTACAGTTTTTTTTAAATGTTAATTAGTTAGTTCACACACGAATGTCTCTTGTATATCCATGTCTTCCAACGCTTGTTAGTAGAACGATTAGAATAAAAACGGAGTTTTAAGAAGGTTAGTAAAATAAATGATAGACAGTTGCGTTGATTATTGGAGCAGAATAGACTTAATCTGCCCCCCCCCCACAGAAGTCAACCCAACCATTTCTAAACAATAAAGTGAAGGCTTTACTTTGTTGCGGTTGAAGTGATCAATGTGGATTCTAACTGCGACGTCCTTCGGCTAAAGTTAGACAAATTAATGTATTTTGCATAAATTTCAGAATTGCAGAACATTTCATCCCCCCGTGTCGGTATCGCATCACAATTTATATCTTCAACCTATTCAATATATTTAAAAGATAAGGAAATCAGCGATAAACGACTTCTTTAAGATTGTTTATTTTCCAGATTAATATCATCGTAAAAATAATTAAAACCAGAAAAAAAACCCGAGAAAATATTGAAAATAAAGGGACATTTAAAGGCAGGAAATGCTTGCTATTTTAGATCGCTAATGTTGAAGAATGAACAGCGTCTTAAGGTATAGCGTGAATGTTCGATCCGAGAAAGAATGGGACAACTGAGAAATTTAGGAAACTGCACAACGCGGAATTACGAAGGGCCTCCTTAGGCCTGCTCCAGTAAATATTCAAGGGTCACGAAGATCAAGATATGCCTGTAAAGTTGCTGGGCTCAGTAAAGAACGAATTTCTAATAAGTTAATAAGCGCTGTGCGGATGAGGAAGCGTCTGAGGTGTAGACCGAGGCGTAGATGGGAGGATTACGTTCAGACTTATCTAGCGGATTTTGGTTTGGGTGATCACTCGACAATGATTTGTACGCAGAGATTGGTGGTATCGGCATCGAGGTTCACCAAACCTTATAATTATTTTTCTAATAGCATTATAAGACATTTTTCTAATAAACTATAATTTTATTTTATTCATAAAAAATCCATTATTTTATTTAATAAACAATACGCAATAGCTCAAAATATACGAAGTGGGTACTCATTTTTTAAATAGGTTTACAGGGGAGGGGGTACAAAAACGTTAACCATCTACTGTATTACACTTAAATGAATTTCCTAAAAAAGGAACATTATTTAGTTTAATAAATTTAAATTAAAAAACGATGAAATAATTAATAAAATAATTATTGATAATTGGTGAATAAAAAGTGTTGATGAATTTGTAATTCCGCCTTTTCAAACATTTAATTCCATCTTCATAAAACTTGTAATTATTTATATGCAACAAATGTGTTAATAATTATTTACTGGTTTGTAATTGGTAGGATCAATGAACTTTAGAATATTATTACGTTAATTAGGTTCATTAGTACCTTTTTATTAAACAGAATCACAAATTACAATTTATACATGTTGAATAAACAATAAACTATAATATTTTGTGTATAAATACATAATTCATTCATAAATATATCCATGTATACTCAAATATATATAATTCACCAGTAATCTGAATTCAGTCTCAACACCATCCTGTTAATATTAAAAGACGTAGGTACATCATATAATGCATATTCAATGTATGCAAGCTAGAAGATAAACTTGAAGGTAAAATTTATTATTTTTTCCTTCTTTATAATTATTGTTAGCTCTTTTTCTTTTTTAAAAGAATATTATTAGGAGTTGACTGCTTATTTATTTAATTAATTAAATTGTAAGTGCATGTTACTCCAATACCCTATAATTCATGTTTTATTTAACTAAAGGGAATTGTGCCAGAAAGAATTTATTATTATTAATACAAAAATCGAATTATCATTAATAACATTTTACTTAACCATTATTTTACCATGTTACGTTTTGGCCTTTTTTAAATTTATTTTTATAATATATAAATTATTGCCTATTTTGAGACTACATTTTTTTTTTCTACCGAAAAAAATTCTAAAGAAAGCACATTGTAAAAAAAAAATATTTTGTGCTATTATAAAACCTTTATTTATGTTAATAATTTATTCTTTTGACAAATAAATTGAATAATACAGGAATTTCGAGTTTATGCACAAGTGTTAAAAATTAGTATTCATTGTATCTACTAAAATTATAACTCCTTTAATTACATTTGTTCATAAATTAATTAACTTGTTCAATTAAATTTATTTTGTCGTCGGTTCTAGCCTATAGGATCTGAAGGGCCTTCTTAGGTTCACCCAGTCTTTATTCAGTGGATATAATTAATTGATGCTGTTGAGTAACATCTCGGCCAAATCAACCTCCATGCACAACCGTTGTGTACTCTTAATTGAGAAAAACCGGGAGTTTAAGGCTGATTCTGTAAGCTCTATTTCCTTGGTTCTTACTTATATCAAACTTTCAACTCACAACATCCATCTTATATCTATAGTCTCCTACAATTCAAATCTTCTATCCAATTCCAGGGCACAAGATTTCGCCCTTCCGATCTTTATATCCGTTCCCACAGAACCAAAACGTTTGAGCGTTTCTTTCTCGGCCGTTCTATCTCTCTTTGGAACTCACTCCCACCTGATATCCGTCATGCGTCTTCTTTAACCTCATTTAAATCTAAACTTTTCCTACATCTTCTAAATTCCCAAACAGATGCTCTATAATCAATAAATAATTATAGATATATTAAACTTAATCGATTGATGAACTACTATAAATATTCCTCACTCATAATGATATTACTTTTCTATTATTATATGATATTATTTATTCACTTATTTTTCCATAAGCCTATTTCTTTTTATTGTAAGTTTGTCTGTTTTTTTAATTTTATTTTTGTATTACATTTTCTGATTCTCTACCAAAACATACCTGTTAGTTATTTACTTTCAAGTTATTATTTAAAAATTGCTTTATTCTGATGAAGTCCTTTGCCCAGATAAATATTTATTTAATTTTGTTATTCTAAAGGGACCTGGCCCCTGAATAAAATTATTTTTCTATTTAATGGTGTTATCCTAGAATAAATGTACAATTTTTTTATTCGAGATCAAACTACAACAAAACAGCAAGAACTGGAGATTTTTATAACCCGTGCTATTGCTCTAGATATTTTCCTAGAAAACTCCATTTGTATTTAAATAGGGTTTTCAAATGAGGCAGGGGGATGCCAACGTTTCAAAGGATTCATTTTCATTAAAGTTTTGACTTATTTATGATTACTCCATTAAAGAAAGCTAAAAGTTTATAGATTCTCATTTATCGAATCTGCTCCAGTAATAGAGGTTATGAAAATATCCCTATCAAACAAATTAATATTTAAATTAGTTAATATGATCCACAGTCTGTATTGTGATTATATTTTTTTATTTTATTTTTTTTTTTTTTTTATTGGGGTATCTTTGCGAATAAGCGGAGATGTCTAAAGTACTGAATTGCAGTAAGATTTCGAAACCAGCTTTAGCAGATAAATTATTTAACCTCTGAACAGCCATAAATGGACCCATTGCAATATGCAAAACCTCCTGGAGCTCATCCGGCCTTTATAAAATAATGGGGGGAAACCACCAGAGAGTGTGGAAACCCTAGAGTGTGGTTTCGTCCAAACCCCTACTTGCACACCAGTTGGCTTAGAAACTGCATGGTTTCTACCACGTACTGTACCCAATACCTTTCATACAGGCTCCTAACTGTCTAGCCCGGGTTAAAATCTTGCTATGACAGAAATATTTATTCTACATAACAGACTGAGAGGCTCTAATTTACATATTAGGGCTCACCCAGCGTCTATTAATCGGGGAAACCTGGTGGTTAAGGTTGGTTCTGGGTTTTTGCGATACGGGCTTTTTCGAGCGTTTGCTTTGATTTTACTCAAAAAATTAATGTTTTACAGTTCAGTATAAAAAGCTGATAGCTACGAAATTAAAAAAAAAAAATCGACATTTTCACTAGTTTTGCCAGGCTTGACAACTTGTAGCTTAATTCTCATGGTTTTAGTCCGGTTTTGAACCTAAAAGTAAATTTTTGAAATTTGGAGTTATCTGCTTTTGATCCTGAATGGCTAATTTGTAATAGGTTAAACACTGTAAATAAATTTCGTTAAATATAAAACACCTGGTTTAGTCAAGATGGTCTGATCAAACACACCTGTTAGTCGAACAGCCGGTATGGAATTAGTCGATTCATGAAACGGGTATACCAAAACGTTGTTGGGAGGATTTCGTAAGGCTGTTCATGATGATTTTGGTTTTCAGCTGCCGATTCACGGACTTTTTTCTATAAAATATGATTTCGGCAAAACTGGAAATAAAAATCTCGAAAGAAACTACAGTCCTTAAATATTGAAAAAATAAAACACTTATATATTTATAATTTTTTATAATTATTATTCAATTTTTTTAATTTTTTTTTTAAGAGAAAAGAAAGGCCCTCGGCCGGGATTCGAACCCGGAACCTTTGTCTTTCCGTGACAGCGCTCTACGATTTGAGCTACCAAGGCCGCCTGCCGGCAGAGGACAAATCTTTTCTCTTATCCGATCCCATGTCCTCGTGTCCTCGTTTCTATATTTATTTTTAACACTTCTATATTTGTATATAACATATTTAAATAAATTGTAATAATACATCTAATGTTAAAACTAATAATTAATATTAACCCTTCTAAATAAATTTCCGAAACAAATCGGACTATTCAAAGGTATTTCATAAACATAATTCTTCTAATTTTGTTACCATTATTAGCGAAAGACATTTCTAAAAATTAAAAAAAAAAAAATCGTAATAATTCAATAGAACATTGATCAGTCTAAAGCCGATATAGCCGACTCGTGCAGGTCGGTATACATCAGTATACCAAAGGGTATACCAAAACATAAATAGGAGGATTTCTTTAAAGCTGTTCTTGAGAATGTCTGTTTTTAGGGATGTCGTAGATGTAAAACATATTTATAAATGGTGATTAGTAGAGTCGGTATCGAACCTCGGGCTTTTAGGAGTATCATAAAACCCCATAATCGTTAACGCTGAATTAAAATCGTTTATAAATGTAGGTTTATTTTTAAAACAAGAGAAAATAAAATAATAGCGTTAAGGGTGGGTGAGACAGGGGATATTTAGGCTCAGATAAAAATATTTACTGCCCGCCCCAACACCTGCGCTTCAACTTCTTATATATAAAATAAATTATCCACTTTTCTAAGATTAATCGGATATGTGAAATTTATATCTCAACCCTTTCTTAATACTTACTATAGGTAGAATACACAATAATAATAAGGCTTAGGGAACCCGAAGGCTCGATGCCGATACCACCAATATCTGCTTACGAACTTCCGTGCACGGAACCACTACTCAAACCCAAATCCGCCAGATCACGCGATCTTCCCACCTACGCTTCGGTCTACCCCTCAGACGCTTCCCCTTCGGCACAGCGCTTATTAACGTTTTAGATATTCGTTCGTTACTAAGCCCAGAAACTTTACAAGCACATCTTAACCATCGCGATGCTATTACTTTAATATACTAACCATACACTTAGCCTTATCAGGATGTATTCCAGCACTATTTCCCTACCTGCATTCATCAGTTTCCGTATTTAGTTTTATAGTCAATCCCCAATGCTCCTTACTTTGTTACGAAGAAAGTAATCCATAATGGCATTAATGCCACGTTTGTTGCTGATCTGGCCCGAATCGGATATTAATCTTTTCATGACAAACTTCATTCCCACCCAAACCGACTAGTTTCAAACCTAGCAACCTCTTCAATTCCTGATAAACATCCGAGGCGTCTGAGCAGATGACCTCGTGACCCCTTATACATGCTCTTTATATTGCTTTCGGATCGATTAGTTCCTATCTCTTTTTAAGATACTCTTTATTTTTATTTTTAATGATTCGGAGAGCTCTCGTATTCAATTCTTACAATGTAAAAACCTTCGTAAAATCTTTAATGGTCCTTAGTTTGTTACGAATAAAGTAATCCATAATGAACTTGATGTCCTATTTGTTGCTGATTTTGCACGAATCCGATGTCAATCTTTTCATGACAGACTTTATTTCCGCTCAAACCCACTAGTTTCAAATTTAGCAACCTCTTCAATTACCGATAATCCTCCGAGGCGTCTGAGATCGTGACCTTCTATGTTGAAATTGTTGCTTGAGCACAACTGGGTAGTTTCTGCACTTGCCTTTATCCATGCCATTATGTATCATACCAGACATTTACTAGTTTTATTGGTATAATACAGTTGTTAATTGCAATGAATAAAATAATTCGACTAGGTTGTTATCGACGGGATTATTAAGAATCTTCATTTTTGAGGCTTTTCTTTTTTTCGCTATGTTTCGACATCATCTGGATTGTTCCCTATATAAGAAAATGGATTAATAAGTGTCGAGAAGTTGAGAGAATGGCGAGAGGTGGGATCTGCCGCCTCCGAGTAGGGTCAGCTACTTCAGGGGTGGCACCTCCACCCCCACGATCTCCCCCACTACCCCTTCCTCCCCTCCAACTTACCCCCTCCCTTGGACCGTTTCCACCCCTCCGCTACCGCCTCAGTCAGCGACGTGCCCCCGAACAGTTCAGTTCCTCGCTGCTGCCTCGCGAAATTACTTCCGATCTCCGTAAGTTAACTTTTGAAGAAAAAATTTTCGTCAGTGATGCTGCCCCCGGATTATTTTTTGTGTGTGTTGGATGCTACAACTTGGCTTAATTACTTGTAAGTTTTGAAAAATTTTATAAATAAAATTATATTATTTATATATATATTTTTTTATAAGGAATTTTGAAAAATAATATCAACAGGGTTATTATGGGTTTTTTGGTTTTTCTTCCCCCAAAATTTTTTTAAATTGTTATATTAATAAAAATATTCGTCACCTTATCCTTCGCATTATTAATTGTTAAATTAGCTTTCTGATAGCTAGAGTAAATATTTCCAATTCCGAATAAATATTTCCGTAAATATTTCCGAAGAAGAAAAATTTTAACCAGTAACGCTGCGGATTATTTTTAATGCGCGTTGTACGCTATACCTTGGCTTAATTTTTTGTAAGTGTTTAAAATTTTATTTTAAAAAATTATAAAAATAATACCATCCTTGTGGTATTTCTTCCGCAAAATTTCGTTGATTTTTTCTGGACAATTATATATTTTAATAAAAATATTTGACACTAAATTGATCACTATTAATTATGTAACCGGCCATATTCCAGTCTTCGAAATAAATATTTAGTTTTGTGGACTTAGTTAATTATTAATAAATTTTCCATATATATGCACTAAAAATCGTAGTAATAAATGTGAATATTTCACTAAGAAATGCACGTTAATATGTATTAAAAATAAATTTTAAAAATCGTACTAAGTGTGTGTATTTCGGTTTTCAACAAAATATTTCGACAAATATATCATCTATACTTCGAAATGTTAGTTGCAACTTTAATCTTTAAATTCTGAATTTTTAAATAAAAATGATCTATATTTATATAATAATAATATATTTATTATAAACCAAATAATTATTAATTGTGAAATTTGTTTACTGCTATCTCGCGAAAATATTTCCGATTTATGCTGCCCCGGATTATTTTTTATGTGTGTTGGATTCTATACCTTTGCTTAATTTCCTGAAAGATTTTAAAAAAAATTGTCCATACAAATATTTTTAAAAGAATTTATAAAAATTATTGAGGGATTTCTTCCGCAAAAATTATTTGATTTTTTTTTGGCAAATTATTATTTTTAAAATTAAAGTATTCAAAAAAATCTTATCATAGTTAATTGTTAAATTGGCATTATTCGAGGCAAGGCTTATACGAATTATATTTAATAAATGGAGAATAATTATCTAATTTCTTGTACTTAATTATTATTCATAAATATGAATTAAATATTCAACTGTTTGAAATCGTATTAAATGTGTATATTTTCAGTAAGAAATGAGCGTTAACCAAACATATATTTACTCCGTAATGTTGGGTAAAACGTTCAACAATATATATATATATATATATATATATATATATATATATATATATATATATATATATATATATATATATATTTAAATAAGTAATCTTAATAAAAATAATTATCAAAAACCTTATTTATTGCTAAATTGGCTTTATTCTAGGCTTAATCGAATTCGATTTAATTTAATGGAAATTAAACATTTAATTTTGTGGACTTATTTAATTATTAATAAATTGCATTAAAAATCGTATTAAAAATGTATATTTCACTAAGAAATAAACGTTTCAACAAACATACATATCATCTATAGTTTGAGATGTTAGTTGAAACGTTTAATAATTTTTGTTTTTAAATAATAGATCTTAACCAAAATAATTATCGTAAGCCTTATCATTGTTAATTGCTAAGTTGGTTTTATTCAAGACTTAATCGAATTTGATTTATTATAACGGAGGCTAAATATTTAATTATGAGGACTTAATTAATTATTCACAAAGTTGCATTACAATTTCAATTTTTAAAAATCCTAATAAATGTGTACATTTCGGTAACAGTTTCATCTAGAAATGAACGTTGCAACTAACATATATCACTAACACTTCGAAATGTTAGTTGAAACGTTCAATAATATTTTTTATTTTTAAATAAATAATCTTAATAAAAATAATTATCTGAAGCCTTTGCTAATTGTTAAATTGGCTTTATTCTGGATTTATTTTGTTAGACGAGTCTTATACGAATTTGATTTAATATAATGAAAAATAAATATTTAATTTTTGGACTTGTTTAACTTTTTGATTATTTATAAACATGCGTTGAAAATTAATTTAAAAAAAAAATACTTGGTTCACGATCAGTGGAGAACAGTGGGTATTAACTATGTATATCAGCACTCACTGTAAATTCATTAAGCATTGTTAATTACCAGTTATGTGATATAATCTGTTATTAAGCGATATAATTATATAAATCGAAATTTCCCAAATATTTTTAAACTTACACGCAATAAAAAAAAAAAAATGATTTTATGCTGCAAATATTTATTTACCATATTCTCGTAATGAACGAGTATCAAAATCTTGTTTGAATCCCCATTATATATATATATGCATTTATTTAGAATAGAATAGAAAAATAACAAACATAAACAAAAAATGAAACATAATATCTGGCCAGAAAGCTACATAATGCCAATCATCAAGTATTTATAAAGTGCCGTAAAAATAAATAATTAAAGAGAATATATAAATTAATAACAACAATGTTTGAGGTAGGATTAAATAATTTCTTTCCATAATGTACACCTCCTTTACAACAAACAAAACCAATTATTCAGTATTGCTAAGTTGGAAATATATATATAATTGAACATTATAGATCTTATTATTGTAAATAAGAAGTAATCTCAGTTTAAACATACAAATGTCTGAAAATTTGTTAAACAAATAAAAAGTCAGTCACGAATAACAATAATTAATACCAAAATAAAATTTTGGAAACCTTGAATAAACTGAATTAATGATTCTTCTTTAGTCTTTTGAAATGTAAAGATATGACAATTGAAAATATAAAACAAAAGACTATAACAAATATGTTATAGAAAGCTTGTATATTCACCTATTCACGATTAGGTTTATGTTACATTATTACTCCGACATAGCTTACCTATTTATTAACTATTTTACATATATACTAACGGATACATCCCCACGTAGAAACACGAATATCCAAGATTTTTCTCTATAGATAAAAATCATGATCTAAAAAATTAGGCTTATTTTCGTTCTGTAACGATACAACAAAATACTCCATGCACAATAGTTAGTCTAGGGCATTACATAAATACCTATCCACTCTCCGCAAATATTAAAAAAATATCTCCTATTAACAAGCGTATTTAATTATAGGAATCGTAAATGAAACCCTGAGCGAGTTTTTAATGACAGTACTAAATTTACAAACTTGCAGAAGTCGAAAAGTAGGTTGACTGTTGGCTTGTAATTGCAAATAAAATTATAGCAACTGTGCAGGGAGATAAAAAGGAAGCCAGGGTATTAACTGACTTAGTCCTTAGCAGAGTAATCCCAACTCTTCTTCCAACCGACCTGTTTTACACGAAAACCATTCAAAGGATTTATTTATTTTGGTATCCGTTCCGCAGATTGTCGCTTCGTGATGAGTCACAATGTGTTTTAACTGTTTATTCGTTACATATTCGTAAAAGTCTCAGTACATAGTCAGTACGGTCTCTAACACGTAGTGGACTCAAGTCTCTTCATGAGTTGTAGTTGTAATTTTTTTTTAAATATTCATATCACATATCGCGTTTTTCTGTGAATCTTCCGAAATTAATATTAAAAAAAATTATACTAGCATGGGATTTAGTAAGACTTCATAGGTTTATGTGAAAAACGGTATCTGTTCCTTAAGTTGTCGCTTCGAGTTAAGTTACTGTATTTTTTAACTGTTTATTCGTTACATTTTTAATATTTTCCAAAAAACAGCTGACCAAAAAAATAGAACAGTCTCTAACATGTAGTAATCCCAAGACTTTTCATAAGTTCTAGTAGTACAATTTTTTTTTTTAAATATTTATATCATATATCGCGTTATCCAATTAGTTACAATACGTTTAACTGTTTCTTCGTTACATTTTTAATATTTTCCAAAAAACATTACAGTTTCTACCACGTAGTGAACTCAGGAATCTTGAAGAATTGTAATAGTACATTTTTTTTCCATTATATCCCATATCGCGTTACACCATTTTGGTATCTCTTCCGCAGATTGTCGCTTCGTGAAGAGTCACAATATGTTTTAACTGTTCCTTACATATTTGAAAAATCAGTACAGTTTCCAACACGTAATGAACTCAAATCACTTCATGAGTTGTAGTTTTAAATTTTTTTTTTTTAAATATTTATATCACATATCGCGTTTTTTCTGTGAATCTTCCGAAATTAATATTTTAAAAAATTATCCTAGCGTGGGATTTGGTAAGACTTCATAGGTTTATGTGAAAAACGGTATCTGTTCCTTAAGTTGTCGCTTCGAGTTAAGTTACAGTATGTTTTAACTGTTTATTCGTTGCATTTTTAATATTTTCCAAAAAAACTGACAAAAAATAGAACAGTCTCTACCACGTAGTAAACTCAAGACTTTCCATAAGTTTTAGTAGTACAGTTTTTTTTTTTAATATTTATATTAAATCTCGCGGCATACAATTTTGGTATCTGTTCGGCAGATTGTCGCTTTCAGTTGAGGTACAATACGTTTTAACTGTTTCTTCATTACATTTTTAACATTTTCCAAAAACCATTACAGTTTCTGCCATGTAGTATACTCAAGACTTTTCATAAGTTGTACTAGTACAGTTGTTTTTTTTTTAAATATTTATATTACATATCGCGGCATACAATTTTGGTATCTGTACGGCAGATTGTCGCTTTCAGTTGAGGTACAATACGTTTTAACTGTTTCTTCATTACATTTTTAACATTTTCCAAAAACTATTACAGTTTCTACCATGTAGTATACTCAAGACTTTTCATAAGTTGTAGTAATACAGTTTTTTCCCATTATATCACATATCGCGTTATACATTTGGTATCTGTTCCGCAGATCGTCGCTTCGAGTTGTTACAATACGTTTTCGCTATATATTCATTACATTTTATCGTGAGCCTTAGTATGCAAAAAAACCCTGTACCACTACAACCCATGAAGGGTCTAGGGTTCAGTACATGGTAGAAACTGTACTGTTTCACGGACAATGGTTCTGGAAGGAGGTAACTTGTCCTAGGTCACGCTCAACCGCAAGATTTTTTCCCCCATATTTTGGGTACCCTATTTTTATAATATTTTATAGAGGCTGGGTGGGCCCCAGGAGGATCCTAGATAAAGATTTAGAAACAGACTAAATAAAAATCATGGTCTGCAGCGGGGTTTGAACCAGGATTTCCAGCATGGCAACTCAGTGCTCTACCACTGAGCCACTCCGCTCCCCAAGTATGTAAAAGACAATGTAATTATGGGAAATGTAATCACTTCGGTAAACATTTCATCTAATAATGAACGTTTCAACCAACATATATCATCTATACCTCTTGTTAAATAATGATAATAAATAATAATAATTAAATGTTAGTTCAGGCTTTTTTTTTTTTTTTTTGCTTTTTTTAAAATTTATTTCTAGTATAATTTGCTACAATTCACAAAAGTAATATGCTGTACCTAACAGACCAGTCACAAATTTCAAAAATTTGGACAATTTAAATGTATCTATACAGAATCAGAAAAAACAGAAAAATATATACCTAATATAAAAATAAACTAAAATTATAACTATAGATTGATTATAACTTATATATATATATATATATATATATATATATATATATATATATATATATATATATATATATATATATATATATATATATATATATATATATATATATATATATATATATATATATATATATATATATATAAATAATTAAAATAAAATGAAACAAAATTGGTATTCTGCAATAATAAATGCTTTGTTCTTTTATGTACATACTTTGTACTATTTTTTGTGTAGTTCCCAATATTTTTTATAAGTGGGTTTTTATTGTTTACAGTTAAAAAAGAATTTTTTGCATAATTTATACATTAATACACGGTATACATAATTCTTTATGCATATTTTTAACTTTAGTGTAATATGCATAATTTCCAGCGATTGTTTTGTAATATTTGTCATTTTTTGTGATTAGTTTTAGACATGTAATTAAATATTGGGCATGCATATGTTAGTATAGGTCGTAAGTAGGCTTTATATAATGATAACTTATTATCTATGCTTAATTTAGAATGTCTATTAAGCTCTGTTAGCTTTGTTGCACACATAATCAGTGTGGAAAGTAAAAGTTAACCTTTTGTCCATGTTAAGCCCTAAGTATTTATTATGCGTTGCCCAAGGTACAGAAGTTCTGTTTATCTTCAATTGGGGGATATTATTCGGTTGTCTCTTTGTAAATAATATAGCTTGGTTTTATCCTGATTAATATTAATTTTACATTTTTTGTAGAATCTCTCTATTTTTTTTTAGAGCTGTAGTCAGTCTATTTGTAATTGTGTCCGGTCTATAACTTGAAGTATAAAAAGCTGTGTCATCAGCAAATAGGGATTTTTGTACTTCAAATGCATTCGGTAAATCATTAATATAAATACTATAGAACGTTGGCGATTAACTCCCGCCCTGTGGAAGTCCGGCAGTGAGTGTACTTACAGTGGATTGGCCTTCTATACTTTAATCAAGCGGTTTGCTAAGTATGTTTAATTAATGCTATTAAATATGGAGGGAAATTGTAAACTCATTTTGAATATCAGCCCGTTATGCCAGATACTGTCGAAAGCTCTTTTCACGTCGAGTAATACCATACCCGTGTGTTGTTTATTATTAAATCCCTCTGTGATGTGGTCGGTCAGTTTGCCTAATTGATATGTAGTAGAATGCTGGCGTATGAAACCAAATTGTCCATCTATAAAGATTTTATAATTTTTTGTCAACTGTTTTTATTTTTAAATATTTTTATTTTAAAGAGAAATGATATGCCCCCGGCCGGGATTCGAACCCGGATCCTCTGTCTCGCCGTGACAGCGCTCTAACAATCTAAGACAAATCTATTCTCTTAACCGATCCCATGTCCCCGTGTTCTCGCAATTTTTTGCGATGTATACACGATAACGTATGTTCTTTGAACATTACTTTAATTTTAGGATCTTGTTGACTTACGTCATATTACTTACGCCGATAGTCGGCCCTTGTGGCTCAATTGGTTAGAGCGCTGTCACGGAGAGGATCCGGCCGGGGGGATATCTTTTCTCTTTAAAAATAAAAAAATAAAGATTTTATTATTTTTAATAAATGTATTTAATCATCGATATATTATTTTATCTGCTATTTTTTTAGCATAAACTAATGGGCCTGTAGTTTTCTACAAGTTTTTTATCCTTGTTAGGTTTGGGAATTGCTTTAATTATAGCCATTTTCCATATCTGTGGGTAGTATTTTAATTTTAATATTAAATTTATCAAATGAGTCAGTCCTGTGATTCCTGCCAGTGGCAACTTTTTTAAACTCGCGCTTTTATTCCTTGATGAAATGATTACCATAATCAACGATTAAACATTTCAATTGGTGGATTAACAATATATAAATCTTGGTAATTATTCCGCAGGTTGGATAACTGTGATCCATGAAGTCTTGGGTTCAGTACATGTTAGAGACTGTACTGTTTCTAAGACAACAGTTGTGCATGACAAAATTATATTCAAAGCTAGTTTTTCCAAATATAGAGTACCCATTTGAGGGAACGGTGTGGCTCACTGAATTGCCATGACGGAAATCCTGGTTCAAATCCCGCTGCAGGAAGTACTTTTTTTGAGTCTGTTTGTAGCGGGAGATAGATTATATAGGACCTAGGACCCCCCTGGGGCTTACCCAGCCTTTATAAAATATTATATTATACAACCGTTCACGGGTTGTAGTAGTACAGGTTTTATTTTACAGTGGCTTGGTAAACCGCAGGAGGGTCTGCAGATCCCAAAGGGTTTTTTTGTTCTGGTATCTGTTTCTCAGATGGTATCTTCGAGTTGAGTTACAAGTTTTAACTCTTCATTCGTTTCACAACATTCACATACATAATAATTACCTTTATATTATTTTATTTTTTACGGTATATTTAAGATTTCTAGATTGTTAATCCACAGGTTGAAATGGATAATCAGTACGCACGATCCCAGAATCTGTTATTGTTTTGGAAATATACTAATTTCTTGTATATCCCTGAAAACCCTATCGGGTATCGTTGGGTATCGGGTATTGGGCAAACTGTGGAATTGGGTGAGGTAAGATTGTGTTAGTCCCAGGCCCTAATGGCTCCTTAGTGAGACAATAGGACAGCTTAGAGCCCTTAGGGCTAACTTCTCTTTGATCCCAAGTTCCCGGATATTTTTACACTTAAGAGTCCCTATCTCAAAAAAAAATTATTAATCATACTATGGTGCATAAGTTATCCACTTTAAATATTCGCGTATTATTTTCTTAGTGAAAAAACGACTATAAAAATCGTGTTTGAATTTTGAACATTGGTACTACAATGTTTAGATATAAATTTATACAATTATTTTAAACAACAGAATTAAGCCTCATTTATTCATAATAATATATATATATATATGCGTTATAATATGGCATATATATATTTGTCGTCCTCTGTAAAATGCAAGAAAAATGGCGGTCAAACAATAACATTAACTCCTATTACTGAACTTATATATATATATATATATATATATATATATATATATATATATATATATATATATATATATATATATATATATATTATTTTAAATTCAATTCTAGCTATTTCATATATTTTAAGAGAAAAATCGAATCACAGATTTCATTATGACGAATACATAAAATAGTCTGATTATTTCAGAAAGTCACTCAAGCCTATCTCAACGTATTATTGTTTATAAAAATAATTAATTATATTATTATTGATATATTAATAATTAAGTAAAGATTTAAACTTAATTGCGAAAAAAAATATATTGAGAGATATATTTTTACCTCTCCGTGATAAATCTTCACCGGAAAAAACAACTATAATTTAATATATTAAACGTCAATATTTACAAGAGTCAATATTTATTTTAAATATTTTAGTTCGCTCTTTTATTATTTATCGAGAAATTCACGATTAAAAAAAATAATAGGACGGTTCCTATTCATAACGGATTAAAAATATTCCTGTGTTATTGTAATGCTAAAAATGTGAAATTAAATGTTTAAAAAAATGTTTCAACACTTCAACTCTAAAGGATAAACTATAGAATGTTATTGTTTTTTTAGAGTACGTGTATTTTATAAATTACGATATCCTTTATATAAAGCACTGGATAGAGATAAATAAATAATATATAATGGACAAGGCTAACTTAAGTCGTCAGATTTGATTCGGATAATCGTAAGTTCGGATGACCGAAACTCATTTAAATAAGAATACCAATCAACGCAAAAAAAAAAAAAATCATTCATTAAGTTTTACTACAAAATTTATAATTATTTCATTAACAAATGAAGGTTTAAAAAAAAATTTCAAAGTATAGATGATGTATGTTTGTTTAAACGTTCATTTCTAGATGAAATGATTACCGAAGCATGCACATTTCCCATAAATACACTTTTTTATACTAAAACTCAGGATTATTTTCAAAAATATTAAAAAGGAAAGAAATTGGTTCTTTAATCCATATACAGTCAGTAATATGATTATTTTTATTTTCAAGAAAATCATTAACCCATTCGAGACGATTTTTTTCGAACATGGTTCCCAGGAGCGAAATTTTTTTCTTCTTTGTATTGTTCATTTTTAATTTTTAAAAAACATGTTTACTATGGAAACCATCCAATTCGTAAGTGAATTCACTTAAATAAGATCATTGCACACGGTGTGCAATCGGTTGGTTTTTTTTTGTTTCGTTTTTTTAGATTACTTTATTTATATTTACAACTATAATAATATTACAACAAGTAAATCTGCTAATATGACATGAAAAAAAAAACACTTGTGGAGAAACTACCCAAAGGTAGCACTCCAAATAAAGTTCTATAGTAGAAGGTCTCGAGGCCATCTTCTTTTCAGACGCCTCGGAGGGTTATCAGGAATAGTATGGGAAGCAAGTTGAGTGACTAGCGGATTCAGGTGTGTATGGAACTTGTCTTGGAAGGATAGGTATCTAGTTTGGGCCAAATCAGCAACATATGGGATATTAAGATCATGATGGATGAGTTTGTTTGTGACATAATAAGGAGTATTGAGGATTTTAAGAAGGATTTTGGATTGTAAGGATTGGATATGAGATGAATTGGATAGTTTAGTAGAGTCCCAAAGCTCAACTCCGAGGGTCCAAATAGGTCTGATAACTGTCATGTAAATGAGTCTTTTGTAATTAATTGGGAGCTTAGAGCGTTTGTCCAGTAAATGTTGAAGTAGGCGAAAACGTCGGGCAGTTTCTTGTTAATTATTTTATTATTTAGTACGTAAGTTAAAAAATACATCTACGCAATTAAAAGAAATAAACATCAAAAAAATATGAACGTACAAACAAAATTTATCATAAGTCCCTAATTATTCAAAGTATGAAAATGAGTATTAATTATTAGTTCACAGAAATCAAATGTTACGGAAAATATTCTTCTAACTTATTTTATAAGAATGACAGTATAAAACTCTACTTATATATATTATTTTTCGCAAAGCTACTTCGGATAAAAGAACGTTCGGATAATCAAAGTTCTTCTATATGATATATAAGTTAACATACATAATTATTCACTATTGTTACTCATGCATCTATCATATACTGGTATTTGTTAAATCTGTTGCAAACTATCTACAAGCTATAATAATAATATCTATAAGTTATAATAGTGTTGCGTGGATATCTAAGGTGTACTTTATCCGTTATATTTTTAAATATTTATATAAAATGTAAAATATATATAATCCATTGCCAAATATCGAAATACGGGAATTATTTTTAGCGATCAGGTCTCAAAGTAAACAATAATTTATTCCAGTGCTCGTTTTGTGTTGTCGTATTCTTATTTATTTATTTGCATATATAAACATTATTGAGCCTTTTTATAATAATGTTATAAATAATTAAAATATTATTATTACATTAGTTTACAATATTAAAATTAATTTAATACGTATATTTAGTTCTCTTGGAAGAATAGTGCCAAATAGTCTACATTTTTTTATTTATTTTTTTCATGGTAAGCATCTAATGATGAATTAAAATTTATTAATGTTATCTTGATCATGATTATTTTTAAATATTTTGTTTTGAAGAAAAAAGATTTGCACTGGACGGGATTCGAACCCGGGTCGTTTGCATCTCCGGTGCAGTGCTCTAAACCACTGAGCTACCAGGGGTCGTATCCAAGTCGGACAAATCCGTTCTCTTCACCGATCCTATATCTCCGTGTTCTCGCAACTTTGCAGACGGGTTCGAATCCCGGCCCGACCAAATCTTCTCTCTTCAAAACAAACATATTTAAAAATATGTTCAATGAACATTCTTCCACGTGTATACATCGTAAAAATTGCGAGAACACGGCGATATAGGAATCGGTGAAGAGAACAGTTTGTCTGGCTTGGATACGACCCCTGGTAGCTCATTGGTTTAGAGCACTGCACCGAAGATGCAAACGATCCGGGTTCGAATCCCGTCCAGCGTAAATCTTTTCTCTTAAAAAAAAAAATTAAAGATGAATTCTATTGTCTTTAAGAATAAAATTTTTAATTTAATTTTATTATTTGATACCTTGAGATAGATTTATAAAATGACAGATATATATTTTCATCAAAACGGTCTAAATAATTACAATCTATTTAAAAAAGATATTATAATCTTCGGATTTAAATATTTAGACAGGACAACGTTTGTTGGGTCAGTTAGAATATTATAAATCCATAATGGTGGTATATAATATATGAATATAATTCTATGTATTATATAAATAATTTCGGTAATTTTGTTTATAAGAAGAACTCGATGATTATTGCCTTAGTCATACAAAACAATATTGATTTAAAGAGCATAATTTATGGAATAAAACATTTATGTTTTTATTAAAGATTAATTATTTTTTAAATTGTTTAATTAGAAATGTGATTTTTCTTTGTTGTTAATGAAATGTATGAACTAATTATTTTCAGGTTATTTGATTCCTTATTGTAACTAAATACAGTGATAAATTTATGAAATAAAAGATTTTTATATTGTTTTTAATAATATTAAAAATAAACTATTTTTTGTTCCAGATAGAGAACCACATAATGACAAGGATGTTCAAAAGAATAATTTTTTAACTGAAATTTCAGAAATTAAAATCATTTCAGAGCTATTGAATAATGTTAAATATCCATTAAAATTTGTTTAAAAAATTAAGTTTGTTTTTTTTTCATTTTCTCTTTTAGCATCGGACTTAATAGGATTTTTGTGTTAAAGTGAATGATCTAGCAAAAGCTATTACGATGATAATCAGTGATGACGGAGAGGAAGAAAGAAGGTTATTTAGCCGGATGAAGAAAGAACACTTGAAGAGAAAAAAGTCAGAAGATAAAATGGATGAAGAATATGAAGAGAGAATCCTAAAAATAAATGCGAGGCCACCGAATCCCAGAGTTATTTCGTCCGTTGCGTTGCGGTGAAAAAAAAAATTCAAAACAAACCCAATCCCAATCAAGCATATTAATTAGTTTTCTGTATATTAATCACATTTTTAAATATATTATTTAAGACTTGTGTTTCGTGCGGGAGTTATCGTGGAAAAAAGCAGCGAAATTACTTAAGTGAGAACAGTGTTAAAACCGTTTGATTGCTTTTCAAAACACTTAATTTCCTAAAAACTCGCGAAAATGAAAAGTTTTCTATAAATTGCCGTTCGGTGGAAAAAATAAGGGAAAAAAAAGTGACTTCGTCAAGGTATGTTAATTGCTTTCTTAGCTAATTATTGAAGTTTAAATGAGATTTAGTTAATTTTTCGGAAAATAATTAAATATTTAAGAGGTACCTTATTGGTTGGCGTTTAGTGTGCACCAAGTACATACAAGGGTCTTTGAAAAATTTGGTAATCCTGTTGGATCTACAGACTCTCTTGTGGTTCACCCAGCCTCTATAAAGTACTGTAAATCACCTCTATGCACAACCGTTGGGTTAGAAACAATACAGTATCTACCTTATACTGAACTCCCTATGGGCTGTTGTGGTATAAGGAGTATTTCTTTCTAATAAATTGTTAATTGACCAATGAATAGAAAAATTACTAATGCATCAATCAGATGTCAGCCGTTAAAAAAAAATAAAAATACTTATAGACCAAGGTGTAGGATTACGTCAAGAGTGATCTCATGGGGTATGGGTTGGTATCAGTTCCGATGGTTGTCACTTCAATCTAAATCACAATTTTTTAACTTTGTATTCGTTTCCATTTTAATATTCTCCAAAAATACAAAAAATCCTGAGTTAATAAAAGAAATCCTCCCATAAACGTTTTGGTAAACCCTTTGAACGAGTCGACTATTTCCATTCCATCTCTTGAACATTTTACGTAATTATTTATCAAGGATTTGTTAAATTGTTTGGTATCAGTTCCGCAGGCTGTCGCGTCAAGTTAAGTCACAGTAAGTTTTAACTTTTCATTCGTTTAGTTTTTGATATATTCTCCAAAATACAATTAATCCTGAGTTTTAGTGAGAAACAAATATTATGTTTATGGGAAATGGTATATTTATGTAATCATTTCACCAAGAAATTAACATTTCAGATAAAATTTTGAATTATAGATGATGTATGTTGTAACGATTCTTGATGAAATGATTGCCGAAATATACACATTTCCCATAATTACACTATTTTTATTTGATATTAAAACTCACGATTCATTTTATTTCCAAGAATATTTAAAAATTTGACTTAACTCGAAGCGACAATCTGCGGAACTGATACCAAGCCATACTACCTGATATCACTCTTTGCGTAATCCTACTATCTATACTTTGGCCCATCCCTATAAGAATTTTATTTTATTTTTTAACGGATGACATCAGATTGATGCATTAGTAATTTTTCTTCATTGGTCAATTAGCAATTTATCAAAAAGAAATACCCGTTATACCAAAACATCACATGGGGGGGGGTTCAGTGTAAGGTAGATACTGTATTGTTTTTAACCCAACGGTTGTGCAGGGCAGTGATTCGTCCTAAATCACGCTCAACCGCTTAATTTTCCCCTTATTTTATGTACCTATCTTATAGAGACTGGGTGAGCCCAAGGAGGGTCCTACATCCTATGTGATCCGACTGCTTACAGACTAAATAAAAGTCTTGCCAGCAGCAAGATTTGAACCAGGATTTTCGGTACAAATTAGTGCTCCTCTATCACAACCGGATTTGATCTCTGGACCTTCAGCATAGTAACTCAGAGCCCTACTGAGCTAAACTATAAAAATACATTTTATACAAAATACCCTTATATGCTACCTTCATGAGAAACAAAAGTTATAAAAAGCTAAATATATATTTCGCCATGATCATCAATTCATCTCGGAAATAATGTAGCTATATTCTTTGTGGTTGGAAAAAAAAAATCAGAAAAAGTTTTGCATTAAATTTATTCCTGAGATGGGAAGATTTAATGCGAGTTTGGTAAAGCTAATGTAATTACAGACGCAAGCATTTCTTTTTAACTTGCTCCAAATGCAAATCTAGCTCCCTCTTACTAGCTTTTTATGAAAAAGAATACGGAAAAGTTTTTTTCTTCGGCTTAATTTCTTATTTCTCTGACATTGTCTGCATTAACCAATTTTCCACAATGTAAAGCTGATATATCTATATTTCAGTCTGAGCCATAAAAAATTTAAATACCTTCTAAAAATTCAAAGTTTATAGAATAGTTAAAAAATCAAGTGCCATTAAAACTCATGCAATGCTATTTGGAAGTTGAACAAAATTTAAGGATTCATTTTTTATTTCTATTAGAATCTTTATTTTTATTAGAATTTTTATTATATTTCTTCTAAAATTATTAGAATTAATTAACAAGCTATTAATTTTATTAATATGAGACTAAATTTAAAATTGATATAAGTGGTAATTTTTTGGAAATTCGTCTTTTTAAAATAGCAACTAAAATAAATAATTTGGGCCAAAATTTAAATATTTCTTTTATATTTTTTATCAGATTATTATTCCATTATTCGTATTTTACAAACATTAATTGTAATTAATGAGAGATTAGTTTTAAGTATGATATAATTAATATTCATTCGAAAATTTTCCTCTCATAAAATATTTAGATAAAAAATAGTTTTGAATCAAATATGGTGAAACGCACATAAAAAATTATTTCATTGTTAGAGAAAATAATATTTTGAAGTTCTATAAAATGTAAAAATTTATTTTTTACCATTAAAATTTATTTTTTATTACAATTATTTTTACAGTAATTAATAAGAGATTACTTATAAATGTGTGTATGTATTTATATACACACACACACACACATATATAATAATAATATATATAATATAATAATAATATATATAATAATAATAATATATATATATATATATATATATATATATATATATATATATATATATATATATATATATTTGCCTTTTTAAAAAAGTTCCTAAAAAATAATTTAGACCAAATACTTTGAAACAAATATATATATATATATATATATATATATATATATATATATTTGCCTTTTTAAAAAAGTTCCTAAAAAATAATTTAGACCAAATACTTTGAAACATATACCAATCTTATTGCATCATTGTTGTAAATACCATTATCAAGTTACTATATGTAATAATTAATTATAATCATGTAGAGATTGGTTTAATTATGTTATAATTTAATCTTTATTCGAGAATTCGCCTTTTTAAAATAAAAAAAAAATTATATGGACCTCGAAACATGTATAAGATGTAAGGTTTACATTTTAGTGAATCATATTTTTAAGTTGTACAAATACATAATTTTTTTTTCTATTAATATTTTTACTTTTATTAAAATCTCAATTATTTTTCATTAATTATAATTATTACTATCGAAAATCATAGTTTAAATTCTATCTCATCTGATGAAAGCCAAGTTATCGATGAAACTGAATGATGTATTTCTCCAACAGAAAGCAGCACTTGAATATTCACGCAGTCAATTTTGACGGGATGTTATAAATAAAAGAATTTATTAATAATCTACCAAATTCACGTTCTTTGAAGGTAACCTGTGGTCTAGTGGTTAGCGTAACAAACTACTAAACCCAAGATCGCGGGTTCGTCGCCCGGCAGGTGGCCCTAGGAATTTTTAAAGGGAGTAAAAAATCCTTAGTTACGCCGTCCTTCGGAAGGGACGTTAAACGGGGGTCCCGAGCCTGTAAGATGTCAGGTACTCGTTAAAAATCCCTATCCTAATTAAACCTGGATAGGCAAAATTTTATAGCTCCCACTGTAGCATCGTCCAATTAGCTATAGCTGCAAAAAGTGACGTTAAATGAACAAACAAACGATGTTCTTTGTGTGTAAATAATGTAAATAGTTTTTTTTTTTTTTTCCATCCTCCAAAAGTCATACTTATTACCAAGATTTTTATTTATAATTAAACATTTACAAATCAAATATGAGCTAAATCTCTAAAAGAGGCATAACATAATTATTTAAATGCAAACGGAAAACTCTTAATAACAAATACTTAAGTCTCTAAAACTACTTAAATTATTTGTTTGAGCATATTGACGTGAAGTTATTAAAAAAAAGAAGTTATTATTATTTAAAAAATATATCTAGGTATCGGAATGTAATTTAAAAAATCAAAGACTTAAGAATGTAATTGGAAAAATAAAAATAAACAAGGCCTTATGTATTTAATTTAGAATAGAACAGAAAAGTAACTTTTGAGAGGAAAATAGTTGACCGGATGATATAATGGAGGATGAAGATAGTTGGGGGGTGCAGTCAAAAAAACACCAAATAAGTCAAGACTTATTTTTTATTTGTGCCGACGTTTCAGGGCTATGAGAGAAAAACAAACACAACAAAAAACTTTAAAAAAACATCACAGTACCAAGAATACAATAGCATATAGAGTAATAGAAAAGTGTTTTTTGACTGCACCCCCCAACTATCTCCATCCTCCAAAAGTAACTTTATTCTGGGACTAAGCCTCTTTCGAATAACAAATATGAACAGAAAAAGAAACAATATTTATCTGACAAGAAGGCTAAATGTTACAAAAAGCGTGTAAATAGTGACAGAAAACAATTTAAAAAGAAATAATTAAACAAAAAACAATAATAAATAAATAAACAGTACAACTCTTGACAAGATATTAAGCAATTAAAGAGAATAGATAAATCCATAACTTCTGTTAAATGCGTGAGTTAGCATGCAATAATTTCTTTATATGATGTACATCTTCTTAAAAAACAAAATTAAAACAATTAAATAACACAATGGGGGCGGAGTAGGTCAGTGGTAGAGCACTGAGTTGCCATGCCCGAAATCTTGGTTCAAATCCCACTACGGCAAGACTTTTATTTAGTCTGTTTGCAGCCGGAGATGGATCATATAGG
This sequence comes from Arma custos, assembly GCA_037127475.1. Classification (NCBI taxonomy): domain Eukaryota; kingdom Metazoa; phylum Arthropoda; class Insecta; order Hemiptera; family Pentatomidae; genus Arma; species Arma custos. The sequence goes on from CM073761.1 coordinate 49,109,728, forward strand.
ACCCTGGGGCTCACCCGACCTTTATAAAATATTATAAAAATAGGGTACCCAAAATAAGAGGGAAACCTGGCGGTTGAGCGTGACCTAGGACAAGTAACCTCCTTCCTGAACCTTTGTCCATGAAACAGTACAGTCTCTACCCTGTGCCGAACCCCAGACCTGTTTTTTTTTTAAATAACACAATGAATTATTCTATACATTACATTCTTAGCAAATGAATAACATACTTAGAGTGCATCTTTTTGGAAAGCTAGGAGATGTTGGAAAAGCAAGGATTTAAATGACGATAGTGAGGGACTATGGCGGATGTTAGGTGGGATTGAATTCCACACTGTGGTGGAGCGGGCGAGGAAGGTACATTCGAATGTTTTAGTTCTGTGGGAACATAGAGATCGGAAAGGAGGGATCTTGTTTTATGTTGTTGAACTGAGGATTTGAATTGGAGGAGACTGTAGATATATGAAGGGTGTTGAGTGTAAATGGATTGGTATAAGAATGTACAGAGGAAATATTTTCTTCGGAAGGGAGGGAAGAGCCACTTTAACTCATCATAAGGATGGGACGATCGCCTAGGAGTACCAAGAACAAATCTTACAGCGCAGTTCATTATTCGCTTCAAACGGCCCTCAAACTTAGTTGATTAGTACGGAAATGATAGTGTAATTATGGATAGTGACTAAATTTCGGTAATCATTTCATAAAGAAATAAAGGTTCAACTAGCATAAACGAACGAGGTAGCCCAGCGTGTAGAGCGCTGAGTTACTATGCTGAAGATCTCTAATTCAAATCCGTCTGTGACAAATAAATTATTTAATCTGTTAACAGCGGTATCTGCAGATCATCATGGGACTTACCCAACCTTTATAAAGTGTGTAAAGGAAAAAACTAGCGTTTGGAACTTAATCTACAATGGCTTGGAAACATCACATTCTACACAACCATTAGCTTGGAAACATAGTCTCTAGTATGTGCTGAACACAAGGGCTTCCTGGGTATTAGTATATAGTGTATACCTTTATTAATAATTAAATAATTAAAGTAGATTTTGACTCAGCATCGACGTGGCGGTGGGATATTCTTATTTATTTTAAATTTACCCTTCCTTAATTATGAAGTGTTGTATATTGTTGATAATTAAGGAACCTGTATGGGTGGTTTTTCCAATCGCTAAGGTACTCCCTACCTTTATATTAGCGGAACCAAACAATCAGAGGATCCTGGGAACAAACAATATCCTCCGGACCTAACCGCCCCATTGGCTTCGAGGGCAGGACGATAAAAGCAACATCGAGTCATAGTAGTACGCAAACAAATATGCGGGGAAACGTTGGGAAAGTTCATCTGGACGATATCCAATGGGTATGCGGTCCAGTGGGTCACGCAGGTGGAAGAAAGGATACCCAACATTTTTCAGCATTTCCCGCATTTGGTGTAATAGTGAAATTAAAAATGAAGACTGCTTTTATTAAATTATTAGTAACAAATTATATATTATTAGTTACAATAAAACTAACGGTTATATTATTTTTAATGGACTGGAATGGACGAAGTTGATAACGTTATTAAACACACACACAGAAAGATATATATGTACATACTAGCTTATGCCCGCGGCTTCGCTCGCGTTGAATTTGGTCTGCCACATAAAGTTTCGTAAAAGATCATATAAAATAAATAAATAAATTATTTTTTTTAAATATAAGTTACTCTTACATAAAAAATTTCAGATGTCCAACTTCAAAACTGACGGATTCTATACAACCTTTGAACCCCTATTATATCAAAGGGAAAACTCTTGAGGTGAAATTATACAAATTTCTTTCTTAAACTATACAAAGAACCTATCTACAAATTTCAAGTCCCTGATATGCCTTTAATTATGTACTATAACAGGGGGGCACATCAGGCACATGCACTCCCAAATATTTCTTCCTTACATTAGAAGTTCCAGTCAACTATTTCTTCTCTAACAAGAAAAAAAATTATAACAATAAATTCTTAGTAACTTATATACATATATATATATAACATTATCAATAAAATGAAACAAATTGGTATCCTGCAATAATAAATGTTTGGTTGGTTTATATATATACTGCTTTGTACTATTTTTTGTATAGTTCCCAATATTTTTTATAAGCGGGTTTTTATTGTTTTTACACTCTGAAAAAAATTGTTTACATAGTTTGTTGATAAATATATTAATGTAAGGTATACTTAATTCTTTATGCATAATTTTAACTTTAGTGTCATATGCATAATTTCCAGCAATTTTAAGGCATTTGTTTTGGAATATTTTTAATTTTTTGTAATTAGTTTTAGACATGTAACTAAATATTGGGCATGCGTATGTTAGTATAGGTCGTAAGCAGGCTTTATATAATAACAACTTATTATCTGTGCTTAATTTAGAATTTTTATTAAAGTAAGGATATATAGTACACAGAGCTCTGTTAGTTAACACGAACTTGAACATTATTTTTTTACAGCGCGATTTTTTTTTTTTTATTGTCATAATTTCATTTATATTCCATTTGAAACTATTTTATCTTTTATTGGTTTATCAAATTTAAATGTATGTTTTGTTTTTTAAAATGTGTAGTGAGAGCTGTTTTATCTCGTTTATTAGGGGATCGTTCCTGAATTAAAAACCTTCAACCAATACCATTGCGCTTTTGAGTTATGTGTCATTATTTCATCTGAAGAAGCGCTTTAAAAAAATATATTTTTCATAATACAATTTATTCAAAGGAGAAATAGAATATATTTTAACATGCTAAAATGAAATATGAAAGGAAGTGAAAGATGAAATGGGATTTCCATCAAGGGAAAGCTACAATGCTGAAATTTTCATGAGGATAAAGAAAATGGCTAAGCCACAGGTGTTACAGGAGACGATTATGGACATTGCTGTTGGGGCTTTAGTGTACTTCAGGGGGGGGGGTGAAGTCTAGTTAAGTCCATCGGGGGCTATCTTCCAACCACGGCGAGGACTTATGTCGTCAGTGAGTCACGGACTTAATGATCACATAGACATGTTCTTCAAATCGAAATAATAATTTTTTCATTAAAGTTTTTATTTATTTTTTCGAAACAAATTTAGTTACAAAACAAAATACAGTACCAATAAAACCCATGAAGAGTATTAGGTACCCTGAAAATAAAAAGAAATGGAATTTTAATGTATTTACAGTAAATAGTTTGTTTATATATTTAACGTGACTATATATGGCTAATCGGACAATGCTAAAATAAGAGCACTAAATTTTGCCTATCCAGGTTTAATTAGGATAGGGATCTTTAACGAGTACCTGACATCGTACAGGCTCGGGACTCCCGTTTAACGTCCCTTCCGAAGGACGGCATAACCGAGGATTATTTACTCCCTTTAAAAAAATTCTAGGGACACCTGCCAGGCTACGAACCCGCAATCTTGGGCTCAGTAGTTCGTTATGCTAACCACTAGACCACAGCTTGCCCAATACAGTAAATAGTTATTGGATATTTAGATCATTAATTAGTTAAAATACTAAATTCACAATATTAGACATATTTAGTTATATACTCTTTTAAATTTCCACGGCCACTATTTATACAAAAAACGGTGACCGACACGGTCTAAACCAGAAGAAACGACTGATGTTTTTTGTATATTTAGTTATGTTCATATAAATTGCCTCAGTCAAAATGATGCACATGTATATTGATAGGAACCCTCGAATAATTAAATGATGAATGATGTGATTAATCTGGGGGTGCTGTCAAAATAACACGAAATAAGAAAAAACATTTCGGCATACAATGTAGGCCATCTTCAGGGCTATGAAAAACTATGAATAGTTTTATAGATTCATACAAATATAGAAGAAACAAATAGAGGGTAATATATGTAAAATTACATTAAATAGCAAGAACAGATTTCAAATGTTTAGATAATTTATGTGTGGGAGGTAATAAATATGAATTATATTAATACTCAAATATGATGTTTATGTAGAAGGAATGTATAAGAAGTAAAGATTAAAGATAAAATTCATCTCTATCATGAATAATTAAAAAGTATCACTTATATTTATATTATTAATTCTATTATAATTTATTATAGATATATTAAGGATTATTTTACTTGTTTTATTGCTTTTATTTATTTTAATATGTATGTTTCTGGTTAGAATTTTTTTTTTGTAATAAATGTATGTTGTTATTAATAGGTATAGTCCGTAATTAATTATTTTTTCTTTTTTATTATGTATACGAGTATATTGGTACCACCCCCTTTTTACAAATTATACAACTGCTTATTTAATAGTTGGGAGCGGAATGCCTCTGTGATAGAGAACTGAGTTGCCATGGTTCAAATCCAGCTGCTGGCAAGACTTTTATTTAGTCTGGCCGGTGATGGATCATATGGACCCTCCTGGGGCTCAACCGACCTCTATAAATTGGGTACCCAAAATAAAAGGAAAAATCTGGCGGTTGGTGATCTAGGACAAATCGCCTCCCTGCACAACCGTTATCCATAAAACGTTACTGAGCCCGTTGGAATACTTATTGTTTTGAGATATTGAGAATTTGCCATAAATAAAATAATGAAATGATGTTTTATAGATTTAAAAAATATTATGATGAGACCACTGGAGAATATAGGAGATTACACAACGCGGAATTGCGAAGCATCTACTTGGTTAATTATATTCAAGTGATACGAAGATTAAGCTGAAAAGTGGCTGGGCTTAGTAACGCATGAAGTCCTAAAATGTTAACAAGCACTGTACCTGCTTATATTAAAGGATTACTTTAAGAGTGGTCTGAAGGATTTGGGTTTGGGCGGTTGTCCGTGTACAGAGGTTGGAAAGACTTGTTAATATATCTCTAAGTCTTGGAGAACTTGAAGGATCGATTATGTACATACATAGTTCCACATTCATGCTGATAAGTTAAGCGCTGAACCGCTTTATAAGAGAGCAATCAACCTATTTTCGGAAAACTTGTCTTATACATCGATTATACAGCTGACTGGAAGGGACGGAGATCGACCCCAAAGATTAGGATAGATGTATAGGATTCAGAGAACTTGGGGTATTGTGTAGGATGTTGTTGGTCTCATAATATGGGAATTTAGTTTGGCGTCTTTGAATAAGCTTTATATTCCAACCATTAATAACCTTCTCTCCTTATGCCTGGATTGATTCCTGGGCATATATGAGATATTTCTGTTCGAAAAATGAGATTTCCCGGATGCTAATAACGTTTCTAGCTAAATCGCCTAATAAATTCTGCACTTAGCTTCCACGAAATATAGAGAAACTGTGTATTCTGGAATGAGGTGAACAAAATGTTGATCATAACTGAAGGCCGGATTTCGTCCAAACGTGTAATAAAAATAAAATACACTGACAAACGTGCAATTCAGCCTTCTACTGTGTGGAGAGGTGATGTGTAATTAAAATATAAACAAAAAACATATTTATATAATCATTTTAATATACTTGGTTGGTACATAGTTTGTTTGTTGTCTAATGACGAGCAGCTTTGTGTGAGTAACTGTCGAGTTGGAGCTAATAAAAATAAAATAAAAAGATATTGGGAATAGTCAAATTATCTATTAACTTACAAAAATGGGACCGTAATAAAATTTTAATATATTTTTTTTCCTGTTTAAGCGAAACCATTTATTGCGATTTGTTTATGTTTACAAACGTATCTGCTCGTAATAACAGTGAATCCAAAGTGAGATGAGGTTGAAAGCACGGTACAGCGATTCCTCTCAATTTAGTTCAAGTGGCATGATTGCCTCGCTTCGAATCAAACGTTCGGTTTTAGCATTGCCCGTCCCACTTCATCCCTTAATTGTAATTAGCCCTTGGGCATATCTACTTTTGGGAGTGTGGGGTGTGTTGTTTCGACTTGATTGATTCCAGCTCAAACAGTGAAATGAGGGAGAACGATATAGTGGTAAACCAAATGCCTTACTCGGACTTAATTGCTAGTAACTACAAGAGTAATTGGCCAAACATTGTTCTGTTTTATGTTGTCATTTTTTTTTTTTTAATTGATTCCTCATACAAGACTGAAAAGACAAGAAACTACTCGACGTTTTCGCCTACTTCAACATTTACTGGACAAACGTTCTAAGCTCCTAATTAATTAGAAAAGACTTGCATGACAGTTATCAGACCTATTTGGACATACGTAATTGAGCTTTGGGGCTCTACTAAACCATCCAATTCATCTCGTATCCAATCCTTACAATCCAAAATCCTCCGTAAAATCCTCAATGCTCCTTATTATGTCACAAACAAACTCATCCATCATGATCTTAATATCCCATATTTGGCCCAAACTAGACACCTATCCTTCCATGAAAAGCTCCATTCACACTTGAATCCGCTAGTATCTCAGCTTGCTTCCCATACTATTTCTGATAACCCTCCGAGGCGTCTGAAAAGAAGATGGCCTCGAGACCTTTTACAATAGAACTATTGGAGTGCTACCGATGGGTAGTTTCTCCACAAGTATTTTTTTTTCCATGCCCTTTGTTCATACAGCAGATTTACTTGATGTAATATAATTACAGTTGTAAATATCAATTAGGAATTAGACGGAGATGCAAGCCTAGATGATATGTGGACACATATAAAAAACAGCGTCTTAGAGTCAGCTACAATAGTCTGTGGAGTGAAAAGGATAATCAAGAAAGACAAACGTACATCATGGTGGAATGAAGAACTGAGGACACAGATAAAAGAAAAGAAGACAGCCTGGAAGGATTACTGCCGGGAAAAAACTCCTGAAAAATGGCAGTTATATGTGATGGTCAGGAACCGGACGAAGGAAGCTGTAAAGGAGGCTAAGAGGAAATCATGGGAGGAATTTGGAGAGAAGCTTAACCAGAAACATGGTGAAAACATAAAGCTCTTTTGGAGTAAAATAAAATCACTAAGGGGCTGCAAAAGTAAAGAAATCAGGAATATCAAAAATGAGGAAGGTGAAACGGTCACAGATGATAAAGGCATTCTGGAGGTCTGGAGAAGGCATTATGAGAGGCAATTCAGTGATGAGTTTCTGAACCATATGAATAACCAAGATGGACAATGGAATGAGACAGAGTTTGATGAGGTGATAGAGGAGGAGGAGGTTGAGCAGGCTATCGAAAGGATGAAGCTGGGGAAAGCTCCAGGACGGGATAACATAGTCGGAGAGTTTGTAAAGTATGGAGGCATGGAACTAGTCAGGTCTCTTCAAATGCTTTTTCAAAAAGCTTGGGAGAAGAAGAGGATACCAAAAGAATGGGAATACAATATTATAATCCCCATACACAAAAAGGGTAGCCAGACTGAGTGTTCCAATTATAGACCCATATGTCTCTCTCCAGTTATCTACAAACTATATACTTCCATTTTAGAAAGTAGATTAAGAAATATAGTTGAGCGGCACATCGGAGAGGAACAGGCCAGCTTCAGGCCAGGAAGACAAACTCAAGACCATATATTCTCTCTAAGAAATGTCATACAAAAATCCTGGGAACGAGACAAGAACATGTACTTCGCCTTTCTCGATCTTAAAGCAGCATTTGACTCTGTACCAAGAAACGAAATATGGGAATCACTCAGAGTTAAGAACATCCCAAAAAGCCTGGTGGATGCTGTAAAGTCTATATATCAAAACCCAAAAGGTATCATTAGACTGAATGGGAAGGAGTCTGGGCACTTTGATATGGCAAAAGGAATAAAGCAGGGTGACAGCTTAAGCCCGTTGCTATTTATACTTTATATGGATGAAATAGCAGCAATATGCAAAAGACGAACTGAAAGGACGTTCCTGGGCCGAAGAAACCTCCTGCCTGTAGTGATTCAGCTTCTGCTTTATGCAGATGATATTGTCCTCATTGCAGACTCCACAGAAAAATTACAGCAAGCCGTGAATGAATGGGATGAAGAGCTCCGTAGGAAAGGCATGCAGATCAATACCGGCAAGAGCAAGATCTTGCAAGTAGGAAGAGTACAGGAAGAAATCCATATATACTGCAACGGAGGAGAGATGGAAGCGGTCACGGACTTCACCTACCTCGGAGCAGTAATGAACGGTACTGGGAAATTAGACTTTGAAATCTCAAATAGGATAAAAAAAGCAAACTCGGTCTACTACCAGATCTGTAATGCTGTTGTTGGGAAGCGAGAAGTAGGCAGAAAAGTGAAGCTCAACATCTTCAAGTCGGTATATCTACCTGTGCTCCTGTATGGTGCCGAAAGTTGGATATTAACGGACAGGCTGGAGAGTAGAATCACGGCTGCAGAGATGAAATTTCTTAGAAGAATCTCAGGAAAAACAAAAAGAGATTGTATCCGCAATGAAACGATCAGGGAGGAACTCAGGATCGTGGCAATGAAGGAGATGCTCGAGGCCCGCCAATTAAAATGGTTTGGGCATGTTCTGAGGATGGAGGACTGCAGGGACCCATTGAAGACGATGGACTACATCCCTGAAGGAAGAAGACCACGAGGACGCCCTAGAATGTCCTATCTGGAATATGTCGAGCGGTTGTGCAGGAAAAGAGGCAAAAATATCCGCCAAGCGAGGAACCTAGCTAAGAATAGGAAAGAGTGGCAGTCCTGGTTAAACGCTCCCCTACGCTGAAAGGCACCATAAGGGTGATGCGAAAGAAGAAGAAGAAGTAAATATCAATAAATTATTCTAAAAGAAAAAAAAATTGATTTAACTTGCTCGCCTATTTCAACAATTACTTGACAAACTCTTTAAGCTCCGAACTATTATAAGATCTATTTGAACATAAGGAGTAAAGCTTTGGAGCTCCGCTAAGCCATACAATTTCTCTCGTATCCAATCCTTATAATCCAAAATCATAAGCTGATTATTATGTTACGAATAAACTCATCCATAATGACCTTAATGGCCCATTCGTTTCTGATTTGGCCCGGAACCGATCCCATTATGATAAACTTCATTCCCACGTTCGACGTTTCAGGCACTTCAACACAACACTTAATAGACAAACGCTCTAAGCTCCCAATTAACTACAAAAGACTCATCTACATAACTCCTATTTGGACTTACGGAGTAGAGCTTTGGGGCTCCACTAAGCCATCGAATTCCTCTCGCATCCTATCCCTACAATCCAGAATCCTTCGTAAAATCCCCAATGCTCCTTATTTTGTTAAGAATAAAGCCATCCATAACGACCTTAATGTCCCTTTTGTTGCTGATTTGGCCCGAACCCGGTATCTATCCTTTCATAACGAACTTCATTCCCACTCAAACCCACTAGTATGAAACTTAGTAGCTACCTATTCAATTCCCAATAATTCTGTGAGGCGTCTGAACCTCGTGACCTTTTAAGTTGAATTTATTATTTAAGTACTCTCTACTTGTCTTTACCCATGACATTATGTATCATTCCTGCCATTTATTTGTTTTGTTATAATAATAAGTTCTAGCGAACCCGAAGGCTCGATGCCGATACCACCAATTTCTGCTTACAAACTTCTGTCCAAGTATCACTACCTGAATCCAAATCATTCTTAAAGCAATCCTCCCACCTACGCCTCGGTCTACCCCTCAGAAGCTTCACATTCGGCTCAAAGCTTATCAACATCTTAGGAATTCGTTCGCTACTAAGCCCAGTCACTTTACATGTCCATCTTTATGTTCATGACGCTAACACTTGGATAATAATTAACGATATTATAAATTTGGCATTATAAATATATATATTTTATGTAAGGAAGAAATTGCTGGGGGTGCAGTCAATGAAAACACCATAGTAAGTGTATACTTATTTATTGTGTGCCGACGTTTCGACCTACAATGTAGGCCATCTTCAGGACTATGAGAGAGAAACAAACAGAACAAAAATATAAAAAATGTTGCAGTAACAAGAATATAGTGACATGTAATGTAAAAAAATTAAAATAGTGACTAGATATAATAAAATAGTGAATAGATATGATAATTGAAGATAACGAATATTAAAATAGTTACAGAATATAATAAAATTAAAGTAGTGACAGACAATAATAAAATTACAGATGATGAACAGAAATTAAAATAGTGACAGATGTAATAATTAAAGAAAACGAATATAAAATACAGGAAATAAATGTACAGAAAGGATAAAATGTAAACATAGTATAAAGGGAAAGAAAAATGAGGAGGTAAACAGAAAGATACAAAAGGAGAAGATTAAAATATATAAAAAAAGGGGTGGAGTATGAAGGATTTAGAAAAAAATAGTTTAATTATAGATATAAATTGTATGATAATAGAGTTTTAGAGGTTACATAAGTAAAATGTAATAATACAAGAATATGTAGAAAGAAATGAATAGGTATCTTGTAGAATGGCAGTTAGAAATGTAAAAAATTTTGAAAATATAAGTATGGGATGAAATATAGAAATATAAATATAGAAAAATTTTCTTTAATTATTATATCTGTCACTATTTTAATTTCTGTTCATCATATGTAATTTTATTATATCTGTCACTACTTTAATTTTATTATATTCTGTAACTATTTTAATATTCGTTATCTTTAATTATCATATCTATTCACTATTTTATCATATCTAGTCACTATTTTAATTTTATACATTACATGTCACTATATTCTTGTTACTGCAAAGTTTTTTTATATTTTTGTTCTGTTTGTTTCTCTCTCATAGCCCTGAAGATGGTCTACATTGTAGGTCGAAACGTCGGCACACAATAAATAAGTATACACTTATTAAGGTGTTTTCATTGACTGCACCCCCAACTATTTCTTCCTTACATTAGAAGTTCCAGTCAACTATCTCTTCTCTAAAATATATATTTTATCTTTAAATTTGAAATAAAGCTCCAAATGGAGATAGGAGATAGTAGGGAAGGGAGATGTTAAGTTGGGCCAAGAAGTAAGATAACGTAGGGACTTGCCCTGCTTAAACATTTAGTCGAGTCAGTTCTGGCCACAGTTTGTCCACCATTACCTTGCTCGCTATCCATTCAGAATGCATAATCTACCAGCTCTCTGTATATTCTATCACTTTATAAGCCGGGAGGTTATTTTAGAAAAAAAAAATCGAGTATCGAACCGAATTTAAAAAGATCCAACGGCGGAAACTCAGAACACGTTTTAAGGTCTTCCAATTAAATTTTAAAAACCTGTAACATTGCAAAACAGTGAAGAGTCTTGGGTTCAGTACAGACTTACTCTTTCTAAGGCAATGTTCGTACAGGTAGGTGATTAGGGCGTGAACACACTCAATCGCCAGGTTTCTCCTACAATAGGTAGGCTCCAGATTAAGCTGAAGATCCCAGAGGGTTGATTTAAAAAGGATCAATGACTTAAAAAAGGAGGCGAAACTATGCATTTGTGGATTCAACTGTGTATGGAGCTTTTCATGGAAGGATAGGTATCTAGTTTGGGCAAAATCAGCAACATACGGGATATTAAGATCATGATGGATGTTTGTTTGTGACATAATAAGGAGCATTGAGGATTTTACGAAGGATTTTGGATTGCAAGGATTGGATACGAGGTCCGAGTAGGCATTTGGTTTAAGTTGTACAAGGAAAATTTACCATTCAATCTCATTACTTACCCTGAATAACAGTCCATAAAAATAAACTTAAATTTTGGAATACTTGCCAACTACTATAGTTGGATGCGAACACTGGGCCTTAACTCAGCTAAACCGCTCCTCTTTTCCTCAACCACAAAAACAACCTACAAAATCAAACTCCGGGACGAAATAATTCATACAATTTGTAACAAAAATCTAACAAGTGATTCTTACATAATGGAACAACAAAATCATAAAAATATAAATAAATAAAACATTTTAAAGTCTAATTTTATTACGGTTTGATGAAGAAGAAACCAATACAGCGACCTATAATACATGGTAGAGAGTTTATTTTCTAAGCCAACGGTTATGTAACGTGGATTTATTCTAAATCAGATACAACCGTCAGCCTCCCCCCCCCATTATCCAGCATTGGAGGAAAAACCGTGCGGTTAATCGTCTCAGCCATATCAAATACAACTAGCTTTTGCCCGCAGCTTCGCTCGCGTGGAATTTGTTCTGCCACATAAAGTTCGTGACAGATCATTTTAAATAAATAATTTAATTTTTTTTTTAACTATAAGTTACTCGTACATAAAAAAATTCAGATTTCTAACTTAAAAACTGACGGAATCCATACAATCTTTTAACTCCTTATTTATTAAGGGGGAAACCCTGGGGGGGTGGAATTATCCAAATTTCTTTCTTAAATTATACAAAGAACCTATCTGAAAATTTCAAGATGCTGAGTTCGTGATTTGCCTGTAATTATGTACTGTAATGGATTCTCCCCGTGCCTCCCCTCCTCTAAATCTGCCCTTGCTGTAGCCTGTGTTATTATGATGTATAACCTATATTATTGTAAAGTTCATCCAAAATCTTTCAGTAGTTTTTGCGTGAATGAGTAACAAACATACATACAAACTCTCGCATTTATAATATTAGTAGGATTAGTAGGATATCAAAACAATAGTTTCATTCATGTTCTTTCTGTTATTTTAACAACTATTATCATTTGATTTGCCTTTAATTATGTACTATAATGGATTCTCCACAGTACCTAAAAAACTGTCTGGTGGGTGCACGTGCCCCCGTGACCCCCCTAATTCCGCTCTTGCTGTAGCCTATGTGTTATTCTGATGTATAACCTATATTACTGTAAAGTTTCAACCAAATCCGTTCAGTAGTTTTGCGTGAAAGAGAGACAAACAAACAAACTTTCGCGTTTATAATGTCAGTAGGATTCAGCTCAGAAAGTAGTCTCTACCATTTACTAAACCCAATAAATTTAGTACAGTAGATTGGTAAAGTTAGTTAAAATTAAGATAAAAATTGAATTCGAAATAAGATATTTTGTTTAGATATAATTATTAAAAAATACTACTATATTAACCATTCCAAAATATTACATGCATGATACGTAATCACATTTATCCCAACTTTACCCTCATATACATGCCTCAATACGCCCTTCCACTAGCACACATACACGCCTAAGCACAGGAGACTTGTTCGAATAAGCATTTCTGCTAACAAGAATACTCGACGAAGCTCTTAACACACTCACACAAGCCTTTCACCTCAATCCCCCCTGATATCCTCACTGTTACTGCTCTAACGACAAGTGTTGATCAACTTGAACCTATGATTAACAAATGAGAAGTGGTTTTAGCTTTCAGAGCAGCTGATGAATTGGAGTACTACCTCTCCGCTACGAGGAAGCCATCTCATTAACTTGCCAAGTCTATCACGTGAGCCTTACCTCAGGTTTAAGAATAGGGAGTCTAATGCAGTGTTCAAAACAGAAGTTTTGTTGTTTCCCAGCATTGTATTGAGGTAATACAGAAATCTTATATGTCGACATATGTTTCCTGGTTACATGCCCAAACAGAATTTCCTAGTGTTTAATGATTAGAAACTGTACATTACATGAATTCTGTATGGACATAATAAGAAGAAATTGTACCTCTACAACCCATGAAGAATATTTAAAATAGTATTGAACCGATCTCGACTTCGCACCGGATGCTGAAACTGAAATTGAGGGCAACGAAATATCAAAATTATTTGCATAAATAATTAAGGGATTTAAATATTTAATTGAATATTTGATATTGTTTTACATCTGATCTTTTTTTTCACGGAACGGCCTGAGAGATCACGTGAATATCATAATTTTCACTTCCCTCTTTCCTCGGTCCACGCTAATCCATTTCTCGCATCTCTCTTCCCCAAAAGGACCTTAATTTCTTTGAGTCTCTTCCCATAATCATCCCTATCGAAACAATCTTAGTCTGTTATTTTCAATCTCTCAGTTTCTTCCTCCATCTGTTTGATGTACCCCCCAGCACTCTTGTATCCTCTCATTTAATAGTAGATACCTCTATTTAATCCCTTTGGGTGCATCCTCAACATATATCCGTAGAACCCCCCTTAATGTTCTAATTCTTATGTCCGTTTCCAAATCATTTACTTTATCATAACAATTTAATTTATAATAAATCAAAACAATTTAATGTTAAACTCTTATAGATTTACATTTTAATTTTTCAAACAATATCAAGGTATTTAAGAATAAGTGCAGTCCAAAGTATAATGCAGAGCAATAATGACCATGGAGAAAAATGTATCTCCTAGTAATTTTTAAGTTATAGATGTCCATAAGAGGTTGAATACTTGAATATTTCAGTTTTTTTAGGGCAATTTTAATGTAATTATTTATAGTTTTATTGTTGTTGATGTTGATAATTTTATATGGTGGAATTACAGACGTATTATGTGAATCCTGATAAACATTTAAGAAATTAAAAATGACCGAAGGGGTCGAAACGTCTTTATAGTAAATAAAAAATAAAAACTTGACTGGAGAATGTTTTTTTTTACTTCATAATTAAATATTATCATTTACTTTGTAATCTTATAAAAAAATAAACATATGATCTTTATTCCACAAAAAAAAAAATCAATAATAAAAAAAGATCTATCTGGAAATATATGGTTCTTGATCCATTTACGCAGACTTTATCATGTATTAATCAATAAAACGAGTATTTGAATAATATACTAAAGAATGATATTGAGAGCCACGAAGTGTTGAAATTATTTTAAAAAATGATAAAATGATTTAAATTGTTGATTTACATTTTAATGATTTCCCTATATAATAGAATCATTAACATAAATACAAAAAAAATCCACCCAAAATCTATTGAAGGATTTAGTCCAATCTAGAGTTGGCCAGTTTATTTATTTAAATAAATAATAAATAATTAAAACTTATTTAAATAACTTCAAAAAAAAAAAAAAAAAAAAAAAAACGGTACTGCTACAAACTACGAAAGGTCTTGGATTCGGTACATGTTAGATACCACACTATTTTATGATGATTTGTCCAAGATCACTCTTAACCGTTTGGTTTTTCCTCAATTAACGGTACCCACTCTATAGAGGTTGGGTGAGCCCCAGAGCCTCCGCTCTCGCGCTTCATAGGCTCCGTCTCCAGCTGTTAATAGATTAGATAAATTATCTGCTACAGCCGGATTTGGGTCTGTAACCTTCAGTATATTAGCTCAGCCCTCTACACACTGAGCTAATTCGCATCCAGTTTCTTAATTACACAAAACGGCCATATACAAATTTTTGCAAGAGTTGTAAAATATTTTATTCCAAGTATATACCCAATAAAAAATAATAAAAGTCTTAGAGAACCCGAAAGCCCGATTTCGATACAACTAATTGCTACATGCAAACTTCCATCTATCGACTACCACCAAATCCCTGTCCAGTAAAAGCCATAAGAAGTCATATTTTAGCTCTAAACACGGCCATCGTGTTGTTTTGGTGTGAAATATTTAAAACCTTGATGTGGAGTGGCGTAAAGAAACAAATGCTACTTGTTTGAACAACACAAAGTTGTAGTTCGGGCTCGATAGAGAAATAAAAATAGCAGAATAACCTTACCCGAAGACTCGATGCGGATACTACCGAGCTACTTCGCTACTTGCAAACTTCCATCTACCGATTACCACCAAAATATTAACCAGCAAGAGCCTTAAGTCCTATTTTAGCTTCAAGCATGGTCATCTCCTTCTTTTGGTACCAAAGCACGTTGAAAATATGTTCGAGGTTAACAGAGAAATAACAATAAAGACCAAGGGATTCCTAATGTACGATCGCAACTTGCTAAGATCCGTCAACGCATTACCTCCCAAGCTCTTAAGATCACAATTAACGCATTCCTTCCATCTAGGCCTTGTGGTCTACCTTTCGAACGGTTTACGACTTGGATCTGCGGTGATGAATAAAAAGATATGTTAAAAAAAAGATTAACACAATTTAATTCCCTAACGTGATTAACAAGTCATTAGAGATACACCTGCTAAGTGAGACAAATTTCTTTAAATATGCTAATTGGCTCCAGTTGGTCCTAGTGAGGACCCTGGAGAGGGAAGACGTTGAGGATAGCTTGGCTAATTGTCCCCGGGGATTCGGTTTGCTGGCCCTCATCACGTTCGCTTCCCCCTCCATCTCACTCTTTTTGTCAACCACCCCCCCACTCCTAATTCATCCAGTGTTGCCAACTTACCCTGTATTCAATAACCGGACCTAAGTTTTGTATTATATCCAGTTTTACTTCCGTTGTGAGCTTTGAACATGTCGAGGGACTATGATAATCATAAAAAACTGTAACGAAGGCGGGAATTTCTCGTTGTGTTTCGGTTTCGACATTACTTGCACTTTGAGTTACGAAATTTAAAAAAAATGTTTTTTTATAAACTTATTAAAGTGAAACTTTTATTCTATCGCCCCAAATTTTTTCGCCCATCTATCAGCATGTCGTGTTACAGCTGGAGAAGGGGTAAAGTGAAAGGCGCGTGACAGGGCAGCCTAGGCCAATATGGCGGCGCCCAGTCAGCTCACCGTGTAGCATTTATATTCTCACTTATTCCTGCAAGTGTTCCGCGGTATTTGGGTGTTTTGATCTGGGTATTAATGTAAATGCATTTATTTACTTTATCGTAAATGTTTTAATATTCATTAACTTTCAATAAAGTTTTTAAAAAAAAATAAATTAAAACGATTTGTTTACTAATAACAAATCTTTTCAAAGGCTATCAAATCCTTTTATCAGTGTGCATTAATTTTAATTTTGATATATAGTAATATATTTAATTATTTTTATACTCTAAGGCATAATAGCTTACACCTCTATTGTTATTCTAATGGGACTTGTCCCAGAATAAATAGACATTATTATTATTTTGTTCTTTTTCCCGGTTTCTACCAGAGAATGGACCAACCCGGACATTAGACAAGGGTTAGGCTAGAGTTTGTATAATGATAAAATACGTCAATGATATATTTTTTTATTTTATTTTATTTTATTGATATTTACAACTGTAATAACATTACATCAAGTAAATTGGCTGTATGAACAAAGGACATGAACAAAAAAAATCACTTGTGGAGAAACTATCCATAATGATATATAAAATACATAAATATATAATCATAAACCAACACTTTATCCTGAATATCCCTCTTATATAATATTGCTCTTACTTTTTAATATGCGTTTATCATCTAAATGATTGTAGTAATTATGTATTCCGTACTCTAATACGCAAATTGAAATTAAATTTTATAATTGAATATTTTGTCTACTATTGATTTCCCATTATCATTCCCATTTATCAATAATTAAGTTAAGATTAAAAACGCAATTTCAATACCCTAAATCGAATAATTTTCCATTTTTCTTTAGTTAAATACCTACAAACCGAAGAAAAGTTTCAGTTGCATCGTGGTTTCATAAAACCACACAACTTTTTTTTATACTTCCAACTGTTATTGACGGAAGTTAAACGTTGTTGTTTACATTAAATATGAATGTCGTCTTAAGGATATCGGAAATATGGCGTAGAATATGCGTTCTGAAAAAGTATTAGTCGAATAGAGAATATAGGAAATTACTCAACGCAAATTGCAGAAATTGAAGAGATCGCGTCGCGAATATTGAGATGGACTGGACTAGTAAAGTTGATAGGCTTAGTAATTCATAAATAATTAATAAGCAATATGCCAACCAATGAAAAATGAACGATATCTTAAGGCATTTGAAAATAAGGCATTGCGTAGAATATTCTGTCCTTAAAAGAATGTATCATTAAATAATAATATAGATTATTTGCTATAATGATTAAGCATGGCGTCATTAACATCTAATAATTATCTTTTCTAACATAATTAGGCCCCGAGTTTACCTAATTTTGCTACTGCGGTAATCCTAGGCAAAAGCATTCTTCTGTTAATTCCAGCGATAACAACTGAGAATGAGACCCTCCTGGAGATCATGCAGCCTCTATACAGTAGGTTCTTCAATAAGGGAGAAATGGCGGTTGAGTGTGATCTCAGAAGTCACCTCCATGCACAACCGTTGTCATAGAAACAGTAGTCTCTAACACGTAGTTTTTTGTTCATTTAAGATAGCTGATAGCTTAAAAAAATAACTTTTTCATATTTTCATCAATTTGCTTCATAAAAGCTTTATGTATTTTATCGATTTATTTCATTAAAAATTCAAGGAGAAAAAACGGCAGGAAATACTTGTTATTTTTAGGCCCCTTCCGGCATACTTCAACCTTTTGTCCCGAAAAGTAACTTAGCATTTATGAAATTACAACCCTTCCAAATCTTCCCGAGCCATATTATAATTATCAATAAATCGATAGCCTTTTAAGCGAATTATTCTCCCATCACTGCCCATTCATTTCGCGTTGCAACGAGTCTTTACGAAGGAACTAAACGGCTTAGCATTGAACCGATGAAGAGGATTCCAGGGAAGCATAACCTGGGGGTTGGTGGTCGCCTGTTATCGTTGGAGATAATAACCCGGTGCAATTCCCTGACAGATTTATCGTTTTAATACCCGCTTGCATCCCTTAGTGAGGGCGGCCCTGCATTGTCCTTCTCTGCCCTTCCTGTCCTAGCAAAATCGCAGGTAGGTAGAAATTTAGCAGGACCCATCGATATGAGGCGAGTGCACCCTGTAGTGGGTGTAGACGGATTTAGGTGTAATAAAATCAAATGATATCGGATTCGGTTTTATTAATAATTAACAATTACAAAAAACAAACGCTGTGAAGCGGCAGACAGAGACTGCGCTAAGAGTGACCTGGCAGATTTGGGTTTGGGTGACTCGTGGACAGAAGTTTGTGAGCAAATATTAGAATAGAGAGATTCTACAATAAATGGAAAATTAAAATAAATCAGGATAAAACCCAAGCTATATTATTTACAAAGAGACCGGATGATACCTCACAGCTGAAGATAAACAGAACTTCTGTACCTTGGACAACGCATATTAAATATTTAGGACTTAACATGGACAAAAGGTTAACTTTTACTTTTCACACTGATTATGTGTGCAATAAAGCTAACAGAGCTCTGTGTACTGTATATCCTTACTTTAATAGAAATTCTAAATTAAGCACAGATAATAAGTTATCATTTTATAAAGCCTGCTTACGACCTATACTAACATAATTACAAATATTCCAAAACAATGTCTTAGAATTGCTGGAAATTATGCATATGACACTAAAAATAAAATTATGCATAAAGAATTAAGTATACCTTACATTAATATATTTATCAAAAAACTATGTAAGCAATTTTTTTCAGAGTGTAAAAACAATAAAAACCCGCTTATAAAAAATATTGGGAACTATACAAAAAATAGTACTAAGCGGTATGTACATAAACGGACAAAACACAATTACAATTTTCGTTTATTTCATTATTATTAATTTTTTTCTCTCTGTTGGAAGTTTTTTATACACTTTTTCTTTCATTGTAAATTATGATTCCCCACAGATATATTTATTTACAATTGTTTTAATTTGAGACTGATCTATTGGCACAGCATTTTTATTTTGTGAATTGTAGCAAATTATACAAGGAAAGAAAAAATTCATCCGTGAATGCTAAAAATTGATTTTCAGAGAATTGAATGAATAACTTAATATATATTGGTTAATGCTTTTTAATACTCAGAAGTGAGAAAAATTAGAAAAATAAAATGATGCAACTAAAAACTATTATTTTGCCATTTTTCAAAATCCCTTGATTGTATTTTCCTGCTGTAAAATAATAAATAATATTTTTTAATAAATATTAATGGAGTTTATAATTTTAAAAAATGAAAACATTAGGTAAAGTTAATACGACTGAATTATAGCAATATCCTATACATTTTTGTTCAGTTTAGTTAAACTGAGGCATATTATTACTAATAGAGATATTAGTTATTAATTAAGTTTCTATTATTAAAATAATTTTTTTATTTGTGTTTCAGGTAATTAAATCCTGTAATATTTTGAATTCTGAAAATGTACCAGTGCAACTGTAGTACACAATCTTTTTACGAGTGAAGGTGAGAAAATTTCATTTCTTCTTTAGGACTTGAATTCAATAATTATTTTTGTACTATGGTTTGAATTTTTTAAAAATCCATTTCATGTTGCATTGATAATATATTTGTTGATTATTAATTAGCCCCCATTTTAAAAATTATAAAACTGTTCGAGATGTTGAGTACTTAGGCTTAAAACAAAATATTGATTTTATTATTTTCGGTTAGCTTTGTACATAAAAAAATGATTTATAGTTCATAAGAAAAATATGAATCTTTTTTCACTGTATTCTCTGTATTGAAAATAACAGCCCTAAAATCGAAATATTGGTGTAAGATGTATCTCGTTTTATTTTGTACATGATGCATTCCATTTAAATTCAAAACCGGTGCTAAATTTTGTCTAACGGCTTAAATAAGTAAGGGACTTTGTGATTTGCCAATTATAAAAATATTCATAATTTAACCGATCGATTACGACTAAAGACTTAACAAACAGTTCCTCGATCCACGTTGCTAGGCAACACTGATAAAATATTTCATCACTAAAAACATTTTATATATATATATATATATATATATATATATATATATATATATATATATATATATATATATATATATATATATATTTAGAAGGAGTGGAGTGGCTCAGTGGTAGAGCACTGAGTTGCTATGGCGAAAATCCTGGTCAAAATCCCGCTGCAGGCAGTTACTTTTATTTAGTCTGTTTGCAGCTGGAGATGGATCATACGGGATTTAGGACCCTTCTGGGGCTCACCCAGCCTCTATAAGATGTTATAAAAATAGGGTACCCAAAGTAAGGGGGGGGGGAGAAATCTGGCGGTTGAGCGCGACCTAGGACAAGTCACCTCCTTGCAGAACCTTGTCCATGAAACAGCACAGTCTCTACCATGTACTGAACCCCAGACCCAGTTTACACGGATTGTAGTGGTACAGGTGTGTTTATATATATATATATATATATATATATATATATATATATATATATATATATAAATATAAATATATATATATACCTTTTTTACTATTTTTTTTTATTCTCAATCAGAACATACCCTTTAGTTCATATTTAAACTAATTGATTTTATGATAAATAAACATACAAATTATAGTATTGACACAAAAAACCCAACTTATTTCGGCGCTCATTTTTTTATAACATATTAAACAAAATACATTATTTTGTAAATTAATTAACTCCAGTAAACAAATTTATATCCTTTTGACTCGTATTATATATTTAATCTTATTTCATGTCGAGTTTTTAATAATGATCAATAATAATTTATCCTAAGGTTTAATTGTTCTCTTCAGTAGATTTGAGGGTTTTATGAGTTTCCTAAATAACTGAAATCTGAAACTGATATTTTAGGAGTTTAATAACAACTAATTAAAATTTTACATTCTTAACTAACAACAAAGGCTAATTTAACCCGGAGGAAACGTCATAATAATTTTATATATATTAATTTTTAACTAAGCATGAATATATTTTAGCTTGAAGACGACACTTTTAATTTCAGTGATATTTCAAATTTTAAAAACCATGTTAATTTGAAATGTATCTTAAAAAAAAAAAATTTTTTTTTTTTAAGAACATGATAAATATATAAATCTTAAAGCACTAACCAAAAAAAAAAAAAAAACTACCACTTTAACTCATTAAGAGACGTGTTCAGTACGTGGTAGAGACTGTACTGTTTCTAAGACAACGGTTGTGGAGGGAGGTGAATTGTCCGAGGCCACCCACAACCACCAGGTTTTACCCCAATTAAGGATATCCTCATTACAGAGGCTGGGTGAGCCCCAAGAGGGGTTACGGATCAAACGGGTCCATATGTCCTTTAAAAGATTAAATAATTTGTCTGTCATAGCCGAATTATAACCCCGGTATCTTCAGCAAAGCAACATGAAATTTTGTTTGAAATGATAAATTTCGCTTTTAAGTATTATAGTAACTTCGTCGATAACAAAGTTGATGAAGCAAAGTGATATGTAACTTAATATAAACCGATAATAAACTAACTTCATTAAACAAGATCAATTTTATCATTATCGCTGTTTTGTTAATTAAAGGAAATTTAAGTTTTGGTAATCAACAATTCATTATGATTATTGCTATCTATTCTAAGGGAATAACCTCATTAGGGTCCACGAAGTTGTAGTTGCTTATTCAATAAATATTATTACTGTTATATATAAGATAACAAAGTATACCTGTACCGCTACAACTCATGAATTCAGTACATGGTAGAGGCTGTAATGGCCCTAAGACAACGGCTTTGCAGGGAGGTGATTTGCCCAAGTTCTCGCTCAACCACCAGGTTATCCTCCAATTAAGCCTACCTACTTAAAAAGGCTGGGTGAACCCAAGGAGGGTCTGAAGATCCCACAGGGTCCACCCATTCTATTACCAGATTAAAAAAAATATCTGCCACAGCTGGATTAGTACCTGGAATCTTCAGCATAGTAACTCAGCGCTCTACACATTAATCTAGCCTTCTTCCTATTAGATAATAATAATAATAATCATGATATATTTTTCGATTTTTTCTTCCGCTGAATTTACTTACCATAATATATTGGAAAATTTAAATGTATTTGACCAATGTTTGTTATAATTATTTATTTCTGTTCTATATACAATATATAAACAAATTTCTAAGGAAAAAAAGGTGCAGAATATATTTCCAGGAGCAGTTTTATTGCTAATCTCTGAGGATTAAAGAAAAAACCTGTACCACTATAACCCGTGAAGGATCTAGGATTCATATTATATTAGAGACTGTACTGTTTCTAGAACAACGGTTGTGCAGGACGGTTATTTGTTCTAGATCACGCTCAACCGCCAGATTTCCGCCCCTAATTTGGGTGCTTACTTTATAGAGACTAGGTGAGCCCCAGGAGAGTACTAGATCCAATATGATCTAATTCCGGCTGCTAACAAACTAAATAAAAGTCTTTCCAACAGCGGAATCGGAACACAGGATTTTCGGCATGGCAACCAAGTGCTCTACCACTAAGCCAATCCGCTCCCTTTACTGTACTAAAGGTCACGATAATTTATATTTTTGGAAAACCTTATATGAAAAGTTGAAACTTGTGACTCATCTCGAAGCGTCAACCAATCAAGTTTTTCAAATCGCTCGTGTATGGTATCATTTTACTTGCGACCCCGGCCGTACAATTGACTGCTACACATTTTTGGAATTTCGAAAGACTCAACAACCATCCAAGACTCAACACAAATTTTCATGACAATAACCTTCTTGGAATATTTTTCATGACCATGCGCAATTTCTCGTCTATTCCGCCTATTGGACACTTGACGGAATTGGTCAAGGATGCCAGGAATTGAGGATTTTGGATATTTCGGGAATCGCTATGAAGGGAATGTCGAACGAATCCATAAGGGAGAACTGCTATTGGGCAATAACGCCAAGTGTGAAGGACCTAATGAAATAGCACTATAAACTTGTAAAAAAAAGTCGATATAAAAATAATAAATCTAAAATGTAATAATAGCAAGTAGTAATAAAAAGAAACAATCAAAATAATATTGATACTTATATTTATTTTGTTACCCATTGATAGTTGTTACTCCTAGCGGGCTTTTATTACCCGCACAATAACACATATTTCTCAATAAATTTTCTTTTGAGTTTTACTATCGGAAAAAGTGATTTGTAAAAGTAGATAAATTAAGAACAATTTAGTTTATAAACTACAAAAGAAAAATTTATCGTAAAAAATTTTTGCTAAAATAGTAATTAGGGGAGCGGAGTGGCTCAGTGGTAGAGCACTGAGTTGCCATGCCGGAAATCCTGGTTCAAATCCCGCTGCAGACCAAGACTTTTATATATATATATATATATATATATATATATATATATATATACTAGAGGTCATCGAAGAAAGAAGATTGAAATGGTTTTGTCATGTGAAACGGTCGGACAGTAAGCGGATCCCGAAATTGGTCATGGAGTGGGAGGCCGAGGGAAGGAGGAAGAGAGGAAGGCCTCGAACCCAATGGAAAGCTAAAGTGGAAGAAAGCTTGGCTGGGCATGGAATGACGGAGGAGGATGTGCTTGACAGGGACGAATGGAAGAGAAGGCTGAAAGAAGAATTTGGATGAGGAAACCTTCATTTGTGAAGAAAATCCTTTAAAAAAAAAAAAATATATATATATATATATATATATATATATATATATATATATATATATATATATATATATATATATATATATATAATGTTATTCTTAAGGGACCTGGTCCCTGAATAAAATTATTTTCTATTCTATTCTATTCTAAAATAGGTAATGAATTGTAAAGGAAATCAATCATGGTTGTTGAATTATAAAATAAATATTAATTATAATTATAGTAATAAAAGGCATAACTAACAGCACCAATAACTGTTGAAAAACTTCCGTCCACAGATTTTTATCCAAAACTTAGCCCATTCAAGACCGATTGCACACCGTGTGTGCAATAAAAATAATGTGCAATTATTAGTTATTCTGAGTAAACTAGTCGTCAAAATAAGATTTTTCTTGAACTAATAAAATCTGTAAACTACAGGAAAACAAAATTTGGCATTGGTTTTACTGTTTTTTTGTATTATTCAACTTATTTTTTTTCAAGGTAGTATCCTTGGCCCAATCCGTTATACAGTTTATACAGCTGACATCCCAACTCATCCTAACACTATCCTTACCACGTATGCTGATGATACATGTGTATTATCAGTCAACACCAATCCAGTTATTGCATTCCAAAGCCTCCAATCTCATATCACTGATCTCGAAGAATGGTGTCAAAACTGGAGAATTAAAATAAATTGTCAAAAATCGCATCAAAACACTTTCACCTTACGTCGTAAACCAATGACTTCCTGCCCTTCAGTATCCTTTAATAATATCCCACTGGTGCCTGTAGAACTGATCCGATACTTAGGGTTGCATCTCGACAAACGATTAACCTGGAAAAAAAACCGCACGACGTTTCAGGCTACTTCAACACTTACTAGACAAACGCTCTAAGCTCCCAATTAACTACAAAAGGCTCATCTACATGACCATCATACGACCTATTTGGACTTACGGAGTAGAGCTTTGAGGTTCCACTAAGCCATCGAATCCCTCTCTTATCTAATCCTTACAATCCAAAATCCTTCGTAAAATCCTTAATGATACTAAGTAAAATAACTTAACAAGCCCATGCTAACCTTCGCGATACTATCTTTTTAATTGTAATAACCAGGCGAATGTTCCGCCATTTCTGAAAAAAATTAGTTTAAGAAAAAATAACTGAGATTTTAGGTCTATAGCTAATAATATATCCTTTTACAATATTTTATTTTAATAGCTATTATTTTTTACCTTCAGTTCATCAAATATCGAATATTCAATTAACAGATTTATTAGTACTGCCAATGAATTAAAATTATTTTTGTAAAACAACGGGGAAAACGTTAATTAGAATAAATTCAAATAAATTTATTTTTACGGTGAAACTAAAAGTCATTAATTAGGAAATTCTCCTTTCGGTCAAAGAAATGCCCTTTAATTAAAATGTTTTTATTTGTTTAAGCATTTCAAAGAATTTTGTGTTTAAGAATTATTTTTTTAAATGGACTTAAGCTTTAATGGTGCCTGTTGCTTGATTTAAAGTTAAAAAAATGGAAGATGTGTACATAATTAAAATTGGGTGGGGGAATAAATAAAAAGGTTTAGCGAACCTTTTAAGGTTTGATGCCGATAACGGCAGTTATAACCTTAAACATAATCCTCCCCCCACCTACGCCTGTTTAGCCGGATATTTAGTCTGTTAGCAGCCGCAGATGAACCATAGGGCTCACCCAGCCTCTATAAGTGGGTACCCAAAATAAGCGGGGAAATCTGAGAACTGAGCCTGATCTAGGACAAATCACCTCCATGCACAACCGTTGTCCAAAAGTACAGTCTCTATCATGTGCTGAACTCCAGACCCTTTCAGGGGTTTAAGTGGTACAATTTTTTTTTTGTATGTACTACTTTTATATACATAGTACAAGATACTTTTATTTTATATTATAATTTAAATTATTATTACTTCAGTATCTGGTTTACACCAATAGTTTCTTTTATATATATATATATATATATATATATATATATATATATATATATATATTTCTCTCTATTCTAATTATTTATTTTAAAAATAGTTTTGTATCTCGTCTAAAGAGGAGCTCCAACTTGGGCGTATAATAAATTGTTGTTGCTGTTTTATTTTTAAGGGCAAACAACTACAAATGGTTATTATTGCCCTCACCACTAGAGAATATACATATTTACATTACCTAGATAATTACTATATACATTATTGTTACACTATTACTTAGTATTGTTACATTATTACTTAGTAAAAATATTGTTACATATAAAAATATTAACATACTATACTATATTAAACGTATAATAGAAACATATTACATATAGTAGAGACATATTAACGTATAATAAATAAATAATAAATAGTTAATCATTAATTAAGGAATAAATTCTTTGATCCTCCATCCAGACAATTTTCTTTCCCTTATAAATAAGTTCAATTAATATTATTTTAAATCCAAAAGTAAATTTTGTTTATTTTTTTAAACTGGATTTAATTCTTCTTTTTTAGGGTAAGAGAAATAAAAACCATTTTCCAGTCATTGTTTATTCTCAATTTTCACTCTATTCGAGACGTTTCGAAACTATGGTGTAATTTTCAATCTTTTTTTTCTGCATCTTTTAAAAATTTCCTTTAAAATTTTTTTACATAGTCAACAAGTCTGGAAAGTCATATTTTTAAAAAAAATCCTTGGGGGATCATTTGTCCTCCATGGTCAATAAAAGAATATTACTAGTAATATTAAATTTCCTTTAAAATTTTTAAAAGATGCAGAAAAAAAAAATTGAAAATGACACCATAGTGTCGAAACGTCTCGAATAGAGTGAAAGTCGAGAATAAACAATGACTGGGAAATGGTTTTTATTTCTCTTACCCTAAAAAAATCCAAAAATAAATATTTTACAATATTGTAAAAAATTCGAACCATGACGGAAAAATACCTCATAAAGGCTCATTAATAATAAAAAAACCTTAGTGAACCCGAAGGTTCGATACCGATACCACAATTTGATATACATACATATATATATATATATGTATATATATCCCGATTCTCTCTCTCTCTCTCTCTCTCTCTCTCTCTCTCTCTCTCTATATATATATATATATATATATATATATATATATATATATATACCCCGATTCTCTACTTGCTTCACCACTATAAGAACATACTTATGTGCCGGATACAGACACGATAAATAATGGAATAATTCGTTTATTCCGAGTATGATTATTCCTAAGAGAGAAGGGAATGAGACGTATTCAACATATGGGCCGTATTAAATGTGAGAAGAGAAGACTTTATCTTAAATTACTGGGATCCACTTACTAAACTTGTTCAGTGTTCCGTCTTCGTGTTACCTTGGTCTCCAGTTTCATTTCCTGGTCATGACAAATATTCGTATACTTCTCAACGTTTAATATATATTATTTATGCTGGCTATACACCTCTCTGCGCATTATAAATAATTCTTAGTTACTTCATTCATATCCTAAGTGTATATTCCATATTTTATTTATTTTGTTCGTAACATACGAACGAAGCTATGTAAGCGTTATGTAAGCTATGTAAGGGGTTAGATTCCACAGGGTTCATTAAATTTATGTATTTTTCATGAATAATATCAGATGACCTTATATATGAGTGGATGAATATGGTCCGGGTGTAGGTCAGAAGAAATTCTCTTTGAAAGAACTGTTTATTTAAAATTCAACGTTTCGACCAACTTGCAGGACTTCTTCAGGGTCCTGAGCGGTCAGAGAACCATTTTCTTCTTCTGACATGTTCAGTAATGAGTTCGAAACCGGGATCTAAGTAATAACAACACAGCGCTCTACACACTGAGGTAATCATCTCCTAGAATGGATCAAACATAACGTTTTATATTTTATAAGAAAATTGTGTACTTGTGTATTAACCGATCAGCAAGAAACCTATTTGATTATCTGGTCAAAACACTTCTTATCACTCGTCTCATTTGAGTTATTTGTTTGTGCGTTATTTAGTCTTTTTTTTCTTGCTAATTTTGTGGTACCGCCTGTTCAAAATTAATAGAATAATACTTTGGGAATGGTCGTCTTTATAAGAAGACACTGTGAAATACTCCCCAAAGTTCTGAATTATTCCAAAGATGAAATCATCATGAAAAAGGTCATCAAATGGATTCTGACAAGGATAGAAATGCAGATGATTTCGTCAAAAGTGTAGGGAAACATTTATATAAGAAGAGGAACGTGTCTAGAGGTGTCTAGAATCAACATTTTCTTAAATGTTCTATTTTTCAATTTCCATTAACATAAATAAGAAAGCACTATATATTAATGTGACCACCAAGAAAGATTATTTTCTTTTTGTTTTTTCCTAATTTGTTTGATATAATTTCGCGTGTCTTAATAAATTGCTGTTTTAAGCAATGGCAACACTGTTATAAGTTTTTTAAAGTATTTTTTTTAGTAATGGCAGCATTAGTTTTAGTACAGCCATTTTGTTTTACGAGTGACGGCGTGCATAATTTGTGTTTGAAATTTTTGTGGATTTATTGTTTCTTTTTCATTAAATACAAATCGGATTCGGTAAGTTCATTATTGATTTATTATTTGTATCATATATTTTAACTATTTTGATAGTTTTTTTTTCATCAATATTTAAAATAGGGTGTAAATAGGGTGACACCACAAAATATTAGAAAAAAATAAAGATTTATTTTCTAAACTATTTTTATTCAATTTCATATTATTATCAGATAACTAACTTACCCATAAAACTAATATTTAAACTCGATTTACATAATTACGCATACAAAAAGATAATGCAAACATGTAACAAGAACGAATCTATCCAGTGGTCACATTAATATTGCCAGGGACTGTAGGTGTTATGAGTATCAGAATCAGAATTATTATTAGATAGAGAATATTATTTAAAATTAATGTAAAACATTACTCTTCGAGTAGGAAATACAGTTTTGACATAAATCGTTAGACAGATATTTCTGCAATGTAAATATAAATTTGTTTTAATGTAGTGCGGGTGTGTGCAAACACATAAAGGTTTTTTACGGGATTGAGTATTAAGCGGATAATCACATACACTAATTAAAAAACCTTTTTATTCGCTTTTACTTCTTTTTTAATATACCTTTAATCAAACAAAAATATTAAAATTTAATTCCTACATTGTTGCTTTTTTAAAATTATAATTCTAACGGCACTGTACTACCCCGAAGTGTAAATGGAACCCGGTTCTTTACCTTTATTTTTTTTTTCGAGTAAATTAAATTTGTCGCAATGAGGTTGTGGGGAAGAATTTATTCGCAAGGGGCGCTTGGACCCCCCCCCCTCATTTGTGTAACTTGTTTAAAGTAACCTTAAACTCCTGTCTTCCCTTAGGCGACAAATTATCCATGTTTGTAAAAGGCCCGTTACCTTTTATTAATTCACTATGCATTTTCCTTCTCTTGATGTTTCACAGAAGTAATTAATATATTTGTTTAAAAATATATAGCAACAGTATCATCGGAATATTTAATTATTTAAATGAAACCGCCTTGTAAAATATAATTTCTAATAAAATTGATGTTACAATGTGTGCAATTTTAATGAATGTACAGTACAGCAGTATTGTGATTGGCTGTTGTGTTAATGCTATACTACCCATTCTACAAAATTACATACATGCTAAGGAATAGCAATTTTATTCCAAATTATAACCAACTTTTGTAAAACAAATATAGCTACCATATTACCGAAATATTTAATTATTTATAAGAAATCGACGTGTAAACTGTAATTTAAATAAAATTGGTATAACTTACCATTTCGTGCGGTTTTTAGAATGATTAGTACAGTAGTATTATAATGACCAATGACTCATACAAGACTGAAAAGACAAGAAACCGCACGACGTTTCAGGCTACTTCAACACTTACAAGACAAACGCTCTAAGCTCCCAATTAACTACAAAAGACTCATCTACATGACCATCATACGACCTATTTGGACTTACGGAGTAGAGCTTTGGGGCTCCACTAAGCCATCGAATTCTTCTCGTATCCAATCCTTACAATCCAAAATCCTTCGTAAAATCCTCAATGCTCCTTATTTTTTTAAGAATAAAGTCATCCATAACGACCTTAATGTCCCTTTTGTTGCTGATTTGGCCCGAACCCGGTATCTATCCTTTCATAACAAACTTCATTCCCACTCAAACCCTCTAGTTTCAAACCTAGCTTCCTCTTCAATTCCCGATAATCCTCCGAGGCGTCTGAAAAGAAGATGGCCACGTGACCTTCTTAGTTGAACTTTTGAGTTGAGCCAGTAGGTAGTTTCTCTACTTGTCATTCTCATGTCATTATATGTCACGTATCCTATTTACTTGTTGTATTATTGTAATACAGTTGTAAATATCAATAAAAAAAAAATTAAAAAAAACATTGTCAAACTGCGTTTTTAGCTGATTTAAAAATATAAAATACAAAATATAGATATAATTTGTATAAGGGGTGTGTGTGTTGGTATGCTAGCTTCTGATTGGCCGAACGTTCTCGCAGCCATTCCCCCTACTATGTTCAGCCTATGTTTTTGAAACAGAGGTTTCAAATATTACACAATAAACTAGAAATATTGGATTCCAATTAATTTATTTATATTTCGAGGGAATGTATTCCTTGTATGTGCCTGTGTCAATAAATAAATAATTATTAAATTATCTATTTCACCCAAAATTATAAATAATAAAATGATACTTTCGGCCACATCAATTCCTATTATGGAATCATTGCTATCAACATATTCTATGAAAACAGTCGTTTTTTAAGCGTTTACAACATTTCCAGGTAAATAATTAAATATTTAAAAAAAATTAATATTCAGTTTTACATTTTGTAGGTACGTTTAAAGCTCCGTATGTAGTATCGTTTCTGAATAAATGAAATTGTGATTTTAAAAGTCAAACAAGGTCGGAAACCTTCCCGGCTAAATTTAAAGTAGGAAATGTCGTAAAGAGGAAATTAAATGAAATGGTGAGGAATAAACAGGGCGGATGGAGTAGCAGGTGTCATATTATTGGAAAGGATATTGAATAAAACTGTTTTTGTCCTCGGGACGAATTAATTTTAATTTCCCTTTCTAATTTAAAGCTGCTCTTTTAACTGAAATTATCTTCAACGGTTTTTACCTCGGCACGTTGAAAGTATTTCCCTTAAATAATAAATAAAATTATTCATTTACCTTTGTACTCTCCTGCGTGTTAAAGAACATGATGAACTTAATTATTAAGTGCACGGTTCTTGAAAAAAAATGTACCGCTACAACCCAGGAAGGGTTTGTGGTTCAGTGTATGTTATAAATTATTCATTTTATAAAACGATTTAAATTCAATCTTTGAATAAATACTTTTTTAAAATCACATCCTCTTTCATTTTCCAGATATTTTTTTATTTATTTAAAGTTAGAATTTAGTTTATCCCCCAAATTCAGGTAGGCGATTTGTCCAAACCGACAATTTTTCTATCAATTAAGGGTACCAAATTTACTGAGGATAGCTGAGCCCCTTGACGACTTACAGACCCCACAAAGTCGATCCTTGTCTATCAACATATTAAATAATTTTATTTTTAAAGATAGTCCCTCGGCAGGGATTCGAACCCGGAACCTTTGTCTTTCCGTGACAGCTTTTCGTGACTTTTCTCTTTAAAAATAAAAATATTTAAACATTAAACATTTTACAATAATTAGTTAAAATTAAATGCTTTGGATTGAGATGCGGTTCAAAAAAAACAACTAGATTATGGACTACATTAATGAATCCCAGTCGTAGAAAGTTATGCATAAAAAATCATCGCATATGTTTAAAAACTTTAGAATCTTAAGTATTTAAATAAATCATCACACGAAACCATTCTATACGGTCATATCCATAAAAAAAATATATATATTGAGAAAAGATTGTATATCAAAGTGTCGTGAATACAGATGTTATTAATTTTATAGAAGATATTAATGTAACTCTTTTGTTTTTTTATTTATTCATACCTACAAACACTTAAAATGGTAAAATAGAACGTAGTAAATTTAAAAACAATTTGTACTATCATTAATTGGTTTTTAAAATCAATACTGCAATATTTTGGCACAGAAATAAATTTAAAAAATATCAGTACCAACACAACCCATGAAGGGTATTAGTGAGTTGATTTAGCCGATATCAAACTCTACTCCAAGGTTTTTCTAACAATTAAGAGTCTGTACTTTATAGAGGCTAGATGTGCCACAAGAGTGCCGATCAAGCAGGGCCCATCTATGTTAAAATATTCAATAATTCACTGGCCACAGTCGGTTTGGGATCTGGAATCTACTGCTCAGGAACTCAGCGCACTACACACCAAGTTAACTCGTCAAACAACAATAATTTTTTTTCCAAGTGTAAATGTTTGTTCTTACTATTTTACGCACATTCAAATATGTGTGTGTATGTGTGTGTGTGTGTGTGTGTGTATATATATATATGTATATATAAATATATTCTACAAATATATTTTATGCTATTTACTCACCCATATATGCTAGTAATAACATAACAACAACAACAATAACATAACAACTATTAAACTATTTTACACCATATATTGATGTAATATATATAGATAGTTTATATAGTTCAAATTTCTGTTGTTTTTTTTTTAATTTATTGTTGAATGCTTAAATACTGTTGAAGACAATATGTATTTTTAATGATAAATACATTTCCTCTTTGGGACACTACTTAAATCATAAATTAACCAAGGAAGAATAGAGAAAATGATATTTTTAATTATTTAATAATAAAATGAGATTATTTAAGAATTTCAGATAAAACGTATTTATCCTATAGGTCTATTATTTTGGTTTTCACTTAACATTATCATCATAATAGTTTACAATTTTTCAATATAATTATTGAATCAGATTGGTGTTTTCATTAATTTCAACACTTCATTGACAATAAACATTACAGCTGCTTAAAGTAGTATTTTAAATATTTTTTAATCCAAAATTAATTATTATTTTTGTTCAATAGCTAATTGTCTCAAGGCGTTATAAAAGTACCACAAAAATATATTTTTGTGTCTATTCATTATATATCATAAAAATAATAATTTTACTTATTATAAATTTTCATTTCATTTTATATTACATTCATATTCATTTTATGATAATGTAATTTACTAAAATTAAATCCTTATTTGACTTCAGTAAATGTAACATATCATAATTTTAGCCATTATTAAAATTTAATTTTTTATCAATATCGTATTTTATTTGGCATTATGATTATTTGAGGTGGGTTCTTACCTATTCTCTTTCAAATAAATTTAAATTTATGTATATATATATATATATATATATATATGTGTGTGTGTGTGTATATATACACGTGCGTGCACGTGATAGATTAATAGTTTATATCTGCTAATTTTTAGGGCCATATTAATTTTTTAATATTAACTTCTTTCCTTTTTTTAAAGATACAAAATTAACTGTATACTACTTTTTAATTACTAATTAATAATTCAAAATAAAATCAATTTAATTATTAAATTAAGGTTTTTTATGCTTTAACATATTTTTCCCTTTTCGATTTGTTTCTGTAGTAGTACATGGACGGAAAGTGGGTATGCGGGGATTTATGGTTTCGGCGTTAGCCTTCGAGTTCAGTAATTCCGACCTTCACTATAATTATAATTATTATTTAAATTTCACAATTAAAACTATTACCAGTTTATTGCGGCAATGTGTTCATAGAGTTTTGTCTCGAGTTTCATAATGAGCATTGCGTTCACAAAAATCGCGATCCCAAAGGAGGGGGGATGCGCTACGCGGAACACCCCAATTATTTATATATTTTTTTCAACCTCCCTTCCCCTATTCCCGAAACCTCTAACTTCATTCGTAAGCGGAACTAAATATCAGATGATCTAGTGAGAGCAACTGATGGGGATAAATATTTTGTGAGGGCTGTTCCACGAGGTTGTAAAATATTCGCTGAATTGCGTAGGTGGAGGAACCCATCACCACATCATAACTGTGCTCGTCTTTTCCCACACAGCTCCACTTTGTCTTTATTTCTCCCTCATCTGCCATTGTTTATTAACTTTCTTAATTATAATTTAAAAGAAATAATAATGCTAATTAAAAATATCTTTATAAAAGTCTTGGCGAACCCAAGGATTGATGCCGATGCCACCTAATACGTACCTCTCAAACCCTAATCCAAATTAACTGACTGAATTTTCAATGACTAATTTGAAGAATCTTTAACTCTTTTTATTATAAGCGATTAATTTCCTCTCATTATTTGCAATAATAAAAATATATTATAATCGGAAAAAATTTCATAGTTAACTAAAAGAAATATTTTCTCGCATAAACGGTATTATATGAATTAAACGTCATCAAGATAATTTGTTCGCATTTACTGGGACAGATCCGTACTAATTTTTCCTATTTAAAATTAACAACATAACAATGGGTTATAATTTAAAATTTAAACCTAAAACTGTAAAATGAAATGAAAATTTAACTTTGAAAATAAAGTTAATACATACCTAGCTTTAAATTCGAAATCTTGTTCAAGCATACACCCATATTGCCTTCGTAATAAGAATTAAAGTATGAACAATAAATTTCATTTTTGAATATTTCGTAAAATAAATAATTTTATCGTATTTTTTGGTTAACATATTTACATTTCTATAATTTATCGCGGGTATAAAATGCATCTTTCTTCCTCAGCGTCAGCGGCCGGATATGGATCATATGGGATCTAGACCCTCCTTGGGCTCACCCAGCCTTTATTAAGAAGGTGCCAAAAATAAGGGGGGGAATCTGGCGATTGAGCTTGATCTAAGACAAATCAGCTTCCTCCACAACCGTTGCCCATTAAACAGTACAGTCTCTACCCTGCACAGAACCCCAGACCCGTTCACAGGTTGTAGTGGTACAGGTTTTTAATCTAAAAGTTGGATAATCACGTAATAATTGGAAAATGTATAGATATATAACTCAAGCAGTTGACAGTTTTGTGTTTGACGAGTCACCACGAACAGGCACATTCGCCCTAAAGATAGGCCTACACCGTAGCCCGAAACGTTGGCACAACTAAAAACTAAGCATCACTTATTTTGTGTTATCTTTGACTGCACCCCTGACCAATACAATCCATCATTAAAATTATAGAGTCAACTATTTTCCACTCAAACGTAAAAGAGTACTTGTGTGCCACCGTTATTTTTGCCTACTTGTTCGCTTGCGCGAGCAGTTATATTTTATAACTGTTTTATTTCTAACAGATGATTATATGATACATTATATTTCTAACACAAACCACCCCTAACCTTCCCTAACGACCCCTAACTGCAATAAATAGATTTAAAAACGTTGTGCAAGATAGCTGTTATAAAAGATAACTGGTACAAAATGTAACTGTTCGCGCATTAGAACAAGTAGGCTAAAATAACGGTGGCTGCGTTAACACACAAGTACCATTTTTACTAGAAAAATGTATGTATTCATTAATAAAAAAATAATTATTAATGAAATAAACTAAAATGTTAGCTCATATCGAATATTCCGGCTAGGCTTTTTCTCTCCTGAAGTTAATGCTTCCTCTATAATATGGGTACCCGTAATTGAGAAAAACCTGACGATTGAGTACAACCTTGTCCAAATCGCTTTTGACTTAGATAGTGCTCAAATTATACCATGTATTATACTCAAGATCCATAATGGGTTATGGTCGTAAAGATTTTTTCATTTTTCAAATTTGAATCGCCAATAGATTTTTACTTTTTTAATTTTTATTCACACTAAAGGTTATCATCTACAGGGTTATTAATGTTAAATAAAACTATATTGTACTATTTTAGTCACTAATGACGCAGAAAATAGTAATTTAACAAGGGTTGTGCAGGTGAGTTATGCTTGCCACTAACTAAACAGATTGTAAAATGTTGGGAAGAAGGACAGAAAGCTGATAAGGGTTGTTTATTTTTCTTTTCCCCCCTGATTTCCCGTGATCAGTGGCAGGTGAGTGGAACAAAATAGCTTAGAGCTTTTTTTCTGCTGGCAAGGATTACTTATGCACCCTACCCCATAGTCATTAATTGGCCACTGCTTCCTAAACGGGGGAAATGTTTCTAATCAGTAGCAGAAGAATGAATAATTTATATATATATATATATATATATATATATATATATATATATATATATATATATATATATATATATATATATATATAAACTTGTACCACAACAGCCCATGAAGGATCTTGGGTTTTTTAGAACGTGGTAGAGATTGTAATGTTTATTCTACAACGGTTCTGCAGGGAGAGAGCTAGATTTAGAGGCTGGGTGAGCACCAGGAGGATCCAAAATTACCCATCCCAGGATCTTAATACGAGTAGATTGAATAAAATCTGCCATAGCTGGATTAGAGTGTAATGGCAATACTGATGTACTGAAGTATTGAGGAGTGATGGTCCACTCCATCATTCCTCAGTCCAACCCTGCGTAGAGGGATGGGATACTGACAGTATTACTGATCGTGTATGCACATTTCTTTTATTCCTCAGTATTTTGTAGCTGTTGAGAGCGACGCATCAACTGATTTCCGATGCAATGATGAAAACATAGCCACATTTTTCAAAAGTTTTAAATGATTTATGTACTGTTTTTCTTAAAACTTCATTTTTTTCATATAACAACAGGATGGAACTTAATTTTATACGTAAAATTGTGTATTGTGTTTGGAAAAAAAATGTATTTTTCCTAGTGTCTAAATAGAGCTTCACAGGTTTCAATCACAATCCGGCTGATGGAGGAATTAGCGTTGAAAGCCCTCAAAATTTCGGCCTGTTGCTAAATAGCGTAGGGTAACTGTCAACCGCTGTTTTGGGCATATACTTTTCCTCATATTTGTATATTGTTTTTTAATATGAGCAGAACCATATTTAATAAATTATTGAATACGTTTTCATTCATCCGAAAATAATTATAGTAATCTGATTGTTGCTAACTGAAATCTCGTAAAGTTCAAATGAGTGAACTTACCCAGTCCGATAGCCAATCCTTCATCCACAAGCGTCTTTTCCTCTTTTTGTTTTCCAATGCCATGGCGATCACAATTGCTAAACACGCTATATCCATTAAAAAATTAGGTATAAATCTGCGAGAGAAAAATACGACTGTTCTTATCTTGAGCTAACTGTGAACTGGGTTTTTTTATTTAGTTATTTCTGATTTTTACATTAGTAAAATACAGAGAGAGTTTGGTTAGAAGTTTACAAAAATAATATTACATAAAAATAACAGAATAGTAAACATACAGAAAAGAAAAGGAGATGACACTAAACATTGTAATGAAGGTAAAATCAAAAATATGGCCATGAGTCGACACTTCATCAAAATATGGAAAATGAGTTAAATACTGACAGTAATATTGATCGTGTATTGTGTAAAAATACTGAAGGGTGACTCCTCAGTATTTTTGTCATTCCAGTACTGTCAGAAATATTGACCGTGTATTGGAGTTATTTTTGTTTTTCTTTCTTTTCTTTATCTTCTCTCCGAAGGCCTTCATTCTTCCTTCCGTCTAATTCTGTTGTTCCTTATTCTCTATAAAAAATTTCCAAATATTACCAATTGTTCTTTATATATTTCGGTTAGGTCACGTTAGGGTTTATATCAGTAGGATTAGCCCGTTATCAGTAGAATGTTATTTTAATTTATATTTTTAATACTTAAATTCTCAAAAAAGTTTTTTTTTTATATATAAATTTATTTATTGATATTTACAACTGTATTACAATAATACAACAAGTAAATAGGTTAAGTGCTACATAATGACATGATAATGACAAGTAGAGAAACTACCCACTGGCAGTACTCAAATCAAAGTTCAACTAAGAAGGTCACGTGGCCATCTTCTTTTCAGACGCCTCGGAGGATTATCGGGAATGGAAGATGAAGCTAGGTTTGAAACTAGAGGGTTTGAGTGGTAATGAAGTTTGTTATGAAAGGATAGGTACCGGGTTCGGGCCAAATCAGCAACAAAAGGGACATTAGGGTCGTTATGGATGAATTTATTTTTAACAAAATAAGGAGCATTGAGGATTTTACGAAGGATTTTGGATTGTAAGGATTGGAAACGAGAGGAATTCGATGGCTTAGTGGAGCCCCAAAGCTCTACTCCGTAAGTCCAAATAGGTTGTATGATGGTCATGTAGATGAGTCTTTTGTAGTTAATTGTGAGCTTAGAGCGTTTGTCTAGTAAGTGTTGAAGTAGCCTGAAACGTCGTGCGGTTTTTTTTTCCAGGTTAATCGTTTGTCGAGATGCAACCCTAAGTATCGGATCAGTTCTACAGGCACCAGTGGGATATTATTAAAGGATACTGAAGGGCAGGAAGTCATTGGTTTACGAAGTCAACATGATGGTCATGTAGATGAGTCTTTTGTAGTTAATTGTGAGCTTAGAGCGTCCAGCGGTTTCTTGTCTTTTCAGTCTTGTATGAGGATTCCAGGTCACTCAAAAAAGTTAATTCTATGTAGAGATGATGACATTATATAATAATGATTAGTATTTTTCGTTTTAATTTTTAGTTAAATAAAATAGAATTGTGTGTTATAATAAAACCTGTACTACCAATGAAGATGGTTCAGTTCAAGAAAGAGTCTACAATAATTCTGTATATTTTACGGCTAAACTATTCCAGGCTTACCCCAATCACAAATACTCTATTTATAGAGGCTGGGTGAGCACCAGAGGTTTCGGAGATCCCTCAAGGTCGATATATTGCGGTTAATAAATTAAATATTATTTGTTTGCCAAGCTATTAGCATTCAGGTTTTTTTCCTTAATTATAGGAACGAGGCTGAATGATCCACTTGAGAGTCCGCAGATCTCTCAGTACCGATATATGATTACAAAAGTTAGTTGAAACTTATATTTCTTGCTGAAATGACTATCTAAATCTACTCATTACACATAATTACATTCTCTTTTCCATACTAAATCTCAAGATCACTAGTATTTTTGGAAAATATTAAACATGAAACGAATAAGCAGTTAAAACCTGTAACTCAACTTGATACGACAACCTGCGGAACAGGTACCAATAATATATCTGCCCCTCCCGGATATGAAAACAGCATCTGAGCGCTCTACACACTGAGGTACTCTGCTTCTAAAATTTAAGTATTATTTATTAATTATCAGTATTTTACTCTTCTGAAAGTATTAAAAAAATAAAGTTGAGGGTTAAGGTAAAAAATAATCTTTTGAACATTTCTTTCTATTGAATTCTCTCTCGACCGTTATTTTTTTAAAAATCGTTTTAATTATTACATATGAGCCACTTTTGAAGGGAATCCAATTAAAAGTTGCCTAAACGGTTGGGTAGTGATTAAGGAGAGAGCTTGGATATCGGAAAGTTTGCGCGAGAGGAACTCTTGCACAGCTGATGGCACTTCAACTGCTGATGGGAATGTATTATGTAGTCTCCGCCATCTTGTACCGTATATAAGCCTTTTCATTGAGTTGGATTAAATAATATAATATCTATCCAAATATATTGTCCTGTATTGAGCATCTGTCCTTTGTTCCCACACCTGGTCAAAGAAAGATAAGGGAATCGGCAGAAAAAAAACAAAACAACGAAGTACATACATGCATGTGTGTGCCTGTCTGCATATATATGTGTGTGTGTATATATATATATATATATATATATATATATACACACACACATACATATATACATATACATATTAATAATTTATTTAATGAAATTTACAACTGTATTAAAATAATACAAGTAAATATGATAATTAGTACATATTAGCATGAAAGACAAGTAGAAGAAACTACCCAGTGGCAGTACTCAAATAATAAGTTCTACTTAGAAGGTCACGAGGTCATCTCTTCAGACGCCTCGGAGGATTATCAGGAATTGAAGAGGTTGCTAGGTTTGGAACTAGTGGGTTTGAGTGGAAATAAAGTTTGTCATGAACACAGATTCGATAGCTAGGGTCTTTATTCTCATTGTGGGTAATTATGTGGAACTTCGGTAAGGATTCTCGTGAGTAGGTTGATGGGAGGCTTGATAGTCTCTTGGAGATCTTTCAGGAAGGATGTCAGATTAGAATTTATGTCGATTGGGTTTTGGATTTGGACTGGATATGGGTCTGGAGTTCGATATTGATAATTAACGGATAAAGGTGGGTTGGCTGGGGGTTTTACCCGATGTGCTGAATTTACATTCATTGTTTGATGAACTGAAGGACTCATTTGGGTGTTGTGATTGGAAGG
Source organism: Arma custos (assembly GCA_037127475.1). NCBI lineage: Eukaryota > Metazoa > Arthropoda > Insecta > Hemiptera > Pentatomidae > Arma > Arma custos. The sequence goes on from CM073761.1 coordinate 49,150,235, forward strand.
GAGAGGATTTAGTTGCTGTGGTGGATTTATCATCAAGGTTTCAGAATTTCTGAAGCTTGGATCGAGGATCTCGGGATTTTTCGGGCTTGTTAGAGCAAATCTGGGGTTTTTGCTGGGAGGTTAGAGGCGACTGACGTCGAGGCTGCTGGTTCGTTGATGTCGGGGTTATGCTTTCCGGAGGTTGAACTCCGGTGCTATGTTGATCTGTAAAGCTTGTTATTTTTGGCAATTACGGGAATATACTTGAGTTGTTGACTTCAGGTGGCTGAGGAATATTATGCGCTATGCTTTTCCCTTGTATTTTATGTGTTCTCTGTCGCTGGAAACTTTTATATACCGAGCAACCTTTATAATTCGGCGGGTGTTCTCAACCACAAAGAGCACATTTTGCAGGCTCATTTCTTGACTTCTGGCGTACTTCAATCAGATGTGGGTCAGCACACTTGACGCATTTAGCTTGGTGGTGACAATAGGGCTTGGTGTGACCTAAGTTTTGACACCTAGTACACTGCACTATGGTGTTCTTGTGCATTGGCTTCTCGAACTTGTTGAGTAAACAAGTCTAGTAACTTGAAATATCGCAACATGTTTGGCTGGTTCTAGTTCAACAAAAAACAGAGGAGGAGGGGACATTTTCATGGGGGTGCAACACTGAACAGATGTTTCTGGTATTATGGCCTATCTTTTCTAGATCTCTTTTGATGGCTGTCGTAGGCGTGACCGAGTGAAGCCCTCTTAAAACTATTCTATATGATTTCTCTTTGAGTTGATAACAGTGAAAATCGTAGTTGTTGCTAGTGAGATGATGAGTTTTTTATATGAATCGTTATTCACGGTGTTGTTGTTTTTTTTATCAATTCTGCTATTTCTCTACAGAAATTATAAAAATCACTTATTTTAGTGATAAATATAAACAGAGGTTCCAAATCATCAAATTTTTGTCGCTCTAGATTGTCGTTACGAGTATCGTTGTTGCTACTGGTGGTTTGACTTTAGTAGATTTACTGCAGGTTTTGATGGTTCTTTTGACAGATTGTTGTTTTTGAACTAGTCGCTTTGTTTTTTTTTTTTGTTTGGCGAGTTACCCGCTGAGCCAGGCGCAGATTTTCTGTCTTGTATGTACTTCTTTTAAGATATTGTGAGTCGGTCTCATTAATTTCGGAAAATGGAGTCTCTTACTCCGACACTTCACTACCCGAATTGTCCACATTCATATTGCAATTATTGATTAATTATTGAAAAATCAATAAATTTATTATAAATCTTTTAAAATTATTAATTATAAACTTTTGATAAATCAATTATATTAACTGAAACAAACTTATTTTATTAAACTAATGAAAAAAAGTGCATGTTACTGTGTGAAGCCCGGAGAAGGTACGCAGCCAAGACTTGACCTTGATCTTGCTAAACGTAGAGTCAATCACTAAGTCCTGTCAATCACTAAAGGATTAAGTTGCTGTCTTTAGCAGCCGGTCACTAATTTATTTTATGTCAATTGTTTTTATTAGTCACTCACCTCACTAATGTGTTCACTGACATAGTAATTATAGTGTATTTGTGAGAAATATATTTATAGATTGAGGACGCATTTCTTTTAGTAATAATGGATGCAAAAATTAATGAAAACCTGTACCACTTTAACACTAAAGAATACTATCTAAGCTAACGTTTGTGCAAGAAGGTGATTTGACCACCTCCCAACCCTGAGGTTTTTTTACCTAATAAAGGGTCATTTCATAACTTATTTAGGGGACAGCTCAGTGTGTATATCGCTAAGGGTCAGATATTTAATTGATTATTTAATCTGGCTTAAAAAGAGTACAGTCTCTACCGTGTAATGATATATTCGTGGTATAGTGGTACAGATTTTTTTCACCCTAACTATTTATAAATTGTATTTTATTTGATGATGATAATTTAAATTTGTCTCTTCAAAATCAAAATATTCATTAATCTTTATATTAGATAAAATATAATACCCATGTATTTTACATTTCTCCCATCCTTGTAAAATGCCTGTTGTCCGATCTAGTTGAAGAAATTACCAAAAACATGCAATTTAGTTTTTAAAAATGTAGATAAAATAATTTGTTAGTGTTCCTATCTATCACTTGGGGAGCGGAGTGGCTCAGTGGTAGAGCACTGAGTTGCCAAGTCGGAAATCCTTGTTCAAATCCCGCTGCAGGGAGTTAACTTTATTTTATTTAGTTTGTTTGCAGCCGGAGATGGGACTATAGGATATAACTTTATTTTATTTAGTTTGTTTGCAGCCGGAGATGGGACTATAGGATATAGGATCCTCCTGGGGCTCAACCAGCCTCTATAAAATATTATAAAAATAGGGTACCCAAAATAAGGAGGAAAATCTGGCGGTTAAGCGTGACCTAGAACGAGTCACCTCCTTGCAGAACCGTTGTCCATGATTTTACTGAACCCCAGACCCGTTCACGAGTTGTAGAGGTACAGGTTTTTTTTTATCTATCACTTAAATATTTAAAATACCTTTGTATTGACCCTTATATTGATAATATTGAAACAGATGTGTAGGTCTTATGCTATATTATTTTTCTGTAGAATTTATAAAACCGTTAGACGAGAAATACAATAAAATAATTTTAGGAAAATATTTTTATCATAGTCAAAAGATAAATTCAGTAGATTCTGTTGAACTTCACATATTCCTTAATGTTTAAATATTGAGAATTCATGTTGAAAAATACGCCATTCTTCGGAATAAGGAAGATACGTTCTTAGCTATTCATTCTATCAAAAATAAATAAGTTTGATTTCTACATAAATGTGTAGGGCGAAGCATTGCATTGTAAAAGGGGATTGCAATGGTTGTTACACAACTTTAGAAAGTTAAATTGATAGCATCGCTAAGATTGAGATGGGCTTCTAAAATTGTTAGGCTTAGTAAATAACGATGTCCTAAAAAGTTAATAACTGCTGATGCAACCGGAAAATATCCGCGAGGTAGACCAAGGCCGTAGGTGGGAATATTCCGTTAAGAGTGATCTAATGGGTTTGTATTTGAGTGGTTGTCCATAGACGGAAGTTTGTTATCAGATATTGGTGGTATCGGCATCGAACCTTCAGGTTCAATAAGCCTTATTATTCTAAAATTAACAAGTCAAGTAATTATTTCACGGATCCATAAATTAAAAATTTTTAATGGGTTTGTATGATTATGACAGTTGATTTTTTCACGATTATGGACAATGAAATTATTTTAATAAATTGGTTTTAAATACAATTTTAAAGTGATAAGTTAAGTATCCATTTGGTTTATTAATAAATTAAGAATTTTTGATGGCATTATATAATTATGGTAGTTGAATTTTTCACGTTTATGCGCTAAGAAGTTTTTATAATTAATTAGTTTTAAATACAATTAAATCAATAAGTTAATTGATTATTTTAATGATTAATAAACTAAGAATTTTTTATAGTTATGAAAAATGATTTTTACTTAATGCGATATAAATTATGTATAGTAATCATATATTATATTCACCCTTCATGATGCAATTATTGGAATATCATTAAATAAATTTTTAAGTGTTTAGTTTTGATTAATTAATTAATTTTGAACTTATTGATGTAAGTATGTACTTGCATAAAAGTAATTGTTAATATTGGGTCGAACCTTCAGGTTCAGTAAGCCTTCTTTTAAATTTTATCAATAAAAAAAAAATAATTATGCTTAAAAATATATACATATGGAGAACGAAATATGCAATCAGTACTCAGAATAACTTATTTAAATTAAATTATTGCCATATTATCCCAAAAATCTTTAGGGTAAATGTCCAAAAATGTTTATTTTTGGCTTCATGCATCGATAACGGTTTATTCTAGTATTATATTAATGATTTATGTTCTTTTTTATTGAGGATTTTTTTTTTTTTTTTAAAGAGAGTCTTGGTTTGAGCCTGCTATTTTTGGTTGTTGAGTATATTAAAACTGTTGAGGTAAGATGTGCTGCATTCGATCTTCATTTATATTTTGTTTTTATTTATTAGATTAATTTATTGATATTTACTACTTTGATAATATTACAACAAGTAAATCTGCTAATATTAACAATATGATATGAAAAAAAAAACACTTGTGGAGAAACTACCAATCGGTATTACTCCAATAAAGTTCTATAGTAGAAGGTCTCGAGGCCATCTTCTTTTCAGACGCCTCGGAGGGTTATCAGGAATACTATGGGAAGCAAGTTGAGAGACTAGCAGATTCAAGTGTGTATGGAGCTTTTCATGGAAAGATTGGTATCTAGTTTGGGCAAAATCAGCAACATATGGGATATTAAGACATATGGTTTGTTTGTGACATAATAAGGAGCATTGAGGATTTTACGAAGGATTGGATACGAGATGAATTGGATGGTTTAGTAGAGCCCCAAAGCTCAACTCTGTATGTCCAAATAGGTCTGATAACTGTCATGTTAATGAGTCTTTTATAATTATTTGGGAGCTTAGAACGTTTGTCCAGTAAATGTTGATGTAGGCGAAAACGTCGAGCAGTTTCTTGTCTTTTCAGTCTTGTATGAGGAGACGTTTGTCAAGATGGAGTCCTAGGTAACGTATCTGTTCGACAGGTATCAGTGGAATATTATTAAGGAATTCGTAGGTTTACGACGAAGGGTGAAGGTAATTTGATGGAATTTGTTAGGATTTATTTCAATTCTCCAATTTTGACAGCAGTCTCGAAGGTTTGAGATATAGGATTGAAGACTTAATTTATACGAATTTTTTTAGGTCTTAATGCCTGAATTGGCAAAAAGCGATAGGTATTTTTTTTGCACAAATGTTTTAAAGAAATATCTTAAATTATTCCAAGACAAACTAAGTACGTGAGGTAATTAAAATGAAAGAGTAGGGTGACTGATTTCTCTCTTGGATTTTTTAATGAGTGCACTCGCTGCCTTGGTTCTCTCATTTCGTTTTAAAAAGATCTAATTACTAACATTTCTATAAAAAATTTAAGAGTCCCTGAGAAATACAATACTCTCAAGATAGCTAGATTCAGCATCCTAATGTTTCATAGAACTGTTATTATGCTTATAGTATTATATATTTCAATAAAAAAATATACTATAATATCAATATATATAATAGACAATCAAAAACCTCAGCTGGCGTTTCTGCAAGGAATCTTTTAATGCAGGGATTCCCAAGTCTTCTCATATTCTTAGATTTCTCAACCGGTCTCTTGTTTTGTCACCCTAACATTAAATTGTCTATTGGTATTAACGTTGATTTTAATTATTAAGGCATTTATTCCAGTATTATTTATAGATTTTTAATATTTTTTCATATATAATATCAAAAACTCAAATGAGGAATAAAATTCTTGTTAAGAGATGGATGGGAAAAATTCCTAAAAATAAGCATCAAATCTAAAAAAATGGGAAACATAAGTATTTGTATTTTCTGTGTCTTCCTGCATGTTGAGGTTTGTGCTTTATTTATATACTTCCTTTGCTTGTTATAAAATGTCATATTTTTGTTTCCTGTTTTTATTTTGAATTTTTCCACTCATATCTTAACAAGTATTTTATGTCATTTGAGATTTGCCCTTTGATGTTGATATTGTTATGGGGTACGGGTATTAAAATGAATTAAACAATTCCTTAATTAAGGATACTAAAGTTTATTAATAAAGTGATAAAAAGAATACAATTAAGTTACAAACACTTAAATTTCTAGACTAAGATAAATTTATAATAACAATATTCTAAATATTTATTATAACCTTGGCCTATTTAATTATTACAACAATATAAGATATTACTAATTCTAGATAGCTTAACTAGTTACAATAGTTCGTATGAATATTATAAAATTACACTACTAATTATAATTACAATTATTAACTACTAATTAACACTTACAGTTCACTAGTCCACCGACCGTAAGATTCTATAAGTATGACAAACTGACACACAGTAACACACAGAAACAGTTTATTACACTCGCGAGACTATCACAGTTCACTGATACACTTATTACACTGGCCGGTTCAACAATGACTAGTTTATCACACTGACACGCACTTGTTACGAGATCATCACAGTGCCTCCTGGTCTACTCTCAGACTAAGACTGACTCGCTCGAGGCGAGGGAGGTATTTAAATAGGCAAGGCCGAACATTCTAGAACAGTCTCCACTCTTCCGTTTTCTAGAATCTTCTTAATCTCTTTCCGACAAAGCAGAGGCAGATCTACTATGCTGAGAAGGTCCTAATCCCATTTTAACTTCTCCCGCCGACGGATTTAAGCCGCTAATCCCTTGCTTCCGTCCTCCTGTCGGCGACCGTAACAATATACTTTGTGGAAAAGTATGCCCAGTGGGTTCTAAAAAATGTTTTCTCTTGTAATTTTATTTCCTCTTCTCACATAGTTTCTTCACTTCTGTTGTGATTTGGTTTATTTTTATTTTATTTTTGGAAGTTGGATGTGTGTATTAATGCCTTAACAAGATCACTTTTTCTTATTCTTATTTAAGTTGCGACATCATTATGGAACATAGGTGATGAATAAAGTTTTGGGTTACAAGGTGTTGCGCATGAAAAATATTTATTCTGTTAGCTGCATTGAACTAACCATGTGAGAACTGCAGACCCTTCTGTGGCTCACTCAGCCTCGACAAAATGGGTAACTTAGCTGTTGAGCTTCTTTTCAGTCGAATCATCACTATCCTGCACAATCGTTGGCATGGAAACAGTACAGTCTCTACAAAAAACTGTATAGATTTTATTTATTTTTTTTAGGGTTTATGATACGATCTGCAACTCCCTTTAACGTAACGAATCCACGCAATTATATTTTATTTTTCAGGCAAATCCGAATTTAATGAAAGGCATTGACTTTAGTAGAAAAAATACCATTAAATTTTAGTTGCATTATTTTTAATATTAAGATATTGGTTCTTAGAAATTTTACAAAAGTAGCATAACAGTTTCTTTAAATGATTATTAGAAATCTAACTGTTTTTTATATTATTAATATTTATGACGAAAACTTTTACCCATATAAACTGCGCAAAAATGAATAGGAATACCACTAATTTTGTTGTATTTACTTTTCTTAACATTTTGATATTATTATTATTATAAAAAGCATTAATATTTATTATAAATTATACTATATTAAATATTAATGCAGTTAATTAATATATAATAATATTAATGCTAGTTAAAGCATATACTACAAAATTAGCAATATCCCTATTTATTTTTACGCAGTATATATCGTTAAAATGAATTTTATGTTATTAAAATATATATTTAAATGAATCTATTTGGTAAATTTTAATTTTAAATATAAATGTGAAACAAAAGCCGACTTTTTCTTCATAATCCTAGAATTATTTAAGCCAAAGGATCTATGCTTTAACTACCCTTTGTAAATTTTAAACCTTCAATTTTTTTTCCTTTTTATTACATTTTATTCTTTATTCATAGAATATAGTTTCATTCCTTTATTCTCCGATTTAATTACCTCTTTTTATACTCTATTGTTTTCTCTCTATTCAACCTTTTTTAACTGAGAATTTCAATTTGAGCTTTATACTTATTCAGATCAGAACCTATATATTTTATGAGCTGATAAAATTTTATCTTTGTCTAGGATCACTTTTAATGTTTTTTCGACGATTGGACTTTTTTAATAGCTAATTAATTTCTTTTTAAAATCCTTTTTAATCCACAACTTTTAAATAAATCAATTTAACACTTTGAGAAGCCATTTTTCATACAGTAGCCCAGTACATATGCAAGGCAAGCAAAATAACAGCAATTACACAAGACCCCACACCTGACACTAAATTTTGACACGACACAACAATGACAATTTTTTTTTTCTCTGATAGAATCGGCAGCCTATTGGATAATTTCTAATTCAAGTGGCCAACTTTAATTCCGAAAATAAATTATAATATATAAAAAATAATCAGTGATATCAATGAGAACTATAAATAAAGATCATACAGTATTTTTTTTTTAATTAAACAAAAAAGATTGATACGATACACAATTTTATATGAACTTTTAGTTGGACAAAAAAATAAATAAAACAATTATATTGTTGTATTTATTTTCCTAATATTTTGATATTATTATTATTATTATTATTATTATTATTATAAAAACCATTAATATCTATTAGAAATTATACTATATTAAATATTAATGTAGGTAATAAATATATAATAATATTAATGCTAGTTAAAACATATATACTACAAAATTAGCAATATCCCTATTTATTTTATTTTAAAAGTGGCAGATTGTAATATTTCCATAAAGTATAATTAGTAGTTATAAAAAAAAAAAAAAAGCAGAAATAATTTATTCTAATTAGAAACATAATGAAAATACAAAAAAACCTCTGTAACTAAGATGTGTTTGCATTTATTACAAGTTCGCAAACAATTCTTTGATTTATGAATGAATCAACTTAACAGCGTGGAAGAAAAATAATTTTTATATTTATTTACTGGGAGCGGAGCGGCTGAGTGGTAGAGCACTGAGTTGCCATGCCGAAAATCCTGGTTCGAATCCCGCTGCTGGCAAGACTTTATTTAGTCTGTTATCTGGGGATGGATCGTATGGGATCTAGGAACCTCCTGGGGTCATCCAGCCTCTAATGTGGGTACCCAAAATAAGGGGAAAAACTGGCGGTAGAGCATGTTCTAAGACAAATCACCTCTCTGCACAACCGTTGTCAAAGAAACAGTACAGTCTCTACCATGTTCTGAACCCCAGACCCGTTAACGGGTTGTAGTGGTACAGATTTTTTTTTGTTTACTAAATCGCAAGCATATATTTAAGAAATATTTAAGAGGACTCGAAAAATAAATACCAGTATATAATTATATTAATAAATTCCTTACAGTGCACTTGCATTCTGCTACTCTTATTTCCAAAGCAGAACAATACCATGGAAGCAGCGAAAATTTCATTTAAATTTTCGGTATATTTACCATAAATTTCACGGCCTTTAAATAATTTGCACCTCTACAACCCCATCAAATTAATTTAGAGGGTTAAAATTCAGTATGTAAATTGCGTTTGTTCCACGAAGTGCCTTCTGGGGATTTCTTTTTTCCAACACCTTTTTCCTATACCATTTTTAAAAAAAAAATTAAAATTTTGTGCACTTCAAGTTTCGCAACGTGAGTTCGAGGATCAATTATGTTATAAATATATTTTTAAAAAATCGTGTACCAGTACAATCCTTGATGGGTATTGCACTTAGTAGATGGTTAAGACTTCATTGTTTCTTAGCTAATGGTTGTGCAGTGATGTGATTTGCCTGAGAATACGCTCAACTTAGCAGAGCGACAATTAACAGAGCCTAGGTGAGCCCCAGTAGAGTACGGAGATATCTCAGGATCGATCCATGGCTGTTTACAGAATATTACTTTTCTTCCAAATATAATTAATAAAGTCATTGCCTTAATAAAGGTTTATCTCTTTATAGAGGCTAGGTGAGCCCCAGTAGAGTACGGAGATATCTCAGAATCGATCCGAGGTTGTTTGCAGAATATTATCTTCCAAATATTATTAATAGTCATTGCCTTAGTAAAGGTTTATCACTTTATAGAGGCTAGGTGAGCCCCAGTAGAGTACGGAGATATCTCAGAATCGATCCGAGGTTGTTTGCAGAATATTATCTTCCAAATATTATTAATAGTCATTGCCTTAGTAAAGGTTTATCACTTTATAGAGGCTAGGTGAGCCCCAGTAGAGTACGGAGATATCTCAGGATCGATCCATGGCTGTTTACAGAATATTACTTTTCTTCCAAATATAATTAATAAAGTCATTGCCTTAATAAAGGTTTATCTCTTTATAGAGGCTAGGTGAGCCCCAGTAGAGTACGGAGATATCTGAGGATCGATCCATGGCTGTTCACAGAATATTACTTTTCTTCCAAATATTATTAATAAAGTTAATAAAGGTTTATCTCTTTATAGAGGCTAGGTGAGCCCCAGGAGAGTCCGTAGATCTTTCCGGATCTATCTATAGCTATTAAGTTAAAAATTAATCTCACACAGTCGAATTCAAACCTTGTATACCTGATTCCCGAATACGTGACGTGGTTCGTCCCCCAGCGTTAGCGGCCAAGTTTCACATCCGTAAAGAAGGAAGGATGATTGTTTTATAAAGTATGATTTTTAGATTTCGGGACAAAAAACGCAAGCTTAGTATTGTCGAGAATAACAATAATATGCATTCCCAGATTTTAATCGCGCCTTTTTTCCTATTTCCTCTTGCATCGTTTTTTGTAGTTACCATAAACATAAGTACTAAAACTTCTCCATAAGTTCGAACTTATTCCCTTCTGCTTACCATATACTTAGCCTTATCCGAATTTACCCCCAACCCTATTTACTTATCGACATACATCAAAGTTTCTATATTTAGGTTTATAGTTCCCACGTCTTCACCCAACAGTACCGTCCATAATTAACACTAGAGTACGTTATTAAAAGTGCGATACACTTCGAAAAATGTTTGAATTTTATTCACCTATACACACTATAAATAAAGGTGCATCACGCACTCAACTGTTGCTAAATTCTTTTAATACGCGATACCCCAGAGGGAAAAGACAACCCTCTTCCTCGCGTGCTGTGTTGAGAACCCTCATCACTATTCAACGAGGTAATAGGATCCAAGAAGTGTTCTAAGATTTGTCACAACTACTTAGTGTCACGAACTGTTTTCCCTTACAACAAAGTAACATTCGCTACGATCATAGCTCTGCTAAACGGTACGATTCCGAACACTCCGAAGTTAGTGAGAGTTTTATTTAATAGTTCTATCGGATGAAGGGGAAATAACAGTTTATCACGAACGAAATAAAAGGTTACCAGGCCTTTTTAGAGTGAATAAAATAAAATATAGCATTACATACACGAGATTGGAGTGCCCTTGAAAGGAACAATAATAAAAAATTCCATTTGATAGATTACTTACCAACATATTTTTATGAGAGTCAATATGTATATATATATATATATATATATATATATATATATATATATATATATATATATGTAATATCAATTTTAAACGATATTAACACTAAATATTCTAAAACCTGCAATATCTGATACGCCTTTTATATCTTTCGCATTTTATTTCTGTAAAAATTATATTCATACAGTTAACATATTATTTCGTAGTAATAATAATAATTTATATCATTTAATTCAGGAGATTTTTGTAATTGTATAAGCATTATTATACATGTGCATGCATATATAGAATAGAATAGAAAAATAATTTTATTCTGGGACCAGGAACCTTAAGAATAACAGAGATGAACAAAATTAAATAAATATTTATTCGGCCAAAGGACTACATTAGAATAAAACAATATTTACATAATATCTTGAAAGTAAATAAATAACAGTTATGTTTTGGTAGAGAATCGAAAAAATTAATACAAAAATAAAATTAACAAAACAGACAAATTTAGAATAAAAAGAAATAGGCTTATGGAAAAATAAGTGAATAAATAATAGCATCTGATAATATAAAAAAATGATATCATTATGAGTGAGGGATATTTGCAGTAATTCATCAATCGATTAAGTTGGATATATCTATAAATTATTTATTGATTATAGAGCATCTGTTTGGAAATTTAGAAGATGTAGGAAAAGTTTGGATTTAAATGGGGCTAAAGGAGACAAATGACGGATATCGAGTGGGAGCGAGTTCCAAAGAGAGATAGAACGTGCGAGAAAGGAACGCTCAAAAGTTTTGGTTCTGTGGGAACGGATATGAAGATCGGAAGGGCGAGATCTTGTGCCCTACATATACATACACACACGCTTTATATATGTGTGTTTATGTGTGTGCGTGCGTATGTGTGTAGATGATGTGTTTTAGATCATGCTCAGATCCCCCCGTTCTTTTAGGTACCCACTTATAGAAGCTGGGTGAGCCCCAGGAGGGTCCATCTCCGGTTACTAATAGATTAAATAAATGTCTACAGGCCGGGTTTGAACCTAGGACTCTACCACTGAGCCACTTCGCTTCCTTATATATATATATAACCACACATACACAATTTGTTGTAATTATATTAATGGAATGATATAATTTGCTTTGGAAAATTGTTTACTTCACAAGTTACTAAAATATAATAGAATAAAGTTACAAAATAAGGATATTCGAATCTCATTTTCAGTTTGTTGCAGACAAATTGCAATAAAATTGTTCATAGGAATTGACCGAAGGATCAAGGAGTAATTTAGAGAAGCTAGCTCGGAGTCAGCCACCAAGCATTAACTCCACTCTATTGTCTCATCCATTTAAATTGCGTCAATTCACTCCCTTTGTAAATCATTTTGTTTACTTCAATTTAAACTAAACAATACTATTTGTGTCCCCCCTGTAGTTCCCCGGGTGCAATCATAGTATCAGTGAATGATGAATGCGAGTAATGCATTGTCTACGGCTGTTAGGTAATATGGTTAACAAAGTTTTGCGATCAACAACAAAACAAACCCAGTCATTAACATTTTTGCAACAGGCCTAAGTTTTTAATAATAATAAGGTTTAGCGAACCCGAAGGCTCGATGCCGATACCGCAAATCTCTGCTTACAAACTTCCGTCCACGAGCCACTGACCGAACCCTAACCCGCCAGACCTCACTTGAATCTATCCTCCTATTTACGCCTCGGTCTACCCCTCAGACGCTTCTCCTATATTTCCCAGTCTCATCCTTTTTTGGACCGAATATTCTACGTAGCACCTTATTTTCGAATACCTGAAGACGTTTATCCTGGGGAAGAAGCTTAGTTCGGGGACCCCAGGCAAATTTTAAATATTGTAATTATGGTATGAATATAAGCAATTATTTTATTTTTATTATAATTTTCGCATTTATTTTGGTTTTTTTTATTACCGCATGTATATATTTTTCCACATGTATATATTTTTATTACATTTATTTATTTATTTTTTGTTTTTATGGAATGATTGTAACATTTCCATAAAGTGTAAGCAAAAAAAAAACAGAAATTAACTCATCTTAATTAGAAACAAACATCTGTAACAAAGATGTGTTTCCATTTATTACAAGTTCGCAAAAAATTCATTGAATTATGAATGAATCAACTTAAGTACGTGGAAAAAAAATTATATTTACTTACTGGGAGCGGAGTGGCTCAGTGGTAGAGCACTGAGTTGCCATCCCGGAAATCCTGGTTCAAATCCCGCAGCTGACAAGACTTACTTAGTCTGTTTGCTACCGGAGATGGATCATATAAGATCTTGGACCCTCCTGGGGCTCATCCAGCCTCTATAAAATGTTATAAATTGAAGACGTTTATCCTTCAGCGTTAGTGGCCAAGCTTCATATCAGTAATAAAAAGTTGGAAGTAACATGGTTTTATAGATTCTGATATTTAGATTTCGGAACAAAAGTTTTTACTAGGTTGATTATTATTTTAATGTTGTTATTGCAGTTATGTCCTAATGATGCCTGAATTAGCGATATATTCACTGCTCAGTAATCTTAGAGACTAGAAGTGTTTGTTTTTTTAGTTTTTCAATTGCATTATTATAAAAATTAAATAATTCATTTATTAAAAAGTTAACACCCACGATCTGACAAGGGATGAAAATAAGATTCGAATATCCTATATATATAAAAACCTATACCACTAGAACGCGTGAACGGGTCTGGGCTTCAGTACACCGTAGAGACTGTACTGCTTCATGGACAACGTTTGTGCGGGAAGGTGATTTGTCCTATATATATACACGCACATAACTGTATTATGCAAATGTATTATTACTATAATTAAAGTAATAAATACGTTTGTATGTAAGAATCGGTCATAAATGCAGTTTAATCGGTCAAAAAATAAAGTTGAATATCTTGCTATGTCCACTATGACCTTTTTAATATTTTTTTTCTAAATTATTGGTTATTTAATGTATTTTCTTAAATTTCTGAGCATGGTTATCGTGTTATAAAGCGAGGAGTATTTAGATCTGACCGAATTGTATAAGCAACTAACTATTGTACAAGCTGGTATAAGTTAGCCATTTGGGGGTGGATATCTATCCACTAACCCTAAATAAATCATATTAATTGTATGTCCTACACCAATTATCGGGCTAGTAGCTATTGAGTATCTATAGGATTAAGGGATGAATTTATGATTGTTATTTGGTTAGGGTGGAAATGTCTCGCAGATATCTCATCTTGTAACTCCCTTAACTTAGATCATTAATATATATATATATATATATATATATATATATATATATATATATATATATATATATATACATACACATACAAGAAACTCATTTTGATAAAAAAAAACTTCACCAGTTATTCACTGGATATAATTATTTTACATCAAAAATAGAGTGATAATGTACCCTACACCTACTAATGAAGTAAGAAAACTACTAACACATCCCTCCTTCAAAAGAGCAACGTCATAATTCAAGAAACCTAATTTTCAGCAGTTAAAGCAGTTAAAAGTTCTATGTGAGATAGAAAATTAAAATTTGAGTATTGGTTAAGCAAAAAGATTTAATTTTTAATCATATGTTATCATAGCTTGTTGTGAAATAATATATCTCTCCTTCAAAAGATCTATGTCATATCTCAAAAAAAAACTTATTTTTCAATAGGGGTGTTTGAAAGTTCCACGTCTTGTCAAAATTAAACCAGATGAGTTATAATTTTTTTTTTAAATAATAAAAATTTGTGTATTGTTGAATAACAGCATTCCTCGGAGTGATGGTATTTAAATTATATTATTAATCTTTTTGTATTGAAGAGAAAAGATTTGTCCAGGCCAGGGTATGTGACATTATATGATACAATGACATAAGTCAACAAGATCTTAATTAAAGTAATGTTCAATGAGCATTCTTCCCCTTGTATACATCGCTAAATTGCGATTTATTTATTTATATTCATTGTTGAAGCTATTAACAAGTAATTTAAATTAAAACTGAAATATTTATGAAAAAAAAACTAACAGAGTAAACTGAATTTAAGATTCTTCTTAACAATGTAATTATGTACCAATCATATACTAATGGTTTTCTTACCTAGTAGGTCCAGGCTACATTGTCTCTCATACATAACCTTCCTATTTACAATACATTTATGTATGTATATATATATATATATATATATATGTATAATTATTATTATTAGATGCTATTATTTATTCACTTATTTTTCTATAAGCCTATTTCTTTGAGTTTTAAATTTGTCAGTTTTTTTATTTTATTTTTTTATTACATTTTCTGATTCTCTACCAAAACATACCTGTTAGTTATTTACTTTCAAGATATTATGTAAATATTGTTTTATTCTGATGTAGTCCTTTGGCCAGATAAATAGTTATTTAATTTTGTTCATCTCTGTTATTCTTAAGGGACCTGGTCCCAGAATAAAATTATTTTTCTATTCTATTCCATTATATATGTTAGGATCAACAGTTTTTATTTGATTGTTTAGTTATTATTATCGATTCATTGGTAATTATTTTTTTTTTTGTTATTACGAATTTATTAAATTTATTTGGGGTTTTAGGGATGGGTTTTAGACTTTGTACATCCGATTTTTTATTATATATAATAATCATTTGATTTATATTGCGTTTGATTTTATTATTGTCGTTGCATTTTTATATGTATTATATGTATCACAGTTAATTGTATGATTTGTTTTGTATATATATATATATATATATATATATATATGTAATATATTCGAAATAAAGGCGGAATATTGACTTACCTTCCGCCTTTTTTTTCCAGGAAAAGGCCTTAAAGACCACGCGAATATCATAACTAATCTTCTTCTTCATCTGTTTCATCTTTACCCATATGTCCCTCATGAGCTTTACGTGACTAAGTTGTCTCTCCTCAGACCACGCAAGACCCTTTTTGGGGCGCTTTTTCCCCTCAAGAACCTTTATTCCCTTTAGCGTCCTTCTGTATTCATCTCTGTCAAAACAGCCTGGTCCATATCATCATTAAGTTGTTTGAAATATCCTGTTGAATTTTAGTGACAGTGGATTCGTTGAAAAATTGTATGGTTCAGTCTTTCAGGATTCATCCTCATGATGTGTCCATAGAACCTTAGCCTTCCCACCCTAACGCCAGTTATTAAGTCTGTTGTTTCCATATATATTTCTTGATTCCACCTCAACTAGTATCCTTCAGGTGTTCTAGGTCCGTAGATTCTTCTGAGAATTCATTATATTTTCAGCCTCTCTAGGCTGGGAAGACAAGAGGTTTCTGTTCCAGAAAGTATCACCGGCTTGATGACTGTGTTATAATGTCGTATCCTAGCTTTAATAGATAAGTTCTTCTTGTTATAAAAATTACTGGTGGCGAAGCTTAATTTCTCCATTTTGGCAACTTTTTCCTTAAACCTTTCTGCCTCCGACCCATTGCTGCATATGATTTCTCCAAGGTATTTAAGCATCAGTTCCGTTTTCTCAAAAGATATTTCCGTGAGGATGTTTATTTGGGTAATCGCCTCTTCTTTCTCTACTAAAAGGGCGAGGTCGTCCACATATGCGAGGCATTTAATTTTGACGTGATTGTCCTTAGTACCTTCATGATCTTGTCCAGTACCACGTTAAAAAGCACTGGGGACAACCCGTCTCCTTGTCTGAGTCCCGTTTTGATATGAAATGCTTCATTGATACTTCCCTGGAATTTAACGTCCCTGTTATCGTTAGCCTTATCAATTTTCTAGTTTTCTGGTCAAACCCGTATTCTTTTAGTACTTCAAGTTCTACTGATTCATATGCCTTCTTTAACTCGACGAAAGAGATAAACAAATTTTTTACTTTTAGTCTTTTAGCGTTTGATTAATAGCTTAAGGCTCAAAATTTGTTCCTGACACGATCTATTTTTCCTGAAACCCCCTTGTTGTTCCCCGATTTTGGAGTCTAATTGTAGGTATAGTCTGTTAAGTAAGACTTAATAAATAAAATATATTTGTAGGTGACCGGTAGTAGGGAGATTTCGGATTTAGTTAGGAAGACATAATATTTAAAACGATTTATAAGTGCAAAAGTTTTCATTATATACAATTAATAATATAATAATTATTTTAAATGTTCTAATACATCTTTCATTTAAAGGAACTTACTCTTTAAAGTTTACTAATAATCGTATAACTCTTAAAATAATAATAATAATGGCGTAAGCAAAAAAAAATATATTCAGTTTTAAAAAATCAATTAATTAAAAAAGTTAGGTTATATAGCATATAATATCTTTGAATGCCTTTCCAGAATTGTAAATAATAATAATAGAAAAACAAAGAAAATTTAGCAACGACGTATCGGTTCTATGAATATGATAATTCTAGACATCCTGAAAATATTTTATTTGCCCACGACTATAACAACATTAATAATTAATAATTTCTTTACGAAATTAAGTAAAAGAACTGGGTTGTACCAGTACAACTCACGCTCATGAGTTGTAGAAGTACAGGTTTTTTACCATTTTTTTTTCGTACGATAAACATTATTTTATCACATTTAAGTTTATAATTAATAGAAACATTTGTTATTAAGAGAATTAAGGTCATTTAATAATTCTCATCGAGCGGTAGCGAGTTGTTCTCAGCTCTTACACGCTTTCCTCAGGCAGCCGAACTCAGTTATTCCATGCATATTTGAATGGTGCCTTAGAGTTTACATAAACATGTAGGATTCCGGAAGACCAGTCCTTACAGAAGAGAGCTAAAAGTTCTTATCCCAATCTATTATAGATATGTGATATCCGCCGGAAAAACTTTTTTTTTTTATACATCTTCGCACACTATTTATCAAAAATATTGGTAAACATTATTGAAATATTTATTTTTCTCGGCCTCGACTTAGTTTGGTGTAGATCTAGGCGTAGGTGGGAGGATTTCGTTATGAGAGATCTGACGGATTTGATTTTGGGTAGTGGTCAGTAGACCGAAGTTTATAAACAGGGGTTTGTGGTGTCGGCATCGATCCTTCGGGTTCGCTAAGCCTTTACTTATTTATTAAATAAACTGCTAAAATAATAATAATAATAAACCTGTACCACTACAACCCGTGAAGGATCTGGGGTTCAGTACACGGTAGAGACTGTACTGTTTCATGGGCAACGAATCTGCAAGGGGTGACTTGTTGCCTAAATCTCTTAATTTGGGTACCCTATTTTTATAATACTTTATAGGGGCTGTGTGAGCCCCAGGCGGGTCCTAGATCCCGTATGAACCTTAGGGTTGGCTAAGGATTATTATTATTTTTTAACAATTAACAAGTTTACCAGATAGTTGTTTGGGGCAATGATGCTGTCTGTTATTGTGAGATGTAATACTTGCTAATTTATCAGATTTTTCCTATTGGATCCTATTTGAGGTTTTGCTTGCTTTAATTTATTATGCACGAGTTAAAAGTTATTATGTATGTTTTTTTTTTTTTTTTTTTTTTTTTTTTTTTTTTTTTTTTTATTTTATTGATATTTACAACTGTAATAACATTACATCAAGTAAATTGGCTGTATGAACAAAGGACATGAACAAAAAAAATCACTTGTGGAGAAACTATCCATTGATAGCACTCCAATATTATGTATGTAATCATGAAAAATCATATATACCAAGGCGTAGGTGGGAGGACTTTTTTAAAGACATGGTTTGGGTTCGGTTGGTTATCTTTGGATGGAAGCGATATGCAGTATATGTTTTAGTCTATTTAAACAATAATCAATTTATTGTTTAAATAAATATTAAATTTGATCGAAGCAAATTAGAGAAAAAATGTTCTAAAAGAGTTTTCTTGGAATCGTTTCCTATATTGAAATACGGACAAGGAAATGAAAGATATTTATAGCATTTTAGAGAACTCATTTGGTGAGAGTAATTCTTATAATATTGGAGGAAAAAACATTATTCATAAATTATGTTACCTTTTTTTAAAACGCGATTTCTGAAAACAAATGTACTTCGAAACTCCGGAATACGGTTGTAATATTCTTATAAGCGAACGTTTATTAAAACTTTGTCGAGAAGTTTATAAAAAAATCGGTGAATTGAGGCTATTGTACAATTCAATTGCAAAAATTCTAATTGTGTTATGTAATTGATTGAGTTTATTAATTATTCCTTGAACCGTAGTTATAAGAATTAATATTGCTTCTTGAAATTGCGATTACTATTCCCTGTATTCTCTAATAGGTTAAAAGTCACTGGCGGGTTTTTAAGCAGAGATTTCTGATGTCGGCATCGAGCCTTCGTGTTCATCAAGTCTAATTATTATTATTTCTACCTCTTTAAACATGTTAATATATTTTAAATATTTAAATGGGTACCCAAAATAAGGGGGGATCTAGGACAAATCACCTCCCTGCACAACCGTTGTCCATGAAACAGTACAGTCTCTACCATGTACTGAACCCCATACCCGTTAACGGGTTATTGATATTAGTATTATTGTTTCGGTACTAGTATGTTTAATGGCCTGCTGACATCAGCGCGCTCAGGTGTCACTTACCTCAACTATTTGGACCTTGTCAGGTTATGCATGATTTTTAAATAGGCATTGCCTTTCATTATGATACAACCGATTTATAGGAAATGAAATAAATGAGAAACACTAAAATAGAGCCAAAAACTCAAAAAGAAACACTATTATTTATTATAATGCAATTGGGAAAAACCACAATGCAAAGCCTTATGTTTCAAAAAATACACCTACTTACCAGTCGACGTTTCGCCTATTCAGGCATTATCAAGACACCAAAATCAAAAAGGGGTTATGTGAATCGCATCTCGAAGAAAAAAGTGCAATACATCCCAACGATCAACAGCCCAAACAGGCTCCAAACATGAGACAGCACCCTACCACCAAGACGTTCAACATACAACTACAAGTCATAAAAAATATATTTTCTTTTTTTATATTAATGTATTGTTTCGTTTATTAATGATTATAATGTTATAGAATAAAATCACCATCAAGCATCATGGGGGAATGCAAAGATAATAAATTCCGCTCCTGAAGAAACCTAACAGCTGATTTTTCATCGTTCACCGTGCGAAAAATCTTCAAATTCCAATTCATATTTGAAGAAAATAATCAAAAACACATTCACGTTCAACTTCACATAAACAAGAACAAAACAATAGAAAGGTTACTACAACAGTAGGAGATGGTTAAGAAAAGTGACACCTGAGCGCGCTGATGTCAGCAGGCCCTTAAACATACTAGTACCATTGTTTCTCTACTATTTATTTTATTTAAGAGAAAAAGCATAATTTACATGAAACTGACTGGGTTCCCATTTTGAAACATTTCTTATGTTGTACAGTATTTTCTTTTTAGATTGTTTATCATTGTTCCCTGTAAAATGTTTTAAATCAATATCAATCAATACATTCGAGATTTTAGTGTTGTATACTTAGTCCATTAGCTGTAATTAGTATTTTTTTTATTGCTTTATATCTTAGATTAAGTCTTAAATAAGCTTTCATACTAGAATATTCTAGGAAGCACCTTTTTTTTCGCTCACGTCTTGATTTCAATCAGTGTCAGTAACAGGAATAAAACTTATTTCGTTCGTGAGTTATATTTTTAAAATCATATATAAGGTTTTTTTAAATTGGATGGACGAAAGTTTTCAGAATATTCTTTGTTGGGAATATAAGTATTACTGATAAATCAGTTAAATTGATCCAATTAATTGTTAATACAATATATTTTTTGACTGTCGACTAATTTTTTTAATCTTTTTTTCAAAAAGTCATAAAAAATATATTTTCTTTTTTTATATTAATGTATTGTTTCGTTTATAAATGATTATAATGTTATAGAATAAAATCACCATCAAGCATCATGGGGGAATGCAAAGATAACAAAAGTTGTACGCCAACCGAAATGCGTGTTACTAATGTCTTAGCACCTGGCAGAAGGTTAAGAACTATTAATTATTAGGGGGAGACCTGTGGTCTAGTGGTTAGCGTAACAAACTACTAAGCCCCAGATCGCGGGTTCGTAGCCCGGCAGGCGATCCTAGGATTTTTTAAAGGGAGTAAAAAATCCTTAGTTACTCCTTCCTTCGGAAGGGACGTTAAACGGGGGTCCCGAGCCTTTACGATGTCAGGTACTCGTTAAAAATCCCTATCCTAATTAAACCTGGATAGGCAAAATTTAGAGCTCCCGATGTAGTATCGTCCGATTAGCCATAGCAGCAAAAAGTGACGTTAAATTAATAAACAAACAAACTATTAATTATTAGGATTTTTTTTCGCACTTGCTTCTAGAGTTCATTAGTAGTGTTATCGATCCTAGCTAAAGGATATACAAAAAATTAATCATTTTTTAAAGTAAAATTTCGTATACGGTGACCGCCTTCCGAATCCCGCGTTTTATGCGGAGTCACGAATATTCTATCTCCCGCGTTTTCCCTCGTCATTATGTGACGAGATCTGGGTTATTTTCCATGGAGAAAAATCGCCTCCGAGTTGGAAAATGTAGTTAGGAAACTGTTAAAGGTTGCTTTAGGAGAGATTTATAGCGATACTTAATGCAAGAAGTTGCCGACCACTTACGAACCTTATCAGAGTCTCGGCTTCTATCTTTTTTTATGAAGGCTCCATATACCCTGCGCTCTACCCGGGACTTGCCACTCAAAAATATTCAATATTTTAAAATGTATACACTTCCCCACCTGAGACCCTTACATTATTAACAGCTATTGAAAGTTAATATTTAACCGGAAGGAAAAAGAAAAAAAAAAAAGTTTATCTAGGAAAATAAGTTGCTTAAGTGAGATAGACGAAGGGATAAAAAGTTTGAAGTAATTTAGTGAGCTTGGAAAAATATATAGTTTTTCCTATATAGAGATATATTCGCTATATATAGGAAAAACTTGAGGAAAATCTATATAGGAATGTTTAGATAGTCCATTTTTGCACTTGATTACAATCAAGCTGAATCTTCGTGAATAGCTTCGTTTCGACGAGGCGCCCAACAATTTCCTGTGCGAGAATTCTCGATTGTAGCTAACAGAGGTAGCAAGGATGAAATGTGTCGATTTGATGATTCTCAAAAATTTATTACTTACCAACTGATTTTTTTTTACTTAGTTAATCTTACTAATATTATAAATATGAAAGTTTGTATGTTTGTCTCTCTTTCACGCAAAAACTACTGGACGGATTTGGATGAAACTTTACAGTAATATAGGTTATACATCAGAATAACACATAGGCTATAGCAAGCGCGGATATAGGGGGGGGGCGCAAAGAGCACGCCCCCCTCCCCCCCCCCCCCCCCGACATTTTTTTAGGTACTGTGGAGAATCCATTATAGCACATAATTAAAGGCAAATCACATGATAATAGTGGAAAGAACATGAGTGAAACTATTGTTTTGATATCCTACTAATATTACAAATGCGAATGTTTGTATTTATGTTTGTTATTCATTCACGCAAAAACTACTGAACGGATTTGTATGAAAATTATTGAGTAAAATAGACTATACATCATAGGCTACAGCAAGGGCAGATTTATGTGGGGGCACGGGGGCATTATGTTATAGTAGATAATTAAAGGCAAATCAGGAACTAAGCATCTTGAAATTTGTAGATAGGTTCTTTGTATAGTTTAAGAAAGAAATTTGGATAATTCCACCCCAAGGGTTTCCCCTTTAATATAATAGGGGTTCAAAGGTTGAATAGAATCCGTCAGTTTTGAAGTTAGACAACTGAAATTTTGGATGTACGAGTAACTTATATTTTAAAAAAATAATTAAATTATTTATTTGAATTGATCTTTCACGAAACTTTATGGGGCAGACCAAATTCCACGCTATAGCAAGCGCTATAAGGTAGTTTCTAAATCCTTCATATTCCAACACCTTTTTCTATATTTTAATCTTCTCATTTTGTATCTTTCCGTTTACCTCCTCATTTTTCTTTCCCTTTATATTATGTTTACATTTTATCCTTTCTGGACATTTATTTTCTGTATTTTATATTCGTATTCTTAAATTATTATATCTGTCACTATTTTAATTTCTGTTCATCATCTATAATTTTATTTTTATCTATCACTATTTTAATTTTATTATATTCTGTAACCACTTTTATATCCATTATCTTTAATTATCATATATATTCACTATTTCATCATATCTAGTCACTATTTTAATTTCCACACTTATACCACATTACTACATTACTTGTCACTATATTGTTGTTACTGCAACGTTTTTTATATATTTTTCTGTTTGTTTCTCTCTCTTAGCCCTGAAGATGGCCTACATTGTAGGCCGAAACGTCGGCACACAATAAATAAGTTACACTTATTAAGGTGTTTTTATTGACTGCACCCCCAACTATTTCTTCCTTATATTAGAAGTTACAGGCAACCAATTCTTCTCTAACATGAAATACATATGAATGAATTAAACCTTTATTATAAAGAGAAATATAAACAAGATAAAATGGTTTACAAAAAACTACTGATATTTTACAAAATATATACATATTTATTTTTGATTATTTATTTTTTTACTTTATATTATTATCATTTTCTCATTAATTTCTTTTTGTTACAGAATGTACATATTTTCCCGCATGTATATATTTATTTATTTTATTTTGTTTATATTATTTTTTTGTTATGGAATGACTGTAAGCTACATAGCACCATTACTTATTGCCCACAAGTGCCAGATTTTAATATTTCAATAAAGTGTTGAAAAAATAAATAAATAAATTTGCTCTTTATAGGCCTTCCATTATGGGAGTAAGGTCTAACTTCCCGGAGGGTGAATTGGGAAGAGAAGTTCGAAATTCCTGTCACTTAACTTTATATAACATATATATTAATTTAATTAAATTTATCATATATATTTCTAAATTATCATTAATTAGTTTTAGATATTGCTAAATCTAACATTCATATTTATAAATTATCAATAATTAATAATTGAATATAAGATATCTAACAACAATATTCACATATTTGGGTAAATTAAATTTAACATATATATTTCTAAATTATCAATAATTAGTTTTAGATATTGATATATCTAACATTCATATTTATAAATTATCAATAATTAATAATTGAATATAAGATATCTAACATCAATGTTCACATATTTGGGTAAATTATATTTAACTTATATATTTCTAAATTATCAAAATTTAGTTTTAGATATTGATATCAGAGTATATATAAAAACTATGAAATTCCATGATCGTAAACATGCACTTTGATGTATTAGAATAAAATAAAATGATTGTTTATAATCTTTAAACAATATTCAACTTTCAGTGTTAATTGTTTTATTCCAACAAGTATTAAGTAATATTGTTACAAAATTGTAAATTGTCAAATTCAAGGAATAAAACTTCATGTATTTTTTATATTTATTTTTTTAAACAATAGGTATATATATATATTTATGTTCAAGTGATTGTTGTTGAAAAAATTCAAATTATTTAATAATTATATGTTCTTATCGGTATCAGTATGCTTAATCTTTCTGAATAAAAATATATATATATACATATTATAAAACAAATTCCGCAGCCGCGTTTGTTCGTGCTAAACTCAATAACTACTGCACGGATTTTCATGCGGTTTCCACCAATAAATAGGGTGATTCACCAGGAAGGTTTAGGTTTATAATTTGTAGAGGTTTTGTATAAATGTGTTGGATCATAACGATAATTGTCGGAAATCTTGGGAAAAGTATAGCCGCTTGGGAGGTTTCATCGAATACGCTGCCTAATATCTCTTATCTATAGGTATACTCGGATTATAAAACTAAGTTCTTGGCCGTGTCTGTCTGTCTGTTCCCGGTAATCTTTTTTGTTTATAATAGCTACATAATAAAATACATTAGGCAGGCAAACGTGTAGGCATAATAATGGCATCCTGTCAATGCAAAGCAGGGGCGGGTCATTAGTATATATATATTTATCTACGAAAATAAGTTGCTAAAGTGAGATAGAACGAAGGACGAACAAGCTTGAAGCTAGGTAATTAAGGAAGTTTGGAAAAATACACATCTTTTCCTTATAGTCAGCTGATCTTTATATTCAAAATTTTCAATGAAAATGAAGAAAAAATTCGAAAAGAGACACAAATTATTAATCAGAATGCAACATGAAAAATCTCAAAAATAATGTCTAAAAATTCACGATGTTAATTGAATGTAAACATAGTCAGAGCGTTTTTAGCCCAGGAGGGCCCCAGATCTCAAAGGATCCATTACCGGCTGTAAAAGATTAAATCAAATCTTCCACAGCGGGATTTGAACACGGGACCTTCTGGAGGGGCAACTACTCCACTCCATTAATTATATATATTATCATCATTATTATTGCATCATGATAATTGTAGCTTAGTGTATTATTACTTGTTGGGAAACTGCCGCATCAACCTTTTCTCTTTTTTCTTTTTTTTTTCAATCAATATGGAACAAAGATTTAAAAACCTGTACCACTACAACCCGTGAACGAGTCTGGTTCATTAGATGGTAGAGACTGTACTGTTTCATGGACAACGGTTCTGCAAGGAGGGGATTTGTCCTAGGTCACGCTCAACCGCCAGGTTTTCCTCCCT
The DNA here is from genome assembly GCA_037127475.1 of Arma custos. Lineage (NCBI taxonomy): Eukaryota > Metazoa > Arthropoda > Insecta > Hemiptera > Pentatomidae > Arma > Arma custos. Next base: position 49,175,896 of record CM073761.1, read on the forward strand.
TATTTTGGGTACCCTATTTTTTAAATATTTTATAGTGGCTGGGTGAGCCCCAGGAGGGTCCTAGATCTCCCATATGACCCATCTCCCGCTGGGAATAGACTAAATAAAAGTACTGCCTGCAGCGGGATTTGAACCAGGAATTTCGGCATGGCAACTTAGTGCTCTACCACTGAGCCACTCCGCTCCCCGAACAAAGATTTAATAGAATATTTAACTTCTAATATTTCCTAACTACTATGTCAAATCCATAAATATAGTTTGGTAGAAGAATATATACAACGAATTTTTCGAAATTATTTATTCAGTCAGTTTATTTTCATCGCATTTACTTTGTACGACGTAACAAGCAGTGAAGACAATAAAAAGGAAATTATATTCCATAATACTTTTACAGCGTTCACCGTTAGCTGCGTTATAAAAATATAAGTTCCTATATTTTTCCTTATAACGTTTAAGGAAAAAACAAATAAGATTTTTTTTTTTTTTTTTAATAGAAAAATTGATGATTCTGAGAACGATGAGAAAAAATACGATAATCTTCATAAGTTCAGCTCAGACATATTAAAAACTTTTTTACTTCTAAATAATGCTTGAATAAATGAGATAACTACATTAAATTTTCTACAGAATTTCCCTATTAATTTGTTTCCTAGAGCTTACTAGAGCATTCTGGAAGTCGTAGAGTCATTTTTATAGACATATGTTATATGTTAAAAAATATTTGACAGTATATGTTTAACTGAAATTATTTTTAAAAACACATAAACAGATAATTGGAAAAAAAAATCATTTTATTATCGCTTGTATATATTTTTATTACATTTATCTATTTTATTTTTGTTTTGTTTTTATGGAGTGATTTTATAGCTACTTAGCACTATTACTTATTGCCTACAAGTGGCAGATTGTAATAATTCAATAAAGTATTAAAACAAAAAAAAATCAGAAAAATCACCTTGTACCAATTGATGTAAGAGTTAAAGATACTTCGTTTTAATAATATCCCTTAAGTTTTCATGAACAATTAACAATAATAATAATGTATGTAGATATGTATGTATATATATATATATATATATATATATATATATATATATATATATATATATATATATATATATATGTATACATCTGTGTGTGAGTGTATTAGTATATTTATATTTATATGCAGGCTTCTAAACGAAAAAGCGTTTATCAGATAATATTTTTCTTTATTGTGTATGTTTAAAGTGCAAAGCACATACGACAAAGAAACTCCAAAAGTAATATTTGCATATGACAAAGACAACCAGCCCTACTATTTGAGGTGTAGTAACCGGGAAAAAAATTGCTAGCTGAGCACACACGGACGGGGGCCAAGGATTACTGTTCTGCACACTCTTTCAATTACACCCCCTACATATCGTTTCAACCATTTTGTTGATTAGTTTCTTTTCATTCATCTATTCACTAAACATCCCTTTTCAAACAAGCGAGAGATCTAGGTTTCTCTCCTTTTCCCCCCTCTACTAGTTTATTCATAATATACTTCTATCATTCAACAAGTAATAATACACTAATCTACTTCAGTTAAACAACAATTATAGATATTTAAATTTAAATGAAACAGTAGTTGTTAATAACTCTAAAGCTTTTAATATTTTGTTTTGCTTTGTTTTTGAAATGTTCGCTTACTGGCCTATAGTCATAAATGGGTGTGTGTGTGTGTGTGACAGTACAGTCTCTATCATGTACTGAACCACAGACCCGTTCACGTGTTTGTTACAGGGTTTTTTTTGTTTATATATATATATATATATATATATATATATATATATATATATATATATATATATATATATATAAAATGTGTTTGTGTGTGTTAAATTTCAACAAAATTGCTTGCCAAGCATATTTAACATTCGTTTAGTTAACAAACAATAAAAGTCGTATTTTTATCTCATTAAGTTTTGGTCATAATTTTTTTTTCTCTTAAAGTCGAGAGTATTTAAGAGTACTTACGCCGCTTTTTATCGAAGACAATGAAAAATAATTTAACCTCCACGTGTTTATTTATTTTTAAATTATGTTTTAGCATAGTTGGAAAATATAATAATTGCTTGGGTTCTATAATTATAATTTCTATAGTTTTTGTTTATGTATAAATATAAAAATTATAACTAATAAAATTACCCTTCTAACTGTAGTTAATGGATGCGATTATTTATACAGTGATTGGAGGTTAGTATTTAAAGATGAACATCTTATGGTATTCGAAAATAAGGTTTTGCATCTAATATTAGGTCCGAAATGGGATGTGAACACTGGAGAAATTTGGAGATTACACAACGCGTAATTGCGGAGCATGGACCCGGTTAATATTCTTTAAGTAGTAGTATCGCGAAGATTAAGATAGGCCTGTAAAGTTGTTTGGCTAGGCTTGGTAAACAACGAATTCCTAAAAGTTAATAAGCGTTATACAGACTGTTAAACGACCGAGGCGTAGGTGGGAGGATTGCGTTATAGTTTGAGGGTTTGAGTTTGGGTAGTGGTCCGTAGTTTATAAGCAGAGATTGGTGGTGTCGGCATCGAACCTTCGGGTTCCCTAAGCCTTATTATCATTATTATAATTGCGTCTTCCGTTGTCTCTAATAACGGCATTATAAAATGAAAATGCCTGTACCACTAAAACCCACGCAAGGTTTAAGGTTTAGTACGTTATAGATACTGTGTTTCCAAGCTAACGTCTGTGCATAGAAGTGAATCAGATTCCACAGTTGGACACTAGTAGGAGTTTAACGTGTTTGGGTAGTTTTCATTAACTCACATGGAACTTACAAATAATTATATTGAAAAATCTGTTGTTTTTTTTGTTATGACGGTATTCTTATGAAGGGGCGATATGTTGGTTGAATGTGTGTTGTATAAAGTAACCTAGGTGATAATAGACGTTACCAAAAGTTACGTAACTAGCGGAACTAAAGTGGTAAAGATCAAATAATTTTTTTCCGATAACAGTATCTGATACCTTCTTACCCCGCGAGTATACTGACGTTCTATCCTTTGACATGAATCAGTTTTTATACAGGCCCCTAACATAAAAATGAAGATACTGTAAGCAGCTATACTTGGGAAGTATCGCCTTCGAATTTCCGCAACATCGCTAGTCCTTCCAGAGATAGAATTGAAGACGCTAACAAATGGATTCCTCAAATAGGTCCGGGCAATGGTAGAGATGCTCCAGGACGATCCCCGGTTATAGAGTCGGGATTGTTCTATTTCCTGTTTGTGCTACGACCTCATTTGTCAAGGTTCCTCCACTGCCCCCGGCTTATCTCTTTTCGGACGAGCTTACATCATCCAAGACCTTAGTAGTTTTAGCGCTTCTACTTGGAACTTAGGAAGCGGTATGCTGATTGAGGTTTTACCAGTTTTAGAGTTTTGCGAAGTTCCGCGTGTGATTCAAAGTGAGTTGTTTCAAAGGAAAAGCAATGAGCTTAAACTCAAGCATGGAGCTTATTTCTAAGAACCTCTTATTTGTCGGTTATTAAACTTTTTTATTTGGCTATCAATATTCTTTCTTATAAATATTTTTCGAAATATTTAACAGAAATTACAATGGTAATTAAAATATTAGCGTACCCGAAATCTTGATCGCGATACCGATACAGATGTAAGGTACCGCAAGATTAAAAGCTTTAAGATCATCTGAATAAATATGATTTATTTGTATCACGATGGAATGAATAAGTAATAATAATAATAAGGCTTAGCGAACCCGAAGGCTCGATGCCGATACCACCAATCTCTGCTTACAAACTTCCGTCCACGGGCCATTACCCAAACCCAAATTCGGCAGATCATTCTTAACGAAATCTTCCCACCTACGCCTTGGTCTACCCCTCAGACGCTTCCCAGTCGGTACAGCTCCTATTAACACCTTAGAAATTCGTTCTTTACTAAGCCCAGCAACTTTACAGGCCCATCTTCGCGACGCTATCACCTGAATAATATTTACCGGATGCTTCGCAATTCCGCGTTATGTAATCTCCTATATTCCCCAGTGGTCTCATACGTTTTTGGACCGAATATTCTACGCAGCACCTTATTTTCGAATACCTGAAGACGTTTTTCACCCTTCAGCGCTAGTGGCCAAGTTTCACACCCGTAGGGAAGAGATGGAAGGATGATTGTATTATAAATTCTAATTTTTATATTTCGGGACAAAAGACACGAGTTTAGTAATGTACGGTAGGGAATATAAACTCTAGATCTTGGTACCTATAGATCAAATTATTATCATGTAAGGTACGACGCTTTTTATCGAAGATAATGAAAAATAATTTAATATCAACGCGTTTATTAGTAGTACAAATAGGCGGGTTGAGCCGGAGCCGTGACCTTGAGGTCATTGTCTGCTGTAGCAGGGTCGTGGTCGTGACCTTGAGATGACCTTGAGGGTGGGAGGGGTGTAAGGCAGGGCGAGGGGGTGTTGACCTTGAGGTAGGTCCAGGTGTGCAAATTAAGATTTGGCAACGTCGCAGATGAGATGTGGCAACACCGAAACTAGGTCACAGCATAATGAAAGAGAGTATATTGTTTTCCGAATGGGAGAGTGTCATCATTATGTCTTATGAATGAAGCACGTTGTTGTTTCCTTTATCAGTTAGTTTAGTATGGGTCGGCTAAGGAGCAAGAACCTGAGGTACGAAGACGGAAGGTTGTCGACATTCGTCGGCTGGTCGTCACCGGTGAGTCCATTGAAACTAGCGGCTGCTGGGTTGTATTACTTGAAAGTGTCTGATAGGACAAGATGTCCATTTTGCGGAGTAGTCTTGCATGAATGGAAGGAGTATGACGACCCTTTTGCCGACCACAAAAAATGGTCTAAAAACTGTTCGTTTATCGAGTATTGTGAACAATTGAATGAGCTGCAAATCATAGTGTCTGACGAGAATGATAGCGAAGAGACGATATGTTGTTAAAAGGCTTCACAATTTTCTACATCGACTCAAAGATTTGCAATTATGCATTTCCTTGTATGAACTAAAAAGAAGGGAAATAAATGATGTGATAAAAAAACTAGAACAGCTGCAGCTTTCTCCCCTCCACTCCGTTATACCACACAGTCTTGTCGTTGATGATACGCGAGATGGATCGTCGAATGGACCTTGTGACCGAGTACCCACTCACCAACAGTAAATGTTTTCGAATCGGTTTGTGTAACTTTGTGCCGACTATCGCCATTAGCGAAAAGAAGAAAACTGTCGTTTACATGAATGTTGAGGAATGGACATATATTACCACCCGAGCTCCGAAAATTTTGTTATTGCTGCAGAAACGAAAAAAATCCTATGAAAAAGACCGATCAAGATGTCAAAACGTGATTTGTGAACTTACTACAAGAGGACGCACTAGGGTGATGCGGATAGAGCAGGTAACGCAATGGTTTGCAATGTTTAATCATGAGACCCTTCCACCATCGTCTGCATCTGCATGTTTCAACAGGAACGAGACGGTCAAACTTTGCGCAAATATAGAAAAAATCAACGATTCACTAGCATTGATAACAAAGATGGTTGAACTTTATAATAAGAATGAAGCAAGTGTAGTTAGCGAACCAATTGATTTTAGCATAAATACAAATACACTGTTTTACAACTTAAATGAATTGAATTGTGATGATAATCAATAAAATAAGTTTCCTTTAATATGTTGTATTTTTTATTTGTCCCTTGAAAAATAAAATAGGAAGAAGGAAAAAAAAACAAATACAAATTTACTGAAATCAAATATTTTTATTTTATGTAAATATAAAATTTAATTAAAAAAAAAATTAATAAATCTGAATCAAATACTGATAAGGTAAATATAAAATTTTTAACAATTAACAATCTTGTAATGTTTCTGATAAACAGCTGATCTGTGGGTTGATTCCAGGATAGGACTCAGTATCTTGGAAATATGTTGAATCCTGTTTTCGAATCTTACTCTGTCCCTCGCATATGTTTCCCATGGACTGATACGTGCTGCACGATGAGCATAATTCCATGTTACAAGAGTACGAGTTTCAACAAGGTCCTCATCAGGCTTGAAAGATACCTAAATAAAAGATATTATTACTCGATATTTTGTATTTTCCGAATCGAGTTCTAATTCGTTTATATTTTTTTTTTTTTTGGTTGTACGTTCATTTTTACATCTACTTTTAAAATAAAAAGAAATTAGTATACTCCTCTTCTAACAACCACAAAAAAAACAAACAGAGAGTCAGTACAATTTACGGACCAAACCCGTTCCCATTTCATATTCTATTATTTTATCATGTAAAATGAGACAGTAAGCTTTAGTATTGGCTGGAAAGTTTTCTTTCGCCTCTAATAGTACTCTGATATCGATAGTCGCACTTTTGATTGCTTCAGATTGCTTAGAACAATCTATAATCACTAGAGGCGCTAGTTTCTCGAAATCGGATCTTGAAAGCAGGGGCTGAGAATGTCTAACGCCATAATAACTCGTTTGAAATTCGTTATACATTTCATACAACAATGCTACTTTTCCTTGCTCAAAATCTAAATTTAAGTCATCGTACGGATATTGTTCACTATTCAAATAAAGTTTCAAATTTTTTAATTTGCAACTATCGAACAGACTGCTATCTTTGTTAGAGGTTCTATTTCGATCACTTTGAAATGCAAAAATGAGATAGCGCGGTTTTTCTAAATTTGTTGAAGTTTTGACCGACCAATTTTCCTGCTGCGTCGCAGGTACATTGGGATATTCGTAAAGATCCCATGATCTGAATGGAATAGAAACGACCTTGTTCTTGTCTACTAGTTTTAATAACCTCAGACGTTCATAATCTGAAACACGAACATGAGGCATTCTCCACACCAATTTGTCAAGTTTTATTTGTACATCATCGTCACCTAGCACGCAGTTTAGGTCAGTACTTGATCTGATCAAAACGAGCTCTTGCTTCAGATTGATTAAAATTTTACGATAGTCCTCGCAAATCCCAAAAAGAATATCAAGTGGTAGGCATACGCTAAAAACGCCGTTTTTATCCAAAGAAAGAGTTTTACCGGGCATTGTCCACCCCGCATTTTCTAATCCCATTACTCGATTAGGCGAAAATGATGCATGCCCTTTAAGAGTAGTAGTTATCCCCGGATTTCGTACTCGATCGACTTCTATACCGTTTAGTTCATATCTAATTTCGTCAAACAAAAACGCGAATGCGTTATTAGTCAACTTTGGAGTGGCACCGATAGTGCCATCACTTTTTAAGATCCTCCCTTCGAGATAAATAAAACTTTGAGAAGGAAAGGTATAAATATCTTGTTGATGAATAGGAATTCTAATCTCGTCGGATTTGTTAAAGGTATTTCCCGTATAAGGCTGGTGCGAGTGATATTCAAATTGTGTAAGAGAATCGACGAATTTTATATCCGTCGTAACGTCTAGTATGTCATTCATAATGTTTGTTTAACCGAAAACCACACTGTTTTAAAAATATAGCGTTCGCAGTTGTTAGCGCTCTTGTTGATTTAGGTTTACTGGTTTTAACCGTTGTTTGACATCTCCTTTTATAATAATCGATGCAACAACTATCTCTAGAAGAAAAATCAATCCCCATTCTTTTTTAAATGTAATCTCAATGTAACCGTTTCTCCTCTAAAGTCGATAAGCTCTCCGTTCTGATCTACTAATCGAACGATGATATTGTCTACAGTCCTCACGTTGGTTGGAAAGTAAATGACCGGATTCGTGATTTCTATTATTTTATATCCTGGGTCTACACGCGGAAAGAATTGATGAATATTATGATCCGGTTCTCCGTTCACATAAGACCCCGATGCGATGTTACATTGAATTGAAATAATGTTTACGCTGAGAATTTTAACAATGTCATTTGATTCAGTATAGGAGCGATTCGGAGGAATGACATGATCGGATCGTGTAAAACCCAAAAGAGGACCAATAGAGTGAGGCTTCTCGGAATAGTTAAAGTATACTGCATGAGTTGTTTTAATTTCCGTTTTTAGCGTGTTGGAATTTCCTCTTATTATCACTACAGCGGTAGGGTCAAGATGAGAAATTTTTTCACGTAAAAAGGAGGCTATAGCATCGATATCGTACGATCCTTCAGGTATTTGGATCGAAAAATCACCAAAATAAAACATATCATTAGCGCCCTTTTTTATATTCGGAATAGTATTATATGTCTCAAATGATAACAACCCAACAGTATATATTGACCCCAATTCTAACGGTGGTAAAAAGTTTGCGGAAAGTACGCTAGAGTTGCCCGTAAGCGTTACTGTATAGCTCATGATTAACAATGATCAAACGCTTTGAGAAGCATCGACTAAATACTGTAAGCAGAGATGTCCACAAACCGACGTATTCCACTCCTGATAACGCTCTCTATTATAAGTTATTTTTAGCCCCTTAAAGTATTCGAGCAACTGTGGTGGTGGTTTTAAGTTTCCAAAGGAATCAAAGTATTTCACAAAATTATTTTGTTTTACATAACAGACCCAATGTGAACCAAGTTCTGAGCTCGGCTCTAAATTTACAATAGCAGACTCGTGTTTGTTTGGATATCTAGGAAGTTTATCAATCATAAACACTCCTCGAAAATGTTGGATATTTAAAACTTTGGCCAAATAATTTAATTCTAAATCCGTCAATGGCTTATTCGGTAGTCAGATCTTTCCAGATTTGTTTTTTTGTCGAGTTATAAACAGGCCGTAGCCTTTCCGATATGGTTTCAAATAAAGTCCATTTCCGATTTTCTGACTTTCCATCGCTAAATTATGCCTCTTTTGCTCATCTAATTTATGTTTAGCTTCTTTCGCCTCGTAGATAGCTTTAGCCACACTCGACGCTCCTCCCGCTAAAGATCCCACTGCAGAAAGCCCCGCCATTAACGGCACAAGAAATGGAAGAAATCCTCCCTCTTTTGGCAAAGGAAGAACTCTGGGAGGCAAAGGTTTTGTCTTACCACGTAAATGCATTTTAGCCTTTTTGTATGCCATTTTTGACGCTTCGAGGATCGATGATACGTTAGCAACCTTTAGCGATTTAACTAATTTTTTGAAACTAATCTTTTTATTTTTCTTCTTCTTCTTAATACCGGCACCAATTTTACCTTTCGCTTTCATAGTATTTGTAACTAACCAAGCCGCAGCTTTTTCTCCCAATGATGAATCCGAAGCTTTAACTCGTTTCCAAGCGTTTTCAACCAAAATCTTGTCCGCTTTTCTACGACTTTGCATATCCTTATCTTTGCTATAAGCAATATCGTGTTCTTTACAAGCTTTATCAAGCTGGTTTATTCCACTATCTCCTCTATTTAGTCGTTTTTCAAGGTTTGTACCGGGGCCACAATACTGGTATCCTGGCAGGTGTAATTCAAACGGTAACTTATTTATGAGACTGTTTATCAAGCCTCTTCCTTTGCGAGTCTTACGAATCATACTGTAGTGAAAAATGACAATCGGCGATATATATATATATATACAGGAAATGAATGATTTTGTCTGCATTCAAAATGAAATTAGTCCAACAAGAACAACGTTTTTCTACTTTGAAGTGTTTGCCTGACGAATCTACTGAGGTGAAACATAGCACATTATTACCAAACACCATACGAGCGTCGATATGCGGATCAAGCGGATGTGGAAAGACGAATATTATGATTGGACTTTTATTAAATCCAAATGGTTTAAAATTTAAAAATGTATATCTATTCGGAAAAACTTTACACCAGCTCAAATACCAGTATTTAAAAAATGTTTTAAATATGGTTCCTGAAATAGGATTTTACGATTTTGAAGATGCAAAAGATATGCCTCACCAAGTTGAATCTAATTCAGTCTGTATATTCGATGATGTTACGATGGAGGATCAAGATATAATTAAACGATATTTCAGTTATGGAAGACATATGAATCTAGATTGTTTTTACTTAACACAAAGTTATGTTTGCATTCCTAGACATCTGATCAGGTGTAATTTTAACTTTTTAATAATATTTCCTCAGGACGAATTGAGTTTAAAACATATTTACGATGAACATGTGAGCACTCCTGCTATCGGTTTCCAACTTTTTAAAGACATGTGTTCATTATGTTGGAAAGAGCCTTTCGGTTATCTGGTTATTGACAAAAGTAGGGATTTAAACAATGGTCGTTTTAGAAAAGGAATCGATACATTTATTGTAGATATATAAAGGGTTTCCAGTCGTTGACGGAGCTCAGTCATGGACCCTAAAGTCACCCGTGAGATTATAAAAACTAGCGAAATTTTAAAAAATAAATTTCGGACATTGAAACGTGGTCTTCAGGATGTAGATGAGGTTCGTCAAGCATTCTTTACACCTGTATCACAACCTTTAGAAGATATTAAAGAGTCATTAAAGTTGCAAAAAGAAACCAAATCGGAGCCGTCAAGTAAAAAGATTAGAAACAAAAATGATGAGATTGAGTTTACAAAAGATATTTACAAAAGAGCAACATTGACACCAGAGTTAGCCCATTCGACTCATCCGACAACTCCAATACTTTCATCATCTAGATTGGCGTTTCCTGAAATTAAAGTAGAAAATGAACATCATGAAACTGAAGATTCACTAGTAGAAACAATTAAACAGTTTGGAAACCAACAAAGAAAATATTTGGAGAAATTGTTGAGAGGCGATAATAAAACCTTCGATTCACGTTATGGCATTAGAGTCATGCCCGATGGAGGATTCGCAATAGGTGACTCTACTGATATTCAACTACATACAAACAGCGATGACATAACAATTAACGGGGTAACTTATGAAGGCACAGAGGGATTGTTGCAGTTACTTTACTTGAAAAATCCCGAAAAGTATGAAAAAAAAGACTTGGAAATGTATAAAAACATTTTAATCTCGACCAATGCTCACAAAAAAGGCTATAGTGAAGAACGAGGGAGACAAGGAATCAGATCAGAAAAATATAGAAAAGTAATAGCGATGCTTTTCACACCTCGTCATACCACACCCCCTCCTAGTAAAATAGCCACACTTCGTTCGCACAAAGGCACTGGTCTCATGAGAGCCGATAAACCCATTTATGAGTATTGGGATGATCCTAATGAGCTAGTTGATCGGCTGAGGTTGCTAATATCTTCGGCGAATGCAGGTCACGAAGGACATGAAAACGAAATAGGATCGATAATTGAAGAGCTACGAGAAATAAATATATTATATTAAGTGAATATCTTTTCACTGTGTGTGTGTGTATCTCGGTGATGCTAATAACGCTCGGTTATCTTAAAAGATGAATGCATCGTTGTTGAAAAGTGCTGTCGTAAATGAATTGCACAAACCAGCTCGAAGAAAATATCCACGTCGGAAAACTGTTTTGAAAGGAATTAACGATTTATGGCAAATAGACCTTGTGGAAATGATACCTTATTCTGGAGAAAATAAAGGAAATAAATATTTGTTAACGGTCATAGACTGCTTTTCGAAATTTGCTTGGGCTGTGCCATTAAAACAGAAAACAGCGGACAACGTGAGCAAAGCAATGGAGAGTGTGTTTTTATCGAGTAAATCAACTCCAAAACATATTCAAAGTGATCAAGGAAAAGAATTTTACAATTCAAAGTTTAATTCTCTAATGAAACAATACAATGTTAATCATTATTCAACTTTTTCTAATATAAAAGCTTCCATTGTAGAGAGGTTCAATAGAACATTAAAAGAAAAAATTTGGAGAGCATTCAGCCTGCGAGGAAATTATAAATTTTTAGATATATTACCCCAAATTCTACAAGAGTATAATTCATCATTTCATAGGACTATAGGTATGAAACCAATCGATGCTCGGCATAAAAAGATGGAGAGATACTTGCTAAAAAATGTGTATTCTACAGTGACTAAATCGAAAGTACGAAAGCAGAAATTTATAGAAGACGATTTTGTAAGAATATCTAAACAAAAAACAAGTTTTTCAAAAGGCTATAAGCCTAATTGGTCAAGTGAAATTTTTAAGGTAGTCAAGATTCAGGAGACATATCCGTACACATATTTGCTAGAAGATCTAAAAGGGCAACCGATCAGTGGTGCATTTTATGAAGAAGAGCTACAACAGGCTAAATATCCAAATATATACCTGGTAGAAAAGGTTTTAAAAAGGAAAGGCAATCAATTATATGTCAAGTGGTTCGGTGTTAATGAACGCAGCTGGGTTAATAAAAAGGATATCGTATAATGTTGAAGAAGAAGAAAAAAAAAAAAACATATGCTCTTGCACTAGACATTTATTTTTATACATATATCATATGTCATTAAAATTTTTTGTTAATTATTGTTACTTTTCTTGAAAAAATAAAAATCTAATAATCTGTTCACTGGTCTAATTTTCTAACCTATTTATTAATTTAAGTAAGTGCGACGTATTTTATTTGTCCTTGAAAAAAAAGAGGAATAAGAAAAAAACAAATTAACTGAAAACATTTATTTTTCTTTATGAATGAAAAATTTAATTAAAAATCATCTACATCAATATGTAGCAATTATAAGAAAAACATATTACAAAATAAATCTAAATGAAATACTGATTTAGTAAATACAATATTTAACATATTTTAATTAAAAAGACTCCTCCTCAAACCATAAACAATGCGGGCTACACGCTCTATGGTAATTGAGAGGGTTTATTAATGAATCGGTGTCATACAACAGTCCACAGTATACACATTTAACACTATTTTCGATTCCACGTATAAAACCAGCAAATGACAGCATATGATGAGGAGAAGAAGAATTGTCTCTATACGTTCGTTTACGAACGTCTCTTTTAGTGAAATCTACAGCTTCACTATTTTTATTTACCCATGCAGCCAGACGATGAGCTTGATTTAAAGAGCAAACGAATGAAGTGTCTAAATGATAATGACATGCTATCTTATCATATTCCAACTGTTTCAGATTGGGACATCCAAAGTCGTGCAAATCATAAACAGGTTTATCAATAAGGTCTTCTATAAACTTACACTTTTCTATTCCTTTTCCCCATAATACGTCATAGTTTTCTGCAACGGATAGTAAAACATTTTTCAAAGATTCATAATTTACATCACCATAGTCCCATTCCAGACCATGAAGATGTTTTTTTACCCAGAGATTTGTCTTTAGCCGATCAGCATTTTCGGCTTCTTGAGGCGGTTTAAAAATCCAATGACTAGAGTGCTCGTAATTTAAGCTAACTACTGACAGTTCTTTCACTATCAGCTTTTTCGTTTCCAAACGATAAGCCTGTAAATCAAGAACTGCTGACGACATGTCTGGAATAACTCTACTGAAAGCGGGCCCAAATACCGACTGACCTGATCAGCATCTGACGCAGCTCCTTATTCTACATATAAGCACTCGCCTTTTCTATCTTCTCATCAGTCAGCCACTATGCTAGTATAAGTTCGTAGTCTCAACGTCTTCAGTTTTCATTACAACTGCAGTAAAGTAAGTTTTTTTTTTTTTTAATTTTACTCGAATATCTGTTTACTAACTAAGTATATGATTTTAATTTTTTTTTTTTTTTTAGATGTCACTCCTGAAAAAATTAAATGAAATTAAACCCGCATATAAAAATATTGGAGAATTAATTATAGGACGGACGTATCAAATTCTACAACTTTCGAAGAAGGAGACGGAGTATGGCCCATCAAATGAAGCAATATTATTAGATGAAGGAGAAAAAGAAAAAATAAGAATCTTTCTACCTAAAAGATATGTCTACGCATTTACAGAAGAAGAAATATTCAACTATGAAGGTACATTCTTACATTTTAAACATATAAAGAAAAAAAGTTATATATTTTTTTTTTTTTTACTTAGCCAAGTGATTATTTTCTGTTTTAGGACAGCTAAAAATTCAATATATGGGAAAGAAGAAAAATGCTTATGACATAAAGTTTATGTAAACAAAAAAAAAAAAAAGGTTGAATCAGGTTAGGCTACAATTGTTTTTGTTTTTTTAATATTACTTTTAGGGGGTAGTGTATATATATTTTAGTATTTGTTTGACCAAGTATGTTTTTAGATTAAAAATGAATAATAAAAGTAACGGAAATAATTATTTATGTGCTCATTGTGGATTATTGCTTACAAACTGGCGACATAGATGTCAATCGTTGTTTTACTATTGTCGAGGCTGTAGGAAAGAATTTAGCAAAAAGTTTAACTTTGAACGGCATAAATTAACTTGTCAATTTGGGGTTAGTAGTAATAATACACCCGACGTGAACACAATGGAGATACCAATGAAAAAAAGAAAATATAGCGTTTTTAGTAGACAGATGCGAGGGAATACGGTAGCTCAAGAAAATGGGATTATTAAAGCTTCCTTAGGAAATGCGGTTGAAGATGTTTACATTCCTAACGATAATAAAAAATTATTAGCTTCAGAATTTTTTAATAAGAAAAAAGAGGTTTTAGTAAAGTTACTAAATAGTTATGTAGATGAATGGAAAAATCTAAAATTAAACATAATGTTAGAATGTACATATATTAAGAAAAACGAAAATACTATTAGTGAAAGAACAGATTTTAATTTTAAATCGAAAGTTAGTACGATAGATGTTTCTATAAACCTCGAAAATTACATTGAAACAATTTTTGATAAAATTTTAGAGGAACAGGATGAGTTTGAAAAAAAAGGTTCCGGTTGGATGTATACCTCTGCAAACTATATCTGCCTACATTTAACTAAATTTAAGCCTTTCGGAGGGTCTCAATATATTGAATTACCTAAAAAAATACGAGACAAACGTTGTGTTATAAATGTAAAAAATAATACTAACGATTGCTTTCGTTTAGCTTTACTTAGTGATAATATTAGATCAAATGACTTTAACGCGTACAAAAATATTCATACTCCATATTCTTTTGATTCTATATCGTTCCCGACTCCAATTAGCGATATCAATCGATTCGAAAATTTAAATAACCTGTCTATTAATGTTTATGGCTTAGATGATAAAAATAATGTTTATCCAATTAGAATCAGTAAAAAGGATAATTATGATAAAACGTTTGATCTGTTGTATTTACAAAATGGAGAAAATTTTCACTATTGTTTGATCACAAATCTTTCACGATTAGTAAGTTCTCAAATATCTTTGTCAAAACGCGCATATTCAATCTGTCGTAGATGTCTGACCGTATTTCCAAGGACGTACGTAAACAAGTATGGGAAAAAAGGCGATGAGCGAAAAGACGAACACGAATTATTTTGCCGTGATCACAAACCAATTCGATCTGACTTTCCGAAAGAAGAAAAAATTGAATTTAAACATGTGGAATGCACACAATCCATTCCAATCGTAGTTTATGCAGATATTGAATCTCTTTTGATACCAATTTCGGGGCCTATTCCTAATCCGTCAACATCTTGGAACAAAGCTGTTCATGAGCATCGTGCTTTTTCAGTTTCACTTCTGGTCAAGTCAAAAATGTTTGAATGTAAACCGTTTGTTTATACGGGAGAAAACTGTATGCTAGCGTTTTTAGAAAAACTCGAATCTATAGTTGTTGAAGCGGATAAAATATACGGTAATACTATGCGAATGGAAGAAATGAGCAAAGGGGAAAATAAAATATTTTATTCTGCTAAAGATTGCATCTTATGTCAATACCCTTTAGACGAACACGATCGAGTACGACATCACTGTCACTTATCAGGAAAATTTGTTGGAGCAGCACATAATGCTTGTAATTTAAGAGCAAAAAAGCCCGATTTTATACCTGTTTTTATGCACAACTTACAGGGTTACGATTCTCATTTTATAATCCCTTTCTTGGGCCGTTGTGAAAATATCAGCGTAATTCCTAGTAATTCTGAAAAATATATAAGTTTCAGCATAAAATTTAAAGGATGTAGTACAAAAATACGATTTGTTGACTCGTTTAAATTTCTATCATCAAGTTTGGAAACATTAGTGAACAATTTGCAAAATAAATCTAAATCAATTACTGATATATTTCCACATATGGCAAATATTATTAATGATGAAAACAAAATTAAATTATTGACAAGGAAAGGCATATTTCCGTACAATTATTTTAATTCTTTTGATCGTCTAAACGAAACTCGACTACCTTCCAAAAATTCATTTTTTAATGATTTAACAAAAACATCAATTAGCGACGTGGACTATGAGCACGCGAAAAGTGTCTGGAAAGTCTTCAACATCCAAACACTAAAAGATTATGCGGAATTGTATATACAAACAGATGTAATTTTGTTGTGCGAAGTTTTTGAAGCCTTTCGACTTCTCTGTCAACAAATTTATCGACTAGATCCTGCATGGTTTTTTACTTTGCCACAGTTATCTTGGAATGCAATGTTGAAATACACGAAAATAAAATTAGATGTAATAAAAGATATTGATATGGTTCAGTTTTTTGAAAAGGGAATAAGGGGAGGCATTTGCCAAGTTGTTTCTCGGTATGCGAAAGCTAACAATAAATATCTAAATGAATATGACTCGACTAAACCCAGTAATTATTTACTTTACGTAGATGTCAACAATCTTTACGGTTATGCCATGAACCTTCCCTTGCCGTATACAGATTTTGAGTGGGTTGATGAAAAATTAAATGTATTAGATGTTGAAAATGAATCAGAAACCGGTTATGTGCTAGACGTTGATGTTGAATACCCCAAAGAAATTCATGATAATCTTTCTCAATTACCTTTTTTACCCGAAAAAAATAATCCACCTAATACTAAAACAGTTAAACTATTGACGACTTTGATGCCCAAAACACGTTACATAGTACATTATGTGAATTTAAAACAAGCCCTACAACTCGGGGTAAAGATTTCAAAAATTCATAGAGTGTTGAAGTTTAAACAAAAAAAATGGTTGGCTCCATACATAGAAATTAATTCAATGATGAGAGCATCAGCAAAAAATACATTCGAGTCAGATTTTTACAAATTGATGAATAACAGCTGCTTCGGCAAATTTATGGAAAACGTGCGCAACAGAATCGATTTAAAAATAGTAACAAATGAAAAATCATTATTTCGTCAAGTCAATAAACCAAATTTTAAAGGCAGGATTATATTTGCAGATAATGTTACAGCGGTTCAGCTGGAAAAAGAAAGCATTATTTTTGATAAACCCTTGTACGTGGGATTTGCAGTGTTGGACTTGAGCAAAGTTTTGATGTATCATTACCACTACAATGTGTTTTTGAAAAAATATGGTGTAGAAAATGTTACTTTATGTTATACCGACACCGATTCATTTTTATACAATATTAGGACTGAAGATATTTATTCCGATATTTCTGGAGAGTTAAATAAATATTTTGATACAAGCAATTTTCCCACTTCTCATTTCTGTTATTCTGAAAAAAATAAAAAAGTCGTAGGTTTGTTGAAAGATGAAACTTTTGGAGATCCTATAGTAGAGTTTGTCGGATTGAGGCCCAAAATGTATTCGTACATAACAAAGAATGATATAACGGTTAAAAAGTCAAAGGGAATAAAAAAATCGGCAGTTAACGATTTTACTTTTAGCGATTACCTAAACACATTTAAAGACAGCAAAAGTCTATATTCTTCATTTTATACAATTCAATCTAAAAAGCATAACGTTCAAACCACACTGATAAATAAAAAGTCATTATGCTCATTTGATAATAAAAGATATACATTACACGATGAAACCACTCTCCCTTATGGCCACTATAGCCTCAATGAAACAACGAATCTAACATTGTAAATGTATAAGAACCAATTAATGATTGTATACTAGTATTATTATTGTTTACTTAAATTTATATTTAGTTAGTAAAGACCTGTAATTAGAGTACTAGATTTATTTCAAGAATGTCTACTTGTAGTATTATTATTGTTTACTTAAATGAGAAAATTAGAGTACAAGAAAAGTAACAAAAAATATGTTTAAGAATATGATGTATAAAATAAATGTTTTGTACAACTGTATTTTTTTTTCTTTCACATATCCTTTTCCAGCTCCTTCAAAAAAATTTCCTATATATTACTAAAGTTCAGGAGGAACACATACGTCATCCAAGCTCATAAAAAGCTAAATAATCTAAATCAATGAAACGTCATCCAATAGCCTATCTCAAAAGCAAGCCTAATCCCATTCATAAAAGCAACTTCCGTCTCAGTCATAATCTCAAAAGCATCCCATTCATAACTCATTCATAAAGACAAATTACGTCACGCTCCCATTCAATTCATCCATTCATAAGATGACGTCACACGCCCATTCAACTATTCCATTCATAAAATGATCAACATCCATTCAGAACAAACCATGACCTAGTTTCTACTGCGCTGTTGCCACATCTCATCTGCGACGTTGCCAAATCTTACTTTGCACACCTGGACCTACCTCAAGGTCAACACCCCCTCGTCCTGCCTTACACCCCTCCCACCCTCAAGGTCATCTCAAGGTCACGACCACGACCCTGCTACAGCAGACAATGACCTCAAGGTCACGGCTCCGGCTCAACCCGCCTATTTGTACTACTATAGCCTATCTCAAAAGCAAGCCTAATCCCATTCATAAAAGCAACTTCCGTCTCAGTCATAATCTCAAAAGCATCCCATTCATAACTCATTCATAAAGACAAATTACGTCACGCTCCCATTCAATTCATCCATTCATAAGATGACGTCACACGCCCATTCAACTATTCCATTCATAAAATGATCAACATCCATTCAGAACAAACCATGACCTAGTTTCTACTGCGCTGTTGCCACATCTCATCTGCGACGTTGCCAAATCTTAATTTGCACACCTCGACCTACCTCAAGGTCAACACCCCCTCGTCCTGCCTTACACCCCTCCCACCCTCAAGGTCATCTCAAGGTCACGACCACGACCCTGCTACAGCAGACAATGACCTCAAGGTCACGGCTCCGGCTCAACCCGCCTATTTGTACTACTATAGCCTATCTCAAAAGCAAGCCTAATCCCATTCATAAAAGCAACTTCCGTCTCAGTCATAATCTCAAAAGCATCCCATTCATAACTCATTCATAAAGACAAATTACGTCACACTCCCATTCAATTCATCCATTCATAAGATGACGTCACACGCCCATTCAACTATTCCATTCATAAAATGACCAACATCCATTCAGAACAAACCATGACCTAGTTTCTACTGCGCTGTTGCCACATCTCATCTGCGACGTTGCCAAATCTTAATTTTCACACCTGGACCTACCTCAAGGTCAACACCCCCTCGTCCTGCCTTACACCCCTCCCACCCTCAAGGTCATCTCAAGGTCACGACCACGACCCTGCTACAGCAGACAATGACCTCAAGGTCACGGCTCCGGCTCAACCCGCCTATTTGTACTACTATAGCCTATCTCAAAAGCAAGCCTAATCCCATTCATAAAAGCAACTTCCGTCTCAGTCATAATCTCAAAAGCATCCCATTCATAACTCATTCATAAAGACAAATTACGTCACGCTCCCATTCAATTCATCCATTCATAAGATGACGTCACACGCCCATTCAACTATTCCATTCATAAAATGATCAACATCCATTCAGAACAAACCATGACCTAGTTTCTACTGCGCTGTTGCCACATCTCATCTGCGACGTTGCCAAATCTTAATTTGCACACCTCGACCTACCTCAAGGTCAACACCCCCTCGTCCTGCCTTACACCCCTCCCACCCTCAAGGTCATCTCAAGGTCACGACCACGACCCTGCTACAGCAGACAATGACCTCAAGGTCACGGCTCCGGCTCAACCCGCCTATTTGTACTACTATAGCCTATCTCAAAAGCAAGCCTAATCCCATTCATAAAAGCAACTTCCGTCTCAGTCATAATCTCAAAAGCATCCCATTCATAACTCATTCATAAAGACAAATTACGTCACGCTCCCATTCAATTCATCCATTCATAAGATGACGTCACACGCCCATTCAACTATTCCATTCATAAAATGATCAACATCCATTCAGAACAAACCATGACCTAGTTTCTACTGCGCTGTTGCCACATCTCATCTGCGACGTTGCCAAATCTTAATTTGCACACCTCGACCTACCTCAAGGTCAACACCCCCTCGTCCTGCCTTACACCCCTCCCACCCTCAAGGTCATCTCAAGGTCACGACCACGACCCTGCTACAGCAGACAATGACCTCAAGGTCACGGCTCCGGCTCAACCCGCCTATTTGTACTACTTTTATTGATTTTTAAATTATGTTTTAGCATATTTGAAAAATATAATAATTGCCTGGGTTCTACAATTATAATTTCTATAATTGTTGTTTATGTATAATTATAAAAATTATAACTAATAAAATTACTCTTATAACTGCAGTTAATTGATGCGATTATTTATACAGTGATTGGACGTTAGTATTTAAAGATGAACATCTTATGGTATTCGAAAATAAGGTTTTGCATATAATATTAGGTCCGGGATCAAGAGAACACATTAAAGATCATCTGAATAAACATGATTTATTTGTATAATGTTGGAAAGAATAAGTGTGGAACAATAATAAATAAGTGTAAATGAATAAAAACATTAATAATAATAATAATAATAAGGATTAGTGGACCATAAACTCAGTGATAGTTAGCTGAGTTGCCGGGTTCAAATCCGGCTGTGACTGGATTTAATTTTCTCTGGTTAAAGCCGGTCGTGGTTCTTTTGGAATCTGGGACCTAACCTCTATAAAGTGAGTACCCAAAATAGAAGGAAAACCAGGCGGTTATTGTATACTTATAACGAAATGTTTGTTCAAACTTTCATTACTGGATATACACATTTCCCGTAACTACACACTTAAATTCACGATAATAAAATTTGTTGTATCTCGAAGCAACAATCTGCGGAATTGATACCACAAGGTGTGTTAATGCCTTTTGGTATCTGGAAAGAATCTACTGCATCAGGGAAAAAACAGATCACGTCAACACGCGATTTGGCGTCGGGCGATTAATGAACATGTTGGAAGGGAGCTTCTCTTTTTGTTCTCTGATTTGGGAGTCAAATTCCTCCAGGGCTGGCACAAATGTTGCAAGTGACGACAACAAACGCTAGGCCACTAATGAATAGTTTCGTTTGCATCCAGGTCCTCTAGCCTCAATGTTCCTTGGGGTTCCCTCTCAGGCTATTTCAAGGGATAGGCAATTTCATTAAGTTGATGAAACTTAACGCTTTTAATTACCTAATTTTAATTCGATTATAGAATTGGTGTTTGAAACAAGTAAAATCCTATATCACAATGAAGGTTCTTGGATTCATACATATAAGAAACAGTACTGTTTCTAAGGCAATATTTTTGCAGGAAGGTGGGTGATTTGGAGATTACATTCAACACCAAGGTTTTTTTCGTCAATTATGGGTACCCAATTTATAAAGGCTGTTAGCCCCAGGAGGGTCACCAGATCGCACACGGTCCATACCAAGCAGTCAACAGAATTTTTTTTTATATTAATTTATTGATATTTACAACTGTAATAACATTACAACAAGTAAATCTTCTATATGAACAAATGACATGAAAACAAAAAAAACACTTGTGAAGAAACTACCCATCGGTAGCACTCCAATAAAGTTCTATAGTAGCAGGTCTCGAGGCCATCTTCTTTTTAGACGCTTCGGAGGGTTATCAGGAACAGTATGGGAAGCAAGTTGAGAAACTAGCGGATTCAAGTGTGTATGGAGCTTTTCATGGAAGGATAGGTCTAGTTTGGGCCAAATCAGCAACATATGGGATATTAAGATCATGATGTATGAGTTTGTTTGTGACATAATAAGGATCATTGAGGATTTTGCGAAGGAGTTTGGATTGTAAGGATTGGATACGAGATGAAATGGATGGTTTAGTAGAGCCCCAAAGCTCACCTCCGTATATCCAAATAGGTCTGAAAGCTGTCATGTAAAGGAGTCTTTTGTAATTAATTGGGAGCATAACGTTTGTCCAGTAAATGTTGAAGTCGGCGAAAACGTCGAGCAGTTTCTTGTCTTTTCAGTCTTATATGAGGATTCCAAGTGAGACTTTGGTCCAGATGGAGTCCTAGGTAACGTATCTGTTCGACAGGGATCAGTGGAATATTATTAAAGGATACAGTAGGGCAGGAATTCGTAGGTTTACGACGAAGGGTGAGTGAAGGTAATTTGATGGGATTTGTTGGGATGTCAACATATTAAATAAATTATCTGCTACAGCTGAATTTGGCCGTATTGTAATTACCTAATCATAATTTGATAATTGAAAAACTTGAGCTTTAAATAAGTAAAATCCTGTGTCACTACATGAAGATCCTTGGGTTCAGGACTTGGTAGAGACTGTAACGTTTAGGCAATAAGCCAGCAGTTATACAGGGAGGAGATTTGAGGATCACACTCAATCATAATTAGGATTTTCGGGATAACATTATTAGGTTACTTCTGGAAAAATACAGAAAAATATCACAATTAACAAACTAGTGTATTTTTGTAGGTATATGTTTCATGTTGAGCGTTTATGTGTCTTTCTAAGAAGAAGTAGACAATAAGTCGTTATGAGTAGTTACTTATCTGAATTTATAATTTGTAATATAGTTTTTGATGGCTTTTTTGTTATAATAAAACTAAAGTTAAAAGTTCATTTAAATTTTTTTTTTAAATTGTAGAACAATCCTTGAAGCTGATGTTCAAGGCCGCTACTGCAAAGTTGACTAGCGAATGTGGAGATCACTCTCAAAAGCAAGGTTTTTCCGCAATTAATGGTGGAAACTTTATAGAGGCTAAGAGAGCCCCAGGTGGGTCTTCAGATCCCATCTCGAACTCTATTCATTATCAAATCAAATAATTTATCCGCCAGATTCGATAAAGGGGTTTTCACCAGAAAATTGATTGTTTACATTTAAAAATAGAATGGAAGAATTATGAAATAAAAAATAATATTACGATTAGAACACAGGTTCCAGAAGTAAAGGAATATTTATAAGACGAAGTAAACATAAAAAACACCATAATAAGTGTATACTTTTTTATTGTGTGCCGTCGTTTCGACCTGCAATGTAGGCCATCTTCAGGGCTATGAGAGAGAAACAAACAGAACAAAAATATAAAAAACGTTGTAGTAACAAGAATATAGTGACATGTAATGTAGAAAATTAAAATAGTGACAGATATGATAATTAAAGATAACGAATATTAAAATATTTACATAGTATAATAAAATTAAAGTAGTGACAGATATAATAAAATTACAGATGATGAACAGAAATTAAAATAGTGACAGATGTAATAATTAAAGAAAACGAATATAAAATACAGAAAATAAATGTACAGAAAGGATAAAATGTAAACATAATATAAAGGGAAAGAAAAATGAGGAGGTAAACAGAAAGATACAAAATGAGAAGATTAAAATATAAAAAAAGGGGTGGAATATGAAGGATTTAGAAAAATCTAGTTTAATTATAGATATAAATTGTATGATAATAGACTTCTAGAGGTTACATAAACATGAAAAACGTTTTTGTAGTTTTATTGCTGCCTTAAAATGCCCTATAATAGATTGAAGTTACCTAGCAACGAATGTAATTAGACCTTTGAGTTTCTATGCTTTATAACCAGGCTTCAAATCCGGTTGCTGATAAATTATTGAACCAGTTGAAAGCCATAGATGAGCGCTAGAGGATTTGTGTATCCGGGGCTCACCCAGCCTCTACAATGTAGATGCCTTTATTTGGGGGAAGACCTGACTCTGATCTCTCACGAACACCTTACTGTACAACCGTTGTCTTCACCATTGCTGAACCCCAAGAGAGAATACTGGTTTTAAATTTTACAAGTCAAATTTAAACTGTGTCAGCACATATATTAAATTAATTCTTAAGAAATTTGGAATATAATTAGTTTTTTTTTATTTACAGCTCTGTAATTGGTTGTTTTTTTTTAATAAATTTTCTATATGACCCTCAGAGTTCTCCCCACCTGCGCCTTAGATCGGAGAGATATAAAATAAATTAACTCAATGAATCAGGGAACGATAAAAAAAAAATTTAATTTATCCGAATGTTAATCGTAACTTTGGACAAGCCAAACAAGGAGTTGGTGATAACGGGCCCAATTTAAAATGCAGCCTCAAATATTTTTTGCTTACCTAGCACGGTTGTTACACACGAACCCTATCACTACCTAAAGGTACGAGTAAAATTAATTTTTTTTTTAAATCATTCCCATGGCATGAGAATATAAAAAACCTGTACCAGTACAACCCGTGAAGGGTCTGGGGTTCAGCACGTGGAGAGACTTGCTTCTTGGACAACAATTGTGTTGGGAGATGATTTTTATCGCTTATTTTCTGTACCCAATTCATATAGCCTGGGTGAGCCCAAGGAGGGTCCTAGATCCTATAAGATCCATCTCTGGGCACTAACAAATTAAATTAAATAAATGTCTACTATTATTAAAAAATAATAATTAAAAACCTTATAAAAAATAAGTTAAGGCGCAGCATCTACCAAACCCGCATTTCCTAGCGGTCTTGTGAGTCAGGTTAGGTTGTAGGTTGCATTCAATGAAGGCGAAATCAGTCCTTATCAATGTGGTGTTTATTACTGATATTAACAATTCAAATATTATTAAAGAATTATTTATAAAACAATGTTGTTTAATAAAATATTTTTTCAGAAATATAATCTCATATAGTCTTCTCATGGTTGTAACTATAGTCATTATAAAATATTAATTTCTATTGAAGTTTAAGTTTATACTAAAAAAAAACCCTGTAAAACTATAAACCATAAAGGATCTGGGGTTAAGTACATGATAGAGACTATACTGTTTGACAACTGTTGTGCAGAGAGATGATTTGGCCTAGAATACACCTAACCGCTGGATTTTTACCCCTTATTTTGTGTATCCAATTCATAGAGCCTGGGTGCGTCCAAGGAGGGTCCTATATCCCATAGGATCCATCTATGGGCGCTGACAGATTAAATAAAACTCTACTATTATTAAATGAAAATAAAAAACCTTATAAAAAATAAGTTAAGGCGCAGGATCTACCAAACCCGCATTTCCTAGCGGTCTTGCGAGTCAGGTTAGGTTGTAGGTTGCATTCAATGAAGGCGAAACAAGTCTTAATCATAGTAATGTTTAGTACTGATATTAACAAATCAATTATTATTAAAGAATTATTTATACTATAATATTTATTACATATACTACAACACATGATGGATCTGGGGTTCAGTACATGGTAGTGACTGTAATATTTCTTGGACAACGGTTGTGTACATGTACTACACGCTCACGGCACGACAACTCAGCGCTCTACCACTGAGCTACTCCGATCCCAAAATTATTAAATGAACTAATTAAAATTTTGAATATATTAAAGTATCGTGCCGCTTATGTTAACAGTTCTCGCCTTCTAGTTACGAAACCTCTGAGATAGACCGAAGTTCAAACTAGGACCTTAGCCAACATAATCACCACTGCCCACGTGACCAGCCTAAACTATCCTAATTAATCCTCAATCTCAATTAATAATAATTCTAATTAATGCAAGATTGACCAAGGTTTCAACTTAGGTAAAAGGAACTAATTTGAGAAATCTTAAAGAATTCACTAATCACATTTAGAAGAACAGTTCGAATAGTGGAAAAAAAATATTCTGCTACAGCCCATAAAGGGTCTGGGTTCAGTACATTGTAGAGACTATAGTGTTTACAGGACAACTTTTGTGAAGGAGATATGTCCGAGATCCCCCTCAAACTCCTCAGTGAATGATTTTTTTTTACTACATACAGATAATCTAGTATAATTTCTTTATAGGGGAAAAACCTGAAGGTTAGCGTCATCTAGGACAAATCACCTCGCTGCCGTTGTCAAAGAATCAGTACAGTCTCTACCACGTACCGAACCCAAGACATAATGAGTTGTAGTGGTAGTTTTCTGTATTCTTTATGATGAGAAAGTACTTTTGATACAATTTCGACTTCCTATATTAGGTTCTACTATCAAAAATATTTATTTCAGATACATATTTTAAGTTATAAAACGAAATTCGAGAGGAAATAAAGCCAGGAAACATTTGGTATCAACATCAATGAGCTCGCGTCTTTTATTCCGCAATAAAAAAATCAGAATTTATATATTTTTAAATATTTTATTTGAAAAGAAAAGATATGACGAGGGCCGGGATTCGAACCCAGGTCTCTCACCTCTCCGTGGTGGTGCTTAGCCATCTCAGCCATCCTGGTTCGCTTTTTAGGTGGGAGACCTGGGTTCGAATCCCGGTTTTGGACATATCTTTTCCTTTCAAATAAAATATTTAAAAAATGATACAATATTACAATAAAATAAAATAAATTATCAGAATTTATATAACTATCATCCTTCCAACTCTTCTTTACGAACGTGAAACGTGGCCGTTAACGCTTAGGTATTAAGTTATTCGAAAATAAATTGTTGCTCAGAATATTCGGTCCAAAAAAAGATTAGACCACTGGAGAATTTTGGATTTTGAACAACGCGGAATTGCGAAGACTAAGATAGGCTTGTAAAGTTGTTGGACTGAGTAACGTACTAATTACTAAAACGTTAATCAGGGCTGTGCCGACTGGTAAACGTCTAAGGGGTAGGCCGAGACGTAGGTGGGAAGATTGCGTTGAGAGTGATCTGGCGAATTTGTTTTGGGTAATGGTCTGTAGACAAGTCTCTAAGAAGAGATTGGTGGTATCGGCATCGAGCCTTCGGGTTCGCTAAGCGTTATTATTATTGTTACTTATTCATTCCATCATGATACAAATAAATCTTATTTATTCAGATGATCTTAAAGCTTATAATCTTGCGGTACCTTACATCTGAATAATTAAATCTATCTGTATCGGGATCTAGACTTTGGGTTCGCTAATCTTTTTAGTGTTATTATTCTATTTTTTGTTGTAAATATTTCGTAAAAAAGTTATTAGAAAGGATATTGATGACCGCTTAATCCACTACTATAGAAACAATTTAAGTAATCGACAAATAAGAAGTATTTAGTGATAAGCTCTAGGACGGAGGTTTGTAAGCAGAGATTGGTGCTTACAAACGATTGCTATCGGCATCGAGCTTTCGGGTACGCTAAGATTTATTATTATTATTATTTCAAAATGTACGTAGAAGATGGCCTCGTGACCTTCTAAGTTGAACTTTTTATTTGAGTACTGCCACTAGGTAGTTTCACTTCTTCTTTATGTCGGGACATGATTTATCTTTCATTATATTTACTGTATGTATTCTGTATACAGTTGTAAATTTCAATAAATATATATTTTTTTTAAAAAAGTACCTAACACAGCGATTGTGCAAGAAGGTGATTTGTCAATATCATGCTCAGCAGCGATACTGGCTTTTTCTTTGGGTTTTTCCCCAACTTATAATGGCTGGGTGAGCCCAAGGAGGATGTCCAGATACACTGGGTTCAAGTTATTAGTGAACGGAAGAACGGTGTAGAGCCTTCGGATTCACTCAGCCTCACTAACCGTATCTACCTTCCGGTTTTGATTATACACCTTTTTTCAGTGAATTTCATAATTTTTTCAACCAATTTCACAATTTCGGTGTTAACCATTGGGCAAGGAAAACAACACGCTCTAGATTTTGAAAGCTGGATACCTCAAAATCGCTCTCTCATCCTCTTCATTGGTAAATCCGGATTTAACTTACATTTTATTGGAGTGCTACCGATGGGTAGTTTCTCCACAAGTGTTTTTTGTTTCATGTCATGTCATTTATTCATAGCAAATTTACTTGTAATATTATTACAGTTGTAAATATCAATAAATTAATCTAAAAAAACTTACACACGAACACGAATGCACACACACACAAAAAATGTGTTTTTTTTATTTCTTCAAACTAGGCCTGAATAACTACAACTTTTACCTGAATCGTTTTTCTGAATTTTGTTTCGTTTAAAAGTTAAAAACATTTGATCCACTTGAAATGGGACACCCTGTATACAAGTATATCGTCAGAATATGTAATAAATTAATACATAAAAATCTATTTCCAAATATATGTTATATGCAAATATTTGTTATATGATTTCCTGACAACCACACGGCGACATCTTACAAATTATGAAACCGGTTGAAAAAAATCATGAAATTCACTGAAAAAAAAGCTATAACGCGAGCTGAAAAAAAAGAAGAGTTATACTTTTTTTTCAACAAGTATTAAGTAGAAACAATTTATTGAAGGGAAAAAACAGGCTGAAAATACAATGAGTGTTTTTTAAGGTGAAATACGTGTAAAAGATGTAAATAGTACGAGAGGCCTTTGTAGCTGGTGGCTGGTTGGTCCTTGGACAAACAAGCCAGTTTCATTTTATATTTTTACATACCATTTTCATATTCTCCGCTGCCCGCATCAGAAAACTTTTCGAATATATATCCCGGAACAAGGAGAGATAAAAATTAATTATGGGCGAACCAGTTTGGAGTTTCCGATTCCCAGCAACGAACTATTCTCGATTGGAGTTGTTAGGGCCTCCAATCCCCAGTTGTTTTTTTTCCGGATTGATTGGATTGTGCGGTATCAGAATGGGAAATCTGTAACGGGATCGTTCCTTTGAATCCGGGAAATACGAGGCCGAGTGAGCCATGGAACTTATTTGTTTATGTTAATAAACTTAGAATTTCCCTCCTTTTGTGCGCAAATAAATATATTATTAGTGGAGGTCAATACATTTATTTTAAGTAGGGAGGAGTGTGTATTAAAGAGCCAACGTTTCGACCCATATTGCAAGTCTTCTTCAGGGCTAAATATGAAAAATACAGATAATTAAAAATTACTAAATTATAATATACCATAATTTTAATTTATATGCTTTAACATAAAGAAGAAATAGTTGGGGGTGCAGTAAATAAAAACACCTTAATAAGTGCAACTTATTTATTGTGTGCTGACGTTTCGGCCTATAATGTAGGCCATCTTCAGGGCTAAGAGAGAGAAAAAAACAGAAAAACATATAAGAAACGTTTTTAATATTATGTTTAATATGTTTTTAATATAATGTTTTTTGATGTTTATTATATATTATGTTTTTATAATGTTTTTCTGTTTGTTTCTCTCTCTTAGCCCTGAAGATGGCCTACATTGTAGGCCGAAACGTCGGCACACAATAAATAAGTTACACTTATTAAGGTGTTTTTATTTACTGCACCCCCAACTATTTAATTATTTTTAATTTAACTTAATTTTTTTTTCTAATAGTTTAAATTTACGCCTTAATCTTAACTGACATTTAATATGTTACAACCCAATATTAGATATATTTTAATTTTTTTAATATCTAACATAAAAATTGAATAGTTATTGTAAAATTTCTCCCAGTATTTCTCTTTCCCCTTTTGCGGAATATTTTGTTGAATACCTCTCAAGATACTTTGGGCAAAAGACTGTAAAGAAATAATAAGATTCCGACATTTTTTTTTTTACAGTGGCTGTAACTAAATATTACGCTTTGTGCGTCTTCATTTTGAGTCGTTAAGGGGGAACCTTTGTCTCAGTTTATTTACTGCTGTATTTTAATTTATCAGCTTCCGCATTATCACCAAAGCGGATACTGCGGTAATTCCGTCTTCTTTTCTTCTATTTTTACCCCTCCATTTTCTTTAGCTTTTAACTCCCTTTTATTGCGTAATTTTGCATGGCTTCTACACTTGGATCACAGTTAAAGTTGTGATTCTTCAGCATTTTTTTTCTGATTTACGTTCATTAATTATGAGATGATGCACTATATATTGTGTTAGGATAGACAAATCTTTTCTCTTCGAAATAAAAATATTTAAAAATAATCACCATCCAAAGAACAATAAATAAACTAATTTATGAAATTTTTTTTTTATATAAATTTATTTATTGATATTTATAACTGTATTACAATAATACAACAAGTAAATAGGATGAGTGCTACATAATGACATGATAATGACAAGTAGAGAAACTACCCACTGGTAGTACTCAAATCAAAGTTCAACTAAGAAGATCACGTGGCCATCTTCTTTTCAGACGCCTCGGAGGATTATCGGGAATGGAAGAGGAAGCTAGGTTTGAAACTAGTGGGTTTGAGTGATAATGAAGTTTGTTATGGAAGGATAGATACCGGGTTCGGGCCAAATCAGCAACAAAAGGGACATTAAGGTCGTTATGGATGACTTTATTCTTAACAAAATAAGGAGCATTGAGGATTTTACGAAGGATTTAGGATTGTAAGGATTGGATACGAGAGGAATTCGATGGCTTAGTGGAGCCCCAAAGCTCTACTTCGTAAGTCCAAATAGGTCGTATGATGGTCATGTAGATGAGTCTTTTGTAGTTAATTGGGAGCTTAGAGCGTTTGTCTAGTAAGTGTTGAAGTAACCTGAAACGTCGAGCGGTTTCTTGTCTTTTCAGTCTTGTATGAGGATTCCAGGTCAATCGTTTGTCAAGGTGCAACCCTAAGTATCGGATCTGTTCTACAGGCACCAGTGGGATATTATTAAAGGATACTGAAGGGCAGGAAGTCATTGGTTTACGACGTAAGGTAAAAGTGATTTGATGCGATTTTTGAGAATTTATTTTAATCCTCCAGTTTTGACACCATTCTTCAAGATCAGTGATATGGGATTGGAGGCTTTGGGATGCAATAACTGGATTGGTGTTGACTGATAATATACATGTATCATCTAAATTATAAAATATAAAATTGACGTAAGCCAACGAAATTCCAATTAAAGTAATGTTCAATGAACATTCTTCCACGTCTATACACCGCAAAAATTGCGAGAACTCGGGTATATAGGATCGGTGAAGAGAATAGATTGGCTTGGATAAGACCCCTGGTAGCTCAGTGGTTAGAGCACTGAACTAGAGATGCAGAGGACCCGGGTTCGAATCCCGGCCAGGACAAATCTTTTCTCTTCAAAATAAAAATATATATTATGTTACTCGCAAGTAGCTTAACACACACACAGAATCCATCCCTCTAATGAGTTATGGATTTTCAAGATAAGTGTGGTTCAGTGCCAAAAAAAAAAGTATTGACTAACATTTCGTCGTGATGTGTTTGTTGAAACGTTCATTTCTTGATGAAATTATTATCGAAGTACATTCATTATCAATAATTACATTCTCTCCAAACTAAAAAGCATGTACGGCTACAACGGTCTGGGGTTCGGTACTAGGTAGAGACTTTACTGTTTCATGGACAACGGTTCTGCAAGGAGGCGAATTGTCCTTGGTCACGCTCAACAGCCAGATGTGAAGAAGGGGGAACTTATTTTGGGAACCCTATTTTTATAATATTTTATAGAGGATGGTTGAGCCCCAGGAGGGTTCTAGATCCTATATGATCCATCTCCGGCTGCAAACAGACTAAATAAAAGTCTTGCCCGCAGCGGGATTTGAACCATACTAAACCTAACTTGCATTTTTCGAAAATATTAAAAACGAAACGAATAAACATTTAAAACTTGTTCTAACTCAACTCGAAGCGAAAACCTGCGGAATAATAACTGAAATTTATTTGGCCTACAATATTTCAACATCAACCTAATCAACGGCTCATATATGCATGCTAATACTAAGGCTTAGCTAACCCGAAGGCTCGTTGCCGATACTACATATCTCTGCTTACAAACTTCCGTTCATGGAAATTTTTCCCATAATAAAGCTCATGATAACTTGTATGTTTGGAAAACATTAAAAGGGAAACCAATGATATTTAATTTAACACATGAGTATGCCATCAAAAAGATATCACTCACTTACTCCCTGGAACTACGGTCCTATAAGGACCTGGGCCACATCCACCACTGCCTGCCAATCACTCCGGTCCATAACAAGTCTTCTCCAATGTCTGATTCACAGCTGGTGAAGATCGGACTCCACATTATCTAGTGTGGGGCCTTCCTTTGGGTCTTCTACCACCGAGCTTCCCAAACAACAGTCTTCTGGGCATTCTTGTTTCCGACATCCTCATCACATTTCCCAACCATCTCAATCTAGCTCTTTTTACGAAAGACACTAAGTCTGCTTCTCCGTAAAGTTGTCGGAGTTTTGCATTATTAAGGATCCTCCATGAAAAAAAAAGATGATATACGCCAAGAATTTGAATCTAGGTGGTAAATGATCCGTGCTTTATTTCGTAGATGATTTGGTATCGTTCGGTGAAGACGAAATATA
Source organism: Arma custos (assembly GCA_037127475.1). Classification (NCBI taxonomy): domain Eukaryota; kingdom Metazoa; phylum Arthropoda; class Insecta; order Hemiptera; family Pentatomidae; genus Arma; species Arma custos. Next base: position 49,208,108 of record CM073761.1, read on the forward strand.
TGGTCAATAACAGGAGGTTTTAATGATATTGTTGTGAGAGGGTATAGGTTTGAAAATGTCGAGAAGTACTTTATAATTACTTACAAATTAAAATAAAATAAATACAATTTAAAAACCTAAATTCAGGAGGGAACCAAGACTATGTTAAATGCGAAATACTTGTAATATTTCGGTCCCAATATTACTTAAATAAAATTAGAGTAACAGTTCCGAAGTTTGTTGCTCCGAGTTAAGCCTCATTTTTTTTTTAATAATCCTCAAAAATACAAATAATCGTGAGTTTTAGTATGGAAAAAAGATTATTGTTATAGGAAATACATAGATTTCAGTAAGCATTTCATCAAGCAATAAACATTTCGAATAATATTTCGAAATATAGATGATATATATTTGTTGAAGCGTTTATTTCTCAATGAAATTATTAACGGAGTATACACATTTCCATTATATTCATACTGAAACTGGTATTTTTTATTTTTATTATCTTAAATATTAAAATAAGATTTTTGTAAATGAAAAGTCACTATACTTTTCATTTCAAGAAAAACGAAAGCCCATGATAACTTATATTTTTGGAAAATATTAAAAGGTAAACGAAAGAAAACTTAAAACTTTTCAACAACTACCAGCGGAACAGATACCCATACATTTATATTATAGGCTTTCATGAGGAACACCGGCCGAAGGAGTGATTCTACGATGAAATTCATTGGCAATGAATTTATAGTAAATTTAATTAGCTTTAATTTAAGCACAGTTTATCTCTTTATAGAGGCTAGGTGAGCCCCAGAAGACTCCACAGATCTTTCAGGATCGATCTATAGCTATTAAGTTAATAAAATTAATCTCACACAGTCGAATTCAAACCTTGTATACCTGATTCCCGAATACCTTAAGATGTTGTTCATCCTTCAGCGTTAGCGGCCAAGTTTCACATCCGTAGAGAAGAGGTGGAAGGGTGATTGTTTTATAAATTCTAATTTTTAGATTTCGGGACAAAAGACGCGAACTTAGTAGTGTAAATGTTTAAATAATTATAATATAGATAGGTCTCGATCTACATTATAATTATTTAAACATTTTTTGACGAGTACCGCATTATCTGCACACTGTAAAATAGAATTGCACACTTTTGATTTTGATAAGCCTAAAAGTTTTGCATAGAGAAAATAACACTATTAAAAGAAAATATTTAGAAGCTTTATTCATAAACGATAAATTAAAAAATACAGTAAATGATAGAAAGGAAGCAGGAGAAATCAGTAAATTATATTCTTCCATAATTTTGAAATTAAAAAATAATAGAACATAAGATGCCTTATACTTTGAAAACAAATCAGATAATAGTTAAAATAACCTGACCATATAACCTACTAGTAGGTCTTATAAAATTTTTCCATATATTAATTTTATATAATTTCATAATCAATTAATTGATTTGATAAAATATTTTTAAAATTATATAAAAAAATAATAATAAATAAATATTAAAAAAAAATTAGGTTATACTTTATATTATTTTGTTGATGTGTTGTTTAAACATATTTTGGTATATTATATTAAAGTTAAATGTTTCATAGAACTGAAAAAGGATCTAATAGTTCAAAGATCAAGATTTGGTATTTTAATGTAATATTATTTAATTGACCATGGAGATAATATTTATAATATGGGAGATAATGATTCCCAAGGATTTTTAAAAAATATGACTTTTCAGGTATCTATGCTTATAGTGAGTTATTTTTGGACATTTTATGTTAAATTATGTATATTAATGTAATTATTGTTAATTTATTTTTTTACAAATTTTTTTTAGACTTATTGACTATGTAAAAAAAAAATTTAAGGATTTTTTTAAAAGATGCAAGGAAAAAAAAAGATTGAAAATGACACCATAGTGTCGAAACGTCTCGAATAGAGTGAAAGTCGAGAATAAACAATGACTGGAAAATGGCTTTTATTTCTCTTACCCTAAATAAACATTTTTATTAAATTTAGCTCCGTATTCTAGGTACATAAAACTTTATTATTAAGCTGTCCATAAACTATAATACTCAAACTCAAACTTTTTTCAAAAAATTTCATCTTAGCCTTCGCGACATATTATTATTTATAAAAATTTTATTATAATGAAAAAATAATTCTTAGACAGGGTAATTTATTAGATCCTCCGGAATGTTTTTGTTTTCTTTCCATTTACAAATGATTCAGAAACTAATTTTGGAAAATGATTTTAAACAGATTGTATCTTGTTGTTTGAGAAAAGGAGAAGCCTACAGAGCTGCCAACTAAATCTTGCAAATTTATTAATATATTCCTGTTTAAATAAAATATCGCTTTGGCGTAGCTAGCGCATAGAACGACCCATTCCTCTTGGATAAATAAATTATCCGATACATGATTTATTTATTTATCAGATAAATTTATTTTCTTTATTGGCCATAAGAGGTGGCGGTCATAAAGGATATTGTTTTTATTCTTGGATTACTAAGCTAAAACGGCTATTATTTCTTTCCCGATCCCCGATCCGTTATTTTTATCACATATCTTTCTCACTAGTCTGGTTAATATTTATTTATAAGTGATAACATACTGCGTTGGCTATAAATTTTTCAATTGATATAGAATGGAATTTCGATTAAATTTGATTCGTTTACACACACACACGCGCGCACATACACATATATTAGTTACTATGGAAGGTCTTGGTTTCAAAATCTGGAAAGACAACAAACTGGGAAGACTTTTTAAAATTTTATTAAATCTGTAGCCACCCAAAATTAGGGGAAATATCTATCTAGATAAAAAATCTAGGACAAATCACCTTCGTGCACAACCGTTGTCAAAGAAACAGTACAGTCTCTACCATGTACTGAACTTCTGATGTAGTATATATTTTTTTTATAGCTTAATATACAGTGCAATGTACCTAAGTGTACACAAAAAATTAACTTATCTAAATTTTAAATATTCTTTGCTATTTTAAAAATATTTAAACATTCTTATATATTATATATGTGTATATTTTAAATATATAAATATATAATATATATATATAATATATAATAATATATAATATATATAATAATATATTTTGTGTGGCTATTTTAAATATATTTCTTGTAGTATTTTTAGTTTTTTTTTATAGCCTATTATTGCAGTACACAGTACCTAAATGTAAAAAAAAAATATCTAAATTTTTAAACATACTTTGCATGACTATTTTAAATATATTTGATGTAGTGTTTTTAGTTTTAGTATGTTTATAGCCTAATGTTATAGTACACTGTACACAATAAAATAATCTAAATTTAAAACATCCTTAGCTATTTTAAATATAATTTATGTAGTATTTTTAGTTTACTTAATTCTTTATTAACTAATAGTGCAGAACACAGTACCTAAATGTAAATAAAATTAAATAATCTTAATTTTAAACATACTTTGCATGACTATTTTAAATATATTTGATGTAGTGTTTTTAGTTTTAGTATGTTTATAGCCTAATGTTATAGTACACTGTACACAAAAAAATAATCTAAATTTAAAACATCCTTAGCTATTTTAAATATAATTTATGTAGTATTTTTAGTTTACTTAATTCTTTATAAACTAATAGTGCAGAACACAGTACCTAAATGTAAATAAAATTAAATAATCTTAATTTTAAACATACTTTGCATGACTATTTTAAATATATTTGATGTAGTGTTTTTAGTTTTAGTATGTTTATAGCCTAATGTTATAGTACACTGTACACAAAAAAATAATCTAAATTTAAAACATCCTTAGCTATTTTAAATATAATTTATGTAGTATTTTTAGTTTACTTAATTCTTTATAAACTAATAGTGCAGAACACAGTACCTAAATGTAAATAAAATTAAATAATCTTAATTTTAAACATACTTTGCATGACTATTTTAAATATATTTGATGTAGTGTTTTTAGTTTTTAGTATTTTTATAGCCTGATATTATAGTAAACTGTACCTAAATGTAAAAAAAAAAAATTCTAATACATAAAATTGAATACATCCTTAGCTATTTTAAATATAATTTATGTAGTATTTTTAGTTTATTTATTTCTTTATAAACTAATAGTGCAGAACACAGTACCTAAACGTAAATAAAATAAAATAATCTTAATTTTAAACATTCTTTGTATGGCTATTTTAAATATATACCATGTAGTATTTTTAGTTTTTTTTATTATCTATTATTGCAGTACAGAGTACCTAAATGTAAAAAAAAATTAATCTATTTTTTTTAAATATTGTTTGCATTACTATTTTAAATATATTTGATGTAGTATTTTTAATTTATTTTTTGTATTGCTTTTAAAATCTTAATAAAATGAAATGTTCTAGGTTGACGGGGCTGTAAGATTGCCGACTTCAATTGGAGGTGAGATTCTTTATTTTATTTATTTATGGAGGAGAAAATGATTAAAGTGTAGGTTATAAAAACATAAGATTATATCATAAAAATATTACTTATGACTTATTAAACTCAGGCGAAGACCTGCGATGTGTGTGGAATCATTTTTTATTAAATATATTAGTTGTTTCAATGTAAGAATTTATTTATTTATATACTTCCACTACGACCGTTTTTTCCTCCTTAAAATTTATACTGTCAGCCGTTATTTAAAAAAAAAAAAAAAATGTTCTTTCTCTACTTAATCGCGTTTATTTTTATTATTATAGAACGTGTTTCTCTCGGAAAATCCATTTTAGGTACAGACAGGAAATAAATCGACATATATTTTAACTGCTTGGAGTTTTAAATAAAATTTCTCATTAATGCCAATTCATTAATTTTTAAATGCTTTAATTATAGACAGTTATTATAATATATCGTTGTCTCGAACATATTCTTATTCCGAAAAAGTTAAAAATTCATTATTTGTTTAAATAATCGAAATATGTATTATTTTCGATAAACAATACTTATGATAGAATCACTCTCTAATTATTGTAATTTTTTTTGCTTATTCATATAAAATCAGGTTTACGAATTTTCTTTTTAGTTAATTTTTGACATGAGTTAATATTTTTTATTATAATAATTTATTGCTCAATCTTACCTATTTTTTTTTTGGGGGGGGAGAAATGTCATTTAATGGTATAATGAGATTCCTCAAATTTTTCCTGATCGTTGTTTTTCTTTGTAGCTATTGTTTCAGTGTTACAGTTTTGATATTTTTACTATTTATGTTTCAAAAATATGCTTTGGGTAGGTGAGAAAGTTATTTTTTTATCTTTTTTCTACTACAGCCACTTATGTTTTATCGTGTTTTTTAAGGTTTATATATATATATATATATATTGTAATTTTTTATTGCCGAATTTACAAGTTTCAAAGATTAGATCAGTTTATCATTAATCAGTTACTTCGCAATATATCATAAAATGTTTAAATTGCAATAGCTATGGTCAATGAGGAAGTAATATATTTTTAGGAACAGCAGTTTTATTTAATTGTTAAATCATATTAGATAATTTCTATTATTATTTCATTAAGAATTAATTATATTTGCATAACACGAACTTAGACCTTGAACATCCGATTTTTTGTTTATATCGCGATTTTTATACTTCTCTACAGTTATCATTTCTTTTATATTCCGTTTGGAACTATTTTTCTCTTTGTGTATTATTTTAGATTTATCAAATTTAAATGTATGTTGTGTATTTCTAAAATGTGTAGTGAGAGCTGTTTGATCTGTTTTATTGGGTTTTTTTGTTATTGAATCACAACTATATTTTTGTTGGTACAGTCTACGTTTTAAGTATTGTTCCGATGTTCCGAAATAGGATTTACCGCATTTATCTTCACATTGTATTTCGTACACGACATTTGATTTTAGCTCTAATTTTTCCGAATCTTTGGTTTTTATAAATATTCTTGACACTTTGGCCGTGTTTTTTAAAGTAATTGCGGAGTCAATGTTACTTTTATTGCTAGTGAGCGTTTTTGGTAGTCTTTCGGAAAGTGTTATATAGGGTATTGTTTAGTATTTTTTATGAGTGGCTCAGTGGTAGAGCACTGAGTTGCAATGCTGGAAATCCCGCTGCTAGCAAGACTTTTATTATAATCTGTTATCAGCCGGAGATGGATCATATAGGATCTAGGACCATCCTGGGGTTCACCCAGCTATTATGTGTGTAACGAAATAAGGGGGGAAATCTGGCAGTTGAACGTGATCTAGGACGAATTACCTCTCTGTATAACCGTTGTCTATGAAACAATAGAGTGTCTACCATGTGCTGAAACCCCAGACCTGTTCTCGGGTTGTAGTGGTACAGGTTTTTATTTTGTGTTATCACTGTCTTTATCCCCTGACTATCCGCTACTCTTAAAATGTTTACTGATTCATGAGATCGTATCAACAACATATAATAATATAAAATGAATAAGCAGATAAACAAGCGGCGGCAATCGCTTGATAAAATTAAGATTTATTATCGTGGTAGTTGACTAGCTAAAATGGCTATAACATACTTAGGAAAGGTGGTGGGCTGACAGGGAGTCCTATTAATAAATCAAAAACCCGCGTAGTGGCACATTAAGGTGACTGGAGGCATTATGGACCAAGGCCTGCCTTGCTCAGTCAAGACTCACTTTTAGGATCCTCCGCGACTCCCTATGATTTATGCTCATCCCTTGCTAATATTGAATGCGTCGTAACTCACTCTGGCTATTCAGCCTACCGAGCCGGCCTATAAACACACCTGAGATATGTAGTACCCACTCAAGCCTAGGTCTACCCGCCTCAATTAGTTTGACGGCTATTATGTGTAATGAAATGTCCATGGTGTACATCTTCGTCTAATCCTCAGTGAAGGAAACTGCACCGATGCACTGCGTTTCCAAGTCAATTATTAACCTATTTCGATTGTAACCCTTTCCACTAGGGCATTGATTTAAATTTATTAAACAAAAAAAAAATGTACCACTACAACCCGTATAGATCTAGGCTTCAGTACGTGGTAGAGACGTTACTGTTTCTTGGACAACGGTTGTGTAGGGAGGTGATTTGTCCTAAATCACACTCGACCAACAGATTATCCCTCTTATTTTGTGTACTTACTTTATAGAGGCTGGGTGAGTCCCAGGAGGGTCCTAAATTACATAGGATACATCTCCGGCTGCCAACAGATTATACAGAAGTCTACCAGCAACGGGATTTGAACCCACCTTAGGGTGCACCTACATTGGATCCGATGCGATGCGACGCGATCCTATATTGCCACATAGGATGGTGGGCTGAAAAAACAAATAACTGAAATACGCAGTGAGTGCCTGCACTGGATCAGATCCGACACGATACTATTCTTTTCAATCCGATAGTGAAACTAGTCACTGCCTTCCGAATAAAATAGTATTAATTTTATTCTTTTATTTCTTATATCTTATATATATTATAGTGAAATATGAATATATTAACAATAATTAATAAATAATCTTAATTTTATAAATTTAAAGAACCAAATGTTATAACAATGAGCTAATATTACTGTATTAGAATATTTTTGTCTTGCTGTTTGAGAAAAAATAAATAATTTAGTTGTTTTTCAATAAAAAAATAGAATTTATTGTTTTTATTATATAAAAACTCAATGCGTCTCAAGGCGTCTTTCCTCATGTACATATATGTTAGAATTCAGATTTTCCTTATCTGTTTTACTGTTGAGTATCAAGATTCCTCATACAAGACTGAAAAAACAAGAAACTGCTCGACGTTTTCGCCTACTTCAACATTTACTGGACAAACGTTCAAAGCTCCCTATTAATTACAAAAGACTCACTTACATGAGTTATCAGACCTATTTGGACATACGGAGTTGAGCTTTGGGGCTCTACTAAACCATCCAATTCATCTCGTATCCAATCCTTACAATCCAAAATCCTTCGTAAAATCCTCAATGCTCCTTATTATGTCAACAAACAAACTCATCCATTATGATCTTAAAATCCCATATGTTGCTGATTTGGCCCAAACTAGATACCTATCCTTCCATGACAAGTTCCATACACACTTGAATCCGCTAGTCTCTCAACTTGCTTCCCATACTATTCCTGATAACCCTCCGAGGCGTCTGAAAAGAAGATGGCCTCGAGACCTTCTACTTTATTGGAGTGCTATCAATGGATAGTTTCTCCACAAAAAAAAAAAAAAGTATCAAGGTTTCGCTGGCATATAACATTTTTGTATTTAGAGATAAACATTTTTTATTATAAACGATTTGCTCCAACCCTAGGCCTCTACGAGCTTTTTATGTTCTTTCTTGTTGTGAATATTTTTCAGAATTAACTTCTCCTGGATATTGAAAGTATGGTGTGAAAGTATACCTTGTATTTTTTTTTTTTAATAACGAGATGCATTGTTATTATCAAGTTGTATATTTCAATAAACAAATTAAAATACCAAAACAATTGTTGAATACCATCCAGGAAGCTTAATAAAGTTAACATAAAAGAAAACTGTTCACCACCAACTCGCAACAACACGGCATATTTTTGTCTTCCTCGTTTTATTGATATATTTTTACAACAACGGAGGACTTCCAATTTCGGAGACAGTTTATAGCGGGGCGAGGCGAGGGGTTTAGTGCGGCTGCCACACCAGCTGTGCCTGCCTATTCTGCCTATCTTATTAAATCTCAAACGGGAAAAGAAATATGAGTCGGGTGTATGTTTTAATGTGTGTTCCTCCCCCCATATTCTGTTGCAGACGCTGGCTAGGAACTACCCCCTTCTCGCAAAAATCACATCTATACGATCCACAGCCTTCGAATAATGTTGATGGAGTGCTTTTACTTTTCCTGACAGGCCCAAAGCCTTCCAACCGTATACTTATAAGAGTCTTTGGTTCAACACATGGTAGAGAGTGTACTGTTCTTAGTACAACGGTTTCGAAGGGAGATGATTGACCCAAGATAAAGCTCGACGGCCAGGTTTTTCCCTAAATTAAGGGTTCGCACTCTATAGAGACTGGGTGAGTCTCAGGAGGGTCTGTAGATCTTAATAGGTCCATTCTTGGCTGGATTTGAATCTAGTACCATCAGCATAAACACATTGAGTTACCCCATTCCCGTTAATACACATATAAAATGGTTATATCCCGTAAATGGTTATATTATTAATAATAATAAGGCTTACCGAACACAGAAGCTCGAATCCGATACTACCAGTCTCTGCATACAAACTTTTCTGTCCAGGAATCCACTACCCAAACCCAAACCCATAAGATCACCCTATACGCAATACTCCCGCCTACATCTCGGTCTATCCTTCAAAAGTTTATCAGTCGGCTCATTGCATTTTAATTTTTAACGAAACTCATTAGTTACTATGCCCAACAACTTTTACGAGTTCATCTTAATCTTCGTGGCCACTTGAATAATATTAACCGGGTGCAGGCTTCGCAATTCCTTTTTTTGGAACGAATATTCTCAGCAACACCTTATTTTTGAATAACTGAAGACGTGCCACCTTTTTTAGCCAGTTAGTCACAAGCCCATCAACAGACTGCTAATTGCTAAATAATATTTTTCATATTTTCCACTCAAATTAATGATCTCATTTTGACTCATCGCATGACCCTTAACTCAATCCTCCCGCCTACGTCTCGGACTATCCCTCAGACAGATCGCTTATTAACTTTTTAGGGATCAGTTTGTTACTAAGCTCAACAACTTAAGCCCATCTCAACCTTCAAGATACTCCACTTCAATAATATTAACTGTACGCATTTTCAGACAGCAGCCTCATTCAAATCTGTTCAAACAAAGACATCCTACAAATAGAACTAACTGTTGTCCACGCTATATAATTTTTTTTTCTCCATTAAGATAATTCCACAATAAGTATATAATTTAACATTATTTATGAATATCAGGAAATTCAAATATAGTTAAAATATAGGAATAATTAAAATTATATCAGATAACAATTTAAAACAATGTATTTTTGACTGTAGTTTTTATAAATTAAAACAAAATAAGATTTGCAAAAGTTGAACTAAAATCCGATCATTTGTTTATGTTACTGAAATACAAGAGTACCTGAAAAATAACTAATAGAATATTTTTATATGATTATTTAAAGTTATTAAATAATAAATGAATTGCTTAATTATAACAAAAACCTTCAAAACACCAGTCTTAAAATCGAAACAAAACAGGAAAGAGTTCGTACCCCATAACTAGAGAATACTATAGAGAAAATGCCACGTTCCAAAATTTAGGTTTAATATATAGTTACGAAGAAATGTGCAGAGGTCGGATGGAGTAAAGGATAGGGAATACAATGTTAAAAGTGGAAGAAAGAAAATGATAAAAAAGAAAAAAAGTGGTGGAACTTCAAGAAAAGAACAACTCAAGAAGTAGGAAACAGCATGGCCTCAAAAACTCGCGAATAGACGTCAACAAACAAAGAGATAAATTTGTCTGTACAAGTTATAGCATGACGGATATATCTGGTGAATTTTTATTGAAGGTGTTATTAACTTTATTTTTAAATGGTTAATATTAAAAACATAATAACAGTAAACATAATTAATCTGTAAAACGAAATAGAAACCTAGAAGCTTGTGTCTGAAAGTGCATGTTAGGGACTGTAGTGTTTCCAAATCAACGGTTGAGCAGGAAGATAATTTAAGATCACTCCAACAGCCAGGTTATGCACCCCCCTTAACAGACGCTGGGTGAGCCACAAGAGGGTCGTAGATCCCACAGGATTCATCCGTGGCTGTTTACATAATAAATATTTTATCTGCTACAGTCGGATTTGAACGCGGAACTTCCATTATAGCAACTGAGATTCTACACACTGTGCTTCCTAACTAGAAAGAATATTTTACGATAACTTTATGGATTATGCCATAGATACCCCGTTTAAATTATTTTTAATACTTAGATTATGGGAATTTGATGGAAATTTGTTTCTTTTGTTAGCTAAATAAAATTTATTTATTTAACTAACAGTTCGAAAAGCATTATAGGCTTTGTAGCCTTACCCAAAATATTCCTCCAGTCTCAAGGCTCTAGATTTTTCAAGGGGAAGAATATGAAAATAAAGTTTATGACGAAATTGTTTGTGCAACTTTTAATCCGATTCTCGCAACATTTCTTATAATGAGAATTAATGAGTAAACATTGCTAAAACTAAAATATTTTTTAAATGAGTCTACTTTCGTTTCACTGCAAACTAAATATGTTAGTGTCAATAACGGATAATAATCTAACAGTATGATTAAAAATATTTATTATATGACCATGGTTTTAATATTTATTTCTTATATTTACTGTCAATAAATTTATTATAAATAATTTTTATTTAAAAGCAGAAAGTGCTTGTTAAATTCTTTCTCGACATAAGCTCATGTCTTTTATTTCAAAACTAGATGACCCGGCCACGCGTTGCTGGGGCTGTTGTAATAGTTTTAAAAATATATTACGTTAAAATTTGAATTTTAAAGAAACAATGAATGGATGGAAAAAAATGAATTAAATAGATATTTGATTTTACATTTTATTCATCTTATATCTAAGTACAGTATATAATAAATTAATAATATACAAAATTCCTACCTGATAAAATATAAACATTAGATTAATGAATGAGGTACGCCATGGTTGATTTTTAATTATGGCTAATAATATTGTTTTAAATTATAACTATTTATTTCAATTTAATTGAGCGCTAATCGATGCACAATATTTTTTTAATCTGTCCATTGCTAATACAAATAGATTAGATGGTTTACTAACACGTGAGCATGCAACATATTATTGTCCATGGGAGATACATGGATGTTCTTGGTCCAAACCACAAATGGATATTGTCTGGCCTTGAGACTTGTTGATGGTCATAGCAAAAGCCAAGCTTATATAAAATTGAAGTATTTTGAACGGTATTATGGGTTCTGATGATATCATTGGAATACGTGATGGCTATATGGCATTGGCTACAGGACGATTTATTTAAAGATTCCAGTCAATATTGCTGCTTCAATAACATTCCCGGTGATATTTTTGATGACCCAATGTGATTCCATAATTGGTAGATTCAAATTACACATAATCAATAATAATGGCCGACACATAACACTTAGGGGTATGAAAAATAGTTTGCATCCTATTCTCAGACCTATTTTTTAGGATCATAAAACCATTGGAACCTATTTTGTTCTTTAAGTTTGGCATTTTTTACTGGTTCTATATTTTTAATTGCTATTATGTAGTGTTAAAAATAAAATACTCATCACAAATATATTTTAATTTTTTTTTACTTTTTCAAAAACAGTTTAAAAAAAAATTGTAACATTCCAACTCATTAAGGTTCTTTGGTTCTGTAATACGGTAATTGTTTCTAAGCCAACTCTTATATTATTTCAACTCTGTTCATATAAACTGCGCAAAAATTAATAGGCATACTATTAATATAATTGTATTTACTTTTCCTAGCATTTCAATATTGCTTTTATTATAAAAGCATTAATATTTATTAGAAATTATAATACATTAAATATTAACGCAGTTATTAAATATGTAATAATGTAAATGCTAGGTAATGTATATACCGCAAAATTAGCAATATCCCAATTCATTTTGCGCAGTATATATATACTTATTTATTTAATATACCTTATAAATTTTAAAACATTAAATTATCTTTTCTTGAAAATTTCATTTAGTTTCATATAAAACTTTTTTTTAAATTATTATTTGCAACGACCTTTTAAATTTAAGCATTTCCCGTCAATCTTCATTGCCTTTTATAACTTCATATGTCGGCGTAATAGAGCTTGGTGCAATTTTTTTTTAGAGGAGATTGCGGTAACTCCAGCATAACTCCACGGATCCAGGCAAAACTAGGGAGTTAGTGTCTAATAAACTACACGAAATGGCCCGAACCTCACCTCCATAAACAAATTAGAACTAGCGATACAAACTGAAACGTTTACAGTTATTTATTTTTTTTTTTATCTGACACCACTTTTTTCTCACTTATGAAACCATCAAATGTAACAGTTTTCGGTATAGTCTAGTGGTGAAAGATTTGATATTTGTTTTTTAGCTTACCCACGGTGGTAGTGATGGTAAATTTGGTTAATTTTTTTAATGATTTTAAAAAACTAAACTAATTAAGCATAAGAATGAAAAAGTATTTTTTTATTTCCACCCGTATTTTTTATTACCATTAAGATAAATAATTACCAAAGATCTGATTTTTTTTTGTTAATATCTTTATTTTAGGTCTATTTTACTGGAAGTGCGGTTTTAATATTCTCTTTATTAAATAAATAATAGTTTACTGATGAAATATTTTATTGACGTTGCCTAGCAACGGATCGAGGCAGTACTATGTACTAAGTTTTGTTTAATCTTTTGTCGTAATTATAAATTATAGATATTTTTTAAATATCGGTTGCTTCTTGACTTCTTTAAGGCTTTACAAAAAATATTGAACTGTTTTTTAATTTAAATATAAAATATTAAATGCAAAGATTAAAAAATAAAACTATTCTTATTTGAATATTTGATATTACGAGTACAATACTACCGTGTACTTGTATTTCAATATAAATAATGCAGAAAAATAAGATTATGGAGTTTATCTTATGCACTGTAAATTTAATTTTTTATCTATCAAATAAAAAAACGTAAAAAAAATTAATTTCATTTATTGCAATATCTCAAAGGAATACAAAATGGGTACTGATATTAAATACAATCCGCTATATATTCATATTTAACCAAAAATAACTTAAAATATGTTTTTTTTATCTAGGTGGGTATATACCAGTACTCAGTAAAATATTATACAAATATCGTACCCAAAATAAGGGGGAAAAATCTGGCGGTTAAGCGTGACCTAGGACAACTCACCTCCTTGCAGAACCGTTGTCCATGAAACAGTACAGTCTCTACCATCTACTGAACCCCAGACCCGTTCACGGTGGTACAGGTTTATTCATACACCAGTTAGTTATATTTAAAGCAATATTTTTAAATTGAAAATTATTGTTATTTTTTTTTATTGGCTGGAAGTGCCGTTGGAAAATGCCTTCAGGCACATTAAAAACATTTTTGTACGAAAAAAAGTTTTATCGTTACTGATGAATCCGTTAGTTAGTAGAGAGTTAATCATTTCACAATCGGGATATTTTTTCTTATTATGTACTTTTATTCAAAAAACTTAAAAAAGAATCTGTAGCTCTACAACCCTTAGAGGCTCAAAACTAAATTAGATACCGTACTGGTTCTAAGACAACGGCTGTGTAGAGGGGGTGTTCAGGTTTAATAGCCGCGTTTACCAATCCCCTCTTTCTTTATAGAGGCTGGATGCACCCTGTGAGAGTTTACAGATCTCACTGAGTAAATACTACGCTATACATAAGTTTAAATCAAAATGCTTATCATCTTGGGTTAGCTCATCGATTCAAGTTCCTAATTATTATAAATTGTCTATTCTTCCGAAAATGGGGTGTAAAATCCCCCCACGAATTCGGGCATGCGGAATGCCTTGTTATATTACCTTCGTAGAAATTATAAGAGCTCTGGAGCTAAATCTTTACTAGATAGATTAAACATTTCTAATAGGAAAATGGTGAGGTTGTACAGGTGACGGTTTAGATGCAATTCAACCTGAAAAGCCACCATCAATTCAGTTGCCAATCTCAACAGTTTTTTTTTATCCCGTCAATACCTTTTGCCCAGGTTATTTTCTAGACTATTTCCTTGAGTTAATATTTTTTTATAATATATATGTATATATATATATATATATATATATATATATATATATATATAATCTATTTATTTATTTATTTTCAACTATCATCCGAGTTTTTATTTCCATTGGTCAAGTAATAGTGTACGATCTGATTTTATGCTTGATCATCTTTATCACATTTTCCTATTTTTTATTATATTCTGACATAGGTCCAAATTTTTTAAATTGTTTTCATTAAGCCATTTTAAAATTTACATCTTATTTTAATTCATATATACTTCACCAGGTTGCAATCATTTAATGACCATAATCAAGCAAGAAATAACCAATATCTCCTCTACATTATTATTTATTACACAGGCCAACAAAAAAAAAATTGTTTGAACACTTTTTTAACTTTAATAGTTGATCTTTGTAGATTTTATGTGCTGAATCTAAATCTGGCCTTAGTTTCTTTGTATCACCCATGGGTTTCCAGCAATGCTCTCTCTACCAGTACACATAAATGCTGGTTCCAACCGCCAAGTTCTTTTCTTTTAGTCTAGAGCCAAGCAATTCAGCTAAGCCAAGATCCCTAACCAGATCGTTAAGTAGTTACTTGAGTATACAGTTTAGGCTCTACATTTTCTGTAAAACATTGAAATTCTTCATCATCTTGTTCGTCTAACTCCGATTGTACATCAGAAAATACTTCCGTTGTAATAGAATTTAAATCATCTGGTGGTTCAGGGACCGGTAAATCTACACCCTGTCCTATTGGTCGGATGCCGGACGGAAGGCTAGGGTAGCTTATTACCTTCTTGTTTTTTGAGTTATGCCCAGTAATATCGACACTGCAAAAGTAGCAATCATCGGAATGATTTCTTGGCTCCCTCCATATCATAGGAACAGCAAAGTTTTTTTTTCCTCCTTTTTCTTAGATCTTCGACACATACATAACATACCTTATGCGGCGCCCAAGATTTATCCGGATCACCAACTTGAGTTCCAAAGTATGACAGATAAACCTTTTTGACAAAATCTGTAATCTTTCTTTGGTGGTTTTTAATCACTAACTCACCACAAATATAACAAAAACTGTCAGCAAAAAAATAAATTATAAATATTATAATGACGTAAGTCAACAAGATCCTAATTAAAGTAATGTTCAATGAACCTCCTTCCCCTTGTATACATCGCAAATTGCGAGAACACGGGGATATGGGATCGGTGAAGCGAATGGACTTGTCTGGCTTGAATACGAACCCTGGTAGCTCAGTTGGTTAGAGCACCGTTATCCTGATATATATATATATATATATATATATATATATATATATATATAAACCTTTTTGACAAAATCTGTAATCTTTCTTTGGTATTTTTTAATCACTAACTCACCACAAATATAACAAAAACTGTCAGCAGAGTTTTTACAATTAGACATTGTACTGAGCACATGTACAGGAAACGTGAAAGTGAGGTTAGGTAGACAGTAAACAAAACATCAGCTGTTAACAGAAAAAATAATCAACCTTGTTTGGCCAGCAAATGTGTTACAGCAGTGCTGTCAACTTCATCCGCACCAATAGACCCAGTTTTTCAGTTAATTATTTTAAATATTAAAGCTGTTCAATTCTTTAAAAATCGCTTAATTTAATAAATTTAACTATAAAATATAAAGAAATTGTTGGTGATACAGCTTTTTTAATATCATATTTGGATTCAGCACTCTAAAAACTATAGGAATGAGGTACTTTCACTACAAAAGTTTTTTCATCATTGGCCTGTGTTATTTAAACGTTTCGACATTAGTCATTATCAATAGTTAAAATATAAGCATTATGTATCATCCATAAACGTATATAACACTATAAATAAATAATATAGAAGTTGTATATTTATCTGTTTAGCTTACCTACAATAAACGCCGATCCGTTTTAGCCCATGAAGATAATCTCCTGTAACATAAAAACATAAAAAAACTACAATTTTAAATAATATTGCTTTCGACATTGTTTCTACAATAAATAACTTCTGGAATTGTTACAAATCCTACTAATATTATAAATGCGAAAGTTTGTATGATTGTCTCTCTTTCACGCAAAAACTACGAACGGATTTGGATGAAACTTTACAGTAATATAGGCTATACATCAGAATAACACATAGGCTACAATTTATAATGATTTTATGTAATTTTGTCATAATATAAGGTATTTGTTTAGTTAAGGTCTCCCTTATGACTTAGGTGATAAACTACAAAAAAAATTATTTTGTTGTTTTTTTTCATAAAATTTGTATAAGTGTAAATATTAATAGTTTTCTTTCTTTATAATTATTATTATGGTATTTATATTTTTTTAATTTAATTTAATTTGTTATTGCGTGGTAATTCCTAATTTATTTTCATTATTTTGGCACGGGGGTACGTGCCCCCCCCTGAGAGTTTTTTAAGTACTGTGGAGAATCCATTATAGTACATAATTAAAGGCAAATCACATGATCATGATTGTTAAAATAACAGAAAGAACATAAGTGAAACTATTGTTTCGATATCCTACTAATATTATAAATGCGAAATTTTACTCATTCACTCAAAAAGTACTGAAAGAATTTGGATGAAACTATACAGTAATATAGGTTATACATCATAATAACACAGGCTACAGCAAGGGCAGATTTAGGGGGAAGCACGGGGACACGTGCTCCCCAGACAGTTTTTTGTGTTCTGTGGAGAAACCATTATAGTACATAATTGAAGGCAAATCAGGAACATCTTGAAATTTGCAGATAGGTTATTTCTATAATTTAAGAAAGAAATTGGGATGATTCCACCCCCAAGGGTTTCCCCCTTAATATAATAGGGGTTCAAAGATTGTATGGAATCCATCAGTTTTGAAGTTAGAAATCTGAAATTTTGGATGTGGAAGTAATTTATAATTAAAAACAAATTAAATTATTTATTTGAAATGATCTGTCACGAAACTTTATGCGGCAGACCAAATTCCACGCGAGCGAAGTCGCGGGCAAAAGCTAGAAATCTATAGTCGGAAAGACCATTAATTGAGCAAAAAGTAGCAGAGCAAACTTCTTGAAATAACCTTTAGAACTTTAACTCGAGTAAACAAATAAATAAACGCTTAATAGTTGTTTATTGGGAAGGCCATTTACTGTGTTAGATATTCCAATAAAAAATGATTTTCGATAAATTAAATGTTGTAAATATCTTTATTATAAATTAAAGAAAAAAATCTGGAATATGTTTTAATTATAAACATGATGTTTCAGTATTCTCCACAAAATCATAATGTTTATCTAACAACTGGATTTTTATTTGTTAAGATAGACCCTGAATAAAATATTATAATATTTTTTAATAAAAATTTTATTTTAAAATATTAAAATCGGAACTTTGATAATAAATGTGAAAAATAAATCGAGGAATTTTTAGTTGTAGTTAAAACTCTGTGTAAAGATTAAAATCTGTGTATGTACTAATATATCTATAATGTGGAAATATAAATATATACACCATTGTGTACAAGAAGAAGAAGCTATTACAGTAGGGATGTCGAATTCTATTTTTTTTTTATTTAATTTTTTACAACATTTATTTGTAATATATTATTTCTCCGATCTTTTTTATTTAATATTTTAATATTTAACTCCTAAAGCAATCCGCCCACCTACGCCTCGGTCTACCTAAGTCCCATCTCAATCTTCGTGACGCTGCATCATATTTACCGGATGTATACTTCACAATTCCGCGTTGTGTAATCTCCTGTATTCCCCAGTGGTCTCATCCTTTTTTGGACGGAATATTCTACGTAGCACCTTATTTTCGAATACCTGAAGACGTTTTTCATCCTTCAGCGTTAGCGGCCAAGTTTCACATCCGTAGAGAAGAGATGGATTGTTTTATAAATTCTGATTTTTAGATTTCGGGACACAAAGACGCGGGCTTAGTAATTCATTAGTTTAATTAATTTAAATACTTTTTTCCGGCTCCAAGTTTTTTCATGATCCTCAGACACATTTGCAATATTTTTAACCAAAAAAAAGCAATATCGTATATAGTATATTATCATACTAATTTTAATATTGTATAATATAATTTAATGTATTACTTATTAACAAGCACAACAAATTTTTTCACACCACAAATACGCTAGAGATAACCCGATATTTTTAAAACTCTAGAAATCTGAGTGCAATTAAGTGCTTATTTTCTTTCTAACTATTATTTTAAAATATACTAATCTATAATATGCTAAATATTAGTGAGTATATCAAAATATGAAAACCCTCTTAGTATATAATTAATTTTTTTATTAATTGTTATAATTTTAAATATGAAC
Organism: Arma custos; assembly: GCA_037127475.1. Taxonomy (NCBI): domain Eukaryota; kingdom Metazoa; phylum Arthropoda; class Insecta; order Hemiptera; family Pentatomidae; genus Arma; species Arma custos. The sequence continues at coordinate 49,227,195 of CM073761.1, forward strand.
AATTAAAGAGCCAACTCCCGGCCTGGAAAATCTTTTCTCTTCAAAATAAAAATATTTAAAAATATAAAAAAAATAAATTATAAATAATATAATGACGTAAGTCAACAAGATCCTAATTAAAGTAATGTTCAATGAACCTTCTTCCCCTTGTATACATCGCGAATTGCGAGAACACGGGGATATGGGATCGGTGAAGCGAATGGACTTGTCTGGCTTGAATACGAACCCTGGTAGCACAGTTGGTTAGAGCACCGTTATCCTGATATATATATATATATAAACCTTTTTGACAAAATCTGTAATCTTTCTTTGGTGTTTTTTTAATCACTAACCACAAATATAACAAAAACTGTCAGCAGAGTTTTTACAATTAGACATTGTACTGAGCACATGTACAGGAAACGTGAAAGTGAGGTTAGGTAGACAGTAAACAAAACATCAGCTGTTAACAGAAAAAATAATCAACCTTGTTTGGCCAGCAAATGTGTTACAGCAGTGCTGTCAACTTCATCCACACCAATAGACCCAGTTTTTCAGATAGTTATTTTAAATATTAAAGCAGTTCAATTCTTAAAAAATCGCTTAATTTAATAAATTTAACTATAAAATATAAAGAAATTGTGGGTGATACAACTTTTTTAATATATATATATATATATATATATACACACACACACATACACACACATATGCATATACCTTATTCTCATTACTATACAGCAAACGCGTTTTGGTTTTTTTTTTTTATTAACATGTTGGAAACAATTTTCCAAAATCCTTCATGGTTTTGAGCTTTGCATGCTTTGGAGTGGCAGTCCTAGTTACACGCTCCCCTACGCTAAATGGCACCACAAGGGTGATGCGAAAGAAGAAGAGACATGCTTTCATCATTCGTTAACTCAATTTTGACCAAACTAATTTTCGAAAACGTTCACATCGAATGCGGCAGTCTGAACATTCATTATTACCTATTCCAAACAATAATTATCCCTCGAGCAATCAGAACACTCGAAACAAATCATTCCAATCACGGACCAATTAGCTAATGAGATATTAAAGAAGAGAATTCGCTCCACATTAGTCGACCGAGCATTCATTAACTCAGCAAATTGATTTCGGTTTTATTATATTTGTCTTCCCTGTCCTGAATATACAGTGGCCTCCATTTTAGCCTCTAAAGACATACAATAAAGTTCCAAATCCCTATCACAAGTAAAATAATCTATACATATAAAATGCTTTGTCCTGAATGACTGACTGACGGATCAACGCACAGCCTAAACCGCTGATCGTAGAGACCTGAAACTTGAAGGGTGTCTTCGCTGTATGACGTAGGCATCCGATAAGAAAGGATTTTCCAAAATTCTACCCCTAAGGGGGTGAAAAAGGGGGACAAAGTTTGTACAGTAGCTCGCGTGTTTCTTACTCGCAAAATCGACTTATTTTCTTATTATTATTAGTACCTGACATCGTACAGGCTCGGGACCCCCGTTTTACGTCCCTTCCGAAGGACGGCGTAACTAAGGATTTTTTACTCCCTTTAAAAAATCCTAGGGCCACCTGCCGGGCTACGAACCCGTGATCTTGGGATTAGTTGTTTGTTACGCTAACCACTAGATCACATGTGACCCCTACCGGAAATATTTATTTTTCATTCTCGACATTACTGAACAGAATTTGTAAAACTATCATTCGTCTAGCTCTTCTTTACGGACGTGATACATGTCTCTTAACGTTGAATGGTGAGCACCGTTATAAGGTATTCAAAAAGAAGGTGTGTAGAATATTCGGTCCAAAAAGAGAATGAGTATAGTGTAGTATTTAGAAGAAAACACAAAGCAAAATCGCAGAGCATGAACCCAGTTACTTAATTTAAGTGAAATTAGAATCGAGAAGATTGAGATGGAGTTGTAAACATGTTGTAAACCTGTGATCTCGCAATTTTTCGAGGTATACACGGGGATATAGGATCAGTGAAGAGAAAGGATTTGTCTGGCTGGAATGCGTGCCTTGGTAGCTCAGTGGTTAGAGCACCGCGCTGGAAACACGGGCGACCCGGGTTCGAATCCCGGCCAAAACATAATCTTTTCTCTTCAAAATTAAAAAAAAAATTTAAGTAATTAAAAAGAACCATAAATAAAATATATATATATATATATATATATATATATATATATATATATTATATTTCCTAAAAAAATAAAATTATCCCTATATTCAGAACTTTTTTTTTTAATTCTTACATTTGCATTTACTTCGTTTATTTTATTATATTTATTTATTTTTATATTTCTTCTATTTGTTTTCTTTATGTAAAGTTTTTTTAATTTATTAAATTTGCAATTGCTTAACCCATTCGAGACGACGATTTTTTTCGAACACAGGAGCGAAATTTGTTTTTTTCTATATTGTTCATTTTTAATTTTTTAAAAACACGTTTACTATGGAAATCACCCAATTCGTAAGTGAATTCCCATAAATAAGATCATTGCACACCGGGTGTACAGGCTTCAATTTTTTTTTTTTTTTGTACACAGTAAAGCCAATTTCAAATTTTGCATTCACGTACTTTACAGATTTCATTAGTTCAAGAGAATTCTTATTTCGACGACTGGTTTAATTTATAGTTTATGTTTATAGTTTTTATTCTTAAATAAGCTTTATGTTGTTATCCATTTTCACGAATATAAAATGTTTGCATAATGGCTATGAACGTTTATTTTAAATATCTTTGATTAATTTATAATTATTTTTTAGTATACTTAGTTTTGGAATTTTACACTTGCTTACAAATCCTAAGGATGTACGTTCGAACATCTATATCGAATTCCTCGTTCCTAAGTCTCTGAAGTGCGCCAACTTACTGGAGGCAACTCACAACGATCGGTCGTAGGAGTTACGACACTAATTCGTGTACTTCTATTGGGGAATCATGTGATTTTTCAGGATCTGAGATGGCCACCCTGAGATTGGGTCGAAGGATATTCTTCGAGGAAATAAATGCAGGTCACTTGCTCTCCACGACAGCCATAATCCTTGGATGTAGGTTTATTTATCACTGTACTTGAAACCTAGTGTACTTTGTTCGGAAGTGATGCCCTTCAGTTTAATCTTTTTTTCTCTTCTAATTAGATAATTAATCATCAATGTTTTAAAAGTTTTTTTGGTTCTGTTTTGGAAAACGCATGCAGATTATTTTTTAGATATATGTTATTTATGCTATTAAATAAAATACTCATAACAAAATATGTTTCGGTGGTAATCCGTTGATTGTAGCCAAATGTTTTTATTTGCTACAAATGCTACTCTCAATTCTCAGCTAATAGCTTGAATTTTCTTTATAGTTCGGGGTGTAGAGTGCTGAGTTGCTGTCTTCAAGATAATACCGGGTTTGAATAGATAAAATATATAGTCTGTTAACAGGGGCAAATGGACCTTGTGGTACCTGCAGACTCTAGCGGTGCTCATCCAGCCTGTATTAAGTAGGTGATGTTAATTGGTTGAAAAACACCTTATTTTCGAATACCCGAAGACGTCGCTCATCCTTTAGCGTTAACCGGCATAGTTTCACATCTGTAAAGACTAGTTGGAGGGATGATAAATTCCGATTTTTAGATTTCGGTACAAAAAAAAATATATATATATATATATATATATATATATATATATATATATATATATAAATAAAATTTTGTAATAAGAAAAACGTTCTGCTCTTAACCATTTATAAAAACTGTATCATGATTAATCTAATTTTTTGTATCAGAATTCGTTTCCGATAAAAATTCAATCGATTAAAAAAAAATGTATTTCTACTTATTCTTTTATTATTACATTTTACTTATGTAACCTCTAGAAGTCTATTATCATACAATTTATAACTATAATTAAACTAGTTTTTTCTAAATCCTTCATATTTACCCCTTTTTTTATATTTTAATCTTCTCATTTTGTATCTTTCTGTTTACCTCCTCATTTTTCTTTCCCTTTATATTATGTTTACATTTTATCCTTTCTGTACATTTATTTTCTGTATTTTATATTCTTTTTCTTTAATTATTATATCTGTGACTATTTTAATTTCTGTTCATCATCTGTAATTTTATTATATCTGTCACTACTTTAATTTTATTATATTCCGTAAATATTTTAATATTCGTTATCTTTAATTATCATATCTATTCACTATTTTATCATATCTAGTCACTATTTTAATTTTCTACATAACATGTCACTCACTATATTCTTGTTACTGCAACGTTTTTTATATTTTTGTTCTGTTTGTTTCTCTCTCATAGCCCTGAAGATGGCCTACATTGTAGGTCGAAACGTCGGCACACAATAAACAAGTATATACTTATTATGGTGTTTTCATTGACTGCACCCCCAGCTATTACTTCCTTACATACAAAAAAAAAAACTAAAATAAACCGCATGGTTCCCAGTAAATGTCAGATATTTAGATTATTTAAGTATATAAAACGATAATAAAAAATTACAATGTCGAGTCTTATCCGAATTTACTTCCAGCCCTATTTCCTTTTCTTACCTCCGATAAGGCACCCCCTTGCACAAACGTTGTCAACGTTGTCTAGAAACGGTCCAGTCTCTACCAGTTACCGAACTCAAGACTGGTGGTAGTAGTTCCGGCTTTTTCCCCTTTTAGAGAAGTTTTCGTATATTTCTTTAGTATCTTTCGATACAGCCCGTAACATGATTCAATGCCAGACATACCATGATTAAGATGTGTTGTTGTCTGAAGCAGAACTTGGAGTAACTTTTGGAAAGTGAGTAATTAGTGCTTGTTGGGTACTACGCTATCATTGCTTCAATCTCTTTCTTATTTTATCGAGAATTACAACTGCAAGGAAATACGGACACTTGGCACGCATCACGCGAACCTTTCTTTTTTTTTATCGTTTGTAGACAGATTGAGAAATATTAATAGCCATGTATACTCCGTTACTTATGAACTGCTTTATCCAATAGCGGAACCTGTACCACTACAACCCGTGAACGGGTCTGGGGTTCAGTACATGGTAGAGACTATACTGTAACATGGACAACCGTTTCACAGGGAGGTGATTTGTCCTACATCACGCACAACCGCCATATTTTCCCAACTTTTTTGTTGCTTACTTTATAGAGGCTAGGTGAGCCCCAGGAAGGTGCTAGATCTCATAGAGTCCATACAAAAACAAGACTTCGGCAATTCAGTGCTCTACCACTGAGCCACTCAGCTCCATTATTCCATACTTAAACAATTGTCATTTTTGCTCGAAAACCTTAGTTTCGAATATCTGTTTCATAGACAACTGTTTTGCAGGGATGTGATTCGTCATAGATCACGCTCAACTGCCAGATTTTCCCCCCTTATTTCGGGTACCCACTTTATAGGGGTTGGGTGATCCCCAGGAGGGTCCTAGATCCTTTTTTATCCATCTCCGGGCGATAACAGATTAAATAAAAGTCTACTATCATTAAAAATAATAATAAAAACCTTATAAAAAATAAGTAAAGGCACAGGATCTACCAAACCCGCATTTCCTAGCGGTCTTGCGAGTCAGGTTAGGTTGTAGGTTGCATTCAATGAAGGCGAAACATTAATCATAGTAATGTTCAGTACTGATATTAACAATTCAAATATTATAAAAGAATTATTTATAAAACAATTTTAATTAATAACATATTTTTTTCAGAAATATAATCTTCTCAAGGTTGTTGCTATAGCCATTATAAAATATTTAAAATAGACTAGATAAAATTCTTGCCAGCGGCGGGATTTGAACCACGACTTTAGACATGACAACTTAGTGCTCTACCATTGAGCCGCTCCACTCCCTGTAATAATAATTAATATACGATAATCTAGAAAATAAGTTAAAAGGGCAGCAGCATTTTTTAAAATATAATCATATGATTATTTTTTAAATTTTCATGACATTATTAATTATACCGACTCATGCTTTATTCATCACCAAGACCAATTTAAGTGCCTAATTTCACGTTTTCGTTTAATAAATGTTTCGATTTTTTGAGGTAAAGTATGAAACTGATGTTTCAGAATTTCTGGCCTGACTTCTCACGTTAATTTGCTAAAGGGAATCAGACTAAGTTATATATAGTATAGAGGTATTAATTTTATGGATTTTTAATTAGGTTTACTATTGAAATCACCTGCAAACTTCTTCCCTACTGTATCCTTTAATAATATTCCACTGAACCCTGTCGAACAGACACGTTACCTAGGACTCCATCTGGATAAACGTGGAATCCTCATACAAGACTGAAAAGACAAGAAACTGCTCGACGTTTTCGCCTACTTCAACATTTACTGGACAAACGCTCTAAGCTCCCAATTAATTTCAAAAGACTCATTTACATCACAGTTATCAGGCCTATTTGGACATACGGAGTTGAGCTTTGGGGCTCTACTAAACCATCCAATTCATCTCGTATCCAATCCTTGCAATCCAAAATCCTTCGTAAAACCCTCAATGCTCCTTATTATGTCACAAACAAACTCATCCATCATGATCTTAATATCCCATATGTTGCTGATTTGGCCCAAACTAGATACCTATCCTTCCATGACAAGCTCCATACACACTTGAATCTGCTAGTCTCTCAACTTGCTTCCCATACTATTCCTGATTACCCCCCGAGGTGTCTGGAAGAAGATGGCCTCGAGACCTTCTACTATAGACCTTTATTGGAGTGCTACCAATGGGTAGTTTCACCACAAGTGTTTTTCATGTCATATTGTACATATTAGCAGATTTACTTATTGTAATATTATTATAGTTGTAAATCTTTCTAATATATTATAAAAAATACAAAATCACATGTCAAAAATTTATTTTAACAAATTTTAGTGTGGATGTTACTTGGTTACTACTAATAATAACACTAAATAGTTTGCTATAATTTTAACTATAAACTTAAAATTAAATCATTAATCATACTGTTTTTTTATTCGTTTCCAAGATATTTGGATTAAGTGTCTCATTCTAAGATGCTACAGAAAGTCAAATTTACTTAGTCATAATAGAGAGATTTTAATTTTATGGATATTGTTTTGATGGAATTCGATAGCTTAGTGGAGACCCAAAGCTCTACTCCACCAGATGGTTGTCATGTATATTATTATGAGTCTTCCAAATATGAAATGAAAATAATAATTAGTCTGGTCTTTCCTAACTGGGAGCGGATTATCTGAGTGGTAGGCTTCATGGCGAAGGTCCTGTATTAAAATCCCGCTTGCTAGCAGACTTTCATTTAATCTGTTAGCAGCCTCCATAAAGTGGCTATCCTTAAAAAAATAAAAAAATGTAGCGATTGAGCTTGATGTAGGAAAAATCACCGCCCTGCACATCCGTTGTACAAGGAATAGTAACGTCTCAACCACTTTCAGAACCCAATACCCTTTTCATGGTTTGTAGTGGTAGAGATTTTTTTTCTAGATTTTCTTTCCTAAATATTTATTCTGTTCAGCGTGTCGAGTGTGATATATATATATATATATATATATATATATATATATATATATATATATATATATATATATATATATATATGAATAAATAATAAAGTAATAATAGTAAAGTAAAAACAATGTATAAATACTATTTGTAAACAGAGCTATGTGCTCTCAGTACAATGTTTTGTACAAAAACTTATTCTGTAAATCTACAGTACAGCCATACCTGACATCGGATTTGTCCGTTGAGAGAATAAGACTCCTAAGCCAAAATAGAGTTTCCTCCAAAAAAACAGATAGTCGTTTACTACAATAAAACAACCCACAGAATTAATACTAAAGACAATTGTCCTCTATGCGTGAATGAATCACGTGATGATCTAAACCACATCCTTTTCGACTGTCCATTTTACACAGAACCCAGAAACAAATATATTAGTTCATACGAGCACAATATTTATACAGTACTGAACCACAAGCACAACAATGATGTAATTAATCTCTGTAACTTCCAATATAAAGCTCTAAGTATTAGAATAGCTCTGACCCATTGATACATATATGATTGTTTACCCACAAAATAATACTTTTGAATTATATAAGTTTTATTTCAAGAATTTTCCATATTTTAATGTAGAGTTGACTCATGGACAATATTTTTGATTTTACCTTCGTTACAATGTTTAGTATTATAATTATATACTTTCCTTTTCTATATGTTTACTATTCTGCTGTTTTTTTTTTTTGTATGTACTATTATTTTTGTAAAACTTCTTACCAAACTCTCTCTGTATTTTACAATTGTAAAAATCAGAAATAAATTAATAATATATATACTACTAAATAATTTAGTAAATACTAAATAAACAGAATACTTTCTGTATTGAATGCCGGTAGCATTACTGGATTATATACTTATCCCGAATTATTCCCGCTGTTGAACTGCGGAGTTGGGGAGCTATGTATATTTTGGATGGAGACAGGGGAATAGATCCCTTTGATGCCTTGTTCGCTGTTCCGTGCGAGGAGGCTGCTCAAGACAAACGGTGAAGAATAAGTGGGCGAGAGCTTGCTCGGGTCTGGATAAAGGGACATCCTCCGCCGCTCACAATGGCCATTGTCCTTAGCTCCCGTCCGCAGAGGATCGATTTTTCAAGACGTAGATGGGTCGATATTACCCACGACTCTTCATCCAAGATGGAACAGGCAGAAATAATAACAATGCCAATAATAAAGTTATTATTATAAAGCAAAGAAAAAGGTTTGAATTTGAATAGGAATTGTAAAATATCCCTGCTTCGGTTTGCGGGCGATTTGGTTCTCTTGGGTGAAGAGGCGGAAACGGAAGTACATTCGGATAATGCTAAGTATATGGTTATTATCGCAAAAGGAAGAAATTTTGGGGATACTGTTTTAGGAGGGGATAGGTTTGAACATGTCTAAAAGTTTAAGTGTTTAAGTTTTTACGATTAAAGGCGGGAAATGCTTGTTATTATTCGTTCTCGACACTAAGCTCGCGTTTTTTGTCCCTAAATCTAAAAATCAGAATTTATAAAACCATCCTTCTTCCAACTCTCCTTTACGAATGTGAAACGTGGTCGCTAACGCTGAGGAATGAACAACAATGATATCTGTAAATAAGGTGTTGCGTGGAATATTCGGTCCAGAAAAAATATGGTACCACTGGAGAATATGGAGATTCCACAACACAGAATAGGGAAACATGCACTCGGTTAATATTATTGAAGTAATAGCCTCACTAAAATTAATATTGGCCTGTAATAAATCACTTTTGCAGGTATTGTAATCAGCTATCTGTATTTATTTTATAGTTATTTTTAACTGTTTATTTATTATCTATTTTATTATTATTATATTTATTTACAGTATTATTATTATTTTTATTCATTCATTATTACTACTATTATTTAATTATTATCTTTATTTATTTTATTTTATTTTTAAGCGGGTTTTTTCCATATATTTCCAGCTACTGTAAAACTTATTTATAAGAGATAACTTTATTTAATTAATATCACTGTTCTTTAAACATGTGAAGGAAGTCCGGAGCATGTATTTACACTTATGCAGCTTGTGTATGTAAAATTGCAAATAAAGTTGGTGTGTTTTTTTTTTTGGCTTGTAAAATTGTTGTGCTGAGTAACGAACGAATTTTTAAGATGTTGATAAGCGCGGTCTGAGTGGTAGACCGAGGCGTATGTGGGAGGATTCCGTTAAGAGTGATCTGACGGATTTTGCTTAACCCTGTCCTGGCTTGAGATCATTTACTTGCACAAACGTTAAACAAGAAACACACCTCACGGTTTGCCAATGACTGATTAGTTTGACGGAATAATTAGAAAGGTAATCTAAAACTCATTAGGCTAAGATGGGAGGAGTGATTGGAATTGTTAAACCTCTAACCATCACATTTAATTTGCGATCCCAACTTGATTCAGTCTCGTATAACTGTACGGGCGTGATAAATTATTTTGGAAAAAAAAATATTTCCAACAATAATTAAACAATTATATACCAGATAAAATCAGTAGGCATTAATCAGGGTAAAAATAAAACTACCATAATAAACCTAATTTTTTGTCCATTTTTAGGTTGTGAAAAATTTGTTTAAAGAATTAAAAAAGACGCAATATTGTTTATAATGGTGGGAAAGCATCAGCTAACAACAAATACCAGCTAAATACATCAGTTTAAATAAATACAATACATCAGTTAAAATAATTAAAGTCACTCGACATTTTTAAATATTCACAAGAATAGACACTAATTTGTTATTTAATAGTTAAACGACTTATTAAAACCCGAAATGATATCGTATATGATGAATGGTCTATTAATGATATAAACCATTTTTTTATTGCACGAAATTGCAAGGTTTTGAATTTAATTGCATTAAAATGCGTTTTGCATTTAGAGATTTATAACTATTAACCTAGCAGATAGTTTTAAAAATAACCGAAAGATATATTTACTGTTGAGCGAAGATTATACTAACTAATGCCATATGCAGTCGAATAATCAATTAATTATTTTTGAAAAATTTTCAACAATAATGTAAAAATTATCCTAAATAGACTTGATGGGCATTAACCAGGTTAAAAAAAATTAGAAACATACTATAAGCGTTTTTTTGTTGTCATTTTTAAGATTTTTGTTTGAAGAATAAAAAAAAACACCTAATGCAATTTAATTGAGAGAGGTACATTAGTTTAAATAATTAAATAAACTCGCTGAATAATTTTTAATATTAACAATAAAAGTAATTTTTTTTTTATTGCATTAATGTTCACACGTTTAGTTATTATCGGTGAATCATATTTTAAAATCTACAATATAATATCTAATATTTACAGTTTAAACAAAATCGGAAATATATGTTAATAATAGAGAGATTTTAGCTAATGTTCGGTAATCGAAATTTACCTAAAAAGGGAAAAGTTCAAACAATTACCGGCTTTATAATTAAACAAAAATATTTATTATTGCGTTTTATAGAAGTTAAAAAAATAATTATTATAAATATATGTACTTAATGTGAAATATTATCAAGGTTGCGACATAAAAAAAGTTGTAATATTATTTTGTTTAAATATTGACCTCCTATTCATGGTAACAAGGGGGCGGAGTGGCTCAGTGGTAGAGCACTGAGCTGCCATGCCGGAAATCCTAGTTCAAATCCAGCTGTAAGGCAGTACTTTTATTTAGTCTGTTTGCGGCGGGAGATGGATCATATTGGATCTAGGACCCACCTTGGGCTCACTCAGCCTCTATAAAATATTATAAAAATAGGGTACCCATACTAAGGGGGCGGAATCTGGCGGTTGAGCGAGACCTAGGACAAGTCACCTTCTTGCAGAACCGTTGTTTATGAAACATTACAGTCTCTACCTTGTACTGTACACTTCACGGGTTGTAGTGGTACAGGTTTTTTTTATGGTAACTAATTATTTAATTATTTTAAGTACAATTGTAATTATTAAATAATAGTTACAGGAAACAAAAGTTTAGAAAAAATAAGTTTCAATTTTATTTTCAAGGCATGGTAATGTCGACTACTTGTATATTTTCCTCGAAGCCAGTTCGTATCAACGTATTTAGTCGATTTATTTAATTTTATTAATTAATTCAATGTATTTATGTATTTTATTATTAATTTAATGTATTTATATTCTGAGGGTTTATCATTAAAAAATAAATATTTTAAAGGTTTGTTGTACAGATATATACGAGATGTCAAAATGTCTATTTAGCGGGAGTATTTTATCGGAGTCGCAAAACAACGAATCGAGGATTTTTTTTTGTTTAGTTTTATTTCGTGCTCGAAAATATGTTTTATAAATATTAATAATAAAAAAAAACATAAAAAATAACTTAAGGCGCAATATCTACCTGACCCGCATTTCCTTGCGGTCGTGCGGGTTAGGTTCGGTTGTAAGTTGCATTCAATGAAGGTTACCAGTTGCAATCAGAGTATTATTTATTACTAATATTAATAACAAAACTATTATTAAAGAATTATTTTTATAACAATGACTACTTATTTTTAAAAAATTCAGAAATTACATTCAATATAAACATTGCTCTTAAGATTGTATCTAAAAAAAACAAGCCTGTACCACTACAACCCATAAAGGGTCTGGGGTTCAGTACAAGAGACTGTACTGTTTCATGGACAAAGGTTCTGTTAGGAGGTGACTTGTCCTAGGTCACGCTCAACCGCCAGATTCCCCCCCTTATTTTGGGTACCCTATTTTTATAATATTTTATGGAGGCTGGGTGAGCCCAAGGAGGGTCCTGGATCCCATATGATCCATCTCCGGCTGCAAACAGACTAAATAAAAGTACTGCCCTGCAGCGGGATTTGAACATGGATTTCCGGCATGGCAACTCAGCGCTCTACCACTGAGCCACTCGCGCTTGTTGAAACTATAGCTATTATAAAATATTTTTTTATATTGAAGGTTAAGTTTATAAATTAAAAAATACCTGTACAATTACAACCCATGAAAATACAGAATGTACCGTTCCTTGGAGGTTATTTTACCAAGATCTCAAGTTTTTTTCAACATTTTTGGTAAACATTTTAAAGAGACTGAGCAAGAGATTTGTGTTTGTTAGCGAAGAATTGCTTCACATTTCGAAACGAGTAACTTGATTTGTAGTAATGTAATATTCATAAAATCTAGTTTCGTAATGTAATGGTTTTATGAAATACTATATAATAAAGGAAAACGGTTGTGCAGGGTAGTGATTTGTCCTAGATCACGCTCAATCAGATTCCCCGCCCTTCTTAATTAATAACTTTATAGAGGCTGGATGAGCCCCAGGAAGATGCTAGATCCCATAGAATCAATTTATGTTTGCTAACAAATCATAAAAAAGCCTTTCGGGAATTCAATGCTCTTTCACTGAGCCACTCAGCTCCATAAGTTCATACATAAACAATTGTTATTTTCGCTCGAATATATATAAAATAAATACAATATTTAGTTGCTTATGACTTATAGCCCTTTGCGTGCATCTTATGTATTATTCATCCTTCAGCGTTAGCAACCAAGTTTCACATCCGTAAAGAAGAATTGGAAGGATAATGGCTTTGTAAATTCTGATTTTTAGATGTCGGGACAAAAGACGCGAGGTTAAAAATGTCGAGACCGAATAATAACTAGCATTTCCCGCCTTTAATCGCGCTTTTATTTACTTTTGAATTTCGCTTTCCCTAGTTTCCACAGACCCTAAGTACTTAAACTTCTCCACATGTTCCAACTTATTCCTTCCTAATGAACGTAATAATTATGCTTAATTATACATTTTATTATTATTTATTTATGGGGGTTGGGAGAGAGTAGAGGGAATACAGAAGCCATCCTAAAAGGGCCATTCAAACATGGAACACTGAATAAAATGTGGACGAGGGATGATTAGGGGAATGGTTGTCATTTGTAGCGATGTCATAAGGGCAGGTTTAACTTTTAAATGCAACCGTGATTCCAATCCAAGGAGGAAAAAATAGCTGAGTCAGATCTAGGAAGGAAAATTAGACTTTCAAATCCTCATTCAAAAGGATTCCGGTTAGTTATTCAAATCAGCGACGTTCCCCTAAATCCAATAGCTATCTCTTCATACCATTTGGTGAACCGCTGAAATATTTAAAAAAGTTATAAAAATCTGGTTTCGTTGTCTCACTACACAACAGACAACATATACTAGACAACAGTAGAGATCATCAAGTTTGTTATGAAAGGATAGACACCGGGTTCGGGCTAAATCAGCAACAAATGGTACATTAAGGTCGTTATGGATGACTTTATTCTTAACAAAATAAGGAGCATTGAGGATTTTACGAAGGATTTTGGATTGTAGGGATTTGATACGAGAGGAATTCGATGGCTTAGTGGAACCTCAAAGCTCTACTCCGTAAGTCCAAACAGGTCGTATGATGGTCATGTAGATGAGTCTTTTGTACTTAATTGGGAGCTTAGAGCGTTTGTCTAGTAAGTGTTGAAGTAGTCTGAAACGTCGTGCGGTTTCTTGTCTTTTCAGTCTTGTATGAGGATTCCAGGTTAATCATTTGTCGAGATGCAACCCTAAGTATCGGATCTGTTCTACAGGCACCAGCGGGATATTTTTAAATACCATTCTCTATAATAATTCTTCATCGAATTAATTATATCTTCTATTGACAATCACTATTCAGAATAATAGATAATAGTATTATTTTTTTGTTTGTTTGTTCATTTAACGTCACTTTATGGTGCTATGGCTAATTGGACGATGCTACAGTGGGAGCTCTAAATTTTGCCTATCCAGGTTTTTGCCTATTTTTTTTAAAATCTATATCATATTACAAATATTACTAATAAAAAAAAACATAAAAAATAACTTAAGGCGCAAAATCTACCTGACCCGCATTTCCCTGCGGTCGTGCGGGTTAGGTTCGGTTGTAAATTGCATTCAATGAAGGCTACCAGTTCCAATCAGAGTATTGTTTATTACTGATATTAACAATTAAATGTTGATAAATAATTTTGTATATATTTTTTTTTATTAAAAACTTTATTCAGACATTACCATCTGCCACTTGTGGACAATAAGTAATGGTGCTATGTAGCTACAACCATTCCATAACAAAACAAAAAAGTGGTATTAACAAAATAAAACCAGTGAATGTAATAAAATATATACATACGCAAACATATATACATGCGGTAGTAAAAAGAAATTAATGCAAAAATGATAATAAAATAAAGTCTAGATAAAAAATAATAAAAATAAATAAAATAATGTACACATTCAAACCCTATTTACAATGTTATATAATAATGGTCATTGATAAAATTTATTTTTTTAAGAAATAAAATCAATATAATCATTCCTCATTAAGAACTAATTTATCCATAGCTATTAAAAATATTTATTCCTACTGAAGGTTACATTTATATATAAAAAAACACGCCTTTACCACTACAATCCATGAAGGATGTGGGGTTCAATTGACTTAAACATATTAAAACTCATAATACGATCCGTTCATAGATTAAAAGCAGCGTACTATTTAATTAATACCTTTACTCTATAATAATTAAGAATAATACTTCCTGGAACAGTAGTTAATCAAAAGATAAGAGAATACAGTGAACTAATACCATTTTTGTAGATTCCTATCGAACGAGTCTATCGCTTTCTGAACTCGTGCCAAATTGGAAGTCAACCTCAAATATAAATTCAACCCATTACCGAGCTCAATCTATCTTTTAATTAGTAATGATTTATCAATTAATTATAATTCACCGTTAAATTACTATTATCAATTATGGAATTATTTTACTCAGAATGAGGTAGTTGCAATTAGCAACGAGTTATCTCGTAACAGATTTAAATGATTAAGTATTTAAATTATTAATAATAATCAACAAAAATGTATTAGACTTTTTTTATTTAAAAATTAAAATGGAATCCTCATACAAGACTGAAATTACAAGAAACTGCTCGACGTTTTCGCCTACTTCAACATTTACTGGACAATCGCTCTAAGCTCCCAATTAATTACAAAAGACTCATTTACATGACAGTTATCAGACCTATTTGGACATACGGAGTTGAGCTTCCTCCATCCTCAACGCTCCTTATTATGCTAGAAACAAACTCATCCATCATGATCTTAATATCCCATATGTTGCTGGTTTGGCCCAAACTAAATACCTATCCTTCCATGACAAGATCCAGACACACTTGAATCCGCTTGGGGGCTCTACTAAACCATCCAATTCATCTCGTATCCTATCCTTAAATCCTTCGTTAAGACCTCAATGCTCCATATTATGTCACAAACAAACTCATCCATCATGATCTCCCAAATATATATATATATATATATATATCCCATATCTTGCTGATTTGGCCCAAACTAGGTACCTATCCTTCCATGACAAGCTCCATACACACTTGAATCCGCTAGTCTCTCAAATTGCTTCCCATACTATTCCTGATAACCCTCCGAGGCGTCTGAAAAGAAGATGGCCTCGAGACCTTCTACTATAGAACTTTATTGGAGTGCTACCCATGGATAGTTTCTCCACAAGTGGTTTTTTCATGGCATTCGTTCATGTTAGCTGATTTATTTGTTGTAATATTATTACAGTTGTAAATATCAATACATTAATCTAAAAAAAATAAATAAAATATTGTAATGGTTTCCTTAAAACACTATAACACTTAATAAAATCCATGATATGTTTTATAAAATTCATTTAATTAATTCTATAGATATAGGGATCAGATTGACTCAGTGGTAGAGCACTGCGATGCCATGCCGAAGGTCTTGGGTTCAAATCCCGCTCACTGGCATACTTCTATTTAATCTGCGCCTGAAGATAAATCCTGGCCTAAGACCCTCCCGAGGCTTACCTAGCCGCTATAAAGTGGGTAATCAAAATGATGGGTTGATTGGGTGTGATCTAGGACAAATCTCCTCTCTGTACAAGCGTTATCCAAGAAACGGTACAGTCCCTACCATGTAATGAATCCAAAACTATGGATAGATCCTCAAAAGATTTTATTTGTCATTGTGGAATCTCTTATTTTAAGTTGCTAATAGAAATGAAAGCAAGATATAGTAGAGAGGTAATAATTTTAGGGCTAACTTGTTTAGGTTTCTAATTAGCATCTGGGAATAAGGCTGCCCTAATGTACAAAAATAATTAAATTAAGTGGTCAATTATTTATAATTATTTACGTCAACTTGTTATAAAAGGAACCTAGATGCTTGAATAATTAAATACAATTGTAGTAATGTGTAGATTTTAATGTGTTACTTAGTAAAGAAAGATTAAATAGCGGCAATCCGGTAAAGGTACAATGGGTAGGCCGAAGCGTAGGTGGGAGGATTTAATGGGGGGGGGGTGATGTTATTTTAAAATATTCTAATCCAAAACACTACTTATATACAGTCTTAATATTTAATAATAATAACTAACGAACACGAATTTACACACCACCCTCATGCAATCCTCCCCTTTACTTGTACGTGGATA
This sequence comes from Arma custos, assembly GCA_037127475.1. Taxonomy (NCBI): domain Eukaryota; kingdom Metazoa; phylum Arthropoda; class Insecta; order Hemiptera; family Pentatomidae; genus Arma; species Arma custos. Next base: position 49,244,229 of record CM073761.1, read on the forward strand.
GGCCGAAGCGTAGGTGGGAGGATTTCGTAAAGGGTGATCTTTTGTACCTGGGTTTGGGTGTTAATCCGTAATGTTAGTTATTATTACTTTTTATTATGACTGATCCGTGGACGAAAGTGTGTAAGCAGAAATTGGTGATATCGGCATCGAGCCTTCGGGTTCGCTAAGCCTTATTATTATAATTAGGGATACATATGATATTTTACAGACTATACGGAATTTTTATGATAGTGTAAATATAAAAAGGGCTTTACGGGCAGTACATAGAAATATAACACAGCATCGTAAACTTCTCATTACTAATAGAAAATTTAACGCTATGGGCCCTTGGTCCGACTAACGGCCTATGAAGGGTTAATGCTTAACATTCATTTACTAATTACATAGCCCTGTAGGTAGGCTCTAAAGAGTTTCGTACATGTTTAAATGGAGAAATTAGCAGAAGGCAATTCAGCGAAGAGATACCTTCAAGGGGTTAAAACTTCAACTTGAGTTATATTTTGATACAGCTTAACTCTACTTAAATTCGTTAAGACACTTTGGATGAATTTCTTATAGGGCTATGTCGGCTTTAGAGGGATTTTCTCTTCTCAATATTTCAGTGACTGCAGTACTTGAAAATTATCTCTTATCCTGTAGCCATGTTTTTCTTCGTAGGAATACATAATAAATAAATAATATATATATATATATATATACGGAGTGAAGTGGCTCAGCTCGCTTTTATCTAGTCTGTTTGCAGCTGGAGATGGATCATATAGGATATAGGACCCTCCTGTGGCTCACCCAGCCTCTATAAAATATTATAAATATACGGTACCCAAAAAAAGGGGGAAAATCTTGCGGTTGAGCGTGACCTAGGACAAGTAACCTCCTTGCCGAACCGTTGTCCATGAAACAGCGGTCTCTATCTTGTACTGAACCCCAGACCCTTCACGGGTAGTGGTACAGCTTATATATATATATATATATATATATATATATATATATGTGTGTGTATTTACATGTATGTGTATGTGTATATGCATTGGTATGTACGTTTCAAGATTAACTTGGGATCCTCATACTAGACTGAAATGACAAGAAACAGGTCGCCGTTTCAGGCTACTTCAACATTTACTTGACAAACGCTCTGAGCTCTCAATTAATTACAAAAGACTCATATACATGAGAATCATCTGGACATACGGAATAGAGCTTTGGAGCTCCACTACGCCATCGAATTCCTCTCGTATTCAATCCTTACAATCCAAAATCCTTTCTTAAATCCTCAACGCTCCTTATTTTGTTACGAACAAAGTAATCCATAATGACCTTAATGTCCCATTTGTTGCAGATTTGACCCGAATACGATATCAATTTTTTCATGGCGAACATCATTTTCAATCAAACCCACTAGTTTCAAACCTCGCAACCTCTTCAGTTCCTGATAATCCTCCGAGGCGTCTGAAAAAGGATTGATCCTCTAAGTTGAAATTGCTATTTGAGTACTACCACTGGGTAGTTCCTCTACTTGTCTTTTCATGTCAGTGTGTATATTCATTCTATTTACTTGTTGTATAAGTAAATTTCATTAAATAAACTATTAAAATATAAATTAATTACTGTTATCGATTTTTGGTGACGTTTCGTGACAAATAGGAAGTTAGAGAATGATATTAAATAACACATCGGTCTAAATATAAAATTGACACATGTACGTTGTTCATATATAAATTTTACTTACAGATTGATGAAGAAATGTTATTAACACCATATCTATCAATGGTTATATGTTAATTTAAATATTTACCTCATATTCGCAAGTATAATTTATGTATTAAAATCGTACAAGTGCCAATTTTTCATTCGGACAATCATATTAAATATTTTAGTGTAACTAAAAGCGTTATTTTCACTGCTAGGGCATGTATTCTTGGATTTGTTCCTTATATTAGAAATACTTAAAGAATCAAACTATTAGAAACAGCAAAGTTTGTAATGTTTACAAGCCAACGGTTGTGCAGGTAGTTGATATCATTCTCTACCGCTAGGTTTTTACCCTAGTTAATAGTACCCAATTTAAAGAGGCTAGGTGAGCACTTAAAAGGTCTGAAGATATCACAGAGTCCATCCATGGGTTATAAAAATTAATTAATTTTCTGCCACAGCCTGACTTGATCCCAGGACCTTCAGAGTAACAATTCAGCGCTGTACACGCATTGCTACTGCTATATTGGCTTCACTGTCCAAGCTATGATCTCTAAAAAAAGTCAGATCCTTTGAACCGAATATATTTAAATATTAAAATGGGATGCCACCCTGAGATCGTCTTACTTAATATATAGTAATTCTATATCATTAATAAAGAAGAGACATATATACTCTCCTCCAAAGGTTAACGTGGTTGACTGACCAGGAGTTGTTTATTAAATAATAATAATTATTGAATTGCATTATATTTATTGGTGCGGATCATGGTTACAAAGATCATTAACGTAACTAGAATTGACTCATGGGGGGGTTAACCCCCACCAGTCAACCACTCCAACATATTACTCCCTTCAAAAAAGATGCCTCGTAATATAGGTATAATTTATATTATACTATAATCATGTAGCTTCAAATTAAATAAATAGATTATAAGTTTTTATAAATGTCATTTTCATTATAAATGTTATTTTTGGAAGGGCAATCAAGAAATAGCTTTTAAATACAAGTAACCTTATTTATTGGTTACAATAACTTACTGTAGTTAATTGCATAGGGAATTTTCTAGATCCATCCAGACTTTACTTCTAGATTCTAAGAATTGTCTGAACTGTTCTTCTCACATTTGCGATCTTATTGTTGCAGCTAGATGCCACTACTGCCGCTGTAATAATATGATTAATTGTAAATAAACAGGATCACGTTTTGGTTTGTCATTTTAGTGTACCTTTTATTCATTAAAATAACTGTGTTTGCACTTTCTTTGTTGTGTTTTTGACATTATCGACCCTTACTTCTGTAATTCCACAAAAATAACTTTGAAAAATTAGAATCCTTCAAATTTGTATTTCTTTTAAATTGTTACTTAAATTTTTTTTTAAATTTCTTCTAAGCAATGGGGGGGGGGATTACATCCCCAATAACCCCTCGTTACGCCTCTGACAAAGTTAGCTTATGAAACTACTTGCAAAGAAAGGGGAACGCTACATGTGACTATATCTCTTCCATCGCTCCATCCAGTTCCTTCATCTTGAGTTGGCTCCGCCTTCCGAACAACTGCCCTTATCTCTGAGAGTAAAGGTAATAAACCCTAAGGGACACTCAACTACCTGAATGCCCTTTACCCTACTTACTTATGTGCTTCAAAGGTTTCAGATAGTGTCAGATATACCTCTACCCAGTCCTCAATCGTTATAATTTTTAATAACCTTACGAAGGCAGAAAGATATTTTTGCAAGATAAGAAAATAAGGTTACTTCAGAGCAGAGGCAGCTGGTTGCCCGACTTCGCCTCCACTAGCTTTGTTTAATAAATAAATGTAAATATGCAAATATAATGTTCCCTTTAGACCCGGAACGAAATTTCTTTCTGGTTTCAAGATTATGAACTTACATAATTATTTGTTTTCTAAATGGAGATATCTTTACGCAGTACATTTTTTTTTACAGCCATGTCTGAAAAATTTAAATTTCCAAGAAAATATTTCTTTAAATTGAAAGTTTAATATATTCATTTTTTTTTTACTCACTAGCTTGCCTGGTTACATACATATAAGGAGTGGCTCAGTGGTAGAGCACTGAGTTGCCATGCCGGAAGTCCTGGTTCAAATCCCGCTTCGGGCAAGACTTTTATTTAGTCTGTTTGCAGCCTGAAATGTATCATATATTATCTAGGACCCTCCTGGGGCTCACCCAGCCTCTATAAAATATTGTAAAAATAGAGTACCCAAAATAAGGGGGAAAATCTGGCGGTTCAGCGTGACCTAGGACAAGTCACCTCCTTGCAGAACAGTTGTCCATGAAACAGTACAGTCTCTACCACATACTGAACCCCAGACCCGTTCCATGTGAGTTAAACAAATCAAAAATTGAGTATTTTTAAGCAAAACATCCCTATTGTAATGATGGTATTGAAATTCTTTTATTAACCATTAGAAAATCTTTAAAAACTTAAACCTTCTTTTATTTTAACTTACATATGTCATTGTTCCCATAAAACTTCAAGTTAAAACATGATACAATTAAAAATATGACTTTATTACAAAATAAATAAAAAATAAACATGTAGGAAATGGAATATCAGAGAACTAAAAAATGCCAATCTTTGAGATATACCGTTCTTATAAAAAAGCTATTTAATATATATATATATATTTTTTTTTTTTTTTTTAAGGCTCAATTAATAAATTTAAAACCATCTTTTGTTGACATTCTGTTCTTTTATTATGTTCTGACAGAGAATAAATTAGACTTTTAATGAAATGCTAAAGGATTTCTCATAAAACATAAAATTGACATTATTAGAAAAAAATTCTAACTTTTTAATTATGTTATTTAATTTTAAATATTTATGTTACTTGTTAGTCGATTTCCAATTATTTTAGAGACTTAAGGCTTTTTTTTCTTTTTTTTTTAAATATTTCCAATTACTGTATATTAAATTAAAAATTAATTAATTATAGTCTATAGAGGAAGTTTACCATATAATTAATAATACATATTAAATTATTAACAAAACAAAATACATGACTTATATAGTAAGTATATCTGTCTCTAGATATAGTGTATTTTAAAGAGAGAAAAAAATTAAAAACATAATTGAAAAAATAAATGGTTTCATCTTTATGTTGTTGAGAATGAATACCAATTATGAGAAACAATTATACAATAATAAAAATATACTTTGTTTTAATTATAAATCACAAATTGTGGACCAAGTCTCATTTCTGTGATCTTTTTTACTAAAAAAAAATCAAAGCGTGTTCTTATTCAACCAATTTCAGTCTTTTATGGCATATTTTTAATTTGTCCTATCCTATATTTATTTATTAATAAATAATAAATACATTTATGAATTTATTACACTTTGAAATCGTTTAATATAATTGAGAAAAATACTTTTTACACCCCAAATAACCGACAGATTCGGAATTATATACAAACATAAATTTAATGAACGTTGTTCCGGCTGGTAGAGGTAAGAGGTTGACCAAGGCGTAGGTGGGAGGATCGCGTGATCTGGCGGATTTGGGTTTGGGTAGTGTTCCGTGGACAGAAGTTTGTAAGCAGAGATTGGTGGTATCAGCATCGCACCTTCGGGTTCATTAGGCCTTAATATTGTTTAATTAGTTTGTAATTTGCTAATTTAACAAACCAAATAACTCGTTATTTCTTAAAAAGATTACCAACATAAAGGCGAATGGTTTAAAAAGATTGGAAATAAATAAGGAAAACAAATAAATAAACAAAAGTATATTAAAATTAATTAACATTTTCCTTGCTGTAATTAATTAATATTTTTTCCATTTTATTAATCCTATTCTTCAATTTTCATTAATCAATTTGTTTAACTTGGAATCCTCATACTAGACTGAAACGACAAGAAACAGCTCGACGTTTTAGGCTACTTCAACATTTACTAGACAATCGCTCTAAGCTCCCAATTAATTACAAAAGATTCATATACATGACTAATAGAAGACCAATTTGGACGGAGTAGAGCTTTGGGGCTCCACTAAGCCATCGAATTCTTCTCGTATTCAATCCTTACATTCCAAAATCTTATGTAAAATCCTCAATGCGTCTTATTTTGTTAAGAATAAAGTCATCCATAACGACCTTAATGGTCCCATTTATTGCTGATTTGGGCCGAATCCGATATCAATCTTTTCATGACAAACGTCATTCACACTGAAACCGACTGGTTTCAAACCTAGCAACCTCTTCAATACCCTGTAATCCTCTGAGGCCCGAAAAGAAGATTGTCTCGTGATCTACTAAGTTGAACTTGGGTAATTTCTCTACTTGTCTTTTAATGTCAACGTGTTCCATTCATTCTATTTACTTGTATTGGTAGAATACATTTGTAAATTTCATTGAATAAATTATTTATTAGTCCATCAATTAAATTAGTTCGGGTCTTACAATATCTTTTTTTTTCCTAATTTTATCTGTGATTTCTATAAATTTTGGGAAATAACGCGTTTAGAACGACAGTTCCTGTAAACAGATCGTGGGTGCGGGTAAAATCTAAATTAATTTGACTGCCTAATCTAAACTGGGTGCTTTAATTTTCTAAAATTCCTGTTCCTGGCAGATAACGAACAACGCGCGATAATTCAGAAATCGAAAGGGGTTTCTCCCAATTATATTTGTTGTTACTAAATTATCAATTCGTTCTAATTTGTATTCAAGCTAAACTATGAGAGCAGTAAAACGTGCGTGTGAATTATATTCAGAAATTGAGATTTTTTTTTTTGTAAATGTCAATGGTCAAATCGAAGACTGAAATGGGCTTCAGTTGTTAGACATAGTAAACTAAAAAAAAAATTTAAGTGCTGAGCCGATAAATAAGCGTCTGAGTGGAAGACCGAGGCGTTGGTGGGAGGATTACGTTTGGGATGCTCCTACTGAATTGGATTTAGTGAGATAAAAGCGACGATTGGAGCTAATAGCCTTAAGTCTCATTATTTTTATTATTGTTAACATTAAAATTATTTAAGTATGAACGGTATATATATATATATATATATATATATATATATATATATATATATATATATATATATTAAATATGATGTATATTTATGAATTCCAATGATTCAAAATGTCATTAGACCTAAATCCCTGTTCTCTTGGAAGCCTGGCCTGTCGTTGACATTTCTGCCCTCGTCTTCCATTTCCAATATCCTTCGCTTACTTAACGCCTGCAACTGACTGCCTCAAACAATGTCATTCAAGACTTTATGGTTGTATTTAGCCGTAAATGATGACGTGGGCGAAATTTATATAATATTTAATGTGTTTTTATAAACAGAAATTAGGGTAGGATTGTTGGTTTGTTTATTCGTTTAACAAATAAACAAACCAACTCGCGCTCAATGCTGCCGTAGCTAATTGGGTGACGATACAGCGGGGTTCCAAAATTTTGCCTCTCCATGTACAATTAGGACAGAGATTTTTAACGAGTACCTGACATCGCAGAGTCCGCAACTTTACGCCCCTTCCGAAGGACGTCATAACTAAAGATTTTTTGCTCCCTTAAAAAACCCTAAGGCCACCTGCTAACCACTAGACCACATTTAGACACTACATAAAATAAACTGCTTCGATTCCAAGATTTCAGCCAGTGATTAATAATATTCAGAGACTTTTTAGATATGAAGAACATTACAGGTAATGCTATTAAATATTTTATTTATGTACATTACTAAAGGGTACTCCCTGTACGCTTAACCGTGAACCCACCCCTATTATCCGAATATTCATTTTGAAATTCTGTTTCGAAAGCTGAATAGGAAGTATATTACTAAGCTTTATGTGAGTATTTTTTTCTATTTTTTTTACACGGATCGGCCAGGCAAATATCACTTACTAACCTTCTTCAAACTCTCCGCCTTCCTTCTATTCCAATACTCTCTCATCTTCCTGGACTGTTCCTCTCGCTCTTCCTTAGTCCATTTTCTCCCTCGTCTCTCCTTCCTCCCTGCAAGAACCCCAACCTCTTTTAGTTTTTTTCCCGAAAAGCTCTCTACCCAAGCAGTCCTTATCCTTAATTTTTAGCCTATCCAGCCCCTTATTTGTTTCACAGATCCACCTATTCTCTTAAAGCTTGAGACTTTTTCGAAAAATTCATTGTTCAGCCTCTTATTGTTCATTCTGACTATGTGGCTGTAAAACCTCAGTCTCCTGGTCCTGATGACTGCTTCAAGATCTTCCAAATTTCTGTATATTTCTTCGTTTTTCGCATATGCCCCTCTTGTGATACTTTGGGTCCATGAATCCTCCTCAGAATTTTTCTCTCAATCTTCAGGACTTTCTCCAGACTCGGAAGGCTGTTTATCTGGGCATGTTATATGTACTCAACATAACCATGTTTCTGGTTCCAACCTGGCAAATAATTTATTTATTTTGTTGAACGTCGGGGATGGACATTTTAGGAAATGGAGACCCTCTATAAAGGAGGTACCCTTAATTGTAGGGGAGAAACCTAGTGGTTGAGCGTGATCTATGACAAATCACCACCCTGTACAACCGTGGTCCATGGAACAGTATAGTCTTTACCATGTACTTAACCCAAGACCCAAACATTATTACCATACTATCCGAGGTAACATGTAGGAATAATAGCAAAGCCATAAATGCTTATTCAATATTTTTCTATTTTTCACTCCGAATGAAATGTATTTAATGGGTCCAAATATATAGTTTTATATGCGGCCTAACTATGATACATTCCCAAAATCGTCTGCAAGATCATCTGGTTTGGCAACCACCTCCTTAAGACCGTTTAGTTTATGAATTATATTGTTTTAGTGTTTATTTAAATGGTTAATAACACTGAATTAATGATTTAAAAAGAATATATTCTAAAAATACTTCTAAAAAACTAAGAAGCGGAGTTGCGTAGTGGTAATCTCTTAGCGGGCGGAAATGTGTCCTACGAGATCTAGGACCTCCTGGGGTCCAACCATCCGTTGTCCAAGAAGCAGTACAGTCTCTACCACCTGCTGAAGCTAAGGTCCTTCAGGGGTTATGGAGGTTTTTTTATTTATTTTTTTATTAATAACTGTTTAGAAGGTTAGAACATAAGGTAGAGGAAAGGACCTAGGCGTCCAACCGTGTAGATTAGACTCAATACTTGCTTACCCTGAATTTATTATGTTTCACAACAGAGTGAATATTTGAAGCGGTCCTTGCACCGACCTAACTTACTGCTAACTCATTCTGTTAATAGTTTATTTAAAGTGCTCGATGATTCGGATCCACGCTTAACGCGGTGCTAAATCAATTCAGATACACTTCCATATTTACGATGGAAGACATGTTTGCAACGAGTGAACTCCATCAGTATGATCCAATTTACTGTTTTATTTTCATTATGCGTTAAAAAAAAGCTTTGACTACCAAAAAATTTGTGCTCACTTGTTCAAACTTGATGTCAAATTATTAATAGTTGTTCTTTGTTCATTTAACGTCACTTTTTGCTGCTATGGCTAATCGGACGATGCTACAATGTGAGATCTAAATTTTGCCTATCCATGTTTAATTAGGATAGGGATTTTTACCGAGTACCTGACATCGTACAGGCTCGGGACCCCCGTTTAACGTCCCATCCTCCGAAGGACGGCATAACTAAGGATTTTTTACTCCCTTTAAAAAATCCTATGGCCACCTGCCGGGCTACGAACCCGCGATCTTGGGCTTAGTAGATTGTTACGTTAACCACTAGACCACAGGTCATCCCGAATTATTAATAGTTATGTCGTTAGTTAGAATTTATAAAAAAATAAAAGAAACAAAAAACCTGTACCACTAAAACCATGAAGATTTTTGGGTTTAGTACACAATAGAGACTACAGTAAAACCTCTACTAACGGACACCTCTAAATAGCGGTCACTCCCCATTACCGGACGATTTTTTTTTGCACCAACATTTTAATACAATTTTTAAGGCATTTTAACCTCTATTTAACGAAACCTCTCATTAATGGTCACGGACAGGCTGTGTTGGTTAGAAATCGATTAAAAAAACCTCTAAAAGACGGACAGTATGACTTTATCCCTTTCCCGTTTCTCGGAAACAATTAGTTGTTTCCGGTCTAAGGAAACAGGGACAGTTGTATTTACTTTTGAGTAAAGGTTTTCCGCATAAATACTTTTTTTTTATTCTCGAACTTGCTTTATTAAAATTTAGTTCTGTTCTAACCCTCGTGGCAGGCGGCTGAAAATGTTTCCCTCACGTAAGAGACTCACTTTAGAACAAAAAACAAATGTAATCGACTTTTATGACCTTGAAAAGTTAAGGGTACGTGCGCTAGCGGAAAGACTCAATATCGGTAGGACACAAGTTTCGGGGAACACTCAAAAACGGTGCGATGTTTTTTTTTATTCTACTTACCTTTTAAACACATGGGAAATTGAATAAGAGAGAATTAATTTGTACAAATACATATTTATAAAAAAATAAAACCTCCCTTTAAAGGACACCTTTAAATAACGGACAAAAATATTTGCACCAGGGCTGTCCGTTAATTCGAGGTTTTACTGTATATGTTTTCAAGGACAAAAGGTTAAATGGTAGACAATAGTTTTTGCTGTGATATCGATAACGCAAACTGATTAGCATTTCCTGTTATAAATAATTGGAATTTTATTAGTCATAATAGGCCTCAAGTTCTCAAACTTCTCAACATAATCACGCTTTTTCCCTCCTCCATTTAATTTTAAAGAAATAAATCGTATATTGGTAAATTCCTGAAAACCTGTACCACTACATCCCATGGAGGGTCTTGGGTTCAGTACATGGTAGAGACAGTACGTTTTCAAGGACGACAGTTTTGCAGGGGGGGTGATTCGTCCGCGGCCATGTTCAACCGCCTGGTTTTTCTCCGGTTTAGGGTATCCACTTTAAATAAGTATCGTTGTTTACTTGAATGATTGTTTCAGTCTTGATCTTAATTAGCATTTAGTTATGTATTTACTAGCAGCAGGTTATAGGTTCTTATGGAACTGGTATTTTTTTTCATTAGAATCTATCTTTGTGATTAATTCTTAGTGGTTATTGGATTTTTCCAATTGCATTATTTTAATTCTTTAAATTTTAATGATAGGTGATGGAATATACGGGATTTGAAGGCTGAAAGAATATTGGAACGACGAATGGAAGGTTTAGAGTTCCAAAGGGAGGAAAATCGGATAAGGAAAGCTCTGTCAAAAGCTGCTGTTCGGTGGGATGCTGTATATAGATCAGAGAGCCGAGAACGGGTGTTACGGGAGAGGACTGTGATTATGAATTGAAGGAGATCGAAAATGTATGATGGTCGGCGGGATTGGATAACTTGGTAAAGGAAAGATGCTAGGACGTACTTACGGCGGTAGGAAGGGTAAAGCCATTTCAATTCTTCGTAATTAGGTATATATTTTTTAATAAATTAATTCCGTTCTAAATATCATTCCTTCCTTGGTTAGTAGCTAAACAAGAATTCTCCCCTGCGTACGAGAAACTAATTTTAATTAGATTTGAAGATCCTCCGTTACAAATGAAACTGTTTGAAGCAAAATCTTATCTATTGTACACTCGGGGCTTAGCTGGCTCCTTGCGGGTCTTAGGACTTGCCAACTTTGGGCTTTAGCGAGTTATCTTGGGCTCACCTTTCAGGGAGGAATTTGTAAACTGTGGAAGGGATAAGAAGAAAAGAAGAAAGTTTGCATTCTTTGTCAAATCAGAAACCCTCCCCTAACTGCCGCCTTTACTTTACCCCAATACACCCTCAAACTTTTTTAATTGTCTTGTAAAAAAACAAACAAAAAAAATCCTGTAAATTGCCGTTGGTACAGTTTTAAATTAATCTAGACGCGATATCCTCCCTTCTATATTGAATTTAAAAAAAAAATTGAAAAAACCTGCACTACTACCCATGAAGAGTCAAGGGTTCAGTACGTGATAGAGACTGCACTGTTTCTTTGATAGCGGTTGTGATTTGTTCTAGATCACGCTTAACCATCAATTTTTCTCCAAATTATGAGAATCCACTTTACAGAGGCTGTGTGAGCCATAGGAGTGTTTATACAGGCATCATCAGGACATAAACCAAAAGGAAAATTACAATATATTTTCCTCCTATTTTGGGTAACCACATTATAGAGGCTGGGTTCTAAATCCCAAAGGATCCATCCACGGCTGTAAACAGATGCAATAAAACCTAGCAGTCGGATTTGAGTCCGTGACGGCAACTCAGCGCTCTCCCGCTGAGCCACTACGCGTTTATTGAATATTGAATAAATTTCTTTAATAATTAATAATTCCGTAGTCAAAGATAACACGAAATAAGTAGAACTTATTTAATTTTACTTACGTTTCTGCCTAGGATATGGGCACCAAAATAGTTTGTTGTTTGTTCATTTTACGTCACTTTATGCTGCTATGGCTAATCGGACGATGCTACAGTGGGAGCTCTAAATTTTGCCTATCCAGGTTTAATTAGGATAGGGATTTTTAACGAGTACCTGAAATCGTACAGGCTCGGGACCCCCGTTTAATGTCCCTTCCGTAGGACGGCGTAACTAAGGATTTTATACTCCCTTAAAAAAATCCTAGGGCCATCTGCCGGGCTACGAACACGCGATCTTGGGCTTAGTAGTTTGTTACGCTAACCACTAGACCACAGGTGACCTTCGGGCACCAATATAATGGATGACGAGTATGCGGTGACTATCAAACTGTTTTTGTTTTGTTTTGTTTCTACTGAATAGTATAAAATAATGTTAAAATAAGAAGAGAGTTATGAACAAAAAAAAAATCATTTTTCGCGTTGATGATTATTGTAAATATTTTATTCTTCCATATTCGTAAAATTATCATTGTGAAAATATCTACTACTTTTTAGTCCGGCTGGCAATAAACACGCGATTGTTTATTTTTTTTTTTTTTAACTAATACTTATATCTACGTTTTAGTTGCGTAGCGTATTTTTAGTTTTTCAAACTATAGTTTATTGTTACAAACTCCCACAAATATCATCATATCACCTTTACACAACGACTTCCTATCCATTATCGTTTAATAACATCCCACTGATTCCTGTAGAACAGGTCCGCTACTAAGGACTGCACCTTGACAAACGCTTAACTTGGAATCCTCATACTAGACTGAAACGACAAGAATCAGCTCGCCATTTTAGGCTACTTCAACATTTACTAGACAAACTCTCTAAGCTCTCAATTAATTACAAAAGACTCATATACATGACAATCATTAGACCCATCTGGACTTACGGAATAGAACTTGGGGTCTCCGAGAAAAGAAGATGGCCTCGTGACCTTCTAGGTTGAACTTTTTATTTGAGTAATACCTCTGGGTAGTTTCTCTACTTGCCATTATCTCTGGGGATGATTTATTTTTCATTATATTTACTTGATGTATGTAAATTTCAATAAATACATTTTAAAAAGAAAATGTTACCAACTATATATATAACCACCCCTATTGGCTCATGTCAGTAGCCATACGATTTCCTCAAATATTAAGCCATGTTTGCCTTAGTACTTGGCACAAGACAATACCGTGTCTTCGGATTTGTAAAATCTTAAAAAAATTAAGTGTTTCAATTCAATTAGATCTTTTAAAGTGGCTGAAAATCAAGTTCTAAGATCACATCGCATATGTACGTACATACAAAGCTAATAAAAGCGTGTTAAAACAGTACTAATATGTACCATAAAATCCAGAATTAACAAGCTAAAGCTAGTTATATATTTAAATCATAATGTTCATAGTAAAAAGCCGATCTATTTTAAAATAAAACTCATTATTCAACATTGTTCATATGCGTTGTACGCGGTAGACTACCTACACGGTATATGAAAAGACATGAGGAACTCGAATGAGTAGAAAAGAAAATTCCTCTTCTTCCTGAGGATGTCTTCTTTCCTCTCCTTCCAATTAGGTGCACATATAACATCCTTGCAGCCTTGGTTTTTCCAGTCTTGTGTGCAACTTCTGGGTGGCGCTCGAGGAGTCTTCGTGGTATCTCGCTAATGAATTGTTTCGCACAGATCATTTATAGATGGAAGAGAAATTACGAAAACAGATTTTTTTTTATATTAATACAAAAATACCCCATTCACCCATTATTTTGTAGTATCTATATCGAACCTTCAGATTCCTTAAGTACGATTAATATTATTATCCTTCTCTGGGATTCTGGAGACCTTGAGGCTCACCCAGCCTTTATGGACCATTGTTCGATATATCACCTTCCTGCACTAAATTTTATGATTTAATTACATAGCACTGAATTGTTAATAATTTTTCTCAGACCATTTATACGAACAATTATATTGTCGGTATTGAACCTTCACCTTTTATAATCCTTTTTATCATTATTACATTTATTTCCTTTGCTGGTTTTCTGCAGATCTTAAGGGCACATCCAGCCTTTATAAATGAGGTACTCTTAATCAACATATCAGCTCTCTGTACAAACGTTGATTTAAAAACTAACTATCATGTACTAAGTGATACTAATACTCTTTATTGGTTGTATTGGCCCCTGTTATTATGTAATAAGAAAGGAATGAATTGTTTAATCATTTTTCTTTGATCATTTATAGTGTTATAGTTACATGATAGGAATATGTGCACAAATTATTTATTTTTTTTGGGAGAGGGATTTAGCCCTAAGTTTTCTACTTTAATTCATGAGTTTATTAGTGTTAATACGAACCTTCAATATTATTATTTATAATTTATTTTATTTAATTTTTTTTTATTAATTGTTATAATTTTTAAATATTTTCATTTTGAAGAGAAACGATTGAAATATTATTATTATTATTATTTCCTTTGTTTGGGTTCTATAGCTCTCGGAGCTCACCCAGCCTCTGTTTAGGGGTACTCTTAATCGACCGATCACTTCCCTGCACAAACATTAGCTTAGAAAAAGTACAAGCACTACCATGCATGAATTGAGCCAGTACTCTTTAATGGGTGGTAGATCGTTTTTCTCAATTATTTATAGTGACATAAATTGGAATGTATAATAAAAAATTTTATTAGGGGGTAATAGTAAAATATTCATCCCTTTAATCGGTTATTCGTGTCAATATCTAATTTTTAGCTTCTATTATCCCTTTTATTTTTATTATCCTCACTTTATTGGTATTTCGAAGACCTTATGTCTCACCCAGCCTCTATAAAGGCGGTGTCCTTAATCGGCATATCACTTCTCTGCGCAAGCGTTTGCTAGTTCTGTACTAAGGCCCTTTAATTATTATTATTACTATTACCTTCACTGCACAGTCAGTTTATAGTGTCTCTTCATTCCGTTATCACGATGCAAGACCATATAGAAAAAAAACGGAATGTGCCTACCCTTATCTCAAGTGTAAGTTGTAGATTTCCTGACGGCAGATAAGAAGCCCGTAAGTGGCTATTAGATAGTTGGTGTAGTCCTAGCAGTGTCATGGTTCCAAGTAAGTTCCCTCGTATGGCCTGTAATATACTTTTATATTTCCTCTAGGACTACCAGTAGGAAAATGGGGAGGATGTACCACGACAGAGGAAGTTGAATAAAATTTGTGATAATAGTGTGCGGTGTAGGGCAGTGTGCAGAGCCCTGAGGGGTTCGAATTTGGCTATGGAAGGAACCTGAAGGATCTGTTGACCTTCCTGGGGCTTACCCAGCCTTTATTAAAAGGTTACCGGAAATAGGGTACATAGCTCACCTGGCGGTTGAGAGTGATCTAGGACGAATCCCCAACCTGCACAACCGTTTTATAAGTAACATTGTACTGTTACCGCGTGCTGAATCCAAGACTATGAGTAGTAGTACCGGTTTTTTAATTCAATATATAACGGATGGTAACGCATCTACATTAATTTAAAACAGTATCAGCAGAAATTTAATGGGTTTATGGTTCGTTAAAAAAAAAAAAAAAACTGTACCACTGCAACCAGTGAAGGGTCTAGGGTTCAGTACAAGGTAGAGACTGTAGTGTTTCATGGACAACGGTTCTGCAAGGAGGTGACTTGTTCTAGGTCACGCTCAACCGCCAGATTTCCCCCCTTGTTTTGGGTACCCGATTTTTATTATATTTTATAGTTCCTTGAGAAGCTGTATATAAAAAAAAAACGTTCCATATAACATGTTTATTTAATATTTAATTTATGAAGTAAAAACCATTTTCCAGTCAGTTTTTATTTTTTATTTTTTACAAATACGTTTAAACTTTTTAGTCATTTTCAATTTCTTAATTCCTTACTGGGATTTTCATAATAGGTCTGTAACTTAACAATATAAAAATAATCAACAGCAATAACAATAAAACCATAATTACACCAATTGTCCTAAAAAAAATTAAATATTTAAGTATAGATACCTTATGTGAATGTCTATAATTTAAAACTACTTGGAGATACACTGTTTCTCCATGGTCATTTCTACTCTGCATGGTTATACTTTGGACTGTACTTAGTTATATATACATTGACACTATTTAAAATTAAAATATAAATTTATAAGAGTTTAACACTACGAATGTTTTAATTTATTTTATTTATTTAAATTATTTTATTTATATTTATATCCATTTTATCCATTTTACTTACGTAACCTCTAGATGTCTGGTATCATTCCATTTATATCTATAATTAAACTAGTTTTTCTAAATCCTTTATATTCCACCCCTTTTTTTATATTTTTTTCATATTTTAATCTTCTCATTTTGTATCTTTCCTTTTACCTCCTCATTTTTCTTTCCCTTTATATTATGGTTACAATTTATCCTTTCTGCACATTTATTTTCTGTATTTTATATTCTTATTCTTTAATTATTATATCTGTCAGTATTTTAATTTCTGTTCATCATCTATAATTTTATTATTATCTGTCACTATTTTTATTTTATTTTATTCTGTACCACTTTTATATTCGTTACCTTTAATCATCATATCTATTCACTATTTCAATTTCCACATTACTTGTCACCATATTCTTGTTACTGCAACGTTTCTTATATGTTTTTCTGTTTGTTTCTCTCTCTTAGCTCTGAAGATGGCCGAAACGTCGGCACACAATAAATAAGTTACACTTATTAAGGTGTTTTTATTGACTGCACCCCCAACTATTTCCTCCTTATATTAGAAGTTACAGTCAACCAATTCTTCTCTAATATTTTATTTATAATATATATTAATAGGTTTTAATATTTTATATCTGAATCTTATTATATTATTATGGGAGTATTAGAAATAATGTATATAAGGTTATGTGTGACAGGTTATACTAGAGTTATCTATAAGTTTATGTTTTTTACTTCATAAATTAAATATTATAAAATATAGTCCAGTGAAATCCATATTATAATGCAACATGTTTATTTTAAAATCAACTTTTATTGTAATTTTTTAATTTTTTTTTTGAGAAACGCGAGTAAACTGTACTAATTCTTCATGAATACACAAGATTTAAAATAGGTTTGTTTTTTATTTTCACCATTTCCTTCATTTATTGCATTTGTTATTTTTTTTACTGAAATTTGAAAAAAAAACATCATATATTCGTTGATTTTGGGAAATCCAAGAAGGTTGATACAAGTAATAACTAACAAGTATAAATATTTTATTTTGTATTTATTAATGAATTTTTAAATCAGGTAAACCGTATGTCCAAATGTCAGTGTAATAGCGTAAGGAAAACTATTTACGTTTGCGCGTTATTTCATTTTTAATAAGCATAAAGCAAGAACTCATTTCGCACCAAGCAATGCTCTCCTCGGTGTATTGACTAAGATTGGTCTAGGAACTGAAATAGTAGTGTGGACGCTAGACGAGACTAATCCGGCTGCTCCTAGACCGTTGCTGAGATGGACTAAGGCTTGTCTCGTCTATTGCCTAGCAAATGTCTCATAGTGTGGACGTAGCTTTACAGGTTTGGTTAAATAACCATTGATAAGATAAGAAATAACCCTTCCCGAAAATGCAAAGGTTTGAACGTGATCTCAGCCAATTCGCTACCCTGTCTAACCGTTAGCTTAGAAACGGTATAGTCTCTACAATGTACTAATGCCAAGATCCTTCATAGATTGTAGCAGTATACATTTTTTCCGACTGTGGTAGATAAATTATTGTAACCCTCAATAAGTACCCTTAATCGGAGATTAAGCATGATCTTTACCAAATCACCTTCTTGCACAACAATCGGCTTTCGTTAAGAGTGATCAAGCTTGGATGGAAGTGTGTAAGTATCTTCATCCTTAAGTTTGCTAAGCCGTATTATTATTATTAAAAAATACTTCATCCAACATATCTAAAAGGAAACTATGTCCTGTAAGTCTGAAATACCAGAAACATTCGCTTCTTACTTAAGTACAAGATATATTTCTCGATATCCCGCTTAGGATTAAGACATGGGATCCTCGGCACATTAGCTTTCTTAAGTTTTCCCAAGAATTTCCTGAACAGGCGCGATGAATTCGAGAAAAGGAAAAGCTCGTTACAGGATTTTCCTCATGAATGGAATTGTGAGGGGTAGCTTTGCCCCCCCTCCCCCCACAGCTGCTTTTAGGTCTTGATGGTAAATTGGTTGTTAAGTTGAATCAGCGATTAATTGATCATGAGAATAGCTACTTAATTCTGACCGTAAGCTTCTCAAAGCCTTTTTTTTTTTATTTGTATAACTGTAATTATAAAATAGTCTTACCCTTTTGTGTCATCAAGATCAACCAAATGGACTCCTCCATTTCTTTCTTTAAAGCCTTGGTAGTACTGTCGAAAATTTAAAATACCTTGTCTTCCTAAAACTAGGCTGTACAACTAAGACTCATGAAAGGTCTTGGGTTCAGTACATGGTAGAGACTGTTCTGTTTCTTGGACAACGGTTGTGCAGGGAGGTGATTTATACAGATCACTCTCAACCACTAGGTTTTTTATCCATAAAAGTACAGCCGCTATAAAGGATGAGTGAACCACTCTGCTCTCATATATATTATAATATAATAAATAAAAAATTAGAATGCTATAAAAACAAAAAAATTAAGGCTCTAAAATGCTGGGAAAACTAACCAATTGAATCTTATATTTGTAATTTGAATATAAGGGAAACTTTAATATCTGAAATAAACTAAATGTTTTTTATTTGTAGAAATTAAATTCTTCACATATATGTTTTTTTCATTAAAAGAAATTTTAAGGTTCGCATATAAATAGATTTTATATGTGTTGAATTTGTTATTTACTGTTGAAGTGAGACTTACTAGTTCAGATCGGTTTTCTAGATTTTTTTTTTGTTTTTTTCTTCCCCCCCCCCATAGTGCAATGTTAATTTTAAAAATCCTTTAAATTATAATTATTTGTATCATTATATATTTCAACCCTATGAGGGAATTATTTTTTTTTTTTTTTGCGTTCGTAGCTATAAAAACTAAATGTTTTATACATATATATACTAGGTTTTGCCCGCGACTTCGTCTACGTTGATTTTAAATAGAAATTTATTTTGAGTTTAAACGGAGAGCGAATTTTGAATTCAATAAATAATATTTTTTTTAAATTATAACTATTTATTTCAATTTAATTGAGCGCTAATCGATGCACAATATTCTTTTTAATCTGTCCTTTGCTAATACAAATAAATTAGATCGTTTACTAACACGTGAGCATGCAACATATAATTGTTCATGGGAGAAACAATGATGTTCTAGATCCAAACCGCAAATGGACAATGTCTGGTCTTGTTAGACTTGTTAATGGTCGTAGCAAAAGCCAAGGTTATATCAAATTGAAGTCTTTTGAACGGTATTATGGGTTCTGATGGTATCATTGGAACACGTGACTACAGAACGACTTCTCCTTTAAAGTTTCCAGTAAACATTGCTGCTTCAATAACATTCCCGGTGATATTTTTGATGATTAAACGTATAAGATTCCATAATTGGAGGATTCAATTTACACATTATCAATAATAATAGCCGATACATATCACTTAGGAGTATGAAAAATAGTTTACATCCTATTATCAGACCTACTGAATATGGACACAAAATTTCATAAGAATCGGTCAACTCATTTCGGAGGAGTTCTGTTACAAACACTGTGACACGACAATTTTA
Source organism: Arma custos (assembly GCA_037127475.1). NCBI lineage: Eukaryota > Metazoa > Arthropoda > Insecta > Hemiptera > Pentatomidae > Arma > Arma custos. The sequence continues at coordinate 49,264,028 of CM073761.1, forward strand.
TATATTAGATATAGATATATACGCGCATATACATATAAAGTTTATCTCCATTTACTTCCAGTTAACGTTGGTCAGTTCAGTGGGTTATGTAATGATAATAATGGTCACTATTCGGGCTGTTGATGTGAGACGCGCTGCTACCGATCTGTACCTAATTTATATTCAATCCTGATGATTTCTGAATAAAACTCATTAGTTAAATTTACATATTTTTTATTTATTTATTACAAAAACGTATTTACCCGTCTTCACATTACGGGAATAACAAAAATCGATGCTATTGGATAAATTAAAACACGTAGATAATCAAATTCGTAGAGGTTAAGGGACTTTCCATTTCGTATAAGGAATAAACGAGTAAGGGGATTGTGTAAGGGACAGAAGTAATTTCTGAATTGAATAGAAAATTCAGAAAGGGCTGGGCTTCCTCTGATCCGACATTCCAGAGCCCTTGGCCCTCCTCCTCCTAGCTTCTACATTCTCCCGAGGAATTCAAAAAATTTCAAATTTAGGTGGAGGATATGTTAGCCCTCTGCCCTTCTCAGCGGTATCGATAATAGTCACATCAATTTCAATTCATTTCGGTACGGAATCAATTATGAAAAGTTCTCGGTGTAAGAATTCTAGTCCACTTGAGCGCCATAAAACATCTTATTCGGAGGAATGTTTCTAAATTAGCTTTATTACTGATCTGGAGCTCTTAAATATTAGAATAAAATAAACACTTTCGTTTATTATCCAGGGCGTTCCTGAGGGAATTCTGAGTAATTGAAAAAGAAATAGTTTATAAATAAATAATAATTTTTAAAAACCTTCAACAAAAGGAGATGGATCATATGGAATCCAGGACCCTCCTGGAGCTAACGCTGCCTCTATAAAGTGGGTACCCAAAATAAGGGGGGGAATCTGGCGGTGAGCATGAACTAGGACTAATCACATCTCTGCTGTCCTTGAAACTGCATACTCTCTACCATGTATTGAACCCCAGACCCGTTCACGGGTTGTAGTGGTACAGCCTTTTTTACCATCCTCCCAACCCTTCTTTACGGATGTGATACTTGGGCGCTAACTCTGAAGGATGAACAACGTAATAAGGTATTCGAAAATAAGATGTTGCGTAGAATATTCCGACCAAAAAAGGATTTAAGAGATAGCACAACGCGGAATTGCGAAGCACGCACCCTACAAATATTATTCAAGTGATAGCGTCACGAAGATTAAGATGGGCTTGCAAAGTTTTTGGGCTTAGTAACGAACGGATTCCTAAAAAGTAAATATGTGCTGTCACGACTGTTCAATAGGAATATCGCAACTTAGGTGGGAGGATTACGTTACCTAGGACTCCATCTGGGCAAACGCCACACTTGGAATCCTCATACAAGACTGAAAAGACAAGAAACTGTTCGACGTTTTCGCCTACTTCAACATATATAGGACAAACGCTCTAAGCTCCCAATTAATTACAAAAGACTCGTTTACATGACAGTAATCAGACCTATTTGGACATACGGAGTTGAGCTTTGGGGCTCTACTTAACCATCCAATTCATCTCGTATCCAATCCTTGCAATACAAAATCCTTCGTAAAATCCTCAATGCTCCTTATTATGTCACAAACAATCTCATCCATCATGATCTTAATATCCCATATGTTGTTGATTTGGCCCAAACTAGATATCTATCCTTCCATGACAAGCTCCATACACAGTTGAATCCGCTAGTCTCTCAACTTGCTTCCCATACTATTCCTGATAACCCTCCGAGGCGTCTGAAAAGAATATGGCCTCGAAACATTCTACTATAGAACTTTATTGGAGTGCTACCGATGGGTAGTTTCCCCACAAGTGGTTTTTTTTTCATGTCCTTTGTTCATACAGCAGATAAATATCTGTAATTATTCCGCAGGTTGTTGCTTCGAGTTGAGTTAAAACAATTTTTAACTGTTTATATGTTTCCCTTTCAATATTTTCCATAAATACAAGTTATCATGAGCTTTATTATGAAAAAGAAAATGTAATTATAGGGAATGTCTATACTTCTGCAATAATTTCATGTAGAAATGAACGTTTCAACAAAATAACATCATCTATATCTCGAAATGTTAGTTGAAACTTTTATTTCTTGATGAAACGAATACCTGAATCTACTCATTATCCATAATTACATTCTCTTTTCCATAATAAAGTTCATGATAACTTTTTTGAAAATATTATAAATGAAACTGAATAAACAATTGAAACTTGTGACTCAACTGGAAGGGACAGCCTGCGGAACAGATACCGAAATATTTACTAATCTCACATCTACGGAAGAAGTAATTCCATGGGAAGGCGTCCATCCTTATTACTCGAGCTCTTTCACCCTTTTGCCAGAGTGTTCTTCCTTGTACTCGCTCGGAACAGACCTAACCGGAATGCTCTCCTGTCCCCTCACTAATCAAGAATCATTCCGTCTTCCCCCGGAGGAAACGCTATGAGGATTGTGGAGGGAAAACTTCCGGGACCAATATAATATCGGAAAGCGTTGCAAGATAATCAAAGCGTTTAGCTATCCCAAGTCACTGAGCATTATCCTCATCTAGATAGTAAATTAGTTGCTATTAACTGGATAGCTAAATAGGAGATCCGATCTCCAATGTATAATCGTAGGAAGATGATTGCGTATCCCGTCTAGCAGAATCCTCTGTAACGTTAAACCTATCTAATTATTTCTAATTTTTTAATATATTATTTTGTTTGTTCATTTAACGTCACTTTATGCTGCTATGGCTACTCGGACGATGCTACATTGGGAGCTCTAAATTTTGCCTATCCAGGTTTAATTAGGATAGGGATTTTTAACGAGTACCTGACATCGTACAGGCTCGGGACCCCCGTTTAACGTCCCTTCCGAAGGACGGCGTAACAAGGATTTTTTACTCCCTTAAAAATCCTAGGGCCACCTGCCGGGCTACGAACCCGCGATCTTGGGGTTAGTAGTTTGTTACGCTAACCACTACACCACAGGTGACCTTCTAATTTTTTAATATATAATCAGACTGTGGTTTTTTATACTTTGGTATTCTGGAATCTTGGCAGATTATTTATAAAAAAAAAAACTATACCACTAGAACCCGTGAAATGCCTTGGGTTTTCACATTCATTAGCACAGAAGTAGATAATGTACTTTTTATAACTCAACTGTTGTGAAGAGAGGTGATTTGGCCAAGATCGGACCAGTTTTTAGCTAGAATTAAGGCTGCCCACTTGATGAACCGCAGAAGAGTATAAAATAATTTAGCTCCTGCCGAATTCGAACCTCCAGCATAGCACTCTACACGCTGAGTTGATATAAGGCTGGCTTTCTCAGAAACATAAAAAACCTGAAAATATGACGTTACACTTTCTTTTTAATAATAAAAATTAATAGATAGATTCATTGAATTTAATAGACATATATTGATATTAAATTTTCCCTGTTTATGAGCTCCAAAATAGATTACATATTAAAAAGTACCTAATATCGATTTGGGTGCTGGGATGTATTGTACTATGAGCTCAGCTGTATTTATTTCGTTAAGTGTAATAACCTCCCCATAGCCACTGCATAACCGTTGTCTTAAAGTCTACACGATGTACTAAAGCCTAGAACTTTATGAACAACAATTTGTGGAATATTATTGAATGATTTTAAATTATATTATCCTTTATTCCGGTAATTTAAACTTTAAAAATAAATAAATTCGTATCTCTTTTGTTTGTATTGTTTAACGTCACTTTATGCCACTCTGGCTAATCAGACTATGCCGCAGTGGGGGAAATTTTACGTCCCTTCCGAAGGACCTAATCAAGTATTTTTTTTCTCCCTTTAAAAATCCTAGGATCAGATGCTGGGCTGCGAATACGCGATCTTGGGCATAACATTCCTCGTTAATTAGGAGGCTCGATTTAAAAAATTTATTGTCATAGTTTTTATAGTTCTGTCTGTAAGTCGGTTGACTTCTTACCGGTATTCTGAGCTAAAGGACAATAAAATAATTAATGGAAATATACTTTTTTAGGCGTTCAGGTTTATAATTTGTATATGAACGTCCCAGGCGTGGACGAGAGTATAAGTCTTAGCTTAGAATTTGGATTCCTTGGTACGGTTTTGATCCCCATTTTGCATCCTACGAAAGGGCCCTCCATCAGGACAGAGGCGATATCTTAAAAGGTGAAGGTTATTGAGTGGAGGGCAGGTCGGAAGGGCAAGTACTAAACTTGGAAGGGCTATTGGGGACATATATTAGAAAACTTGGCCAACACTGAAATCCTCTATATGAGCCAATTGTTTTATCTTTTGCTCTTTATAGATACTATACATCTCCCCAAAGCCAATTATATCCTTGAGGGGGGATCCTCGCGTGGTAATAACTGAAACGGGAAATAAAAAAAAACGTGGAACGGTGTCATCATTCAAAAGTGAAAACGGATTGCAAAGGTTGTGCGATTGATCACGAACTGCGTTCTCCAGTTTATATTCCGAGGTGAGGATTTGGTTTAGGTGAGATTTCATAATGAACTATTTTTGTTTGAATTGTAGGATTATTTTACTGTTCTTCAAACAAATGAATAGCATATATAAACTTTTACATAAACTTGAGGGTAGACACTTGATCCCATATTTTTGTTCGAGGTGAAGTTTAGGTAGTGTCATAGATAGGTGTGAGTTAATAATTAAAGTTTTTAACTTAAATTTTAGGATTCCCTTAATTTTATTCACGTAAATAAATAATATTCGTATACTCTTATTACCTTTAGATTTATTTAGTCTAGATTCCATTTTTTTTTATTAATTGTTATATTCATGGTCGTTATTTTATTTATTTATTTCTTGTATAATTTGCTACATTTCACAAAATAAAAATGCTGTACCAATAGACCAGTCTCAAATAAAAACAATTGTACAAATTTAAATATATCTGTGGAGAATCATAATTTACAATGAAAGAAAAAAATGTATAAAAAACTTCCAACAGAGAGGAAAAAAATAGTAATAATAAAATAAATAAAAATTATAACAATACATTCTTAGTAACTTATATACATATAAATATATATATATATATTTAATCGTAAATGGATTATTAATGAGAGAATATCCGGAGAGCGTGGTTGTGCAGGCATCTGCGGATGACATAATTTTACTTATACAAGCTGACAATGCTGGAACACTACAAGAATTAGTAGATCGATACACGCAAAAAATTGACAGCTGGGCACACGAAAACAAACTAACTTTCAATACTATAAAATCTACATACATGATTTTCACCAGATCAAGGAATTCACCAACTTTACAGGTAAAAATTCAAGGACAGCTTCTACAACAAACAAATAAACTAAAATATTTAGGAGTAACATTTGACCCAAAATTAAGATGGAACGTACATATTGAATTACTGGAGACTAAACTACTGAGACTTACCAACAACTTAACGATAGCAGCTAGGAATACATGGGGACTAAAAACTGAAGCATTAAGGATACTGTACAAAGGAGCCATATTACCAATACTAACGTACGCTATTAACATCTGGCACACAGGACTGCAGAGAAAATACAATCTACGGAAACTTCGACGTGTACAGAGATTGATGGCAATCAAAATGGTAAAAGGTTTCAAGACACTATCTTATGAGGCAGCCTGTGTACTTGCAAAACTAATTCCCATCGACTTGATCGCTCAACAGTACACTACATTATATACTTTACTTCGGACTAACCAAGACTGTGACGGGATACTTGCCGATGACGTTGAACGACCTATTAACTATAAAAATTGGAAGCATCCTGCACATTTCCCAGAAATCAAACAACTTACAAAAGAAGATTATGCTGAAGCAGAAATTTATACAGACGGCAGCAAAGATTGTGGAAATGCGGGATGTGCAGCGGTATTGTTTGAAGACGGTGTACTGACTGATGTAAAGAAATACAGACTTGGACCTAATTGTACAAACAATCAAGCTGAACAATACGCTATACTGAAAACACTAGAATGTATACAGACATTTAATTTCCGCAGGACATCTTTTGCATACTAACTGACAGCCAAAGTACGTTATACAAACTCATTAATCGCAAAATTCATGAACCGCTGATTGAAGAAACCAGACTTACTTTACTCCACTTACAAAAAGCAGGATACAACATCAACTTCAGGTGGGTGAGAGGGCACTCTGGCAACGTCGGTAACGAATTAGCTGACAAGGCTGCTAAGTCAGCTGCCAAAGACGGCTCACTTTCAATACTCTACAGTAAATTGACTAGGACTTACTTGAAACACAGACAAACAGTTACAAATATGGATCAGTGGCAAAACACATGGGATACGACAACTAAAGGACAACATCTTAAACAATACATAAATGACTTACATGAATATTTTAGGAATAACAAACTAACAACTGACTTCTACCTCACACAAATGCTGACAGGACATGGACCCACAAAATCCTACTTGTATAAATTTAAACTTACAGACAATAAGACATGCCCTTGTGACTTTGCCATCGAACAAACTTACTTACACTTAATATATGAATGCAGACTAACCGACAAACCAAGGACTACACTTATCAAACATGTGACGCAGAAGGACAGCTGGCCAATCAGTGTTAAGGACTTGTACTGGAAGTATTTTCAGCAATTCAAGGTGTTTGCTAGAGCAGTGTGGTTAATCATCACTACACAAAATCAATATTATAGGTGAAGAAGAATTTTAGTTTTGTTTTCAATTACTTTGTTGTAATTTTGTGCTTTTCCTAATTCTTTTTTTTTATTTGTTCAAATGGCTTAATATGTACTATGAACAATATTTTTATGTTTAAGTTTGTTTTTTTTTAATGATGTATTTTCAATTTAGCCTTTAGCTTTGTATATAAATAAAAAAAAAAAAATGTAAACAACATGTAAGTACAATTGTATGTAATGTACTATAAATGTACGGAACATGCAGAACAATAAACGTCCTTCGCGTAGGGGTACTGCGTGAAGGGAAAAAAAAAAAAATATATATATATATATATATCAATGAAATGAAAGAAATTGGTATCCTGCAATAATAAATGTTTGGTTCGTTTATGTACATACCGCTTTGTACTACTTTTTGTATAGTCCCCAATATTTTCTACACTTAAAAAAAATTGCTTACATAGTTTGTTGATAAATATATTAACGTAAGGTATGGTTAATTGTTTATGGATAATTTTAACTTAAGTGTCATATGCATAATTTCCAGCTATTCTAAGACATTTGTTTTGGAATATTTCTAATTTTTTGTAATTAGTTTTAGACATGTAACTAAATATTAGGCATGCGTATGTTAGTATAGGTCGTAAGCAGGCTTTATATAATGATAACTTATTATCTGTGCTTAATTTAGCATTTCTATTAAAGTAAGGATATATAGTACACAGAGCTCTGTTTGCTTTATTGTACACATAATCATTGTGAAAAGTAAAAGTTACCCTTTTGTCCATGTTAAGTCAAATTTTTTTAAATATATTGTTTTGAAGAGAAGAATTGCCCTCGTCTGCTTCTCCATAGCAGTGCTCTAAACCACTGAGCTACCAGGGGTCGTATCCAAGAACGGATGGTTAGAATGGATTTGTCTGACTTGGATACGACCCCTGGTAGCTCAGTGGTTTAGAGCACTGCGGCGGAGGTGCAGACGACCCGGGTTCGAATCTTTTCTCTTCAAAACAAAACGTTTTTTGTATTACGTCAGGCATTGTTATAGATGTGGTTCGAAAATAAAGAGTTTTTATATAAATTTTAAGATTCTCTTACTGTTATTTAAGCAAATGAACATTACAGGGCTTGTACTGTAATCGGGGTGGAATCCATATATTCGCTAAAAGCTTTGGTATTGATAACTAAGAATTATTATTTAAATTTTAGAATATTATTACTATTGTTTAAGTAAATAAATAACACATAAAATCCTACTGCATAAATAAATAAATAAAACTCTGAGACATACACTTAATTATAATGTAATGTAAAAATCCATATTTTCCATGGAGGCATTGTTATTTTTTAAGTTATAGGAGGTATTATTAATATCTTACTGTTCTTAATAAATCGCATACATAAACTTATGAATAAATACATAAAACTCCAGGGTAGATAGCAAATTTAATGGAGGTAAAGCCATATTTTTTATAGAGATGAAGGGTAGTGCATATAGTGCGAATGGGTAATTAAATTTATTATTTAAATTTCAAAACTATCTTACTGTTATTCTAGTTAATAAATAATATCCATATACTCGTACTTCATAAATAAATATATAAAAACACTGAATTTGGCTAGAATCCATATTTTTGTTGCACGTGATGATCGGGTATTGTATAAGATGTTTTGTAATTAACAATTTTTATTTAAATTTAAAAATTCTCATACTGCTCTTTAAGGAAATGAATCACATATATAACCTTATGAATAAATACATAAAACTCCAGGGCAGATAGCGAATTTAGTTGAGGTAAATCTATATTGTAAGGCTAGTACATATAGTGTGAATTGGTAATTAAATTTATTATTTAAATTTCAGAACTCTCTTACTGCTGATCAAGTAAATAAATGATATCCGCATACATAAATAAATACATATAAAACCGGTGTAGACAATGAAATTGGCTAGAATCCATATCTATGTTGGATGTGATGCTTGGGTATTGTTTCTGATGTTTGGTAATAAACAATTTTTATTAAAATTTTAAGATTCTTTTACTGGTCTTTAAGCAAATACATAACATATATAAATATAACTATATAAAGGTAGTTTTATATATGCTTGATATATTTGGGATAGAATCCATATTTTTGTCGGCTATGTACTTTAAGTATTATTCTAAATGTTTCGCAATTAACGACTTTTATTTAAACATTGAGATTCTACCAAAGTTTATTAAGCGAATAAATAACATATATAAGCTTATGAATAAAGATAAAACATTCCGGAGTAGACAAAGATAAATTTGGGCTAGAACCCATATTTTTATTAAAGCTGAAGTTTTAAATTATTAATAATTAACAATTTTAGTTTTCATTTTAGAATTCTGTAACGCTATTAGTGCTTATTATTAGCAAACATTAACTTATGAATTAATACATAAAATAAAATTCCAGGTCACAAACAGGGATCTGATTATTTATTCCGGTATTCAAAATACTACCAAAGTGATTTTTAAATTTACTCAAAGCGTCCATAGGATCAGCTAAGATTATTATTTTCGTCTCTAATTGCAGCCATTGCAGGAACATAACGTTTACGCAAACTTTATATACACGAGTATATGTCCCGTATGTTACTTTAGATATTAGTTTCTATCTCTACTAATTTCTTTTTAAGATGTTCAATTTGTTAATTTTAAGGAGTTTTGACGTCTCATTTTTAATGTTTCGTTAATCGACTACATTGTTATCGACGAAATTATTAAAAACATTTTTGCGGGCTTTTATTTTCTCACACATATTTTGACATTCCTCGTCCAGGGTTTATTCTTTTTATTGTCCTTTTTCCCATTACATAAGTTATCAACTTCTTTAATATTATCCCTTATAAATAAGTTCATTCATTAACTTTGTAATTAATAAGAGAACTCTACCGCATATTGATATTTTGAAATCATGCTCCCAATAGTTTCGCTCGTACACACCGTTAAAAAATTTATTGATTTCTGTTAACTGTACGTAAAATATTCTAACTGTTAACTATACCTCTATTTATAAAATAATTTTTAAGTATATTCCTTTTCCTTGTTTGCTTTGGGCCTGCAATAAGGAAAAGGCAGATACAACAGGAAGTAATCGGCGCGTGCTTTACCACCCATTGTTAGAATAAGAATATTTTAACAGTTTATAAATAGGTTTTAAAAATATTATTTAACATAACTACACGTGTTATTCCGTAACAACCAGTTATTTTCTCCACGTGTTTTCTTGTTTGACAAGTGGTGTATAAAGTAAATCTTAATTGATAATTAATTAGGCAAAACATTTTCCTTATTTAGAAATAATTAATGAATAGTTTTAAAAAAACATTTATTTAAATATTCTTTTAGGTTTCCACGGCCACTATTATTACAAAAGACTTTGTTAATTTCTTCTGGTTTAGACCGTGTACAAAAATTTCCCGCCGACGTTTCGCCAACCATGCTGCTGCTTCCTCAGGGCTGAAACATCGGCGGGAAATTTTTTTACACGGTCTAAACCAGAAGAAATTAACAAAGTCTGTTGTAATATTTATTTAAATTTACAACTGTATAATAATAATATTATTTTTAATTACTATTATTATTATTATATTGTTACGAATATAGTAATTTTATAAATAATTATATTCGTAGGTATTTTATAAATTAAAAAAAAACCACATAAGTTATGATAAAAGTGAATACTAATTAATGGATAGTAATTCAGTAAAATATTTCATAAATTAAAAAAAAAATTATTATTTGATAAGTAAATATTGAATTTAATAGTTAAATGCGAAAAAAATATTATATATGTTTACGTAAAATATTTTATAAATTTTAAAAAAAGTTATGATCAATAGTAATGTTTAAAGTAAATTTAGCTTGATGGGTCATTAATTTTATACAAAATTGTTACTATTTAAAAAATATAATGGGGATGATCTGACAAGTAATTATAACGATTGTTTATTGATAGGTTATAATTTTGTATGGTAGCGGATGTCTCAGTGGTAAAACACTGAGTTGCAATGCCGGAAATTCTGGTTCAAATATCGCTGCTGGCAAGACTTATTTAGACTGTTAGCAGCCGGAGATGCATCGTATAGGATCTAGGACCCTCCCGGGGCTTACCCAGCCTTTATAAAGTAGTACCCAAAATAAGGGGGGAAATCTGGTGGTCGATCTAGGTCAAATCAAATCCCTATACAACCGTTGTCTTTAAAACAGTACAGTCTCTACCATATACTGAACCCCAGACCCTAACACGGGTTGTAGTGGTACAGGTTATATTTAAATATAAATTAACCAAAAATAAAATAAATTATTTGAGCAGTAATTATTATAGCAAGTTGTTTGTTGATAGGTTTTAATTTTATGAAATACTTCACAAAATAAAAAAGTTCTATAATTTTACTCACCACCCACAGTAACTTCTACTTCCTTAAGGGTAAAATATCTTTTAAAATAAAACAAAATGAAAAATAATTATTTGATAAGTAAATAGTTAAATGCGAATAAATTGTTAAATAAAAAAGTTGGGTAAAATATTTTATAAATTAAAAAAAAAAAGTAACGATGAACTGTAATGTTTAATGCAGATCTAGGACCCTTCTGGGGCTCACCCAGCCATTATTAAGTGGATACATAAAATAAGGAGGGGGAATTACCTTTCTGCACAACCGTCGTCCTTAAAACACAGCCTCTACCATGCCCATTCACGGGTTGAAGTGTGAAGTTTTTTTTGTTATAAATTAACAAAAAAAAATTAATTATTTGAGTAGTAATGATTATAGCAAGTTGTTATAATATAGTAATTTTGTGAAATATTATATAAAATAAAATAATCATTGGATAAGTTGGCTGAGGAGGCTAGTAAGGTCTTTTTGGACTCGATAGGGCTCGACTAGGATGACACGAGACAGCCTAAAAGGTCGGTCTGCTTAATTCCGGCCATGTTATCCCAACCCTAGCAACCTTTAATTAACGAAATTTCTTTTTATTCTGGAATAAAGTCCGCTTTGGAACCCTTTTCACGGGCGACTTAACTTTTTTGTTAGCCCCTAATCACCAGGGATTCCTGTCTCCTCGCTTCAGTTTGGGAACAAACAGTGCTACCTCAGGTTCGGCCCAATTCCATTAAACAATCCTGTACCGAAACGTTTCCGGTTATTAAAAAGTATCATACTGTTAATAAGTATACGTGCGATAAGTAACTTTATTCTGGAACTATGTCCATCTATATATACTGTTGTTACTTACCAAGTAGTATTTTAACTTATTTCTATCTTGTAAATATTTAGCCCCGAAGAAGACCTGCTAATGTGGGTCGAAACGTTGGCTTGCCTATAAACCGTTCTCGCTATATAGAGAATTTTCTTGACCTCCACCCGGACATTTTCTTTTTCTTTTTTAGGAATTATATCGTTACTAAGCCCTGATACTCAACAGGCCCATCTTATTCTTCGCGACGCTATCACTCGAATAAAAACGGGTGCAAGCCCGCAGTACCGTGTTGTATAATCTGAATGTTCTGCGCAATACCTTATTTTCGAATACCTTAAGAGGTTCTTCATCCTTTAGCGTAATCACAATCAACAATACCAAAACTCCTAAACATCCACTATCAGCAGGTCTACCCCAAAGATCCTGTCTTTCCCCAACGCTCTTTAACCTATACTTATCCGACCTACCCACACTCCCATCAGTTGAAAGATCTTTATATGAAGATGACACCGCCATTTACACTAGTTCTTACAGGATAGATACAATAGAAAATAGATTAAAATCCATATACTCTAGATTAAGCAAATATTATAAAAAATGGAAAATAAAAATAAACGAACACAAAACTTCAGCAATAATATTTACAAAAAGAAGGCCTACTATACCGGAACATATTATCCTAAATAATACTCGAACACCCTGGGCACACAATGTCACCTACCTAGGTCTAGAATTAGATAAAAGATTAACATTTACCCCCCATATAAATAACAAATGTTGTAAAGCCAAAAAACTTATAAGTACTATGGCCCCATATTTCCCTAGAAAATCTCCGCTCTCTAGTAAAAACAAATTTATATTATATAAATCAGTCATAAGACCTTTACTGACATATGCCTCCTCTTTATGGAGCTACACCTGTGATTCCAACTATAAAAAATAGAAAGAATACAGAACTTATGTATGAGAATCATAAATGACTAACCAGGTACACAGAAATAACCGATACATACATAGACGAACTTGACATATACTATTGGAATAAATATAATTAATTTAATACATTACAATAAGTTATCAATCATAAGCGAATTTATTCCTTAAATGGTAGAATAAGTTGTACTAAGATTGTTTATTTTTACTACAAATTATACTTATTTTTCTATTTTGTGTAGGTTTTTTCTTCTTTTTCCTACTGCTATAAATATATTACAGCTTTTATTTATTATTTTATTCAACTTGCAATGTAAATTGTTATACTTCAACATGTATTAAATAATTGTTACAAAATTGTAAATTATCAAATTAAAGGACTAAAAAAAAGAAAAAACATCCTTTAGCGTTACCGGCCAAGTTTAACATCCTTAGTTTGAAGAGAAGAGTTGGAAGCAAGAGGGTTTTATAAATGTGTATACTTCACTGTAATTCCATCAAGACTTTAACGTTTCAACAAACATATCATCAATATGTTAGTTGAAACTTTTATTTTTTGATGCAATGATTACCGAAATCTTCTCATTACCTATAATCAAATTCTATTTTCCATAATAAAGCTCTCGATAACTTGTATTACACCTTATTACAACCTTATTTTCGAATACCTTAAGACGTTCATCCTTCAGCGTTAGCGGCCACGTTTCACGTAAAGAAGATTTGGAAAGATGATAGTTTTATAAATTCTTATTTTTAGATTTCGTGACAAAAGAGCTTAGTAATGTCGAGACCGAATAATAAAAAGCATTTCCTGTCTTTAATCGCGCTTTTATTTTCTCTTGAATTTCGTTGTTTTTTTTTTTTATAGTTCCCACAGACACTAAGTACTTAAACTTCTCCACATGTTTGAAGTTATTCTCTCCAATAACATCCCCAAAATCTCGCTTTTTTCTGCTAGTTACCATATATTTAGTCTTATCCGAATTTACGTCTTAACCCAACAGGTTTATGTTTAAAAAAATACATATACAATTGTTCTGGGAAATGAATAGCTTAGAGCGAAGTCTACATTTGTTTCACTATTAAGAGAGTTCCCATTGACTGGATGTCGCCACTGAGCCTGTCAGGAACAGCCGTTGGGTTCCAAGTGCCTCTCACAGCTGGCAATATTACAGTCTTGTTTCAACTGCCTATTCTCCTGTTTTAGTTTATTTTTTTATTTCCTAGTAAATTATTGAAATAGGATCTTGCAGTTTTTGGAAACACTAATCTTTGGACTAGCTTTTGGCAATTAACCAAATCACATTTTATTAAATGCCATTACGTATGTAACCCCGTTCAAAGGCATATATTAAGAATAAGAGATGTGTAGAAAACTCCCCTAGATGCTACAATCTAAGAATGATACAGTGCATACATAAGTACTTGAAAATAAATATAAACTAAAAGGAATGCTCTGATAAGCAAAAAAACCAAAAAGCAAACAAATTTACAATAAAAAGAAATAATCTCAGAGCAAAAAATAAAATAAAAAAAATAAAAGCGTCTAAAAATAAAAAAAATTAATATCATTACGAGTGCAGAATATTTACAATAATTCATCAACCAATTCTGATAAATATGAGATATTAATTATTACTGATAACGGGAATTCTAAATTAAGTTGTTATTATATGAAGCCTGCTTACGACCTATACTAACATCCGCATGCCCAATATTTAGTTACATGTCTAAAACTAATTACAAATAATTAAAAATATTCCAAATCAAATGCCTTAGTATTGCTGGAAATTATACATATTACACTAAAGTTAAAATTATGCATAAATAATCAAGTATACGTTATATTATTTTATTTATCAACAAACTATGTAAACAATTTTTTTAGTGTAAAAACAATAAAAAAAATTATAAACAATAAGTTTATAAGGGTCTGGAGTTCTACAAGGAGGTGACTTGTCCTAGGTCACGCTCAACCGCCAGATTTTTCCCTCTTATTTTGGCTACCCTATTTTTATTATATTTTATAGGGACTGGGTGAGCCCCAGGAGGGTCCTAGATCCTATACGATCCATCTCCGGCTGCAAAAAGACTAAATAAAAGTACTGCCTTGCAGCGGGATTTGAACCAGGATTTCCGGCATGTTAACTCAGTGCTCTACCACTCCCAATATACCATATCATATTATATAATATATTTGTATGTAATGCTATTGGTGATATAAATACAAATACTTGTAGAAGTTTACACTAAGCGGAATTGCGGAGCATGCACGCTGTTATATTATAAAAATCATTGTGTCACGAGAGTTGATATTTTCTTGCAAAATAACGAACAAATGCCGAAAATAAGGGCCGTGCTGTCTGATAAACGTATGTGGATCGAGGCGTAATTGGGAGGATAGCAATAATAGTGCGTGAGGGGTGAACTCAGCATCGAGCCTTCGGGTTCGCTCAGCTTTAATAATATACTATATATGTATTTTTAACAAACTACATCAATATTACGTATATATGTATCCCCGAATAGATAAAATGTTCTTTATACGTTAAGACTTATCAATAGGAGATGAAGCCAGCAATTAAAACAAATTAAACCTGTATCAATTCACTCCCTGTTAAAACAAAAAAGAGAATTTACAATGAGGAAAGTGTATTTGAATCCGCCCGTTTAGTCGACGCGGATAATCCAATAGAAAAACAAATGAAAAAATAAATCCTCCAGTGCATTTGCTTTGACGACGATTTTTGATTGAGTGATCTAACGAACATTGGTTTGGGTAATAGTTCGTAAGCAGAGATTGGTGGTATCGGCATCCAGTCTTTG
The DNA here is from genome assembly GCA_037127475.1 of Arma custos. Classification (NCBI taxonomy): domain Eukaryota; kingdom Metazoa; phylum Arthropoda; class Insecta; order Hemiptera; family Pentatomidae; genus Arma; species Arma custos. The sequence continues at coordinate 49,279,733 of CM073761.1, forward strand.
GGGTCGCTAAACCTTATTAATATATTATATCTTATAAGTATACATACACACACACACACACACATATATATATATATATATATATATATATATATATATATATATATATATATATATAGAGAGAGAGAGAGAGAGAGAGAGAGAGAGAGAGAGAGAGAGAGACTGAGACTGTATTGTTTCTAGGACAACTATTGTGCATGGAGGTGATTTGGCCGATCGATGCTTCGCCTCCAATTCAATATCAGGAAGGTTATCAGGAATATTATGGAAAGCAAGTTGAGATGCTAGCGGATTCAAGTGTGTATGGAGCTTGTCATGGAAGGATAGGTATCTAGTTTGGGCCAAATCAGCAACATTTGTGATATTAAGATCATGATGGATGAGTTTGTTTGTGACATAATAAGGATTTTGGATTGGATACGAGATGAATTGGATGGTTCAGTAAAGCCCCAAAGCTCAACTCCGTATGTCCAAATAGGTCTGATAACTGTCATGTAAATGAGTCTTTTGTAATTAATTGGGAGCTTTGAACGTTTGTTCAGTAAATGTTGAAATAGGCGAAAACGTCGAGCAGTTTCCTGTCTTTTCAGTTTTGTATGTTTGTTTAATTGAAATAATTTCTAAAGAGATAAAAAAAATAATTTAAGTCTCGAATAAATACCTAAAAACTAAACTTTTAAACGATTTATAACGATAAATAATCACAATGCCTAACTAACTGATTTCAACAATTTTATTTAATGTGCAATTCTTTACAAAATTCATTATATTACGAAGCCCATATTTATTGTAGATATATTAGTTATGATAACAGAAAATACTCTTGACATTTTGGTGTGCCTAGCTTAATTGACTTTTTTTAAATTAAAATATTTTCGAAACAGATTGAAACAAATTAATTTAAGACTCGAATAAATACCAAGCGGTTTGTAGTTGCGAATGCTGTAGGGGGAGAGCTAGTAGATCTTGGAACAAAAAGTTACTTTGGAATTAGGTTGCAGGTTTTGTTGAGCTTCGTCAAGTAAGTTAGCGAACAGACTTCTGACCTGAGTTGACTCCTGCGATCTCTCCACTTCTTGTCGAGGTAAGTGTTGTAGTACCTCGTCCTATCTGGAAGGGAGGAAAACCCTTGGATCCGGTAGGGGCAACTAGATAAGAAGGAAAGGGCAAGAAAAATAGTGATAGCTCAGAGCATTGTGAGCTGTAGGCCAAGGCTCGGGCGGAATAATCGGACAATATCATCGAATTTATTAATAATAATAATAATAATCATAAAAGGGCCAGGTTTTATGGACGAATGCAGAAGAGGAGAAAGATCAAATAAAAAAAAAGTTCAGTAAAATTATTAGGTACAAATTCAACACAGATACACAGAACGAATAAAACAAGAAACACTGAAATTCGGGATTACATAGGGGTTTGTGTGAAAAAAGAGCAGAGTACAAGAAATTCCTGAAAGATGCGGTACTTCTGGCAGACGGAAAAAATGTCCGTCAAAAACAGAATAAAGAAGAAAAATTTAAGTGAAATGACGAGGCAAAATGGGCCAAGAGGAAAGAAATGAAAAAAAACCTGCATCATAGTCCCGCAAATAAATAATAATTTAGAAGTAGCTAAATGGTAGGGCGCTGAGTTTCCGTGCCGAAGGACATGGCTTCAAATCCCGCTCACTGGCAGACTAGGACCTTCCTGGGGCTCACCCAGCCTCTATGGATCTTTACTCTAGGCTAAGAGACGACAGTTAAAAAGAAGTGGTCCTTAGTAGGAAAATATAGGAAAAAAGGCAGCGAACCCGAATGCTCGATAACGATAACAGCTATAGATGTTTAAAACCTTCCATCTACGTATTGCTGTCCAAGCCCTAATTCGTAAATCATCCCTAATTCAATCCTCCCATCTACGGTTCGCTCTGCTCTCGGGCTAGAGTCTTTTCTAGTTGTTTAGAAAAGGATGAACAAGTTTGTTTAGTCTTCTTAGTATCTTGTTTAGTCTTCTGTAGTAATCTCTTCTCTAAAACCGATTTTAGAGGTGCCATATCTCCTCAAGGTAGTATCCTTGGTCCAATCCTTTATACAGTTTATACAGCTGATATCCCAACTCATCCTAATACTATTCTTACCACGTATGCTGATCATACATTTGTATTATCAGTCAACACCAATCCAGTTATTGCATCCCAAAGCCTTCAATCCCATATCACTGATCATGAAGAATGGTGATGAATTGTCAAAACTGGAGAATTAAAATAAATTCTCAAAAATCGCATCAAATTACTTTTACCTTACGTCGTAAACCAATGACTTCCTGCCCTTCAGTATCCTTTAATAATATCCCACTGGTGCCTGTAGAACAGATTCGATACTTAAGGCTGCACCTTGACAAACGATTAACCTGGAATCCTCATACAAGACTGAAAAGACAAAAAACCGCATGACGTTTCAGGCTACTTCAACACTTGTTGACAAACGCTGTAAGCTCCCAATTAATTACAAAAGACTCATCTACACGACCATCATACGACCTATTTGGACTTACGGAGTAGAGCTTTGGGCTCCAGTAAGCCATCGAATTCCTCTCGTATCCAATCCTTACAATCCAAAATCCTTCGTAAAATCCTCAATGCTCCTTATTTTGTTAAGAATAAAGTAATCCATAATGACCTTAATGTCCTTTTTGTTGCTGATTTGGCCCGAACCCGGTATCTATCCTTTCATGACAAATTCATTACCACTCAAACCCTCTAGTTTCAAACCTAGCTTCCTCTTCAATTCCCGATAATCCTCCGAGGCGTCTGAAAAGAAGATGACCAGGTGACCTTCTTAGTTGAACTTTGATTTGAGTACTACCAGTGGGTAGTTTCTCTACTTGTCATTATATATCATTTAGCCTATTTACTTGTATTATTGTAATACAGTTGTGGATATCAATAAATAAATTTAAAAAAAAAAAAAAAAAAAAGGTGCCATATCAATTTTATCTCCTACCCATTTCTGTTTTTCTAATGGACAAGACAAGATCGTTTAGGCCCAGTGCTATAGGAAAGTCTTTAAATGGGCATTTAGTAATTATTTCACCGAATCCCAACTATGAAACAAATGGTAGGTATTGAATAGGTCTGTCCTTCGAAAAATTTGCAATGCTCAAGTAAAATATTAATAAATATCTAATCATTAACATATTTCAGGTACATTCTGATGATTTTTCAGACTTCAAAATGCAGAAAGAAATTAAAATCATTTCTCATTTACAAATCTTTGGCTTCATCCCTATTTATCCTTAATTTTAGAAGTCAAAATGAAAATATTAGACGAAAGTGAGGATTTTGGAGAGAGCTATTTATTTAGCTGGAAACCCAATTAAGACTTCTGGAATATTTTGATTAGAGGCTGGCTCAGAGGAATAAATTTGTTTTGAGAACCTTCCTTGTCTCAATTGAAACATTCACTCCTATTTTAAAACATAACTAATGTAAAATCAACATGGGATTGATGAGAGAGAGTTAAATTTCAATTATTAAAAAGTGAGCGGAGATTGATCATTTAATCAGTTAAAATCTACGGATAGACCAGGTGAGATCTGCAGGTGTGAAGTGGATATTGATGTCGGATCACCACCTTGCACAATCGTTCACATAGAAGCTGTACATACTCTACCATGCACTGAAACCAAGACTCTTCATGGGTTGTGTGGGTATAGGTTTGTTTATATTAATCATAATTAGGCATGATATTTTCGCTCAATATAAGTTGGCTAGATATATGTTCAAATCCCACTGCGGACAAGATGGATCATATAGGATCTAGGACCATCCTGGGGCTCACCCAGCCTCTATAAAATATTATAAAAAAAGGGTAGCCAAAATAAAGGGGGGGATCTGGCGGTTGAGCGTGACCTAGCACAAGTCACCTCCTTGGAGAACCGTTGTCCATGAAACAGTACAGTCTCTACCATTTACTGAACCCCAGACCCGTTCACGGGTAGTAGTGGGACAGGTTTTAAACTTCTTGAAGATATTTTATTAAATTGTTTTCTAATATTAACTTTGTATGCTCGTTTAATACAAGATTAATTTCTAGTATTATCGCATAGGATCCCACGTCACAGAATACGGTATTATAAGATCAAATCCCTGCATAACAGTTATCTTGGATACAGTACTGTCTCTACCATGTTCTGAAACCAAGAACAGTCAGTGATATAAGTGGTGCAGTTTAATGTTTTTGTTTTATAATTAGTGACAAAATTATGTAAGCTATAAATTTCAAATGCTATACATATATATCACACATGTTAAATAAATTCTGGAGGGAACTATTAATGAAAATAAATTTATCAAAATTATAATACAACCAAGATAGTTTTAGATGCATAATGTAGTTAAAATATAAATAAAACACTGGCTCATCGATATATTTACTTTATTCGAGTATAAAAGTTCGGTCATCTTCAACGGCTAAGCTCAGTGTATGGAGCGGTGAGTTGCTACGCTGAAGGTTCAAGGTTCTTTTAAGATTTTATGAGGATCGTAAAGGCTCTTAACACTACGTGTTCATGATACGTTAAACACTGTATTTATAACTGTAGGACAAAACTCAAATTTTATTACTCACTGTTATATATATATACCTATACCACCAAATCCCGTGAACGGGTCTGGGGTTCAGTACATGGTAGAGATTGTACTGTTCTCATGGGCAACGGTTCTGCAAGGAGGTGACTTGTCCTAGGTCACTCTCAACCACCAGATTTTTTCCCCTTGTTTTGGGTACCCTATTTTTATAATATTTTATAGTGGCTGGGTGAGCCCCAGGAGGGTCCTAGATCCTATATGATCCATCTCCGGCTGCAAACATCTAACATAAAAGTCTTGCCCGAAGCGGGATTTGAGCCAGGATTTCCTGCATGGCAACTTTGTGCCTTACAACTGAGCTGCTCCGCTCCTTACTCGATTTCTGTACGGAAAAAAATACGCGAAGGTTATGTTATTATTGTTTAATGTTCATTCGATTGATCAAAGTTCGATGTCGCTACAGTTGGAATCCGGTTGTTACAGATAAATATTTTAATATGTTGACTGCTACAAAACCTTTAGGATATTACACAACGCGGAATCTCGAAGACTAAGACGGGCCTGTAAAGTTGCAGGTCTCAATAAGGAGCGACAAAACAATTGAATACAATTGCTATTATTTACAAGAACAAACAAAACAGCTGTGCTTAGTCACCAATTCCTAAAAGGATAGAATAGAATAGACAAATAATTTTATTCTGGGACCAGGTCCCTTTAGAATAATAGAGATGAACAAATTTAAATAAATATTTATCTGGCCAAAGGATTACATCAGAATAAAACGATACGAGGAGCTTACGGATAGGTTGTGTTAGAAGATCCTTGGAACGGAGAAACTGAAGGCGATAGGATGATCATTTAAGCCTAATTGGGGAAGTGGCTTGATAGAATATCATTAGGATAATAAGCGCTGTGCTGACTGGGAAGTGACTGAGAAGTAGACCGAGGCGTAGGTGAGAGGATTGGGTTAAGAATGGCGGATTTGGGTTTGGGTAATGGTTGTGGCAGATAGATTATTTAATCAGCGTTAAATGGATCCGATGGTATCAAACCCTCTTTGGATACATCCAGACACATTACAGGTGGTTCTCTTAATTGGGGGAATACCTGGTAAAAGTAAAAGTGGTCTTAGAAAAATCAACTGCACAACCGTTGTCTTAAAAAAGCAAAACCGCTATCATGTGCCCTTCATTGGTAGTAATAGTATATATTAATTATAACTTGGATGATTGGGGATGATATTTTCACTTTTAGAGTCGATTTGGTGTGAACGAGATTGTACTTTATACAAGGAAACTCGTGTTATTTATTTTTGTATTTCTTCCCCGGTTTTTTTTTGTGTGTTTTTTTTTAACAAAAGATACTAGAGAGGTGGTGAGTTGATTTGTGGGAGCGTAGAGTGGGCTCTGCTAAAACCACTGCATTACACTTGTCACCAGAATTAGTGACTGTCACTGAGAAAAATAGGATCCGCCGGCACTATATACCTCTTCTACTATATACACATATCCCTATATATATATAAATATATATGTATATATATATATATATATATATATATATATATATATATATATATATATATAATTTTATATTTAATTATTTACTCCTATTTATAAGCTGTCATACGTTTTAAATCCAAAAATAAATAAAAACAAAAAGGCTTAGCGAACCCGAAGGCTTAGGCGAACCCACCCAAATCCTTCTTAACGCAATCTTCCCACCTACGCTTCGTTCTACTCCTCAGACGCTTCTCAGCCGGCACAGCTCTTATTAACGTTTTAGGGATTCGTTCGGTACTAAGCCCAACAACTTTACAAGCCCATCCTAATCTTCTCGAATGAATGAAAAAAATCCTGAAAAGTTAATTAGCGCTGTGCCGAATGGCAAACATCAGAGGTTAGACCGAGACGTAGGTGGGAGGATTGCGTTAAATCCAGTGTAATATTATATGATGTGTGTTTATTGATCCAATTACATTACATTATAATAATTTATCAATTATAAGCGAATTTATTCCCTAATAGAAAAAAAAAAATTGTACTAAATTTGATTATTTTTACTACCAAATATTATACTTATTTTTATTTATTTATTTTACTGTAATTTTATTTTATTTTTCTATTTTGTTTAGGTTTTTTTTTTCTTTTTCCTACTGTTATAAATATATTACAGCTTTTATTTATTATGTTAATTCAACTTGCAGTGTAAACTGTTTTACTTCAACATGTATTAAGTAATTGTTACAAAATTGGAAATTGTCAAATTCAAGGAATAAAACTTTATATTACTATATTATTATTTATTTTAACAATTTATGTCAATACTAAGTAAATATTGTAATCAATTCAACGGTTTAACATTGAGACGTATCTATAGAAGATAAACCCAGTAATTACAACAAATTAAACCTGTATCAATTTACTTCCAGTTTAATACAAAAAAATTCCGAAACCGTTTTGTAATTTGTAATGAGGAAAATGGATTTGAATTGGGCAGTTTAGTCGACTCGGATAATCCAATAGAAAAACAAAGGGAAAAAAAATTCCACAAGTACATTGGTTTTGACAACGGTTTTTGATTGAAGGTTTAAAGACTCAGTTACGATAAAGACTTTTAGTTTTTATTTTCTTCCCATTAAGTGAATATATAAATTAATTTATAATTAACTAGACTCAACATAAAGTAAAATGCTGTGTATAATGTATCTCTTTATTCATATTTTTTATTATTTCTAAATAGTATTTTTATTTAAAACGATATTAATATTGAAAATCGTTTAAATTAAATTTTTATTTCATTATTTTTAATAAAAAACAAAAGTGATTAGTATTTTGTCATGATTCTTATTTTTTATTTACTTATTTAGCAATATATAAATACTTTATGATTTTTATTATGTAGCCTTCTGGCCAGACTTATATTATGGTTCTTTTTCTGTTAATGTTTTTCTTATTCTAAACAGACTTAGTACCAGAATAAAGTTGCTTTTCTATTATATGTATCACCTATTTATCATTTATTATCATTAATAACTCATCCATCGTGATCTTAATATCCCATAAGAAACTGCTCGACGTTTTCACCTACTTCAACATTTACTGGACAAACGTTCTAAGCTCCCAATTAATTACAAAAAACTCATTTACATGACAGTTATCAGACCTATTTGGACATACGGAGTTGAGCTTTGGGGCTCTACTAAACCATTCAATTCATCTCGTATCCAATCCTTACAATTCAAAATCCTTCCTAAAATCCTCAATGCTCCTTATTATGTCACAAACAAACTCATCCATCATGATCTTAATATCCCATATGTTGCTGATTTAGCCCAAACTAGATACCTATCCTTCCATGACAAGCTCCATACACACTTGAATCCGCTAGTCTCTCAACTTGCTTCCCATACTATTCCTGATAACCCTCTGAGGCGTTTGAAAAGAAGATTGCCTCGAGACCTTCTACTATAGAACTTTATTGGACTGCTACCGATGGGTAGCTTCTCCACAAGTTTTTTTTTTCCATGTCATATTGTTCATATTAGCAGATTTACTTGGTGTAATACCATTACAGTTGTGAATATCAATAAATTAATCTAAAAAAATTTATCATTAATGTCGATTTATTATTTATTTGTTATTATTATGAAGTATTACGGCGATTTAATGGACAGCAACCAATCATCCATAGAACCATTACAAGTACGCCAAATTTGCTTTTATAAAAACAACAGTTGTGCAGGGTGGTGATTTGTAGGATCGCGATTTACCCAAAAAAATCGGTTAAAATGGAAGGAATATACGGATAATGGAAGGAAAATACGGATCCTTTATTAAAATATTTATACCATCAAATATTTCCCTTTATCATTTTTCGATGAAGTCGAGCCTTATTGTGCAGTATGTAACCAAAAATAATAATAAAATTGGTCTCATCCTTTTTTGGACCGAATATTCTACGTAGCACCTTATTTTCGAATACCTGAAGACGTTGTTCATCCTTCAGCGTTAGCGGCCAAGTTTCCCACCCGTAAAGAAGAGGTGGAAGGATGATGGTTTTTTTAATTATGGTTTTTATATTTCGGGACAAAAGACGCGATCTTAGTAATAATGTCGAGACCTAATTATAACAAGTATTTCCCGCCTTTAACCGCGATTTTATTACATCATGAATTTCGCTTTCCCAAGTTCCCATAGACCCTAAGTACTTAAACTTCTCCACATGCTCCAACTTATCCCCTCCTACAAGAAAGTCACCAAAATCTCCCCTTTTTCTGCTACTAACCACATTCTTAGTCTTATTCGAATTTACTTCCAGCCCTATTTCCTTACCAGCATTCTTTAGTTCAAAAATACCACTGAAATATTATGGTGAATTAAACATAAGTTAGGTGAGATATAAAAAATGCTTGTCGGATTTGATTCGTTATTAAGTGCTTCTTAATTTCTAAGTTATGCTGCATCGAATATTATATTGCGGGATCTGAATTGACCCTCACAAACAAGTGGTCTTGGAGACAACTCCTTCAGGATTCTCTTGTTTTATCACAGCTCTAGAAATGAGTAACTCAAGCTCCACAGATCCATTTTTTACGTGGCAGAGTTTTTCATAAGGTCTCATACATAAAGGGAACACCATAAATCGTTTCTCTTGATAAATTATTATTCATGGTTCCGGGTGACCAGCTGCCCTGATGGATTGGTCCCTCCACCCTTTCCTTTTATTGGATCTTCTTCCCCCGTTTTGTATCGCTGGTGGAAAATAATTTCAGATAGGATAGATAGATAATAAACCTGTTATTTTTTCTTTATTATATTTATGCTGTGGGCTTAAAAAGAATTCTTAGGATGTTAATAAGCATTGTACCGAGTGGGAAGTGTCCGAGTTGTATACCGAGGCGTAGATGGGAGGATTGCGTTAAGAGTGATCTGGCGGATTTGAATTTGGGTAGTGGCCCATGGACGGAAGTTGGTAAGCAAAGATTGGAGGTATCGGCGTCGAGCCTTCGGGTTCTCTAAGCCTTATTATTATTAATATTATTATCCATAGCCTTACAGTGAAGAAACGGGATTTTGTTCACAGTAAATAGTTAAGGATATTAAGATCACGCACTAGTAATAACAAAATCTTACTAATATTATAAATGTGAAAGTTTGTATGTTTGTCTCTCTTTCACGCAAAAACTACTGAACGGATTTAGAAGAAACTTAACAGTAATATAGGTTATACATCAGAATAACACATAGGCTGTAGCAAGCGCGGATTAGGGGAGGCAGAGGGGGGCACGTGCCCCCCTCCCACGACAGTTTTTTAGGTCGTGGAGAATCCATTATAGCACATAATTAAAGGCAAATCACATGGTCATAATTATTAAAATAACAGAAAGAACATGAGCGAAACTATTTATTTCGATATCCTACTAATATTATAAATGTGAATGTTTGTATTTATGTTTGTTAATCATTCACGCAAAAACTACTGAACGGATTTGGATGAAACATATTGAGTAAAATAGGTTATACATCATAGGCTACAGGAAGGGCTGATTTTTTGGGGAGCACGGAGGCACGGGTGCCCCCCCCCCCGTTATAGTACATAATTAAAGGCAAATCAGGAACTTAGCATCTTGAAATTTATAAATAGGTTCTTTGAATAGTTTAAGAAATGAATTTGGATAATTCCACCCCAAGGTTTTCCCCTTTAATATAATAGGGGTTCAAAGGTTGTATAGAATCCGTCAGTTTTGAAGTTAGACATCTGAAATTTTGGATGTACGAGTAACTTATATTTTAAAAAATAATGAAATTATTTATTTTATGAGATTTTATGACTGGAAGCTGGTTTTGTTTCAAATTATAGAAATTACAGTGAAGACAGTCCAGTATATTGAATAAGAATTTAAAAGAATAATCAAATTACACGTTATTGAAATACAACTTTTTGATATAACATTCACATTACGAGTTCAATCTTGTCCAGTGAACTCTCTCTCTCTTAGATAACCAAACACACATAGCGGGCGGTTGTCGTCATCGATATGTAGATATCGATGTATAACATATGGAATTTACATATATTATATATTTAAATACACGATATAACATTACATTAGAAACATTCGAGAGAGAGAAAACAATATATAAATGTGTATATAGATCACACATCGCTTTGACGATTTTTTTTAGTTTTTTTGAATCTTACAGCTGTATTATAACAATACAACAAATAAATGTAATGGCTTGGATGAAGGCAAGTAGAGAAACTACCCAGTGGTAGTACTCAAATAAAAAGTCCATTTAACAAGGTCACGAGGCCGTCTTCTTTTCAGACGCCTCGGAGGATTGCCAGGAATTGAAGTAGCTAGGTTTGAAACTAGTGGTTTTTGAGTGGGAATACGTTTGTCATGAAAAGACTGGTATCTGGTTCGGGCCAAATTAGCAACAAATGGGACATTAATGTCATTATGGATTACTTTGTTCGTAATAAAGTAAGGAGCATTGTGGATTTTGGATTGGATACGAGATGAATTCGATGGCTTATTAGAACCCCGAAGTTCTACTCCGTAAGTCCAATTAGGTCTAGTAATAGTCATGTATAAGGGTCTGTTGTAATTAATAGGAAGCTTGAAGCGTTTTTCTAGTGTTGAATTAGCCTGAAATGTAAACGTCCAAATGGGTGGACCAAGACGTTATTGGGAGGTTTGCTTCAAGAGTGGAAATCTATGGAAATTTGTAAGCAGAGTTTGTTGGTATCGGCATTCTCCGGGTTCACTGAGCCTTTTATTTTATAAAATTTATCCCTCATAATAATTAAATTAATAAATATAGATTGCGGCATAAAATAAAAAAGTGGAGAGAGGTATAAGATTGAGGTCGGTATCCCAACTTCTTTCATCGAAGCCTCTGTTAATATCAACAAATATCCTTTCGCATTCCTCCTCTCAATGGATTCTATTGAAGCTAGCTTCCAAAGCGATTTCTTTATCTCCCTCATTACATTTATTCCCCCCCCCCATTCTTCCTCTTTAATTCACTATATATATATATATATTGAATCTATCTCTAGGTCTTTTATAAAAATTATTATATCTTCTGGTTAGGGATTGTAGCTGATTTTGATGAGTCCTATGTAAAATTATATTTGTACTCTACACTGATTCCTAACTTTTTAATTAACTACATGCTCATCTATTTAATTTTATAATATTTCACCCACCTATTATATATTTCAACCCGTAACACCCGTTCTCGGCTCTCAGATCTACAGGGTGTCCCATTTCAAGTGGATCAAACGTTTTTAACTTTTAAACGAAAACAAATTCAGAAAAACGATTCAGGTAAACTTTGTAGTTATTCAGGCCTAGTTTGAAGAAATAAAAAAACATTTTTTGGTTTTTCATCTTAAGTGGTCAATATCGACCTTCAAAAAATGTAGTTTCCTCTTGACCCCCATTTATTTTTACTTTTCTGAAATGTACAATCCAAAGCATGGAAAAAATGTATGTACCATTTTTTTCTATCTTTCATAGGTCAAGTAGAAGAAGTATCTGAAGCTCACTAAAGTAGTCAACTTTGAACTATGAAACTACTAAACTACTGAAACTATGAAAGATGGAAAAAATGTAACATACATTTTCTCCATGTTTTGGATTGTAAATTTCAGAAAAATAAAAAATGCATGGGGGTATAAAGAGTAATCTACGTTTTTTGAAGGTCGATATTGACCATTTAAAGTGAAAAACCAAAAAATGTTTTTTTATTTCTTCAAACTAGGCCTGAATAACTACAACTTTTACCTGAATCGTTTTTCTGAATTTTGTTTCGTTTAAATGTTAAAAACGATTGATCCACTTGAAATGGGACACCCTGTATATACAGCAGCTCTTGACAGAGCTTTCCTTATCCGATCCTCTTTCGATTGTCTTTCCAACTTCAAATGAGTTATATTCATTCATCTCATATCGTTACAATTCCCATAAAATTGAAAAAAAGTATTTCAGTTTTATTAATTAAAACTTTCTAATCATTCTTTGATGGATAAATTATCCGTTTTAATAGGCATGAATGTATTCCATCCAAATGTGGCTACTCATAAATCCAGTTATCGTTTTAAATAAGTTATTATAACTTTTTCAGAATGCTTATATTCATATAAATATTAATTGCTTTCCTTCTTTTTTTTCGTTTTTTCTTTTCCCCCAAGAATCGGCCAGCAAGGACCACGCGAATATCACTTAAATCTTCTTCACACTCCCCGCCTTCCTTCTACTCCAATACTCTCTCATCTTCCTGGACTGTCCCTCTCGCTCTTCCCTAGTCCATTTTCTCCCTCGTCTCTCCTTCCTTCCCGCAAGAACCCCAACTTCTTTTAGTTTTTCTCTGAAAAGCTCTCTACCCAAGCAGTCCTTATCCTTGATTTTTAGCCTATCCTCTTCTTTTATTTGCTTCACATATCCACCTATACTCTTATAGCTTAATACTTTATCAAAGATCTTTTTGTTCAGTCTCTTATTGTTTTGACAATGTGGCCGTAAACCTCAGTCTCCTGGTCCTGATGACTGCTTCAAGATCTTCCAAATTTCTGTATATTTCTCCCGTTGGATTTTCGCCTATACCCCCTCTTGTGTTACTTTGGGTCCATGAATCCTTTTTGCTTTCCCTCTTTATATATATATATATATTTTTAATTGTTAATGGGAGCTAACGGCTAATTCATTTCCATTTTTAATTACTAATTATATTGCAATTGTATCTTAATCTACGACATTAGAGTCAAATATAGAGACCTCCCAGAATAAATATAGATTTTTTTTTTTTAGAATAATTTATTGATATTTACAACTGTAATTATATTACATCAAATAAATCTGCTGTATGAACAAAGGACAAGAAAAAAAAACACTTGTGGAAAAACTACCCATCGATAGCACTCTAATAAAATTCTATAGTAGAAGGTCTCGAGGTCATCTTTTCAGACGCCTCGGAGGGTTATCAGGAATAGTATGGGAAGCAAGTTGAGAGACTAGCGGATTCAAGTGTGTATGGAGCTTGTCATGGAAGGATAGGTATCTAGTTTGGGCCAAATCAGCAACATATGGGATATTAAGATCATGATGAATGAGTTTGTGACATAATAAGGAGCATTGAGGATTTTACGAAGGATTTTGGATTGTAAGGATTGGATACGAGATGAATTGGATGGTTTAGTTGAGCCCCAAAGCTCAACTCCGTATGTCCAAATAGGTCTGATAACTGTCATGTAAATGAGTTTTGTAATTAATTGGGAGCTTTGAACGTTGAGCGTTGAAAACGTCGAACAGTTTCTTGTCTTTTCAGTCTTGTATGAGGAAAAGGCTTAATTACAATTAATTAATAATTTTCGTTGGAAGCGGAGTTGCTTATTGGTAGAGCGATGAGTTGCCATGCCTAAGGTCCTGGGTTCATATGCAGCTCGCTGGCAGACTTTTGTTTATCTGTTACTTGCAAGAGATGGATCCCATGGGATCTAGAACCCTCCTGGGGCTCACCCAGCCTCTATACAAGGGGGGAATCTGGCGGTTGGGCGTTATCTAGGACAAATCCTCTCCCTGCACCACCGTTATCCAAGAGTAAAGCATCTAACATTTACTTAACCCCACACTTTAAGGATTGTAGTGGTACATTGTTTTTTTAATCATTTAACTTAACCGTTACTGTTAAAATCACCAAGAACGAGGAAAAATGTATTACGGAATATCAAGTGGCGTTATATTAAACAATATTGACAAAATGTATTTATAAACAGTTACAACATTCTTCTTTAAATAATGGATAGTTAAAAACGGGTCACTATTTGTATCTGACACCTTCCTTATTGCTCGTGGACAAGAAGGAAAGAAAGAATATTTAAAAGTCGTTATTTATAGGTATATTGTTAATTGTTAATAAAAAAAAATGTATTCATTAATAAACTATGCAAAAATTTCTTTTTTAAGTGTAAAAACAAAAAAAAACCCACTTATATGCAAAAAGTATTGGGAACTATACAAAAAATAGTACAAAGCTATAGGTATGTGCATAAAAGAGCAAAGCATTTATTATTGTAGGATACTAATTTATTTCATTTTATCGTTATTATTTATTTATATGTATACAATTACTATACACTCTTAATGAGTGTATAGTTACAATTTTTGTTTATTTTTTTCTCTGTTGAAAGTTTTTTTTTTCTTCCGTTGTATATATTTTATTCTGTATAGATACATTTAAATTGTCCAAGTTTTTGAAATTTAAGACTGGTACAGCATATAACTTTCTGAATTGTATCAAACTTTACTAGAAATAGATTTAAAAAAAGTATTTATACTATTTTATTATGATTTATTTATATTTTAGTATGATTTATACTAATATGAGGATAAATTTAAAATAAAAAACAATACGAAAAAATTTCTAAAAAAAAATTAGCTACCGAACTTTGTTAACTTATTTGCACATGTAATAATTAAATTATTATTAGTAACAATAATTATGTAACATTTAAAATATTTGAAAAAAAAATAATTTTGGTGTGTTTTTATTTAATTTAATTATTATTGTCGATGCGGTTGAGCTTGATTTTGGACAAGTCACGTCCCTGCACAACAGTTGCCCAAGAAACAGTCTCAAACACGTTCTAAACCCAATTTTGGCCGGAATCTTTTAATATAATATTATTCATATTAAATGCGAGCGGGTTAGCTCAGTGTGTAGAGCGCTTAACTGCTGTGCTGAAATTCACATGTAGTAGACAAATTACTTTATTTGTTTAAAACTTTATGCCATCTTCTTACCATGTTAGTGTTGAACTAGGTACCCTTATTTGTAAATATGGCTGTAAAGTATCGGATAAATCATCTCACTGCACAACCGTTTTCAAAGAAACAGAACTCTCTTGGGCAACGTACTGAACAATAATCACCGTCCATAAAGACCATCCATAGTAGTGGAACAGATTTAAAAAAAAAAACACATATTGTGGATTGTTTTTGAACTATATTCGGTTTTGTAAAATCGGTTTGGTTTGTTCATTTAACGTCACTTTATGCTGATACGGCTAATCGAACGATGCTACAGTGGGAGCTCTAAATTTTGCCTATCCAGGTTTAATTAGGATAGGAATTTTTAACGAGTACCTGACATCGTACAGGCTCGGGACCCCCGTTTAACGTCGCTTCCGAAGGACGGCGTGACTAAGGATTTTTTACTCCCTTAAAAAAATCCTAGGGCCACCTGCCGGGCTACGAACTCGAGATCTTGGGTTTAGTAGTTTGTTACGATAACAACTAGACCGCAGGTGACCGTTTTGTAAAATCGTATACGAACTAATGAAATAATAAAATTTCACAGGTGGCCTAAGGTAATAAAAAGTTGCCTCCCTTCCAATTGGTATGAAGAGGGGGTTAGTTCTGGTGGTGATGAAGGAAATAAAAGCACTGTTGCAACCCCTGACATTTTCACGAGCTTAATAATTTCTAAGGGCGAGAGGACTCCAAGCCGACAAATTGGTGCTTGTTGGCTGTTGTCTCAAAGAAAGGAATATAATGCTCTGAAGAGAGGGAAAAAACAAAACAAAAATACTTCAAAAATATAATTATTTTTGCCAAATTTATTTTTCATTAATAATTGCAGAAACTTAATTTTATAACAATAACAAGCTGACCCGGCCACGCGTTGCTGTGGCTGTTGAAATGGTTTTAAAAAATATTACGCTAAAATTTGAATTTTAAAGAAACAATGAAT
This sequence comes from Arma custos, assembly GCA_037127475.1. Classification (NCBI taxonomy): domain Eukaryota; kingdom Metazoa; phylum Arthropoda; class Insecta; order Hemiptera; family Pentatomidae; genus Arma; species Arma custos. The sequence continues at coordinate 49,296,065 of CM073761.1, forward strand.
GAATGGATAAAATTAATTAAATATATTTTTGATTTTACATTTCATTCATCTTATATCTAAGCACAGTATATAATAAATAAAAAAATTAGAAAATTCCTAACTGATAAAATATAAACATTAGTTTAATGAAAGAGGTGTATAATGTTTGATTTTTAATTATGGCTAATAATATTTTTAAATTAAATTTAAATTGTTCAGTAGTTTTTTTCACTGCTGACCGTATGCCGTTAAAAAGACGCGATTGGTTGATACAGTGGCTCACAGTGAAATTGATACACCCTGTAGAAAGAAGAAGAAAAAAAGAAAAATCTATATTGTTACAGGGATCAAAACCAGAAAACTCTTCAAAATATTTCTATATAGTACATCTATATGATTTAAATATATACAAACAGATGAAATTGAAAATATTCAATTTTGATTATTTAAAAAAGTTAACAGACAAAAAGAGATTATTATTTCATCTCATACTCGAAATGACACATCACTTCTAATTAACTTTTGAGTACTAATAATGTATAATCTTTGCATTTAGTAAACAATTAGTTTAGTACAATTATTTGTAGGTTGTGCTTCGCTGGGTGCACTCTCTCATTCTCGCTGGGTGATTTCTTTTATTTTCCCTGACAACCCAAGTCTCATCCCTATCAGTTAAATTTTTTCTAGTGCTTTTAAATTTTTTTCTGGCAATGTATTTTTCCTTCTTGAATCTCTCCACTATATGCTGGACAATTAAACGGGTTTTTAAAATAATTTCGGCTCTTTCATTTAAAGATTTCCCGTCACTAAAATCTTGAATAACCAACTCACGTTCTTTTAACGTTGTGTGTGCCTCCATTTTTGTAAAAAATCAAAGAAAAGAAAAGTTAGTTTCTCATCAACTCACTTTGATAAAAGCCAAACACTTTGGACACAAGAGTTTAACTAAAGTAAAATAGTTTATGTTAAACGAATATTAGGAAGAACTAGGATGTATCATTTTCACTGTGAGATAAGTAATTCTAAACAAATGTGTTTTATTTTTATAATTAAATCCTTGTTTATTTTTAAATGTTTATATACTAAGTACATACTTTTAAGGTGTTTATTGATTACAATGAATTATTGTATTTAATGTAATATAATTAGAACTATTTATTTATTGAAATACATCTATGAATATCCTGGTGTATCATTTTGACTGGGAGCCACTGTATATCGCAATATTATGATACGATCCAACGTTTATTGAAGATTATGGTGCGGCAATCCTGGCAAATCCAGTGAGTTCAAAAATTCTGGTGGGTATTTGACATCATCTTGGTCAGCTGCGCAATCAACTGATTCGTATGTCCTCAATTCACCGCCAATTTCATTCTGAATTTTGAAATTTATTTCATTTACCGTGTTTTTGGCATCTAATATAGCGCTTTCACTCGACCAACAATGATCTTAGTAGTTTTGAGCGACGTTTGGAAACACCTTGTGTATGACATTTGATTCAGTAAACTGACAAAAATTGACAGGAAATTTAATGCAGCCTGTCAAAACAATTATAAACATTGTAAAATCATTACTCTGAATTATAAAAAAAAATATTGAAATACTCATATATATATATATATATATGTATGTATATATAATAAAAACTATTTTATATGCTATCGGATTCAATAAATATGTAAATACTTACTAATTATCAAGTAAATACCCTTAAAAAATGTATATGGGTGGATTGGTTTATTATACAATAAAAAAAAAAATTATGAGTACAGTGCCTTGAAATATTGAGAAAAAAAAATATGAATTTTATTGTATGTGTTATTATTTTGTACATTTTGTTCGGCTTATAAAAATAAGCGGATAAAAAAATTCATAATTGATTTTGTACCTCCCATTTTTAACAATATTAATACTGTTAATAGAGCCTTATTAAGTTTCACTGTGATATTTTTTTATTTATGGAAGCACTAAAGCTTAACATGAATCAAAATATTTTCTATTTAAGTGAAAATTAGACGCTAGTTTTTAAAAGTTTAAAATTCAGTAATGTGAAAGTTTAGAGCGTTTAGTTCTAATAAATTTTGAAGTAGCTTGAAACTATGAGTAGATGGGGAAAAAAACTTGAAGGAAAGATATAAAGTGAAAACTGGGAATTTGTTGCTTTAATAACAGTCAAGAAACATTGGAGAAAAAACTATTTTTCTTCGATTTGATTAACTATTTCAAACAGGACTTTTTCTTTCCCGATTGCGTTTGGTCTTGATACATGTACCTCGGGTTTTTAAGTCTATGAAAAAAATTAGTAAATAAATAAATAATAAAATATAACGATTTTTAAATAAATTTTTATTTATAGAATAGAATAGAATAGAAAAATAATTTTATTCTGGGACCGGATCCCTTAAGGATAAGAGAATTGAACAATATTAAATAAATATATATCTGGCCAAAGGACTAAATTATTAGAATAAAACAATATTTACATAATATCTTGAAAGTAAATAACTAACAGGTATGTTTTGATAGAGAATCAGAAGATGTAATACAAAAATAAAAATAAGAAACAAATTTACAATAAAAAGAAATAGCCTTATAGACAATTTTTTTAAAGATTAATTTATTAATATTTACAACTGTAATAATATTACAAGTAAATCTGCTAATATGAGCAAATGACATGAAAAAAAAACATTTGTGGAGAAACTACCCATTGATAGCACTCAAATAAAGTTCTATAGTAGAAAGTCTCGAGGCCTTCATCTTTTCAGACGCCTCGGAGGGTTATCAGGAATAGTATGGGAAGCATGTTGAGAGACTAGCGGATTCAAGTGTGTATGGAGCTTGTCATGGAAGGATAGGTATCTAGTTTGGGCCAAATCAGCAGCATATGGGATATTACGATCATGATGGATGGGTTTGTTTGTGACATAATAAGGAGCATTGAGGATTCCAAGTGAGATGTATGCCCAGATGGAGCCCTAGGTTATGGAAAGATAAGTGAATAAATAATAGCATCTAATAATATAAAAAAATATATCATTATGAGTGAGGAATATTTACAGTAATTCATCAATCGATTAAGTTGAATATATCTATAAATTATTAATTGATTCTACAGCATCTGTTTGGGAATTAAGAAAATGTAGGAAAAATTTGGAATTAAATGATGTTAAAGAAGACGCATGATGGATATCGAGTGGGAGTGAGTTCCAAAGAGAGATAGAACGGGCGAGAAAGAATAAATTATTTATGTGAATAATAAAACAAATGTTACTTACGTTCATCGGCGCTGCAGCCTTGGCCCCCTTCAAGTGATTCATCCACCAATCCCTTTCCTGTGCCCTAAAATATATTAATAATTAATGAAATAATTAAACCTTAAGCCAATACCACCGTGAGTAGGACTGGTGTTCAGTACATGGTAGAGACTGTTCTGTTTCAAGGACACGGTTGTGCAGGGAGATAATTTGAGCTAGATCATGCCAACCACCAGATTTCCCCCTTATGGTGGGTACCCACTTTATAGAGGCTGGGTGAGCCCTGGAAAGGTCCTAGATCCCATATATCTCCAGCTACAAACATACTAAACAACAGTCTTGCCAGTAGCAGGATTCGAACCAGGATCTTCCGCATGGCAATTCAGTGCTCTACCACTGAGCCACTCCGCTCCCTAATTAAAAAATGAAATATAAATTATTTGTATTACAGTTTATGTTTCTCTGACAATCAACTAGACCTTTAATTATTTGTATAAAACAACTGAATCATGTTCTAAACAGTGATTGAAAAAATCAGCTAAAATTCTTTTTTTTCGTATTGCAGTAATAAAAAGTTTACTGAATAAGAAACAATAATAATAAAATCTTTTTTCCATCCGAGACAAGTTCCTTTAGAATAATAATGCAAATAAGAATATATAAACTATATTGTCTTAGATTAGATTATAATTTCGAGTAATTATATTGTTGTAATTTAATAAATAGATTAATAAGAAACTGAAAATAAATTGCGAATTAGCTCCAATAATAATTTTTTTTTTATAATTTATTAACAATTAGTTATATGTAAGTAGTTAATAATATTTAACATTGGATGCGAAGTTGTAGTGGATGGATCATGGCGATCATCACCATCATAACTATGGAAGGATCTTCAGATAGGGCTCACCCAGCCACTATAAAGTGGGCGTATTTAATTAGGGAGAAACCTTGTGGTTGAGCTTGTTCGAGGAAAAATCACCTATCTGCACAACCGTTGGCTTAGAAACAGTGGACGTCTACCATGTACTAAACTAAATATGTACCTTCGTTTGGTAACAGTAATACAGATTTGTAATAGTATATTAGTGAAATATCTGGATAATGGATAGGTACAATAATATATAGGATATAATGGACTAAATAACGCGTTCATTCATCATCCCATTTAATACAGAAATGTACATTGCGAAACTGACAACCTGGAATAGCTCATGATTTTTTTTTTTTTTTTTTTTTCGTTAGCGCAATATCTAACGAAAATCCTACACCCAATTTTCCACGGAGTCTTCATATGTTTTCTTCATTATGAATTTTTTTTTAAGATCTTCATTACTTGATTAATTAAAATAAAACTGTCTCAACAATATTTATAACATTTTGGACCGTTATATTAATAACATGATTTTTATTTCTAAAGACTTGCTAGTAAAAGTAAAAAGAAATAATTTTTAAAATATGCATACAAGCATACAAGGGACCAGGAGAAAATGTTTGATTCGAAAACTGGTCCTAGTAATTTTTTATAATAGCTCGGTGTATTGAGTACTGAAGGTTGCAGATTCAAATTCCATTGTAACAGATCTATGTGGATCTATGTGATCTCCAGACCCCTCTGGGGCTCACCTAGCCTCTATAATGCCCCAATTATAGAAAAATCTGGCGGTAGAGCGTGATTTTGGCCAAATAGCTTTCCTGCAGAGCCATTATCCTAGAAACAGTGCAATCACTACAAATGTACTGACCCTCATAATCTTCATGGGTTGGTGCGGTACAGGGAAAAAAATCTGTTATAAGTCGTTGAAAATAACTTTATAAAGATGTGCACTGACATAAACTAAAAATTTCAGTTACTTATAAACATATATATATATATATATATATATATATATATATATATATATATATATATATAAATATACACTTTGTGCCATAAATTAATAATATTTAAATTTTAGATCATTTGGTATAATCATAAGTTTAAACAATACATGATATATACCAGCTACATTTTCAATAATATTTTAAAAGGAACTGAGAAAGAAATTGAGAATGACCATAAATAATAATTTTTAAAGAAAGCATTGAAACATTCCGTACTCCATTAAAAAAAATATAGATCCCCGGCGAGAAATAAAAATTATAAGTATGAAAACATTTATAAATGATTATTTCATTATTAATTTGCTTAACCCACAAAGTACTTAACGAATTGTATTAATATTAAAATTTTGGGAGTTTTTTCTTCTATTTTTTAAAAGAAAGGAAAAGCAGATAAGTTAATGGAAAACTCCTGATAGCTTAATAAGTGTATATTTTATACGGATCATATAGGATCTAGGACCCTCCTGGGGCTCACCCAGCCTCTATAAAATATTATAAAAATAGGGTACCCAAAATAAGGGGGAAAATCTGGCGGTTGAGCGTGAACTAGGACAAGTCACCTCCTTGAAGAACCGTTGTCCATGTAACAGTACTGTCTCTACCATGTACTGAACCCCCGACCCGTTCACGGTTTTTTTAATATTTTATATGATTAGGGTATGTAGGGTGAAGAGTTGATGGTCTGTGGCAATTGTATCATTTATTCTTTTAATTAATTATTTCCCCAAATAATTAGTGATATGAATTTATAATCTTAATGATTTACATGTAGTTAGACAGGTTTTCATGAATTGAATAAGTATTGAATTTTTCATTTCTTAATTTTATTTTATTTTTAATGTTGTGCGAATAAATTAATATTTTTTCTTGTTTCCATGAAATTATGATTAATAAATTACGTATAACATTTTTTGATGTACATTTGTGTGTGTTATTATGTATTCACATATATGAGTGCGTGGAATTTAAACCACGTACATATGTATTATTAATATCATATAGATAGATAGATATTAAAAAAAAAAAAAAGGGATGAAATTTAAATCTCTGATAATATTGTTTAATTTTTCTTCATTTTTTTTGTTCTTTTCTTGGCATAAATTTGATATACATGTGACCATAAATTGTTTCTCTTATATAATTATTGTTCATTTTTTTTTTATTTCTTTTCTTCTAATCTGTTCTTAAAATACTATTATTGTTGGTAATTCATACTTTCGTTTTGTTCATATTTTTTATTCTTTCTCACTTATTAAATTAAATAAATGTAATTATTTTACAATTACAATGCCTGTATTGTTATAGGGACTTGTCCCAGAATAAATAAAGACATTATTATTATTATTATTTTAAATTTATGTGAGAAAGATATATACGTACAATATCAGCTACGGCATTAAAGAAAACCAGATTATGAAGCAATCAGGTTTATAGACTATAATCTTATTAATATTATAAATGTGAAAGTTTGTATGTTTGTCTCTCTTTCACGCAAAAACTACTGGACGGATTTGGATGAAACCATACAGTAATATAGGTTATACATCAGAATAACACATAGGCTATAGCAAGCGCGGATTTAGGGAGGTGTGCACGTGCCCCCCGACAGTTTTTTAGGTACTGTGGAGAATCCATTATAGTACATAGTTAAAGGCAAATCAGGAACTTAGCATCTTGATATTTGCAGAAAGATTCTTCGTATAATTTACGAAATAAATTTGGATAATTCCACCCCTAAGGGTTTCCCCTTTAATATAATAGGAGTTCAAGGATTGTATGGAATCCGTCAGTTTTGAAGTTAGACATCTGAAATTTCGGAGGTACGAATAACTTATAGTTGAAAAAAAATTAAATTATTTATTTAAAATGTTCTGTCACAAAACATTATGTGGCAGACCAAATTCCTCGCGAGCGAAGCCGCGGGCAAAAGCTAGTAAAAAATAAATCAAAATATTGAGGAGTTCAAAAAGCCTTGTGGATTTTTTTGAGGCTTCTAATAGCCGGGACAAAACGCGTGGAGCTCATCCAATAAAGCCTCTTGTTGGGAAGGGAGGTGCAATGGAATAAAACAATGGCCTCTGAGGCGACAAAAGCTTAGCAACAATGAGCAAATAGATTAACGGAAATAAAGGTGGCGAGGCGAGGCATTGGCTACATTCGGCAGATATATCTCCCCGTAGCTCTCAGTACCATTCTGTACCAGGCAACGTTTTACCCTCGGCGATGGCCAGTATAAACCCCGTTGTTGTTCTTATCCGATGACAATTAGGATGAGAATAGATAGCCAAAACATCGATGGGAAGGTATTGGATAGTTTCTTATGAAATAATAAAGGGTTAGCGAACCCTAAGGCTCGATGCCGACATCAATATCTGCTTACAAACCTCCACCCGAGGGGCACTACCCAAACCCAAATCCGCCAGATCACTCTTAGCGTAATCCTCCCACCTACGCCTCGGTCTACCCCTCAGACGCTTCGCCAGTCGGCACGGCGCGTCATTACTAAGCCCATCGCTATTATTACATACTTCGCGACGCTATTACTTCAATAGTATCAACCGGGTACATACTCCACAGCCATAAATAAATATGATCAATACTTCCAATTAATATTTAATATAATTAAATTGTTAAGTGAACAACTTTCTTTAAATTGTTTCTTTGAGGAACGAAGAAATAATTTTAATAGTCTGATTCTATTAGCCTAAAGAAGAAGACAGACGCAAGAAAGCAAATTACTTAACATAAATAATTGGAATAAAAAATTTCTTGTATAATGTTCGGAGAACGATCCCTGTACCATTTATGAGAAATGATTATTTAATAATAAAAATATATTTTGTTTTCATTATTTGAATTCACACACTCACACATATATTATTTAATTCCATCTATTTCTTGTTGCATCTCTCCCATTGATAATTTTTTTTTTTTTTTTTATTATTTTATTGAGTTGTACCTATTGATAATAAGATGCATTTTTGCCTGCACACTCGAGTACATGTTTTTAGTGTTATTTATTTCGAGAAGATATTTTGTTGAAGAATGGTTGATGCACCCAAAGGAAGAAAGAAACTCTGATCTCTTTGAGTTTCATTCGAACAAAATTAATTTTCAAACAGAGGACTCTAAAAGGAAATTTTTTTAATTTAATTTATAGATATTTGCAACTATAATAATATTACAATAAATAAATCTGCTATATGTACAATACGACTTGAAAAACACTTGTGGAGAAACTACCCATCGGTAGCACTCCAAAAAAGTTCTATAGTAGATGGTCTCGAGGCAATCTTCTTTTCAGACGCATCGGAGGGTTATCAGGAATAGTATGGGAAGCAAGTTGAGAGACTAGCGGATTCAAGTGTGTTTGGAGCTTGTCATGGAAGGATAGGTATCTAGTTTGGGACAAATCAGTAACATATGGGATATTAAGATCATGATGGATATGAGTTTGTTTGTGAAGGAGCATTGAGGATTTTACGAAGGATTTTGGATTGCAAGGATTGGATACGAGATGAATTGGATGGTTTAGTAGAGCCCCAAAGCTCAACTCCGTGTGTCCAAATAGGCCTGATAACTGTCATGTAAATGAGTCTTTTGTAATTGATTGGGAGCTTAGAGCGTTTGTCCAGTAAATGTTGAAGTAGGCGAAAACGACGAGCAGTTTCTTGTCTTTTCAGTCAAAAGGAAAATAAAAATAATTTTGACAAACAATTCTTCCAATTTATTGTATACCTTATTTATCACGAAACAACTTTAATTAATTTTATGATTAAAAATTTTTGGATGGCTGAATGACGAGCATGTGTTAATTAAAAAGATATAGGTATGTAAGGGAGTGTGTGTGTGTTTACACACTTATTTTTTAAAATAATTATTTTTTTTTGGGGTCTTTAATTTCTTAAATTATTTTGTTGTTTTATTTTCCATAAAATTTGTATATATGTAAATATTAATAGTTATCTTTCTTTTTAATTATTGTTATGGTATTTATATTTTTTCTTTCATTTAATTCGTTGATGCGAGCTAACTCCTAATTTATATTCATTGATTTTTTTATTTTCATTTATTAATTAAATTGTAATTGTATTCTAAGACATTATAGTTTATATTTTATTTTCCGTATCACTATTCTAAAGGAACTTGTCCCAGAATAAATACGGATTTTTATAAGTTTTATTATTATAGATTAACTTAATTATACATTGTTTTTTTTCCTAATTATTATCCTAGCAATTCTCTTAAATTCAGTTATTAATTAATTAAAAACCATTTTTTAGAAATTACAATACTTAATTAGCCTAAAGAAATGCAAAAATGCCGAAAAATAATGTTTCCCGAGATCATACGCAACCCTTATATTTTCAATTAAGGCTAAAGTGGGTACCTGGGCTGGGTGAGCCCCAGGAGGATTTGATTAATGGTGATTCACGGGTCCTTCTATTATAAGCATTAATGTAAGCTTAAATAATTTTCTGCCACAGCCGGATTAGAAGCTGAATTTCAGCATAGCACTTTAGCGGTCTACACGCTGTAAAACGCTCGCTTTTAATATTGATAAAATTATATTTCAGAATACAGAAATATTTGTATATATTTCATTCATATATTTATAATATAGAAATATATTATTTATATATTTCAGAAAACAGAAATATTTTATATGGATAAAATATTTCTGAAAAAAATATGATAAATTTATTATATATCCCAGTTATCACAATATTTATAGCCAAATTATTTATATTTCGATATTATAATCATTGTATATCACTTAATAAATTATTCCTTTTATACTTTATAGTTGGTGTGGTACAAGTGCTTATTTCTTGTGTTAGTGCGTAATCATGCCGTTAAATCTGAATCCAGAAGTCGTAGTTGTAAGAACGACCCTTCGGGGAGCATTAAATCTAAAGGCCTAAGGTGAAATATAAAGGGTTATAAACATATCAACTCCAAACTGTATATTAACTTATATTTATGTGTATATACGAGTACATACATGCACATTTATTTATTTTTAAATATTTTTTGGGTATCTGTAACCTTCAAAAACTCTTCAAAATGCTTTGTGATTAACATTTTTATTTTATTTGATAGGCAATTATATTAGGATTGATCGCAGATCTCTATAGTTGGAATAACATTTCATTCTTTTCCTCTCGAAAATAAAAATAGATGATGATTATAACTTAAACAGTATGTGCAAGTCAGTTCTTTAATTTAGATACAGTCATTAATAGTTATTGCTTACAGTAAGTAATAAAATTATTTTTATTTAAATATTAATAAACTAAGGCAACGAAAAGTAAAAACTGTTAGTGACAATACTCGAAGTGACTTGCGAAACTGATACCTATTATTTAAAACTCACTTTATGCTGCTATGGCTAATCGGACGATGCTACATTGGGAGCTCTAAATTTTGCCTATCCAGGTTTAATTAGGATAGGGTTTTTTACGAGTACCTGACATCGTACAGGCTCGGGAACCCCGTTTAACGTCCCTTCCGAAGGACGGCGTAAATAAGGATTTTTTACTCCCTTTAAAAAATCCTAGGGCCACCTGCTAGAGAAATCCATGGTTATGCCTAACTTCGGAACGGCTTAAAGAAATTGTTAAAGTTAATTAATTGCAAAATTTAAGATTCCTTCTCATAGCATCACCGTATTAGCCATAGCAACATAATATGACGTCAAATAATTATTAAATATAATAATAGTTAAACAGTTCAGGGTTTAGTAAATGGTAAAGACTACACCATTTCTTGGACAAGAATGCAGGTACGTGATTTGTCCTAGATCCTCCTAAATCCTCAACCGCCAGATCACCCTTCTTATTTTTGGTACCCACTTTATAGAGGTTGGGTGAGCCCTAGGAGGGTCCTAGAGTGGAATCCACCTTCAGCGACAGATAAAATAAAATTCTACTAGCAAACGGAATTTGAAACTACAGCTACTCCAAACAATTGGTAAAATATTCGTTTAAAATTCCCATCCTAAATATTCATAGATAAGCAAAATTTAGGACTCTGACTACAGCCATAGCGGCGTTTAGTAGATTCAATATATATAGTTCCTCTTTGACTGCCTGACTTGTAGTCCGTTCTATTTCACAGCGAGACAAGATCTGTTGAACACGAACATTCTTCTAGTTCTTAATTGGTGTTTACTGAGACTACTTGGAGTTGGGAATCTCTAATCAGATTTCTAAACAGACTTAGCTACTTCTTTGTCAAGTCTCCACAATCCTATTTAGTGTTAGCTAGTACTTCTATTCTCGCCAAATCAAGGTTTTTCAAGGCTATTTTAACTTAAATTCAATTCGTTTTCTTACGTTCGGTAGGAATAATAAAACAAAACAAAAAAACATCGTACGGTTAATAAATAAAGAATTAGGTGTTTTGCTAGTCTATCAAAAAGCCTCATAAAATAAATTTTGTACATAAAAGTTTATAAACATAGACCATATTATTGGGTAGGGAATGACCAATAATCATACCACAGAAAATAAAAAGTGCTTTAATAATAATAAGGCTTAGCGAATCCGAAGGTTCGATGCCGATACCACCAAACTCCGCATACAAACTTCCGTCCACGGGCCACTACACAAACCCAAATCTGCCTGAATACTCTTAACGCAATCCTCCCAATTACGCCTCGATCTACCCCTCAGAAGCTTCCCAGTCGGCACAGCGCTTATTAACGTTTTAGTAATTAAGCCCAGGAACTTTACTAGGCCATCTTAATCTTTGCGGCACTATGAATAATATCAACATGATTCGCAATTCCGCGTTGTGTAATATCCTAAACCATTTTTTTTTTTATTGATGATAATTGTTGACCTATGATAATGTATGTTGAAGAAATTGGTCCGGGTAGAGGTCACTGAATGAAATTCTCAAGTAATTTGAGAAAATCTTTATTGATAGCCAACGTTCCGACCTACGCTATAGGTCTTCTTCAGGGCTATATGCAAAATACAGACAATATAAGAAAACGGTACAAATATATTAAAACATTTTAAATATAGATAAACCAAAAGAAGGTGAATACAGGCAAGAAAATTGATAAAGATGTACAGTAAGGTAATTACGAAGGTTAAAATGTATAAGTGTATACTATAAACTACTAATTGCCAAACGGTAGTAACCCACATCATGAAGAAAATAATAATAAAACAGAGTGTTGACAGTTAAAAAAAAATTAAGGTATTACAGATAAAAAATAAAAACTGAATATACAATAGGAATGTGAAATGATATGGGTAAATTAGAAAGTGATAAGAATTACGCACTAAAAATTATAGGTAATAAAAAAAAAAGGAAGAAATAAAAATTGTAAAATTATGAAAATCTAGAAACGAATTATATAAAAAAATAAAAAATAGTTTAGAAAATAAAGTATTAATATTGATAGGTAGAAAATACTTTATGCTAGTGTAAAGAATATTAATTGCATAAGAGAATGTAAGAAGAGAGTTTATGTAAGTGTAAAATATCAATTGTATAAAAGTAGGTATGTTTTAAGTAAAGTAAGTGATAATACAATCAGGCTATAATGGACTAAAATACATATAAAAAACGGCAAGGATATGGTAATTATGAGATTTATGATATTATGATATATATTGATGATATTTAGGGTGGGATATAGATAACTACATCCCATTTCATGTTCCTAACAATTTATTGATTTGTCTCATTATTGTTTCTGTTTACCACCCTAAATTCAATATATACAATTCTCTAAAATAAAATTGATTTTAACAATAATAATGTCCTATTATTTTAGTTAACAAAATTTTAGAAACTATGGATTTATAATACCATAAAAAGCTTAGATAATTGGTACCGATTTATGGATACCAGATGTACCCCGATGTATGTTAAATATCGTGAACAGAGCACTTTGTTAAAGCTTCGCTGCTGGTTTTACAATAAATGTCTAGTTCGTAGTCATTGTTCGCCAAATAGTCGCTAATGAATCCTAGGGATTCATTTCGTGTTTATTGTTTATGAGCCTTCCTGTAAACAAACGAGTAATGTCATAACAACATAATGAAAACTTGGATGATTCCGACTGGAGTAAACAGGGTGAAATAATACCATTGTCCTCTGGAGAGACTGTGTGAGTGTGTGTGTCAGAGAGAGAGAAGCTGTTTTGTTACAATTGTTAACATGTTTCTCGGAATTACGAATTTTAAAATAATTGTTGTTAGAAGCAAAAATTTATTAATTAATTTTATATTTACGATTATTTGAGTTTATTTATTACTATTGATGTGAAACTCTGATGTCAGGTCTGTTACACATACCTTTGATCATTATGTAGTCATGGAATATGATGAGATACTGTTATATGTAAAAAAGTTTTGTTACAGGGTCGTGTTTAATTTTTTCTTAAAATACAGGTTTCTAAAACATAACACATTTTGAAAAACAAATATGAAAACGAATTGAATATGTAAATATATGTTAGACCTAAATTAGGATAGATAGCTATTGGATAATTTACTTTTTGATAAATACATATACATATATAGGGTGTCCCATTTCAAGTGGATCAAACGTTTTTAACTTTTAAACGAAACAAAATTCAGAAAAACGATTCAGGTAAAAGTTGTAGTTATTCAGGCCTAGTTTGAAGAAATAAAAAAACATTTTTTGGTTTTTCACTTTAAATGGTCAATATCGACCTTCAAAAAATGTCGTTTCCTCTTGACCCCCATTTATTTTTATTTTTCTGAAATACACAATACAAAACATGGAAAAAATGTATGTAACATTTTTTTCTGTCTTTCATAGGGCAAGTAGAAGAAGTATCTGAAGCTCACTACTTCAGTATGCTTTCACAGAAGGTTTTTAAATGTCCAGATATTTTCTGAAAGATTCAAAATACCTTGATTAGTAAGTTATTTCAACTAAAACCTCTTAAATAAAATAACTTAATGCTGAATTACTTTTCCTCGTAAAGGAGGTTTACTAAAGTAGTCAACTTTGAATGTTTTTTCTACTTAAACTATGAGATAGAAAAAAATGTTACATATATTTTTTCCATGTTTTGGATTGTACATTTTAGAAATATAAAAATAAATGGGGGTCAAGAGGAAACTGCATTTTTGAAGGTCGATTGACCATTTAAAGTGAAAAACCAAAAAATGTTTTTTTTTATTTCTTCAAACTTGGCCTGAATAACTACAACTTCTACCTGAATCGTTTTTGTGAATTTTGTTTCGTTTAAAAGTTAAAAACATTTGATCCACTTGAAATGGGACACCCTGTATATATATTTTATTTATTGTTCTTTTGATGATGATTATTTTTAAATATTTTTATTTTGATGAGAAAAGATTATTCGAACACGGGTCGTCTGCATCTCTAGTGCAGTGCTCTAAACCACTGAGCTATCGGGGGTCGTTACCTAATATCCCATGAAGCGTCTTGGGTTTAGTACAGAGTAAAGACTGTGCTATTTAAATACAAACGGTTGTGCAGGGAAGTGATTGCTTTAAGACCTGACTTACCCGCCATGTTTTTCCTCCAATTATGCTTACTCACTTTAAACTCGACTTTCGGCCACTTCAAAACATCGAACTAAATCGAAAAATTACATACTTCTCAAAGACCGATGCTGTGCAATTATTTAAAAGGTTTGTCTCTTTATCCTGAACAGAGACTTTAGTATTAATGACTTTTCATATCTGAATACACGGAACTGGTTTTGGCAAAGTACTAAGGCATGTAGTAAGGACGGGTTTTCCAGTTGGTAAGGGAGTGGGGTGGCTCAGTGGTAGAGCGCTGAGTTGCCATGCCGAAGTTACTGGCATCAAATCCAAGTATGGCAGATTTAATTACTATGACAACAGCCGGGAATGGACCCTCTTGGGGTTTGTCCAGCCTCTATAAAGTGGATGCCCTTTATTGATGGAGGATCTCGGCCAAATACCTCCCTACTCAAACTTTCTACTAGAAATAGTACAGTCTCTTCCAAGTACTGAACCCAAGACTATTCATGGTCGTAGTGGTACAGTTTTTTCCAAGCACTGAACGATTTTCCATATATCTTCCAACACCTTATGTGACTTCGGGATACACCACGGTTTAACCATGTTTCCTCATCGGATAAACAGGACAATTATATCTTCGGACAGGGGAGATCCCCAGCCGGCTGCATCCTCCCCTGCCATGAATATGCAATGCCTCCCTAATTGCCCGTGTTGAGCATCTTCTAATGAGCTGCAAGTTCTTGGAATGAAGATGGATGCAGGCTATATAAGTATTGTTTTAGCTCATACTAATTAAAGAAAGAAAGGAAAAATAATGGAAAGCGGAAAAGCTTCCCTTGTGAAGTGTCTTCCGAGACAAGAAGCTTTTCCTTTTGGAAAGCGCTTATCTCTTGGAAATTAAAATTAACGACCTAGCTTTGTAAGGGATCTTTCCTTAAGCGACTTCTAGCTCCTTCCTGTTTTCTTGCGTTTCAGCAATTCATTATAGAGGAAAAATAATTGAATTATTTACAATTGCCTATGAATTAAAACAATCCTAATTAAAAAAAAGAAGAAACTGTACCACTACAATTTGTGAACGGGTCTTGGGTTCAGTATATGTTAGAGACTGTACTATTTCAATGTTGTGTAGGGAAGTGATTTGTCCTAGCTTACGGCGGGTTATTTTTGGTACCCACTTTATAGAGGCTGGGTGAGCCGTAGGAGGGTTTTAGATCCCATATGATCCATCTCCGGCCTCTAACAGACTAAACAAAAGTCTTCCCAGTAGCGGGATTTAAACTAAGATTTTCGGTACGGCAACTCTGTGCACTACATGCCACTCCGCTCCCCTATGATACTATTCTTAAATAACTACAGGAGTAAGAAAATGGAGGTAAAACAAAATCTCTTAATTACGGAGAACTGTTTATTGGAAAGCCAACGTTTCGACCCACATTGCAGGTCTTCTTCTAGGCTAAATATTACAAAATATAGACAAATTTATTTTTGATAAATATTAAAAATAAACATAGGCATGAAGGTATTTGAGTGATAAAACATAGAGATGGGGACCCTTAGATAAATAGACAAAACAAAGGGAACAATTATAGAGTATTATAAAATAAGTGGAATAAAAAATGATAATACAAATTTTATAATTTTTGTTAATAATTTATAACAACATAACTTAATAACAATAGTTAACATTTATCATTTTTAAACGTAAATAATGAAATGTTAAAACAATATCTGAGTTATCTAGATGATTCGTTATTTAGTTAAATGAAATTATTCACGAATAACACTTAGAATAAATTTATTTTGTAACTAAGCGAGATAATAGTTATTTAATATAAAATGTAAATTTAATAAAGAATTCCTCAGATTAATTGAAATATTCACTGTTTCGCTATTATGAAACTCACAAGTTACAAGTTGGTAAAGAAATTTAGGATTTAAAATTTTTGTAAACAGTATCGTCATTGAACCTTCGGATCCCTTAACAACTAATTCTTGTTCATACATATGTATAAATGAGGATATTTGCTTATTAAATACATGAGAAACTAAATTATATATTTATATAACAGATAATTTATAATCTTAAAAAAGTATTTAAAATTATATTTATATTCTTTAAGACCATATAGCAATTAACCTTCACATTTACATACCAAACCACTGCAAGTAGATAAATAGGCATAAATAAAGATAAAATTGTTAGAGTTAATATGATTATATTTTAATTCCAAACGAGAAGTGGAAGTGGTGGGGGAACACCTTGGCCAATCAAATCGCAGCATTCCCCATAATTACCTTATCTAAAAACAACGGCTCCTAGCGGTTACTAACTATTTTACAAAATATTCAGTCTTTTTCTGTCCTCGGGCGGGTTCGGATGTGTCCGTGTAGTGTGAATTTTACTTTCTAATTTTGCATTTTCTTTTTTTTTTAACTAAACGGAGATTGTTTTTAATTTATTACAATATAAATTTGTTTGCTGACGTGATGTGAATCTCAAGAAAGAAGGTTTCGATGTGTCCGTATTGTGTTAATTTTACTTAAAGTGTTTTAATTACTATTGCATTTTCGATTTGTTTAGTTAAGTGATGATTGTTTTTAATTTATTTAAAATATGTAGTTTATTGTGCTGTTGTGAATATCAAGAACGAAAGTACATGCCCTGGCTGGTTAGAAAAGGTATAATGTTTCATTTGTTAATCAGCATCGGCATTGAACCTTCGGGTTTGCTAAACTATTTTTTATTATTATATTATTCTAGATTTAACTGGTTTTATATGTATTAGTTCAATAGTGTGTATGTGTGTGCATTATATATATATATATATATATATATATATATATATATATATATATATATATACATTTTAGTTTTTATTATTTTTTTATGAGAACTTTAAGGTGTTAAACAATTTTTACTACATTTTTTGAAAATGCAAGTGACTATTTTTTTTTCTTTTGATGTATTTTTAGTTAACTTCAGATTTTTTTGGTATGCGATCTTATTTACAACTTAGGTGCCCTAATTTTTCTCAGGTTAACATAATGTTTTGCTAATTAATTTTTTTTATTGAAGATTGTTTTTAACAGATTAAAACAACTGTCAAGCAAACTGGTAATGGTTTCGTTCGCTCATTTACCTCCAAGTAAAGATAAAGTAAGTTGAATAAAAAGCAATGATTCAAAAAAGTATCCTGGGTAAGTTCAAATCGTACCATCTGATTTTAGTAAAGCAGAGAAAATCCCTTTAGAGAAATATAGTCGCGCTTAACTAAATCTATTGTAATCGGGCTTTTAGGGTGAATAGTGGAAGCCAGTTTTAATTTATTTATATAATAAAAATTTACCTGAGAATTGTCTCAGGTATAGATGCCGTTTTAAATTGTTAATAATCTAGGTTTCTCTGGCAAAGGAATTTTTTGAGAGTTAAATTTACCTAGTTCAGCTTTTTTTTCAAGCAAATCAAATAACAGCTGTGAATTATTTGGGATCCAAAGACCTTCCTGGGGCTCATCCTACCTTTATATTTATAAAGTGGGTACCCTTAAATGGGGAAATACCTAAGGATGAACGCGATTTGCACAATCATTGTCATAGAAACAGTACAGGCTCTACCATGTACTGGTATATGTATTGTTGTGGTATATGTTTTTTTGGAGGGGGGATTAATTTTAATGAAAAATTATTTTAAAGAATTGTTGATTATGGAATGAATATTTATTTTAACCCTGGAATGCTACAATTATTTTTACTGACGGGTCTGCTACACTGGGTACAGGGGTTTTAGAGCGTTTATTTTTTTATTTTATTTTGAAGTAATATATAACACTCTTAAAACCTACATTAAAAAAATGAAAAAATACCTAATGAGAACAAACTAATTACTGAATACATGAAGCACACACTTTTTCTTGATGTTCCAAACAAATACATTTTTTACATATAGCACATTTCGGAGTTCTCGTTTCTAAAAAAATTCAATTTACTGAAAATAACAGCCATAAATTCTAAATACCCACTGCATTGATTGAAAAAAAAAGTGATTTCATGTTTATAAAAAAATATATTTATAATTTCCTTGTTTAAAATAAGTATTAATAAATTTAAAGTTGTACTACAAATAAAGAATCTTAGTCCTGGGAAATTTTACACCGATTGTGCTACACTGGGGTACAGCTGTACCCCAAAGGTTAAATAACATGGTAAAAAAACAACACTATCAGAGCTTCGAATACCCCAAGTAGCATTCCAGGGTTAAATAAGCTTAACACGAGCGAATAAAAAAATCAATAACATATCTCTGATAAGTATAAATCGAACGAGTTAGCTGGAATCGCTCTAGTTTACAGTTGAGTATAATGATAACAGCGTTCGGTTGTTTCTGATAAACTTCTAGAAACTGCATTACCTAACCGTTCTTTGAATGAAATTGTCGAATAGGATTACAGTTCTCAGTTCCAACTACTCCATTGAGTCTTTATCTTCTCTCTGAGCTCGCCTTTATATGGACTCTTGTAACGTCAACGCCTTGGTAATGGAGCTTGTGTAGGGGATGTTGATCGACTTTAAAAGGTGTATTTTGTCCTCGGCTATCAGAGAGCCAAGCAACACTTTTCTCATTTTCTTCCTTCCAGGAGATTCTCCAGACAGATGTATTCCTATCCCTTCTGTAAAACAGCTTTAGTATTGGAGTCCCGATTCTCGACTCTTCTTGATCTGGGGTGCACATATCTTTTATGAGAATAGTCTTTATTCAGGTATATGTAATAAATCATACCTCACATGTATATATTTTTTTGTATCTTATCTACTTACCAATTCAAGTTTATTTATTTATAAGTTTCCTTTATTTAAATTTTTTTATAATTATTGGCCAATTTTTCTATTTTTAAAGAGAAAAGATAGGCCCTCGGCCGGGATTCGAACCCGGATCCTCTGTCTTTCCGTGAGAGCGCCCAACCATTTGAGCCACCAAGGCCGCCTGCCAGCAGAGGACAAATCTTTTCTCTTATCCGATCCCATGTCCTCGTGTTCTCGCCATTGTTGCGATGAATACACTAGAACGAAAGTTCTTTGAACATTAATTTAATTTTAGGATCTTATTGACTTACGTCATATTACCATTTATAATTTTTTATAATTATTGGTCAATTTTTTGATTTTTAAACATTTTTATTTTTAAAGAGAAAAGATTGGTTCCTTTATTTAACTTTGGTTATAACTGATTCGGTTTGATATTTTTATTTGAAAGGTCCTATATGTGTATGTTTACAACCGATTAAACCTGTATCACTACAACCCATGAAAGGGCTAGTTTCAATACATGGTAGAGACTATACTGCTTCTTGGAAAACGGTTTTACAGGGAGGTGATTTTTTCCTAGATCACGCTCGACCGTCAGATTTTTATTTTTTACTTTGGGTAGCCACTTTATTGAGGCTGGGTGAGCCCCAGGAGATTACTGGATCCCCTTAGATCTATCTCTGGCCGCTTTAAATAAAAGCCTGCTAGTGGACGGGATTCGAACCCAGACCCTTCGGCACAGCAATTCGGTGCTCTACCGCTGAGCTACTTCGCTCCCTACGAAAAAAAAATAAATAACTGGCTATAAGTCTGTTATAAATTACTGATTTATTATTTTATTATTAAGACCCTTTATGGGTTGTGGTAAAAACACTAATATCGTGAGTTTTAGTTTGGAAAAAATAATGTACTTATGGGAAATGTGTATATTTCAGTAATCATTTCATCAAGAAATGAACGTTTCTATGAACAAATATCATCTATACTTGAACAAGTTAGTTAAAATGTGTATTTATTCATAAAATTATTACTGAAATATACACATTTCTCATAAGTATATTCTTTTTTCCAAAAAAAACTTTTTTGCAGATTATTAAAAATTAAGCTAATAAAAATTAAAAACTTGTAAATCGAAGATACAACCTGTGGAACTGATACCACACGATGCGTCCTTAATAATGACAATAGCGATAAATGTGTTTCAATCTATAATAAATAAATAAAAATCAATCAATAAATTTTTAAATAAATAAACTATTAATTAAATGCTTTTTCAACCCGAGGGATCGGAGTGGCTCAGTGGTAGTGCACTGAGTTGCCGTGACGCTGTTCCTGGGTTTAAATCTCGCTTCTGGAAGACTTTTATTTAATCTGTTAGCGGCCAGAAATCGATACTATAGAATCTAGGACCCTGCTGGAGTTCACCCAGCCTCTGTAAAGTGGGTACTCAAAATAAGAGGGGAAGCCTGGCGATTGAGCGTGCTCTAGGAGGAATCACCTCCCTACACAACTGTTGGTCAAGAAACAGTATGGTCCAGCGGTTCCCAAACTGGCGTGAGGACATATCAGAGGGGGCGCGAGACAAGTTAAACATTAAATTAAATTTAAGTAGTCTTTCTAAAATTCTAAATTAACCATTGACAAACCTTCATTTTGGTTAAAATATTTCAAAGTGTATCCTAGTGCATCACGGGAAGCTATTCGTCTATATTTGCCTTTTTCAAGCACCTATTTGTGCGAAAAAGCATTTTCAACACTTTTGCTGATTAAAACAAATTATCGGAATAAACTTGATGTTGCTAGTGACTTGCGTTGTCTCAGCCACGAATAGGATTACGAGTAAGAAAAATGGAAGCACATCCATCTCACTAACCAACCGAATCTATTTTTCTCTTATTAATAATTTTTGTATTTTATGAAAACTGATAGTGTTGTCCCTTATGGCAGTATAAATAAATGATTTGTTTTCAATGTAATACTTATTTGTATCTGTTTTCTTCTTAGGCCCACACTATTTATTGTTAAGGGGGGGGGGCGAGAAGCTTTCATTTCAACAAAAGGGGGGCGTGGTACAAAAAAGATTGGGAACCCCTAGTATAGTCTTTACTCTGTACTAAACCCAAAATCCTCCATCGGTTGTATTGGTACAATTTTTTTTTTTGTAAACCCGAAGGCTTGATACCATTACCTTCAATTTCTTCTTGCGAATTTCCATCTAAGGATTTCTACCCATAACCCATACCAATGCATCTCCGTTAATCTAATCCTCCCACCTACGCCTCGGGTCTACCCATCTTTCGAAAGGTTTGATTCACTAATTTTTTTTCAACTTTAAGAATTTAAGAGATAAAACTAAAGACAAGTAATACAGAACTTTTTAAAAAACATTTCATCATACATTTTCGTCATAACATTGTTAGTACGGATATTGAATTAGGAAACTAATCTCGTTTAAGGGCCCGGAGAATTTACGCTGTGAAGAAATGCCCTTAGACGATATTAACCTTGGTGTTAATAATTTTCCTAGGAAAACTCGCTAAGCACAGATGGAATTATAAAAGGGTCTCATCTCTTTACAGAAATATTTCAGTTTAATTCAATCTAACTAGATGGTAATTGTCTCTTTCTTTCGGCTGACCTACTCTACGACGCTCTGGACATTTTTCCTCATGATATTTTAGTCAATTTGCGCAGTAGGCGAGTGGATAGGGATTTTATTGTTCTCTGGAGAAATGCCGCAATTTTTTGGAGTGCAGAATATAGCTTCTCTCTTCTACCACTTCTACTCATGTCACGTTCTAAAAATATCACTCTTTCTTGTTCTGTAAGTTTATGTATTTGATTTATTTTTTATTTATTTATTTTTAAAAAACATTTTCAACTGTATTATAAAATAATAATAATAATAACAGCTTTTATTGATGCATCCTTTACAGAACAAAAAGGCCTCTCCCTTTGGAGGTATAAGTCTGTTTTTTTTAACATTTACAAAATTTACTGTGGTACTAGGATGTTTAAGGGCCTGCTGACATCAGCGCGCTCAGGTGTCACTTTTCTTAACCATCTCTTACTGTTATAGTAACCTTTCTATTGTTTTGTTATTGTTTATGTGAAGTTGAACGTGAATGTGTTTTTGATTATTTTCTTAAAATATGACTTGGAATTTGAAGAAGATTTTTCGCACGGTGAACGATGAAAAATCAGCTGTTAGGTTTCTTCAGGAGCGGAATGTCATTCCGCAGAAAATGCGTTGTGGAAATGGACATGATATGAAACTGCAAGTGGGGAATAAAATTAGATGGAGATGCCAGAAAAAAGGATGCAATAAGACCCTGGGTATTCGATTAAATACGTGGTTGAGGAATAGTACATTAGTTTTGGAGACTATTGTCCATTTTATATAACGAAGTTAGAGAGAAGAGACCCTTTTGATGCAATTTTTGAAGATATTGTTCTTTTTAATGAGCATTGTTTGGAATAAATCTTTCATTGTTTATCATAACGTCATATTTTATATATTTCTATTTTAAACATTAAATAACAATTTGTAACTAAAATATGATATTTTTTTAATTTTTAAATGTTTTAATTTTAAAGAGAAAAGATTTGCCTGGGCATACATGCATAACCTGACAAGGTCCAAATAGTTGAGGTAAGTGACACCTGAGAGCGCTGATGTCAGCAGGCCCTTAAACATACTAGTACCATGGTACTAGTATGTTATGTTATGTACTAGTATGTTAGTATGGTACTAGTACCATGGTACTAGTTTAGGGCCTGCTGACATCAGCGCGCTCAGGTGTCACTTACCTCAACTATTTGGACAGTGTCAGGTTATGCTGCCTACAATTTATTTCAAATAGTATTGCCTTTCATTATCTTAGAACAGATTTTTAGGAAATGAAATAAATGAGAAACACGTGAAGACAAAATAAAACTATAAAAAATGAAACATTTATTAGAAGCAATGTTCATTAAAAAGAAGAATATCTAACTAAAATATTATATTTTTTTGTTAATTGTTTTATTTTTTATCTATTTTTCTTTTAAAGAGAAAAGATTTTCCCGGGCAAATCGTTTCTCTTTAAAAGAAAAATAGATACAAATTAAAACAATTAACAAACAAATATAATGTTTTAGTCAGATATCATCATTTCTCTTTAAAATATAAATATTTAAAATATGATAATACGAGAAACATGTCAAGAAACAATGAAACATTTATTACAAGCCATGTTCATTAAAAACACCAATATCTTCAGAACCTTTAACTATGAAACACTCTTTTGTTTCTCTATATAGTCCTCCAAATATCCACTGCTGAGGCAAAATCCGTCCTGTGTTGTTTTTTCTTCTACTATTTAGACTTTCGTAAATTTCTACCTACATCCCTGGACCTCCAAAAGTTGTTGAACTTCTCTCTAATTTAAAAGCACACACTTCTCTCATATAATTGGAATAATCAATCACTGTTGAATGAGACATGTTCAGCTGTCCGTCACAGCTCCTCCTGAAGAAATAGGAGAGCTGACTTTTCATCAGTCACCGTGCGAAAAATCTTCATTAAATTCCAACTCATATTGTCAAAATAATATGAAAACACATCCACCTTCACTTGACACAAACAATAACAAAGGACTAAGAAAGGTTACAATAACAGTAGGAGATGGTTAAGAAAAGTGACACCTGAGCGCGCTGATGTCAACAGGATCTAAAACATACTAGTACCGAAATTTTTTGCCAATAATTAAATAAAATGTTTTGTCCATTTGTTTATTGCAAGTTCTTTATAACTTTGGTCCATCTGTCCCTGTTCCTTGTCACAGTAACCCAACAGTCTCCTACTCTTTGCACGATCTCATCTCGCCATCTTGTAAATGGTCTTCCCTTCCTTCTATTGTGGTCTCTTGGTATCCATTCTGTTGCAATTTTCGACCATCTTTTCGTATCGAGTCTGGCAACATGTCCGGCCCACCTCCATTTCAGTTGATGTGCTTCTTTTATTAGGCTTTTAACTTTTATCCTAGCCTGTACGTTTCTGTTGCTGATGTGGTCTTTTCTTCTGATACCCATCATACTTCTAGAAAATTGTATTTGCGTCGTCTCTAATTTTTTTTAATAGCTTTCTGTTGCTGACCATGCCTGCGAACCATACAATATTACCGGGTAAACACATGATTCCAATACCTTTACCTTTCATCCTGTAGGTAGTTGACTTTTAAAAATGTGTTTCAAGCACCAGTATTTTTTCCATCCCAGATTAATCCTTTTGTTGATTTCATCTTTTCTATCTTTAAATGAAATGGATTGTCCTAAATAATTATATTGCTCAAAGAAACTGATTTCATGGTTATTAATTCTTATATCTCCTTTCTGTGAATTTGTCATTATTTTTGTTTTGTTGGTATTTATGTTCAACCCCACGAGCACACACTACTGTATTATAATACAACGATTAAATAGAATATTTTTATTTGAAAAGAAAAGATATGCGAATTTTATCTAATCACGTCTCTAGCGCGGTGCTCTCCAAACGAGCCAACCTGGCTCGCTTCTCGGTCAGACACATCCTTTCTTTTCACTGAACCCATATCCCCGTGTTCACGCAATTTGCGATGTATACAAGGGGAAATGTCCCGGTCCTGGACATATCTTTTCTTTAAAAAAAAAAAATTAAAAATTATAACAATTAATAAAAAATAAACGAGGTACTAATTAAATTAATGTTCAATGAACGTTCTTGCCCTTGTATATATCGCAAAAATTCCAGAACACGGGGATATAGGATCGGTGAAAAGAATGGATTTGTCTGGCCGTGTTACGAGCCAGGTTAGCTCAGTTGGTTAGGGCACCACGCCAGAGAAGCGGGCGACCCGGGTTCGAATCCCGGCCTGTACGAATATTTTCTCTTAAAAATAAAAATATTTAAATATTATCCCCATCAGAAGAATAATAAATATAAAATAAATAAAGAAAACCTTGTTTTGTTGAGCCAACGTTTCGCCCGAAGATGTAGGCCATCTTTATGGCTGGGAAAAAGATAAAAATATTAAGTAATTTATAATTATATGTTATTTAAAAACTTTATACAATTTTTTATACACCATTACTTGTAATTTTACTATATTTTCCGTTCTTTGTCTCACTAGTTATTTCATAATTTATCTTACTCTCTGTATTTCTTTTCATTTTTATCAATTTTCTTCATATTAACTGTCATTCTTCCTTGGTACTGCAGCGTTTTATATAGCTATTTTGTTTTTTTTCTTAGCCCTGAAGATGGCCTACATCTTAGGGCGAAACGTTTGCTCAACAAAACAAGGTTTTCTTAATTTATTTTATATTTATTATTCTTCTGATGGTGATAATATTTAAATATTTTTATTTTTGAAGAGAAAAGATATGTACAGGCCGGGATTCGAACCCGGGTCGCCCACGTCTGTAGCGCGGTGCTCTAACCAATTGAGTTAAACCTGGCTCGTAACGTGGCCAGACAAGTTTATTCTCTTCACCGATCCTATATCCCCGTGTTATCGCAATTTTCGCGTTGTATACAAGGGGAAGAATGTTCATTGAACATTGATTTAATTAGAATCTCGTTGACTTACGTCAATTTTATATTTATTATCCTTATGATGGTGATAATTTTAAATAAACTCTTGGGCCGAAACGTTGGCGGAATAAAATCAGTTTTTCATTTTTTTTTTCGTGTATTGCCTTCACTCCATGACCATTTCAATCCATTATTTGAAGTTATTTTTATTAATTGCTCTTCTTATTATTATTTTCACTTATTCATTTATTATTATTAGTATTATTTAATTATTATCTTTATTTATTTTTTTTTTTAAGCGGGTTTTTCCATATTTTTCCTGCTATTGTAAAACTTATTTATAAAAGATAACTTTAATTAATTAAAATCACTGTTCTTTAAATATGTAAAGGAAGCCCGGAACATGTATTTACACTTATGCAGCTTGTGTATGTAAAATTGCAAATGAAGTTTTTCTTTATTTTATTTGTATTATTTTTTTTTTGTATTTTCTTTTTTTAATATGTTGATTATAATAATAGGTTTTTTATTTTACTACATTGAGGCTTTAGCCCAGGATGAAGAATTCTTTTTCTCTGTTATTATTTGTGTGTGTGTATGTATATAAACACGCGCGCACACACACATACATACATAGACATATGTACACGTATGAATGTTTATTTATATATGAATTTTCTGTTCCAGATCGGGCGAAGCAGTGCCCTCCTCGGCTGTCAATTGATAAGGGTGAGTGCTTTATTCTAACTTTATAATGGTCGGCTATGGGGGGTGCTAAGTGGTCGTCGTGGTGTGTGGTGAGTGGTGGGGGGTATGAGTGTTAGTAGTGGGGGGGGGTGAGTGGCAGTAGTGGGGATGAGTGTAAGTGGTGGGGGTGAGTGGCTATGCAAAAATGTGCCCTCTGTGAGGGGGGTTTGGGGACTGCGGCAGGACATGCTCAGTAGTCACCCCCCCCCCTCTCACCCCGTCCTGTTAATTTGTCCCCTCGCCTTTTTTTATGGTTTAATTACTCCTAGGTTTATTTCTATTAGGTCTTCCCTCCTTACATCAGTGAAATTTTATGACTAATATCTAATCTTATAGCGATTGCTTCACGTAATAACAATAGTAATAATAATTTCCATGAATAAATTATATTATAATTGTTTCATATTTTTTTAATTATTTAGGAAGAGAGGTGGCTCTAGTTTAGTTAGTAATAATGTAACTAATGATCTTTTTTTTGTATTAATTGTTATAATTTTTAAATATTTTATTCTGAAGAGAAAAGATTTGTCCAGAGCCGGGATTCGAACCCTTCTTCTCAATTGTGGTGCTCTAACCAATTGAGCTACCAACACGGCCAGATAAATCCATTCCCTTCACCGATCCTATATCCCCGCGATCTCCCAATTTTGTGATGTATACACGTGGTAGAATGCTCATTGAACATTAATTTAATTAGGATCTTGTTGACTTACGTCATTATATTATTTATAATTTATTTTTTTTAATCAAATTTTATAATTTTTAAATATTTTATTTTGAAGAGAAAAGATTTGTCCCGGGCCGGGATCTTTTTTTAAATTAAAATATAAATAATTAAAAATATATATATATATATATATATATTATATAAATATATATATATATATATATATATATATATATATATATAATATATAAAAATAATTAAATATATATATATATATATATATATATATATATATATATATATATATTTTTAATTATTTAGGAAGATAGGTGGCTTAGTTTTCTGTTTTTTTTTTTTATTTTTCCCTTCACGCAGTACCCCTACGAGAAGGACGTTTATTGTTCTGCATGTTCCGTACATTTATAGTACATTACACACAAGTGTACTTACATGTTGTTTACATTTTTTTTTTTTTTTTTTAATTATTTATATACAAAGCTAAAGGCTAAATTGAAAATGCATCATTAAAAAAACAAAACTTAAACATAAAAATATTGTTCATAGTACATATTAAGCCATTTGAACAAATACAAAAAAAAAAAAAAAAGAATTAGGAAAGCACAAAATTACAACAAAGTAATTGAAAACAAAACTAAAATTCTTGTTCACCTATAATATTGATTTTGTGTAGTGATGATTAACCACACTGCTCTAGCAAACACCTTGAATTGCTGAAAATACTTCCAGTACAAGTCCTTAGCACTGATTGGCCAACTGTCCTTCTGCGTCACATGTTTGATAAGTATAGTCCTTGGTTCGTCGGTTAGTCTGCAGTCATATATTAAGTGTAAGTAAGTTTGTTCGATAGCAAAGTCACAAGGGCATGTCTTATTATCTGTAAGTTTAAATTTATACAAGTAGGATTTTGTGGGTCCATGTCCTGTCAGCATTTGTGTGAGGTAGAAGTCAGTTGTTATTTTGTTATTACTAAAATATTCATGTAAGTCATTTATGTATTGTTTAAGATGTTGTCCTTTAGTTGTCGTATCCCATGTGTTTTGCCACTGATCCATATTTGTAACTGTTTGTCTGTGTTTCAAGTAAGTCTTAGTCAATTTACTGTAGAGTATTGAAAGTGAGCCGTCTTTGGCAGCTGACTTAGCAGCCTTGTCAGCTAATTCGTTACCGACGTTGCCAGAGTGCCCTCTCACCCATCTGAAGTTGATGTTATATCCTGCTTTTTGTAAGTGGAGTAACGTAAGTCTGGTTTCTTCAATCAGCGGTTCATGAATTTTGCGATTAATGAGTTTGTATAACGTACTCTGGCTGTCAGTTAGTATGCAAATAGATGTCCTGCGGAAATTAAATGTCTGTATATATTCTAGTGTTTTCAATATAGCGTATTGTTCAGCTTGATTGTTTGTACAATTAGGTCCAAGTCTGTATTTCTTTACATCAGTCAGTACACCGTCTTCAAACAATACCGCTGCACATCCCACATTTCCACAATCTTTGCTGCCGTCTGTATAAATTTCTGCTTCAGCATAATCTTCTTTTGTAAGTTGTTTGATTTCTGGGAAAAGTGCAGGATGCTTCCAATTTTTATAGTTAATAGGTCGTTCAACGTCATCGGCAAGTATCCCGTCACAGTCTTGGTTAGTCCGAAGTAAGGTATATAATGTAGTGTACTGTTGAGCGATCAAGTCGATGGGAATTAGTTTTGCAAGTACACAGGCTGCCTCATAAGATAGTGTCTTGAAACCTTTTACCATTTTGATTGCCATCAATCTCTGTACACGTCGAAGTTTCCGTAGATTGTATTTTCTCTGCAGTCCTGTGTGCCAGATGTTAATAGCGTACGTTAGTATTGGTAATATGGCTCCTTTGTACAGTATCCTTAATGCTTCAGTTTTTAGTCCCCATGTATTCCTAGCTGCTATCGTTAAGTTGTTGGTAAGTCTCAGTAGTTTAGTCTCCAGTAATTCAATATGTACGTTCCATCTTAATTTTGGGTCAAATGTTACTCCTAAATATTTTAGTTTATTTGTTTGTTGTAGAAGCTGTCCTTGAATTTTTACCTGTAAAGTTGGTGAATTCCTTGATCTGGTGAAAATCATGTATGTAGATTTTATAGTATTGAAAGTTAGTTTGTTTTCGTGTGCCCAGCTGTCAATTTTTTGCGTGTATCGATCTACTAATTCTTGTAGTGTTCCAGCATTGTCAGCTTGTGTAAGTAAAATTATGTCATCCGCAAATGCCTGCACAACCACGCTCTCCGGATATTCTCTCATTAATATTCCATTTACGATTAAATTCCACAATAACGGAGATAGTGCGGACCCCTGCGGAGTTCCTAGAGTCTGTGTTTTTCGTAGTTGACAATGAGATGTTACAATACAAGCTTCTCTGTCTTTGAAATAGTCTGAAATCGATTTGTAAATGTTCCGTGGACAGTCCATTGTCTGTAAGGTATGTAGAATTGATGGCAACCAGGCATTGTCAAACGCTCCCTTAATATCAATAGATATTAGAACAACATGTAGTTTTCTACTCAAGCCATATTGAATAAAATCAGTTGCATTTTTTAGTGCATCTACCGTAGAAGTTTGGGGGGTGAAACCAAACTGATTTTTATGTATGTGATCATTTGTATACAGATAATGTGACAATCTTCGATTTATTAATTTCTCGAGAACTTTGCCTCCCGTCGGAAGTAGTGATATCGGTCGTATGGCTGATATACTATTATCTTTTCGTCCTGGCTTAGGAAACAATATAAGTTCAGATTTCTTCCATTCCGTTGGAAAAATTCCATTAGAGAAACACTCTTTGTACAACTTAGTGAGAAAGTTGGGAAATATTTTAAAAGTATATTGAAATATTTCGGTGGTTATGCCGTCTAATCCTGGAGTTTTCCTTGTTTTTAAGTTATAAATCGTATCAGCTATTTCGGAATCTGTAAGAGGTAGATCATCTTGTGTTACTCCGTGAGATATAATCGACTGTCTAATTTCTGTGTGATACGGTGAATCTGTACTTATCAAGTCAGTTCTAATGAAGTTTTCAAGAATATATTGATATGTGTCAATAATGTTAGTTGTATATGTCCCATCTTCTTTCTGAACCGTCTTTAGAGTGTATTTGTCACGTAGTTTGTCAGCAGCATACTTGTAAGGCCATTTCCAAGGGTTCGTAGGGTCAATGTTAGTACAGTAATCTCTCCAAGAAGTCAGTTTGCTCCGCCTGATGAGCCTCACATATTGCCTTCTAATTTCAAGGTATTGATTCTTCCTAGCATTACGTAATTCATTGTCGTCCTTAGTCTTTTGGTAAATCTTTCGTAGTCGGTTAGTTTCTTTCCTGTATTGCGTGAGTTCGTCATTCCACCAGGGCTTAGGCATATGTATCCTAGTTGATTTAAAATTGCCACCTCGAGTTTTAAAAGATTTTTTACATGCTTTATTCAGACACGAGGAGAACTTTGCTAAAACTAATTGGATATTGTCAATGTTTAACATATCTTTCATGCCAATATCGATATCACCTGTTACTCGAAATATTTTTTCTGTTTCTAATTTAAGTATATTACCGAAATATTTCCAATTAGCTCTGTCGGTGTTAAATCTAAATTTAGAATAGTGATGTATTCGTCTTCGTACGTAGGTATTAATAGTGTAAGTCAATGTCAAGTGATCCGAAAAGTTCTCCTCTGTCCTGATTTTCCAGTTATAAATGTTCTGCATTAAAGATAAACTAGTCAAAGTCAAATCAATATTACTTTGTCCTCTAGGTCCGTCAAATGTCGGTAAATTCTGATTTTGGTTAACAATATTAAGATTATTTATTATTATAAAATTCTCCAATTTTCGTCCTCGTCTGTTAGTGTGTCTGTCAAACCATAATGTAGACCTGCAATTACTATCGACTGCTATTAAAATTTTTTTATGACCAAATTTATCAATTATTAACTGTAATTTATTAATTTCATCATCTATGTCCCGTGTTATGTCTAAATAAGCATTCACGATAACCAAATTAAATTTATATACTGATAATTCTAACACTATACAATCCCTATCGCTGCAATCGGTATGTAATATAGCATCTATCATACGATTGTTGATAAGAGCAAGGGTACGTGGATTGCAACCTCCTATATAGGTGGTATAATTACCATATGATTGGTGTGATTGTTTGTTATAAACATATGGTTCCTGAAATAGTGCTATATCTATGTGTTTATAACTGAGATAATCGATTATCGATGATGTAGATCTCGATGAATGCTTTAGGTTAAGTTGTAATAGGTTTATAACAGAATCATTATAAGTTCCTGAATTAACAATCATTAACAATTAAAAAGACAATATCCCACCTAATATTCGGTGTTAAGGACCATCCTATCAATAGCATTTTTATAAGATTTACATACCGGACTGAAAGCAGTGTGGTTAACCTCAACTCTCAATTGTGGTTTACAATGGCTGTTGTAATTTATACAATTTATACACCTATACTGTTCATTATTCTCCTTGTTGGGACACTCTTTCATTTCGTGCTCACCACAGCAAATGGGGCAGGTTAGCTTTCCTCCGCAGACGTCCTTCCCATGGTTATATCGGCTGCATTTCATACATCGTCGGACGCTGATAAAGTCTTCGCCATAGCAGATAGCATACCATAACTTTATTCTCCCTTCTAGAAGTAACCTCCTCAATCGCGGGCTGACTTGTAGTACCGCATTTCGCCGCTTGGAGCCTTCTCTCGGTCTGGTGATGAATAGCACCCTAACCTCTTCCAACTCCACGCTCCACTCGTTTTGTTGCAACAACGTGGCCGCGAGGTTATCTTTAGTAGCCTCCTCAGGGATATTTTTAATTATGATTTTTGGCATATTCTTTTTAGCTACGTAAGATTCCAAATTGGAATTTGAGCTCGAAAGTTTATTTTGGATCTTTTCTATATCGGATTTACTGTCCGATTCTATAATTAATAAACCTTTATGTGTGGTTTTAATGTTAGAAATTCCAACCTTCATTTCCCTTGGGTTGATTAATTCTTTAAAGATATGTTTTGTGTTATCGGGGGAACTATTTTCTAATTTATTTTTAATTATAATTTTGTGTACAGTTTTAGTTTTATTGATTTTTCTGTTAACTATTTCAGAATAGCTTGGAACTGTACTAACCTCAGATGTAGATGCCCTAACTGGTATTTCAGCATGTCCCTGTCTTCTTTCTTCGTTTAATTTTTCCTGTACCTGCTGAATAACCGCTAATCCTTGAAACAACTGCTGTTTCAATTCCTTCTTTAAGGTCACAAACTCACCTATTGGTTTTAAAAGTTCCACCGCAAAATTAAGTAGTGCTACACAGTCCGCCATATTGGGCCTTCTTAGTTTTCTGTTGTTTTTATGAATTATATATGAATAATATACACATATATATATATATATATATATATATATATATATTTTTAATTATTTAGGAAGATAGGTGGCTTAGTTTTCTGTTGTTTTTATGAATTATATATGAATAATATACATATATATATATATATATATTTTTAATTATTTAGGAAGATAGGTGGCTTAGTTTTCTGTTGTTTTTATGAATTATATATGAATAATATATAATTCATAAAAACATACATATATATTCATAAAAACATACATAAACATACATATATATATATATATATATATATATATATATATATATATATATATATATATGTATATATATATTTTTTTATATATATATATGAATTATATATGATTTTTTTTTTTTTTTTCGATGATCGAGACACTATGAACCATGTAAGTTTAAACTTCAAATGTTTATTTTTATTAGGTCTTCCCGCCTTCGTAGTTTTTTCTATTTTTTTTTTTATTATTTAGAGAGAGACTTCCTTATCACTAATACTATTGGCGTTACTCGAGATGTACTTTACGTAAAGGGTAAAGGTTTTCTTTTACATTTGATTTACCAACGATACAAAGAAACTAAAGAAATAATGAAAACTAAACATAAATATGTATCAAAAAGATATAATTTAAGATAATTAATATAAAAGAAAGTTAATATGATTAATTAAGAAAATAAAATAACTGTAAAGTTATAATATTTCAAGTAAAAAAAAAAAAATGTTCGCTACAACCCATGGAGGGTATTGTGTTCATATCCCGCTGTGACAGATAAATTATCCAGTATAATATCATAGAATATTAATAACTTATAAATATCAATTCCTTCCAAAAATTATATTAAAACATAATAAACTAATCAAAAAATTCTGGAGCTCCTAAAGCATTTCCATCATTGTGGAATCTTTTATTTTAAGTTGCTAATGGAAACAAACCCCAACTAGACATAATTAATTAATTAAGAGGTAATAATTTTATGGCTATCTTGTCTTGGTTTTTGGTTGGCATCTTAGAATTAGGTTTACATAATGTACAAAAATAATTAAACTGCTTTATCAGTTAAACATGTCTGCAAAAAAAACTTTTAAAAATTGTTTTGATTTAGTTAACTGATCTTTATGTAATTTTTTGGGCGGATTTAAAAAATGACATTGTTTGTTTTCTTTCACGTAAGGCTTGCTTACGAAATGAAGTTGGTTTTTGGAAAAAGTACAAAAAACGGAAAATTTTGGATTTTTTATTTTAATTATTTTAACATGAAGTAAAAGCAAAAAAAAGAAAGATACCTAGCTAAAATGAGTCACGCCCGAGCACATGTGTTGTAAAGTTACCAGGTCTGCAAGTTTAAAATGTCGTTTTAATTCCAATAGAATGCGCTCTTAGCCTATTGAAGGATTTGCTTATCTCTAAACGCTATTTTGTTTGTTAGTCATTTGTTTACAAAAGTCAGTTGTTTTTAAGTCGTTTACGTGGACGTATCATACCTTTCTTTGGTGTTAAAAATGTCTAATTTTAAGCCAAATAAAGAGCATTTGCGGCATGTCATGATTTTCTTATTCAATCAAAAGAAAAAGGCATCTGAATGTCATCGAATTCTTGTTGAGACTTATGGCGATCTTGCTCCAACCGTCAAGACATGTGAACGTTGGTTTCAAAGTTTCAAACGTGGTGATTTTGATGTTACTGATAAAAAACGAGAAAATCGACCAAAAAAGTTTGAGGACGTCGAATTGCAATCTTTATTAGACGAAGACAATACCCAAACCCAACAAATGATGGCAGAACAGTTGAATGTCACTAGACAAGCCATTTCCGATCGCCTGAGAGCTATGGGAAAAATTCAAAAGGTTGGAAAATGGGTTCCACATGAATTGGACGAACGACAGATGGAAAAACGAAAAATTGTGTGCGAAATGCTGCTTTTACGCCACGAAAGAAAGGGTTTTTTGCATCGAGTTGTAACTGGCGATGAAAAATGGATTTATTTTCAGAATCCCAAACGAATAAAATCATGGGTAACGCCAGGACAACCATCCACATCGAGTGCAAGACCGGATCGTTTTGGGAAGAAGACAATGCTGTGTGTGTGGTGGGATCAGAAGGGAGTAGTCTACTACGAGCTTCTCAAACCCGGCGAAACAGTCAATACCGACCGCTACCGACAACAAATGATCAAATCTGAGTCACGCATTGATCGAAAAACGCCCAGAATGGGCTCACAGGCACGCCAAAGTCATTCTTCAGCATGATAACGCTCCTGCACATTCAGCCAGATTGACTAAGGAAACGATTTCTTCGCTTGGTTGGGAACTCCTACCCCACCCGCCGTATTCACCTGACCTGGCGCCTTCTGATTATCACCTATTCTCATCGATGGGACACTCATTGGCTGAGCAACACTTTAACAATTTGGAGGATGTAAGAAAATGGCTCGATGAATGGATTTCAAATAAAGATGAAGCATTCTTTTGGAATGGTATCCATAAATTGCCCGAGAGATGGACAAAATGTGTAGAAAGCGAGGGCCAGTACTTTGAATAAAATATATTATACTTTTTTTTTGTAAATTAAATTATATTTTAAGAAATAAACGACATTTTAAACTTGCAGACCTGGTATGTTCACGCCATTTGGCGTTCTTTTTATAAATGAATTATTAAGATACTCAAAAAATAGTAAAGTACAAATAAATCGCTAAATAGACACTACACCCCATCTAGCGGTTGGTGTTATTTACTAACTCCTCAATTAATTGACATAATCATAGGCAGATGGCGATACGGGACTCTTATCACCTGTTTCCTTTTCTTTGAATCTCGCGCTTGTCTGTCTTCAGCCCGCAGCCCTCGAAGCACCTCGCGAGTCTTTAATCCAGCTATCCAGCTTAATTACCACTACCAGTTCTTGATCAGTTAATACTTTCCGTTTATTCATGTGTTACAAATATTTCACCATTCATCTGCAAATAAGTCTGGATCCTCCAGGAGTTTTTCAAGGGCAGAGGCAATCTTCAGGACCAAAAGACGCTGCCAGCCTCTTTTGGTTTTTGAGTACTCAGAAGCCAGATTTCCTGTCCGTATGCTGCCGGCATAGGGTGAGTCACCTTTTATTTTCTCTGTTTTTGATTTATTCCTGTTACCTCTTTATAATATCGAACGTTTTTAAAATAACTTATACAGTCCACATCCAGAGCGAAATTTATTTATCTAAAATCACATTTTTAAGAAATTTATTAAGAACCTTCGAGCTTGTCTCAACAGTTATTATAAGTCTCTGTAAAAACGTTTTATTTATCCAATACAGCTTCTTTTGGTACTTTTTCGGCTATGTTCTTGTGAATTTTCCCGGTTTAACATCCAATAGTAGTCTGCCTTTTATACCTTGATATCTTGATGGAAACGTTCTCCTTGTACCTCAATTAGAGCGCCAAGATTTTCTGGAAAGTAGTCCAAATGTGAGTAAAGAGAATCAGCGTTGACACTCATGTTGCAGCCCAACATTTTGTAGTTTTGTAACAATTCAGCAACCAAATTTTTATAGTTTGGGTCTTTTTCTATTCCAAGAAAGCCTGTTACAACACATTTAAATGAATTCCAGGCTTTTTTTCTTCCATCTCCATTTTAGTGACAAAGCTCTCATCTTTTAAAAATTTTCTGATGCCAGGCCCAACAAAGACTCCTCTTTGCACTTTCAACACTCTCCTTCTTTGGGTAATGCTTTCATAAACTGTTTCATTAGCCCCAATTTGATAGGAAGTTGTAGAAGTAAGATATTTTTAGGATCTACTAAACTCTATCTTTCAACATTTTCAACTCCAGGAATAAGAGCCTTTCTGATTGGCCACGTCTGCTTGACATAGTGTTGTTTCCCGTCACGGCTATCCCATTCACAGAGTAAACATGGAAACTTTGTTGACCTAGTAACATGGAAATAACTTTCAAATCCCCACAAATGGTCCATATATGGTCAGAGTAACCGAGCTTATTAAGATCAAACTCATGATTTTCGTACCATTCTTTCAAATGGGCTGATTGTCCAACAGGCACAGAAGCATATCGGTTACCATTGTGAAGAAGTACAGCTTTCTAACTCTTTTTTGATAAATCAAATAAGAAATTTTATAGGTGAAATTTTTGACTTATCTAGGGGTGATGGAATTTTTACTAATACCATGTGTTAAAAAGTAACCTTTGGCTCGATAAGAAAACCATAATTTAACTAAAATGTTATTTAACGGTTAAATATTACCTGTTAACAATAACGTAAAATAGAAGTAAATAATTAAAAGGCTAGGTGAGCCATAGTAGGGTCTCTAAATCCTAGAGTCCGTCCGTGGCAGTTACCAGGTTAAATTAATTATCTTACAGAGCGGGATTTGAACCCGGGACCTTTAGTAACTCAGACCCCTACACACTGTGCTATCCCGCTTCTCCAATATTTCCATTAAACCTAAATAATTTGAATAATGTTGATATGATTGTTGTAACCGGAACTGTAGAAGAGGGAACTTAATACGTATTAAAATTCATTATACGCCGTGAAAGCCTACATAAACATACAGAGACTACGTGTACATATACATAATTTCCCTTTACATATTTTAATAGATCCATGTTTGCGTTGTATATTTTCTTCAAAAGGTCCATCTGTGTTTTTAAGTTAATTAAATACGTATACAAGTTAGGGTATTTTTAGGCGTATTTTCCTCTTCCCGTTTTGTTTTATCAAAAAAGGAACGACATTAAATAATTAAAATATTAAATAAAATAAGCCCGAGGCGTAGATGGGAAGATTGCGTTAAAAGTGATCCGACCGATTTGGGTACCCAAGGGCTCAATGCCGATACCACCAATCTCTGCTTACAAGCATCTGTACACGGACTACCACCCAAATCCGAATATCACTCTTAACGCAATCCTTTATTATGTTATTCAATAGTTATTCTTATTTAATAAACAGCTCCTGGTCAGTCAACCACGTTAACCTTCGGAGAAGAGTATATATGTCTCTTATTTATTAATAATATAAAATTACTATATATTAAGTATAACGATCACAAGGTAGCATCCCATTTTAGTATTTAAATATATTCAGATCATAGGATCTGACTTTTTCATGAGATCATAGCTTGGGCAGTAAAGGTATATAGCAATATAGCAAAGGCTTAGCGAACCCAAGGGCTCAATGCCGATACCACCAATCTCTGCTTACAAACTTCCGTCCACGGAACCGCTACCCAAACCACTATCTGCCAGATCAAACTTAACACAATCCTCCCACCTACGCCTCGGTCTACCCCTCAGACGCTTCCCAGTCGGAACAGCGCTTATTAACTTTTTAGAAATTCATTCGTTACTAAGCCCAAAACCTTTAAAAACCCACCTTAATATTAGCAACGCCATCACTTGAATAACATGAAGTGGTCTCATCCTTTTGTGGACCGAATATTCTAGTCATCACCTCATTTTCGAATACCTCAAAACGTTGTTCATCTTTTATAGTTAGCGACCAAGTTTCAAATCCGTTTTAAAGAGTTGGAAGGATTATGGGAAATTCTGATTTTTAGATTTCGGGACAAAAGCGAGGTTAGTAATGTCGAGACAGCAATAACAAGCCTTTAATCGCGATTTTATTTCCTCTTGAATTTCGCTTTTTCTAGTTACAACAATATCACCGAAATTTCTCCCGCTTCTTCTGCTAACCATATACTTAGTATTGTCCTAATTTACTTCCAGTCCTATTTCCTTATTTGCATTCACAAATTTTTCTGTATTTATCATTTATAATTTTCGCGTGCGTCTTCACACCAAATCGTCCGCAAACCTTAGCAAGGATATTTTAATATTCATATTCAAACATTTTTCGTTTTTAATCGCCTTTTTAATAAATAATGATTATGCCCCCCCCCCCAGACTTTCTGGAGGGATGTGACATACGTGAGAACGCCCTATTCACATTATTCTTAACTAGCTTTTGCCCGCGGCTTCGCTCGCATAGAATTTGGACTACCGCATAAAGTTTCTTGACAGTGCTTTTTAACAATAATTTAAAATAATAAATAATTTAATTATTTAAATAATTTAATTTTTCTCACTATAGGTTACTCGTACAAAATTTCAGATGTCTAACTTCAAAACTGACGGATTCCATACAACCTTTGAACTCTTATAATAAGGGTGGAATTATCCAAACTTCTTTCTTAAATCATACAAAGGATCTATCTGCAAATTTCAAAATGCTAAATTCCTGATTTGCCTTTAATTATGTACTATAATGGATTCTCCATAGTACCTCTAAAACTGTCGGGGGTGGGGAGGGAACGTGCCCCCGTGCGCCCCCCTAAATCCGCGCTTGCTATAGCCCATATGTTATTCTGATGTATAACCTATATTACTGTAAAGTTTCATCCAAATCCGTTCAGTAGTTTTTGCGTGAAAGAGAGACAAACACACAAACTTTCACATTTATAATACTAGCTTATGCCCGCGGCTTCGCACGCGTGGAATTTGGTCTGCCACGTAAAGTTTCGTGAAAGATCATTTTAAATAAATAATTTAATTATTTTTTTAAAATATAAGTTACTCGAAAATTCCGAAATTTCTGATGTCTAACTTCAAAACTGACGGATTCTATACAACCTTTGAACCCCTATTATATTAAAGGGGAAACCCTTGGAGTGGAATTATCCGAATTTCTTTCTTAAACTATACACAGAACCTAACTACAAATTTCAAGATGCTAAGTTCCTGATTTACCTTTAATTGTGTACTATAACGGGGGGGAGGGACACGCCCCCGTGCCCCCACATAGATCATCATGTGATTTGCCTTTATTTATCTACAATAATGGATTCTCCACAGTACCTAAAATACTGTAGGGGGGGGGGCACGTACCCCCTTGCACCCTCCCATAAATCCGCGCTTGCTATAGCCTATGTGTTATTCTGATGTATAACCTATATTACTGTAAAGTTTCATCCAAATCCGTCCAGTAGTTTTTGCGTGAAAGAGAGATAAACATACAAACATTCACATTTATAATATTAGTAAGATTAGTAAGATTCACAAAATACCAGTAATAGTCACGGATCTTTCTTAAGTAAATAATTAAAATATTAAACAAAATATTTCAGCTAACGGTATATTGTTGGGACTAGGACTTAGGAAGGAATCTTTTCCCTAACATTATTCTCCTTCGAGGATCGATTTTATTTTATCCGAATCTCCAAGGTAATATCTCTCCACGGCTTGGGATCTAGGTATAAATTTTATAGATACGTCGTACAATCCCTTCTTTATTGAATTAAATCGAGAATTTCTGGGTAGCTTTGAGTTATATTTTACTCAGAGAAATTGATTTATTATCTTAAAATTTAATTATTATCATTAATTATATCATTATTAACTATTTGGGAGCGGAGTTGCTCAGTGGTAGAGCACTGAGTTAACATGCCGGAAATCCTGGTTCAAACTCCTCTGCAAGGGAGTACTTTTATTTAGTCTGTTTGCGGCCGGAGATGGATCATATAGGATCTAGGAACTTCCTTAGGCTCAGCCTCTATAAAATGTTATAAAAATAGGGTACCAAAAATAAGGGTGAAAAATCTGGCGGTTGAGCGTGACCTAGCACAAGTCACCTCCTTGCAAAACCGTTGTCCATGAAACGGTCTCTACCATGTACTGATCCCCAGTACGGGCTGTAGTGGTACAGGTTTTTTTTTATTTACTAGAAATAATAACAATGAAGTAATTATAATAAACATATAACTAGTTTATTTAAACAATAAAAGATATATTTAAAAAGATAAAAAATATAATAATAAGGTATATAAACTTTTCGAACCACATTTCAGATCTTCATCAGGGCTTAATAAAAAACAAAAAATATGTCTCACAAAAATGTTTACTTAACTAGAAGCATTCCTATAAATATAACAATATAATTGAATTTGTAAAGATGGTGAAATTTTGAATCAACGGAGCTTTTTTTTTTTTTCAATTTTCTGGTATTCACTCGGTATAAAATTTTTAAAAAAACCTGCGTTTTTTTTTTTACTTCAATATCTTTTTGTTCAGTGAAAAAGTTTCTGCAGTAAAATGATTCTCGGCAGTTATCATTGTCTCAAAAAAAAACTCTTTCAGTATTTCACAGGGAAAGTGATTTCAAATCAAATGCTCCGAAACATTTCGAAGAGATTTCGCCTTTCTGAGAAATGTTTCAATGGGAACAATGAAGTAAATGTGCGCTCGCTTATAAATATTTATGTATTTTACATAGCGGGGTAGTTCAGAGTATAAGGCTCTGGGTTACTGAGCCTAA
This sequence comes from Arma custos, assembly GCA_037127475.1. Classification (NCBI taxonomy): domain Eukaryota; kingdom Metazoa; phylum Arthropoda; class Insecta; order Hemiptera; family Pentatomidae; genus Arma; species Arma custos. The sequence continues at coordinate 49,337,214 of CM073761.1, forward strand.
AAATATATACTTAATATAATTTCGCTTTTGTTCAATTCTACAAATCACACGTAAGAGCAGTGCGCTAGAGACTAGGGCGACCCGGGTTCGAATCCCAGCCTGGACAAATCTTTTCTCTTCAAAATAAAAATATTTAATCATTATCGCCTTTCGAATTGCGCAATAATTGTAACCTGACTAAAACATTTTTATTGATTCTGAAGAAATTATTTGATTTATTGATAATTGGGCTCACCCAGCCATTACAAAGTGTTTTCATTTAATTAAGAAAAAAAATTGCGTTTAGGGCGATCTCGGCGATATCACCTCCATACAAAACCGTTGTCTTAAAAATATTACAGTCTCTACCATATACTGAACTCACGACCCTACTTAGGTCAAAGTGGTGCTGTTTTTAAAAATATTTATTAACGTGTAAAATCGCAATAATTATAAAATACTACATCAAACAATGGGAAATATTTCTTACATTATAGACAAACTGCTGATTGGTAGTTGTTCGGGATTGTTAGGATTTTAAACATTTTTTAAATTTATGTCTGTTTATCATAATTCACGCAATACTTTTTTTTGTTTTAAGGCTTTGTTGATGCAATGGCATTCTTTCTTCAACTCACCCTTAATGCTTAGCAGGTAGGAATATATTCTAGTGTGTTCCTTTTTATAAACGTACGAAGTGTATGTGGGAGTATTATAGGGTGCTCTTATATATTTGGGTTTGGAGGTTGGATGCATCTGAGTTCTGCTTGGACAGAACTTTTTAAGCAGAGATTGGTATCGGCATCGAACCTTAGGGTTCCCTAAGCTTTTTTATTGGTACGCCCCCTTTTAGATTTGTTTAAACATTTTGTCAAACAAAATCGCCAATTGCCAGGGAGTAGAGAAGGTTGATTACACTTAGTATTATTATCTTTAAGTATTCCCAGCGGATAAAATTTTCCTTATACATATTAATGAAAAATGCTCAAAATTCATCGTCATTTGTAATTCGTATCACATTGCTTCTTCTTGGTTAGCCCACTAGGACCAAGGCTCCATTTTATTTTCTTCGTCCATTTATCTCTGTCTTAGCACACCCCTTTCAACACCAAAATCCTCAAGAACAACAAATTTTCAGGTCCTACGAACAACAAATAAGCCGTAGAATTAGGAAGTATAATGATATTGCGATCAAAATGAACAAAACGTCACAAAAATTATCAATATAATTATTCTTCAACGCTATTTGTTATCCATTAAAAGATACGGATGAATCGTGCGGATCTACTGAACCTGGTGCACATCCAGCCTCTATAAAGCGAGATCCCTAATCGGGGAAAAAACATGGCGGTCGAGCGTTATCTCGGACAAATCACACCTGCACAACTGTTGTCTTATAAAACCGTGCATTCCCTACCATGTACTAAACTCAGGACTCTTCGTGGGTCGTAGTTCATTCCAGAATATAATTATTTTAGTTACCTGAAAGATGAGCTTATGATTCAGATGGGCTTGTGAATTTTCTTAGTGATGAAGGTATTCCCTAAAGGCTAATAAGTGCCGCGCTGGTAAACGTCTGAGGTTCAGACTGAAGCGTAGGTGGGAGCCTTGCGTTAAGAGCGATTAGGTAGATATGGGTTTGGGTTGTGGTCTGTGGACGGAAGTTTGTAAGTAGAGATTGGTAGTATCGGATCGAGCTTTTGGGTTCACCAAGCCTTTTTATAATTATTATTGTTACCATAAAACATCAACATTTCCTTTTTAATTGTTTGAATTGGTTCTAAGTATCTTTCGCTATAGTTCCTCGTTTGATTAAAAATATATTTACTCATTAAACCCATCTGTTGCCTCAAATATTCTTAAATCTTTAATAAAATCTCGAATTTCAATTAAAAATACTTCCTTTACTGATTCTGTATATATACAATCCCTGGCCATATTAATGTGACCACATGATAAATTCGTTCTTGTTGCATGTTTGCATTATCTTTTTGTATGCGTAATGATGTAAATCGAGGTTAAATATTAGCTTTATGGGTAAGTTAGTTATCTGATAATGATATGAAATTCAAAAAAATAGTTTCGAAAATAAATTTTTTTTTTTTTAAATATTTTGTGGTGTCACCCTTTTTACACTCTATTTTACATATTGATGAAAAAAACTATCAAAATAGTTAAAATATATGATACAAATCATAAATCAATAATAAACATACCGAATCCGACTTGTATTTAATGAAAAAGAAACAATAAATCCACAAAAATTTCAAACACAAATTAGGCACGCCGTCACTCGTAAAACAAAATGGCTGTACTAAAACCAATGCTGCCATTACTAAAAAAAAAAAAATACTTTAAAAAACTTATAAAAATGTTGCCATTACATAAAACAGTAATTTATTAAGACACGCGAAAGTATATAAAAAAAAATAGGAAAAAACAAAAAAAAATAATCTTTCCTGGTGGTCGCATTAAAATGGCCAGGGGCTGTAGTTACATAGAGGGGTCTACATCTCGCGTGGGGACAAGGTCTACCTAGCCTGTACAGATTTAACATGTTTAAATAACCTATAATAAAAATTGTTAAGTAATGTTTCTTATTATTAATAGCTTTAAACATTGTCGTTTATCGTCAATCCTAATTAATCATATTATGGCAAATTTCTTCGAGGCTGAGGAATCGAGGAATTTCTTCCTCCTGACTAGTGACTCGGAACGTCCACGATACTGTCCGACATATACAATGAAAGATTCGAAATAGGTGGATCTCTCCAGAAATATCGAAACAATACCCGAGTATCGTGGAAGGCAATAAGTACGAGGACAGCCGTTCTGTATCTTGACAGGGGGGGAAGAGAATACACAGGGACCAGTGAGCTTAGCGATGTCACAGATATTTCAATTCCGCCTCCATTCCCCGCCCCCCCCCCCCCATTGTCTCCCGTCTTCATCTTAATGACAACTGTATTATTAATGTTGATCGTTTTATGAATATCAAATCGTCTAGACCGCGGAGGACGTTCTGCATGAGATAGCTCTGGGGAGCTCCACGATCGGATAGCTGAGATTTCTGAGATGAACTGCCGTATGTGGCACTATTTGGCGTTCAATATCAATCTTTTAAGTCTTTCCTGATCCATTCGATGCACATACAAATAAAAAGTATGAAACTTATTCTTTTTATGCATTCATACTTGTTACACTGCCCATAGTGAAGTTATATTATTCTGTTAATTTTAGAATGGAATCTGGAAAAAAAACCTCAAGGCTCAAAACTACTGGAAAATAGCTAGCTCGTTAACGTGTCATCGGAAACCACAAAAACAAAAATAACACCAATAGCGACCCAATTCGGCACACCTCACACCAACAGCCTAAACACTAAACTGTCAAAGACTGAAACTTTACTCTAAGACGTTCAAATATATTTTTTTTTAAATAAATAAGCTGTTCCACTATCCATAGCATAATTCTCGTACAGCTATCACCTTATTATATCACTGTAAAAAAACAAACAAGACCATAACAATTATATTAATTAAATTTTTTTTTCATAATATTGTCATTTTTAATAAAATTTTCTGTTTAAAATGCAGGGTATACTTATTTTCTATAGTCCACATACCTGTGCAAATTCGATTTGAGACACTGAACCTATCAGATTAACCAAGTTAATCTGTATCACTACAACCCGTAAACGAATCTGGGGTTCAGTACATGGTAGAGACTATACCGATTGTTATTTAAACAATAATAAATATTAGATTAATTTGGAGTGGCTCAGTGGTAGAGCACTGAGTTGCCATGCCGGAAATCCTGGTTCAAATCCTATTATTTAGTCTGTTTGCAGCCGGAGATGGATCATATGGAATCTAGGACCCTCCTGGTGCTCACACAGCCTCTATAAAGTATTATAAAAATAGGGTACCCAAATTAAGGGGTATCCTTAATTTCAACAATCAACAGGCTCCTGACCTGAGACAGCACCCCACCCTCAAGACGTTCAAGATATAACTCTTAAATTTTATTAAAAATGACATTATGAAAAAAAAATTATGAAGGTATCTCCTCTTTTCAGTATTGTTTGGAGAATAAATATTGAAAAGAGGATTTTCAACTTTCTTCTTCTAGATGTGATTTATCTAACTTTTTTTGTGTCTTGATAATTCCTGAATAGGTGAAACGTCGACTGGTAAGTGTTTTACTCCAGAATTTTGAAGCATAAGGCTTTGCATTGTGGTTTTTCCAATTGCATTCCAAGCAGACCTTTCTGGAGTCCACCCAGCCTCTACACAATGGTTTTCCTTAATTTGGAGAAAACCTGGCAGTTGAGATTGGTCTCGGACAAGTCACCTCCCTGCACAAACGTCTTAAAATAGTCCACTACCTTGTGATGTTTTTTTTTATTTGTTAATTTGTTTTTAGCCTATCTGACGATAAATTTTACATTATTCGTATTTTTTTTCCTTCCTTATGAAAATTTTTACTTTTTCTTGTTTTTCTTTTTCCGAAAACCTTCTATTGTAAATTAACTTTTTAAAAAATTTCTGGCTCCTTTATTACCCCTTTTGTGTTCCCTAAACTTTCAACAACTCTATAAAATTCTGTGAATCATGCAGTTTAGTTTTCCTTTATCGGAATAAATTTATTTATTTTTCCTTATAATGGCCAACTAAGGAACACTCAATTCAATTCAATTTCTTATTATTTTTCTTTGTTTTTTCCCAATATTCTTCAATATTCAATATTTCCTCCTAAAAACTATTATTATTATTAATATCTTCTATACGATGGGTTTCTAAAGTGTTTGGTGTCGATCGCGAATTAATTAATTAAAAGTTAATAAGCGCTGTGCCGACTGTTAAATCAGATAGGTTTGCGTAATGGTCTGCAGACGGAAGTTGATAAGCAAAGATTCGTTTTATCGGCATCGAGCCCTCGAGTTCGAAAAGCCTTATTTATATGTTTAATATTGCACTTTTTTTTTTTTTTTTTTTTTTTTTTTTTTTGGCCAGGCGATCATCAGACATTCTGAAGACGTGTCTATAAAATATCTTTTTATTTTTAATTTTTGTTGTTATTGCTCCAATCTTCCGGTATATTTCCTCGGTTGATCATAAAAATATGAACCGACTAGCTTATGCCCGCGGCTTCGCTCGCGTGGAATTTGGTCTGCCACATAAAGTTTCGTGAAAGATCATTTTAAATTAATAATTATTTTTTTAAAATATAATTTACTCATACATCCAAAATATCAGATGTCTAACTTCAAAACTGACGGATTCTATACAACCTTTGAACCCCTATTATATTAAAGGGGAAACCTTTGGGGTGGAATTATCCAAATTTCTTTCCTAAACTATACAAAGAACCTAACTACAAATTTCAAGATGCTAAGTTCTTGATTTGCCTTTAATCATGTACTATAACGGGAGGGGGGAACATGCCCCCACATAAATCTTCCCTTGCTGTAACCTATGATGTATAGCCAATTTTACTCAATAAGTTTCATCCAAATCCGTCCAGTAGTTTTTGCGTGAAAGAGAGACAAACATACAAACTTTCACATTTATAGTATTAGTAAGATTAGTTGGATATCAAAACAAATAGTTTCACTCATGTTATTTCTGTTATTTTAACAACTATGGTCATGTGATTTGTCTTTAATTATGTACAATCATGGATTCTCCACAGTACCTAAAAAACTGTCGGGGGGCACGTGCCCCCGTGCACTCCCCCCCTTAAATCCGCGCTTGCTATGGCCTATGTGTTATTCTGATGTATAAACTATATTACTGTAAAGTTTCATCCAAATCCGTCCAGTAGTTTTTGCGTGAAAGAGAGACAAAACATGCAAACTTTCATATTTATAATATTAGTAAGATTAAACCCACTCCTAAAATCTTCTTAAATCTATTAACTAAAAATATAATCCTTAATTCTCCTTAAAATCTATTAATCACTTTATAATAATTCAAAAGAACCTGTACTGCTACAACCCGTAAACTGGGGTTCAGTACATGGTAGAGACTGTTTCATGGACAACGGCTTTGCAAGGAGGTAACTTGTCCTAGTTCACGCGCAACCGCCAGATTCCCCCCCCCCTTATTTTGGGTATCCTGTTTTTATAATATTTTATAGAGGCTGGACGAGCCCAAGGAGGATCCTATATGATTCATCTCCGGCCGCAAACATACTGAATAAAATTCTTGCTCCCAGCGGGATTTGAACCTTATAACAAATAAATATAATGAGGGTTAGATAATCTCAAATTTCAATTACAAAAACACACATTTCACTGATTCCATTTTCCAAAACCTAAACCAACAAAACTTAACTAAATTTAGAAAAAGAAAAAAAAAGTACCCGGTAGAGTTTTATCTGTAATTTTATTTTAATTAGCTTTAATTGCCTCGTTAATTATCCATCTCAATGATTTGACACACTCATACATTTTAATTTCCGTGGTAGTGCGATTTAATTACGCTGATTGGTAATGAGTAATGCAATCCAATTTGTGTGAATCAATCCTTTACTTGATTGACACTTTCTTTAGCGTCATCTTTAATAAAATGAATATTGATATTATATTTTTAAACAACACCTAAGAAATAAATGAATAAATAAAATATTTTTTTATAATTGTTTGTTATAATTGTTTTAATTTTTAATTATTTTTATTTAAAGAGAAAAGATATAAACAAACAAGTAACTGGATGATCTGATAAAATTAATTAAAAATCAAAATTATTTGAAAAAAACACGAAAATAAAAACAACAGTTCTGTTAATATCTTTCGCTGACCACTAGACCACAGGGGGCGACCTGGTTAGCGTAACAAACTACTAAGCCCAAGATCGCGGGTTCGTAGCCCGGCAGGTGGCCCTTGGATTTTTTTAAGGGTCCTTTGGAAGGGACGTTAAACGGTGGTCCCGAGCCTGTACGATGTCAGGTACTCGTTAAAAATCCCTATCCTAATTAAACCTGGATAGGCAAAATTTAGAACTGTCAATGTAGCATCGTCCTATTAGCCATAGCAGCAAAAAGTGACGTTAAATGAACAAACAACAACAGTTCCGTTAATTGAACGTTTGGATAACTGACGTTCGGTTAATCGACACTCCACTGTATTTTTTATCCGGTTAATTCGAGGAACGGGATGCCAATACGTTATTTCACGTTTTATTTGTTTCTTTTTTCTTTGTTACCCAACTCCACCTACTGACTGGTAAAACATTTATGTGAAACCATAATCATTTATTTTTACGCGAGTTTCTAGTATTTTCCTTTGGGTATAAGCCTAGTATTATCCTCCACATTCTTTCTCTTGTTAACGTTTCTGCTCCATTATGTTGGGAGAGTATATTAAACTCATTCAGGGAGAATTGGACGTGGCCTCAATACTTCGAATGAGGTGATACAAATTTGGAATTTGGCCCCCGCAGTTTGCTAACAACATTGGAGAATATAAAATTCTCGATAAATATATTTTCAATCTGTGTTTTCAAGTTTTATCCAGCATTTTCAAATGGGTTTTGTAAAGTAACCCGATTAATAAAAACGATCGATATCGCCGCGAACGTTGAGATGGTCTTGTTAAGTTGCCGGACTTAGAAAAAAAATCGAAAAAAGAATCACTGAGGGTGATTTGAAACGTCCAATGGGTAGACCAAAACGTGGATGGGAGAATTTCTTTAAAGATTATTTTACGGATTTGAGTAGATATTCGTGGGTGAAATTTGATAATGGGGTTTCTGTGGATTTCGTAATAAAAAAGAATAAATTGTTATTAATAATTTTGTTGTCACTTTTCCAGACTGTAAACTCTATGTCTCATTAAAAACAATATATATACATATATATTTAAATGTATAAACAACTAGGTTTTGAAGTCATGGATAGATTAGGGTTTAGGCATTAATCCGTTTAACTATTGCGTTCGCTAGGCCTTTAATTATGCGAAATGCGTATACTTGGGTTATCATTAACATATCAATAAACGTTTCAACATCATTACCCATAATTACATTCCATTACCATACTAAGGTTCAAGATAACTTGTATTTTTGTAAAATGAAATGAATAAACAGTTAAAACCTGTAACTCAACTCGAAGCGACGACCTACGGAACAGGTATCTGTAAAGCTATAAATGTCTTAATGTAAAATATATATATTTAAATGCAGAAACTAAGTTTTAAAATCATGGAACGTTCGGACTAATGCGTTATTCCAGTGAGCATCGAGTTATCTATTATAGGTATTACTTATTTAAATTCCATTACACAAACTAAATTTTGAAGTTAGGGATTTTAAAGATTTCGGTAGTAATCCTTTGGATGGTATGTTTATAGAGAATGGTGGTATCGATCCGTTCCATTATTAAACAATTTAATTTTATTGTTATTATTGCAGAGATAAACTTCTGCTGTTCAACAGAACAACGCAGTCGAACCGGCTGTGCTTCCGTCCAGAACTCACCGTGTGTGGAAAATTGTTCAGTCGAATTTCCAAATGGGGGAATATCCAACGAGCCGAAGTTTAGATTTTAGTTCTCCCTTAGCAAATTGATTTTGATAAATCAAAACTGAAAAAAAAAACAGTTATTTTTTACTACTATATTTTAAAAATAAATAATAGTTTTAATTTTTTTTCAAATTAAATTAAATTTTTAAGGGAGCGGTGTGGCTCAGTGGTAGCCTTGCCGGAAATCCTGGTTCAAATCCCGCTGCAGGCTATTACCTTTATTTAAATTTTTAGTCTGTTTGCGGCGGGAGATGGATCATATGGGGATCTCACCCAGCCTCTATTAAATATAAAAATAGGGCACCCCAAATAAGGGGGAAAACCTGGAGGTTGAGCATGACCTAGGACGTCACCTTCTTGCAGAACCGTTGTCCATGAAACAGTTCAGTCTCTACCATGTACTGAACCCCAGACTCATGCACGGGTCGTAATGGTTACAGGTTTTTTTTTTAAATACGCTTTAATTAGAAAAAATAATAATGGTTTAAAAATAGTGTTATTTAGATTTTTAGACTATTATTTCTATCTAGACGAACTAAAAATTATAAAATGAATATCAATAACAAAAAAAAAGTTACTTTCTTCCTACTATATTTTAAAAATACATACTAGATTTAAAAAATAAAAATAAAATACTCTGTTATTAGCAAAAAAATAATGGTTTAAAAATAGTGTTGTTTGGATTTTTTTTTCATTATGTATTTGTATCTACACGAACTAAAATTGTAAAATGAATATTAACAACAAAAAAAAGTTACTTTCTTCCTACTATATTTTAAAAATATATAATAGTTTTAAAAATAAAATACTCTTTAATTAGCGAAAAAATAATGGTTTAAAATAGTTTTATTTAGATTTTTAGACTATTATTTGTATCTAGACGAACAACAAATTATAACAAAAAAACAAAAACAGAAACAAACAGTTACTTCCTTAATTCTAGATTTTAAAAATACATAATAGTTTTAAAAAATTTAAAAAAATACGTTTTAATTACAAAAAAGGTCGCTTCAAAATCGTGTTATTTAGATTTTTAAACTATTTTATGTAGGTAGTAAAACTATAAAGTAGAAAATAAACATTATTTTTTAAATACAACTAAAGAACACGCGTTTATAGCCAGCCGAACTAAAAAGTAGTAATTAAATAATATTTTAAAAAACACGGCAAAAAATAGAAATACTTCTCAAAATGTTTAATAAGCAAATTGATAATCAATTATATTCATTTTATCATATAATAGAGTGGCATACGCGGTGTTAATTGTTGTTAATATTTATTTGACTGATATTTGTAAAAATAGAGTCATTATCTTAAACTTATTGAAAATCGTTTTCTACTTTTTGTTTTATTTTATATTAAAGTTTAATTATTAATTTAAATTCAAATTGTTGTTCATTCTCAACTGTTAAATTCGACTGGCTATAAACGCGCGTTCTTTAGTGTTTTTTTTTTTAAATAAAAATAAACGAATTATTGTAAATAAAACCCTTAACAAAAAAAAAACTAGAATAAATATATATAAATGTCTAATGTCTTTTAATATATTTTAATTATTTAGTTGATACTAATAACTTTTCACTAGCCAAATAATAAATTGAAAAGTATATTTCTTTAATTCAAAGATTTATATTTACAGGAGTTTTATTAAAAAAAATATATATGTGCCTTCTTTTTTTTTGTAAATAATGAGATGCATGTATTGTATGACTAAGTTTTTGTTTAAGATATTATTCTTTCTTCTTAGTACCACAATTTTAATTTTTACATGAATTATTTTGTCAATGTATTATATTAGTTTTATTCTTTTGAGCCACATTAGTAAAATTTTTTAACTAATCTTTTTTTTCTACTCTTCTTTATCTTTTATTCTTTCTTTTATCTGTTCGCGTTGCACCTTTTTTACTTTTAGTCTTTCTCAAAAGCCTTAAGCATTCTTGATTTCTATCCCAAGTGAAAATGTCCCTCGCTGTCGTTCGGAGAAACCTCTTCAATTTTCCATGATTGTTTCTAAATTATTTGTGATTTTTTTAAATATTTTATTTGAAAAGAAAAGATATGGCCAGGACCGAGACTCGAACACGGGCCATATCTTTTCTTTCCAAATAAAATATTTTAAAAAATTATATAAACTATTTGTTATTTTATTTGCTTATTTTAATATTTATGGGTCAGGGTGGAAACATTTTTTTTTCTAATTTATTTTTATTAATTGCTGTTTTGATGGTAATTATTTTTAAATATTTTCTCTTCAATTAAAACGCATTTAATTTTTTTCCCCTTTTTCCTATTATATTCTATATATTATTATTTTTTTTTTTTGGTCATTCGTTTCATAGACTACGTACCCATTCTATTTCTGCCGCACCGATTTTCCTGTAACTCCAATAAAGACCAAACCGTTATTGTTCGGGTATTACCCCTTCCAAACTCTTCGAGTAGATACTAATAGGTACATAACGAAGCTAAGACAAACACCTCTAGAATTTCCGACCACGACGCCACAGACTACCAACAAACGGCCCTCCGCAACTTGCTAAACGATCCATGTTCCAAAATAGCAAATTCTATTAGAACTTGTTAATTACCGATATCGGATCAGCTATTCGATTTGAGTGCTATATCGGGAGCTAATTACGGGTATGTATAAATAGTCGCTAGTTATTGCTTTTGATAGGTTGCATACTATTATTTATTCGATTTATGAAGCTATAAAGCGGGCGGAGTGGCTCAGTGGGAGTGCGCTGAATTGCCGTGCCGAAGGCACAATACTCTGGCAGGCTTTTATTTAATCTGTTAGTTCCCGGAGATGGATCCTTTGTGTTTATCTAGGACAAACCATCTACCTGCAAAACCGTTGTAAAAGACATTACATTCTATACCATGTACTGAAGTCCGTTCATGGGTTGTAGTGGTACAGATTTTCAGGTACGTAACTAGATATAATTCATTTCTGTAATTAATTGTAGGTTTGAAAAGCGCGATTATGCCGTGAAGTTTAATTGCTTAAAATCTATGATGACTAGAAAAAAGGATATTAAAAAGTAAACAACGGGATGGTTGAAGGCAGGCAATACTTGTAATAATCTCGGTCTCGAAATTTAAAAATCATAATTTATCAAACCATCATCCTTCCAACTCTTCTTTACGGATGAACAACGTCTTCGGGTATTCGAAAATAAGGTGATGCGTAGAATATTCGGTTCAAAAAAAAGGATGGCCACTGGAGAATATAGGAGATAACATAACGCGGAATTGGGAAGCATGCATCAAGTAAATATTTATCAGGTGATACCGTCACGAAGATTACGATGGGCTTGTAAAGTTGCTGGGCTTAGTAAGGAACGAATTTATAAAAATTTAATAAGCGCTGTCCCGAGGGGGAAGCGTCTGGTGGGTTAGCCGAGGCGTTAGTGGGAGGATTTAGAGTAAGCAGATATTGGGGGTATCGGAATCATTACAAGGAATCCGAATGTTATCATTACAAGAAAACGAATGTTAAGTTAATGCTTGTGAATCGAAGCGACAATCTGCAAAACAGATACTCCTTTTTTTGAAATCCAAACCGGAAATAGAAATTCTCGCCACTGATCCATCTCGTTCGGACAGAGATAGCGTATTGTCGATGTAGCGTCCAATAAAGATGACAGGGCGGCTAAATAAATGCAGCAATTCGTTGCGGGCGGACATGTTCCGTTGCTCCATTGCTCTCTTAATCACCGATCATTGATAATTAACTCTTCATCCACACAGTCGCATCTGTTTCCATTCTCCACAATGCTTTATCCGGGCCGTTACAGTTATTTATGTTGGAACACTGTTAAGCCTCCATAGTACGGTTGTAACATAATAAAAATTACAAATCCTTCCTATAAAGCCGCATCCATTAATTCTCCCATAGAATTAATCCGGTTTCCCTGGTTCCGTATATAGAATATAATGGATTCGACTAAATCCAGTAAATATTTCAAAGGGTAGCTCATTAGTAGTGCGCCGAATTGCTGTACTGAGAGTCTCATGTCGGTAATTATTCCGCAAAACTATAAAAATTATGATTCACAGTTTAAAATTTAAATAAATAATTTAGACATAAGTATAAAAATTAAACGGTATCTGTTCCGCTGGTTGACGCTTCGAGTAATGTCAAAAGTTAATATTCTTTTTCATATGTGTCTTTGGGGCTCTACTAAACCATCCAATTCATCTCGTATCCAATCCAAAATCCTTCGTAAAATCCTCAATGCTCCTTATTATTTCACAAACAAACCCATCCATCATGATCTTAATATCCCATATGTTGCTGATTTGGCCCAAACTAGACACCTATCCTTCCATGACAAGCTCCATACACACTTGAATCCGCTAGTCTCTCAACTTGCTTCCCATACTATTCCAGATGACCCTCCGAGGCGTATGAAAAGAAGATGGCCTCGAGACCTTCTACTATAGAACTTTATTGGAGTGTTACCGATGGGTAGTTTCTCCACAAGTGTTTCTTTTTTTCATGTCATATTGTACATATTAGCAGATTTACTTGTTGTAATATTATTATAGTTGTAAATATCAATAAATTAATCTAAAAAAAACCTTTTACCAGGGGGAAAGAGATACAGGGTGATGTATAACAATAAACAGCACAGTCTCAAGTTATTTTTTATCTCGTTTTCTAACTTAAAATGGAACTGAAGTTATATCAGTGGAGAGAAACAAGAGCAAGGGTAGCCATTTTTTGGTGAGAGTGAAGAACTAAACAGGACTAGATAAATCAGCGAACTACGTGACTGGAACGGTACATGTTCCGGGATCTCACTTCAGGGACCCTACCCAGCCCCTATCCCAAGTAGCGCTCCGAGATGTCGCGGCACCATCATCATCTGATATATACTTCCCGACCCATTGACAACATAATGTATTTAACTTGCATTAACTGCACATACTTAAGATGAACTTGCGAAAAAATTGCAAGCCTTTCAAAATAAAATCCTACGCAGTAAACGCGGCTTGGTTTGTACGAAACACGTGTAGTTAGTATTCTCGCAGAGTGGTGACGTAATTATAGCCAGGAACACACTTCAAAATCACCTTAATGAGTTAGAACAATACTTTTCTAAAAGGAAATTTGACCTCAACCCAGAGCTATAAAATATCTCGGAGTTTATTTTGCTCGTTGTCTTACTTGGAGCCAGCATATCAACACTAAATTAACACAGGCCTACGCACAATTAGCTCTACTTTATCCGATAATCAATAGAAAATCTAGCTTAAAACCAGAAACGGCCTTATTAATTTATAAAACCATACTTAGATCTCTACTAATGTACGGTTGTGAAGTGTGGGGTGCAGTGTCAACAACTAAGCGCAAAAAATTGCAAACCCAAAATAAAATCCTACAGATCGCAGTAAACGCGCCTTGGTTTGTACGAAACAGTCAACTCCACCGAGAGCTAAAACTAGAGACGATAGAAGAATTTGTTAAAAAGCGTTAAACCAGATTTAAGACCGGATTACCAGCAGTCAAAGGAGCTGTAGCATTCAACATAGGCGAACCTATTTCATCCCCAAGACTAAAACCGAGACTCTTGAAAGATATTCTGATGTGAACTCTATTACCTTTCTCACCAACCGTTTCAACAAATTGTAATATAATACTGTTTTCTTTTAGTTTTCCGTTTTATAGTGTTTTATAGTTCTTTTTATTATTACATTATAATTCCTTTATATGGAAAAAACTATTATACATTTATATCTTCTCTTGTAAATAATCTGATAATGCACAGTTAAGGCTGTCTCGTGCATGAGGCGAAACCCACACTTTTACCATACGTTAAAATTTAAAATTCATTATTAAAAACAAAACATGTAATGCTAGGAATATCCGATCTGGAAATAAAGGATATAAAAAAAAATGGGCTTAGTAAGCGCTGTACTGGCGTCGTGGGAAGATAGCGTTTGAAGTTGAATTCATCCTCTGTACTAGTATTTATGGATTGGTAAAAGTATCGTCAATATTTTTACGACTTGCTTATTTTTTTCCTATTTATAGGATTTGTAAAATTGTTGATGCTAAAATTATAAATTTTACATCTGTTAATAAATTTGGGGTACTATCTTCATTTTTCATAAGTGGGTTCTTCTTCCCCCCCCAAACAAAAAATTGTAATAAAAAGAAATGTTACCAAGTGCAATTTGGACCCAGGAGTGATAGCAAAATACAGGGAAGTAAAGAAAGAGATATGATAGAAAAGGAAAGAATAGTTAAAACAAACGTGTTAAGTAATATTTTCTTAAAATTGGCTGTTAATGTGTATTTTTATTAATACTAAGCATAAATTATGTAGTGAAAACTAAATATACTTTTTTTTATATCTTATATGGTGAAATGATCCATATATGAAGGAAAAAAGAATAAATAAATCCCTTATTACTACTGGTAGTACTCAAAATATTATTTGATATAATATTATTATATCAAAATATAATATTTTCAAAATATTATATTATTATTGCGGGTTCGTAGCCCGGCAGGTGGCCCTAGGATTTTTTTAAGGGAGTAAAAAATCCTTAGTTACGCCGTCCTTCGGAAGGGACGTTAAACGGGGGTCCCGAGCCTGTACGATGTCAGGTACTCGTTAAAAATCCCTATCCTAATTAAACCTGGATAGGCAAAATTTAGAGCTCCCACTGTAGCATCGTCCGATTAGCCATAGCCGCATAAAGTGACGTTAAATGAACTAACAACAACTAACAAGTACTCAAAATATATATAAAAATATATATATATATTTTTATATATTATATTTTTATATATATATATATATATATATATATATATATATATATATATATATATATATATATATATATATATATATATATAGGGCAGTGGCTCAGTGGTAGAGCACTGAGTTGCCGTGCCGGAAATCCTGGTTCAAATCCCGCTGCGGGCAAGACTTTTATTTAGTCTGTTTGCAGCCGGAGATCATATAGGATCTAGGACCCTCCTGGGCTCAACCAGCCTCTATAAAGTATCATAAACATAGAGTATCCAAAATAAAGGGGAAAATCTGACGGTTTGGGCGTGACCTAGGACAAGTCACCTGCAGTACCGTTGTCGTTGAAACAGTACAGTCTCTACCATGTACTGAACCCCAGACCCGTTCACGGGTTGTACAAACACACACACACCCTCGATAACTATTGTGATAAATAGTTAATATAACACGCGATGCTAATATCGGATGTACTGTATCCCATTATTTTCCCTATAGCGTATCCTGAGATAAATCTAACTGATCTATGGCCGCTGTAGATAACTGAGCATTCAAATCTCTCCTATCTTTAATAAAATCAAATTTCATTTTGAAATATTGCGGTAGGTGGGATTGGGACACTATTCTACGATACATTAGTCATATGGTCACAGGAAATCCGCAGTTTAAGAATATGAAATAAATAAATAGACAAAGATTAATAAATATACATTATAAAAATAACATATAAAAAAAAAAACATTAAGAAAATGCTAGCTCAGTAGTAGAGCGCTGTGTTCCGTCCCAATTGTCCCGGGTTCAAATCTGATTGAGTCAGATAATATATTTAATATGCTAATTGTGCTTATTTTGTTTTTATCATCAACATATGTATATATATATATATATATATATATATATATATATATATATATATATATATATATATATATTTTAATTTATTTTTTTTTTTATTTATTTATTTTTTAATTATTTTTTTTATTGAATGATTGTAATAAGCTTTATTACTTATTTCCTAAAAGTGGCAGATTGTAATATCTCAATAAAATGTAAAATATGCTAATAGTCGGTGATGGACCCAGAAGGATCCAGTTCTATAAAATGGGTACCTTAAATAGTGGGAAAACCTGGCGGTTGAGAATGATCTATGGAAAATCACCTCCCTGCACAATATTTGTCCAAGAAACAGTCTCTACCGCGTACTGAACCTGACCCATTTTGGGTTGTACTGGTATAGTTTTCTTTTATTTTTTTTTTTATTTATAAAACATTATTCCGAATGTTAATATTTCCTAAACCTTTCAAGAAAAACTCCGCAACCCCTTGTAAATTACGGAATTCATAAAAAAAAATTTTTTTTAATTAATCATTCATAAGGACAGCCGACAGCAGTGAAAGCTCAAAACTTTGGAATAACTGTTCTTTTTTGAATTTCTAATTTAATTATAGCCTGAATTATTCAAATTTCAAACATCAGTCTCTAGTTTTCACATATACTGACACTCCGGACAATTATATACATTTTCAAGTATTTTATTTATTAATCAAATTATATGATTGGCTGTAGAAGCTCAATACAAAATATCAATAATTTAATTGAAATAATAATTAATATATAGTTATACTATTTTTTTTAAACGTCGCATCGACTGCTGGGTCCATTAGCGACGACTGTTCTTCTTCTTGGATTAAATTTGTGAGTTTTAGGTACATCAAAGTCCTCTGCAGTTCGTTATTATTTTTGAAGGGTTGGCACGTTTCAATGTCCAAGTTTTTTCTTTATTTTTGATACTTCTTGCATTCAAATAGATGCTTTACGGTAATTGGAACACTGTTACAGTTTTGGCGAGTTGAGTGTTACTGCCCTAAAAGTAGGTGGAGATGTGTCAGCTTAGTATGACCAATTTTTAACCTGCAAATTACACTACATTCTTTTGGCGTATATCCGTTTGAAGGGATCCAAGCTGTGATTTTTTCTTTTATTTGATGGAGGTGGTTTTGCTGAAGGCTCCCCCACTCTTCATCCCAATTTGATTTCTTATGCGCCATTCGGACAAAAAGGTGGATCCTAACAAGGGGACGTCATCACTTTTTGCAGTACTCTAGCCCCCGCATCAGCTCGTTGCATATATATGTGTGTGTGTATATATATATATATATATATATATATATATATATATATATATATATATATATATATATTATATATGCGAAGGGACTCATAATAGTGAAACTATTTTAACATTTTCTTTTAAGGCCATATTCATGCTTTGAATTTTCAGTAAAACTGAATTTCTTGTCCAAGTTGTTGTAATGCATTTATCACCGATAATGAGTCAGTTACTATTACATATTTCTCAATTCCATTATTTGTTATGTGTTCGTATCCTCTTGTTAAGGCAAGATATTTTGTAGTAATAAAAAACTGAATCCGTCCTAAATAAGATTGAGTTTGCCGGAGGCAGCCGGTTAAGGATATTTTCTAAATAAAAAGAGCATTATTGTCCAAAATGTAAAATTTTATTTCCTGAATATTGCATAATGGATGAATTGATAAAACTTACATGGCAAATATAACCCGGATAAAAGATAATTATTACATGTTCATCGTTGTTATATTCAGATATTATTGTTGATTTATTATTTTGTCAAATCCGTCCACAAGTACTTGCGAACTTGCCAGGGAATGTGGTGTGTCGAATCATCGATCAAAGAAATAACAAATATTTGTTAATTTTTTTTTTATACACCCCATATTATTTATTAATATTATATTATTTATAATTTGTATTTCTATAAATGTCAATAAATTTTAATATTGAAAAGTAAAAAAAAGACCTTACATAAATGTTAAGACCGTGGAAAAATTCCAACGAAAAGCCTTAAGTCTCCAAACTAAAACAGAAACAGAGTATGTAAGGTCTCTTTTTTACTTTTCAATATTAATATATTTTGTGGAGTAGCCGTAGGTCCACTGGTTTCTTGATAATGATAATTTTTTTTTCTTGAATTTTTACTTCCTTTTTTTCATATGGTCTTTCGTCTTAAGTTTTGTGATGTTTGCTATTATTGATTTTTCCTGTGATGCTTTTTGAAATTTGGTGAGTGTATATTGAATTTTGAATTTCTGAAGTATCTATCAGCTGTTTTTATCTAACCTTAACCAGCTGGGGTCGAGTAACCTTCCTTATGATTCATTAGTTGCATTTGAGCCTTGGAGGTGGTGGGATGTTTCTTGGGTGCATTATTCATGTTTTGTTTTGCTGTTATTCTCTTTCTACACTGAGGATGCCTGAATGGACCAAATGTTGGACAGATAATTTCTATTTCTGTTTTAGTTTGGAGACTTAAGGCTTTTCGTTGGAATTTCTCCACGGTCTTAATAAATAAATTTTATTTTCATTTTTAGCATTATTATCATATAAGTTATTAATATTTGTATGAATAGCACCAATATTAAACGACCTTTTATTTAAATGTAATTGTTCTTGTATCAATATGAAATATCCGTTATTAATATTTCTAAAATTAAAATTGGATATATTAGACTGTGGTTTAATATGTATATAATTACGGATTGTAATGAGCTATTATTAATCCTCTCTTTTTTAATAATACATAGTTTCATTTATTTCGATTGAACGAACATCAATAATTAATTAATAACAAAATAATAATATATTATAATTATACGTAGAAACATGTAATAAAAATTTCACTGTTATTAACGACTGATAGGCCAGCGGCCATGTACCAAAAAAGGGATTAGGTCTCAAAAAATTGAAGAGAGATGCATTTTGATGTTGTAAGGGCATGTCTGAGTAGTGTAAATCCAAGTTTGCTACCGAAAAAAACGGATGGGAAAACTTTTGGTGGCCGAAAAAACTCGAAATTTTCGGAGTTAATTCAGTTTTTGGCCTTTATCTCCTAATCGGTGAGTTTTTGATAAAAAAACATGAGTGACCATTTTTAATTTAGATTAAATTTGCTACAATTTAAACACAGACTGTAGGTGTAATAGATTCTGAGTTACTCTTTGAAAATTGGTAATTTTTTCCTATAGGTACAAATTTTAAGTTTTGGCCGACTTTCATGAGCAACCCCGGCCGAAGGAGTGATCCTACGATGAAATTCAAGGGGAATGGAGTTATAGTAAAATTAATTATCTTTAATTTAAGCACAGAACGAGTCTTGCAGGTGTTATACTTTTCTTGTTAAGTAAAAAAAAAAGAAAATCGGGAATAGTGGGTGTTTTAAGAAAATGATATCGTACGCCACGAATCGATCTAAAATAGCTTGTTCATTGTAAAGTATAAATATTTACTTGTAAATCACCTATACAAAAAATAATGGTAGTATGTAGGGGGGCGGGAGTCACCCCGAGGTTTTTCGGCCACCAAAAGTTTTCCCATTCGTTTTTTTGGTTGCAAACTTAATTTCACTACTCAGACATGCCTTTACAACATATCAAAAATGCAGCTCTCTTCAATTTTTGCGAACTTCAAACACCTGGCCGCTGGCCTATGAACATCAAGAACGAAAAAAAATCAGATAAACTTATATGGGATTGAAAATAATAAAAATAAAATAATAACGCTGAATTGAGGAGGTTGAGATAAGCTTGTAAAGTTGTGGGGCTAAGTAATGAACGAATTCCTACAAATTGTATCTTTGCCTACTGGTGAACGTCCGAGGTATAGGTGGGAGGATTTCGTTAAGAGTGATTTCGGACTTGGGTTTGGGTAGTAGTTCGTGTACTTAAGTTTGTAAGCGAGCCGTCGGATTCCGTAAGCCTTATTATTATTATGAATGAGAGGAAAATAGTTGACTGGATGATCAAATGTAGAAAGGAGATATGTTAGAGAAGAGTTGGTCGACTGTATCTTCTAATTTAAGGAAGAAATAGTTGGGGGTGCAGTCAATGAAAACACCAAAATAAGCATAACTTATTTATTATGTGCCGACGTTTCGGCCTACAATGTAGGCCATCTTCAGGGCTAAGAGAGAGAAACAAACAGAAATATATAAAAACGTAGCAGTAACAAGAATATATAGAGTGGTACAGGAGTGGAAATAAAAATAGTGACTAGATATGATGAAATAGTGAATAGATATATGATAAATAAGAAAGAATATAAGACTGGTTACAGAATATAATAAACTTAAAATAGTGATAGATAAAAATAAAATTGTAGATGATGAACAGAAATTCTAATAGTGACAGATAAAATAATACAAGAATAAGAATATAAAATAGAAAAAATACATGTCAAGAAAGGATAAAATGTAAACAATAATATAAAGGGAAAGAAAAATGAGGAGGTAAACGGAAAGATACAAAAAAAGAAGATTAAAATATAGAAAAAGGGGGGTTGAGTATGAAGGATTTAGAAAAAAAAAAAAAAATAGTTTAATTATAGATATGGATAAGATACCAGACATGAGGGGTTACATTGGTAAAGTGTAATAATACAAGCATAAATAGAAAGAAAAGCTTGATAAATTTCAAAAATTAAACATTGAAAATAGTGGTATTATATCTATGAACTATGAAGAATGAAAAGAAAAAGAAAATATAAGTAAGGGAAGTTAATATGTAACTGTATACAGTTAGAAAGAAGTGGCATTAATGCAAAATAAGATGAGAATATAACATAAACATATAGAAAATAGGTAAAGAAATACAGTAGATGAAAAATATGAGGCTAAATAAGAATGAACTCTATACTATTAGCATATGATGGATGCCAAAAGTAGGTGTGAGAACAGGTGCGAAGAAAGTTGAATGTGAAAAGGAAGGAGATAAGATAAATACTAAGATATGTACTAACCGAATAAAACACGTTACAGGTTGGGGAGCTCAGACACAAGTAAGAAATACGTTACGCCGGGCAGGCGGAAGCGATAAAGGCGATCTCTGACGGCCAAACAAATAATGACAAAGAAGGGGGAAGGAGAAATGTAGGTGCGGTGGATATAAGAGACCGTAAATAATGTAAATTGCTGGAAAAATTAAAAATTAAATTATCCTTTCTTGACATGTATTTTTTCTATTTTATATTCTTATTCTTGTATTATTTTATCTGTCACTATTTGAATTTCTGTTCATCATCTACAATTTTATTTTTATCTATCACTATTTTAAGTTTATTATATTCTGTAACCAGTCTTATATTCTTTCTTATTTATCATATATCTATTCACTATTTCATCATATCTAGTCACTATTTTTATTTCCACTCCTGTACCACTTTATATATTCTTGTTACTGCTACGTTTTTATATATTTCTGTTTGTTTCTCTCTCTTAGCCCTGAAGATGGCCTACATTGTAGGCCGAAACGTCGGAACATAATAAATAAGTTATGCTTATTTTGGTGTTTTCATTGACTGCACCCCCAACTGTTTCTTCCTTAAATTAGAAAGGAGATAGTTGGGGGGTACAGTAAAAAAAACAAAACACTGAATATGTACTAGACATAAATTTATGTGCCGACGTTTCGACCTACAGTGTATGTCATCTTCAGGGCTACGAGAGAGAAACAAACAGAACAAAAAATATAAAAACGTACAGTAACAATAATATGGTTACAAGTAATGTAGAAAATTAAAATAGTGACAGATGTGAAAATTAAAGATAACTAAAATTAAAAAAGTGACAGAATATATTAAAATTAAGATATAGACAGATTTAATAAAATTAAAGATAATGAAAAGAAATTAAAATAGTGACAGATATAATAAAATTAAGATAAAGACAGATATAATAAAATTAAGGATAATGAAAAGAAATTAAAATAGTGACAGATATAATAAAATTAAGATAAAGACAGATATAATAAAATTAAGGATAATGAAAAGAAATTAAAATAGTGACAGATATAATAAAATTAAGATAAAGACAGATTTAATAAAATTAAAGATAATAAACAGAAATTAAAATAGTGACAGATATAATAATTAAAGATAACGAATATAAAATGAAATACAGAAAATAAATGTACAGACGTATTATAAATGTACATATTATTGTTACTGTACGTTTTTATATTTTTTGTTCTGTTTGTTTCTCTCTCGTAGCCCTGAAGATGACCTACACTGTAGGTCGAAACGTCGGCACATAAATATAAGTCTTGTACTTATTCAGTGTTTTTTTTTACTGCACCCCCCAACTATCTCCTTTCTACATACTTATTATCATTAATATGATTAAGACAACAATAGTGTCTTAATTTTATCAGTATACCATATTATGTTATTCTTAGCAGTTGTGGCAATACTGAGTCTGGCAACATGGTGCTGTGTAGAGCGAGGCAGCGTGGTACATACCATGGTTGAGAGGAACAGAGCTAGCAAGGTTACCTTCTCCAGGCAATCCCTTCATTACCTGTCCCTTTCAGACTAATTTGACAGAGCCCAACCTATTGACATGTATTCCAACACAGGTTCAATGTGCCAGTTACCGATCTATTGACATCCCAGTATGGGCTGCCAGCGACAGATTTTCTATAATCAATATATTCATCCAAAATACATGCATACATGTCCATGTGTATATTTTGATAGTAATTATTTTTAAATATTTGTATTATGAAGAGAAAAGATTTGCCCTGCCGGGGCTCTAAATCACTGAGCTACCAGGGGTCGTATCCAAGTTAATATTTAACAATAATCACTATCAAAATAATAGTTAATAAAAATAAATTATAAATAATATATTGATGCAGGTCAACAAGATCCTAAATCACTGAGCTACCAGGGGTCGTATCCAAGTTAATATTTAACAATAATCACTATCAAAATAATAGTTAATAAAAATAAATTATAAATAATATATTGATGCAGGTCAACAAGATCCTAATTAATGTAGCATTCAATGAGCATTCTTCCCCGTGTATACATCGCAAAAAATTGCGAGAACACGGTGATTTTGCCTCCGATTTTCTTCACTATCTCTCAGGTTTCGCACACAGAGGATGAGAATCGTAAAATATTATGATTTGAAAAATGTACTATACAATATTTACGGATGAACGTTTAGATAATTTTATAAATTCTATATTGCTAAATTATAATGTTATTGCAATAATTTAGTAAGTATATAGATAAGTGAAGAATTTTAAGCATATATATATATACATAAAATGCGGACCGCCTTCAGATCAAAGACAAAGCGATCGATTTGATGCCGGGACTACTAAACAAAATAGCTTGGTCTAACAGGTGTCAAAAAATTCCAAAGTTTTCAGATCCAAACTTTGGTTATAGCCTTGTTACCGATCGCATATCAACGTTTATTCATATCTTGTATATATTAGGTACTATTACATTACTTACCCTACATTACTAATATATAGAAAGTATTGATATCTCATTTCTATTTTATTTTATTCTCTTCTTCCTTTATAGGAAATAATTTTCTTTAAATATTGCTTTAGGGGGAAATTCATAATTTGTTTTCAATTAATTTTTTTATTTCTACCTCATTTTTAACCTAATTGTAATTAATTAAGTGTAATCTATTTTACTCTAAGACATTTTAGGTTATACATTATTCATGGATTGTTATTCTAAAGGGGCATGTCCCAGAATAAATAAAGCCTTCATTATTATTATTAAAATTGTTAGGCTTAGTAACGAACGAATTCCTAAATAGTTAATAAGCATTGAATCGACTGATAAAGCTCAGAGAGGTAGACCGAGGCGTAGATGGGACGATTTCGTTAAGGTTTCGTGGCGGTTTTGGTCTAGGGAGTGATCCATAGACGGAAGCTTGTAAGCAGTGATTGTTGGTATCGGCATCGAGCTTTTGGGTTTGCTATTACGTCATTTCTTAGCAATGGATTGATCAGTTTGGGCATAACATGTTTTTCCGCAGCTCTGTCTGTGAATACTATTTCTCTTCAGATAAACAACATAAAAATAACGACCTGGAATTTTATTGATTATAAAATAAACGATAAAACCTTTAGTTTATCGTCCTGGGATGCGAACGTGCTAAAATGAAGCTTAAGTCTGTTTGTGCCATATTATTTTCGAATAAAATAAAACCGTTCAGAGCAATATTGAATAATTTAACATTTACTATTATTATTATTTTATGTTTTTAAGTGTTTTGAATCATGTTAACATCATATATGGTAGTTAAATCACTGCTGTTGGCGATCTCTCTCTCTCTCTCTCTCTCTCTCTCTCTCTCTCTCTCTCTCTCTCTCTCTCTATATATATATATATATATATATATATATATATATATATATATATATATATATATATATATATATATATATCATGCTAATATTATAAGTGCAAAAGTTTGTATGTATGTTTGTGACTCATTCAGGCAAAAACTACTAAAAGAATTTGGTTGAAACTTTACAGTAACATAGGTTATACATCAGAATAACACTACAGCAAGGGCGGATTTAGGGGGGCACGTACCCACCCCTCGGAAAGTATTTTAGGTACTGTGGAGAATCCATTATAGTAAATAATTAAAGGCAAATTAGGAACTTAGCATCTTGAAATTTGCAGATAGGTTCGTTGTAAAATTTAAGAAAGAAATTTGGATACTTCCATCCCCAAGGGTTTCCCCCTTAATATAATAGAGGTTCAAAGATTGTATGGAATCCGTCAGTTTTGAAGTTAGGCATCTGAAATTTTGGATGTACGAGTAACTTATAGTTAAAAAAAAAATTAAATCATTTATTTAAAATGATCTGTTACGAAACTATATGTGGCAGGCAAAATTCCACGCGAGCGAAGCCGCGGGTAAAAACTAGTATATATATATATATATATATATATATATATATATGAATGTCATGTATGCATATGAAGATGAAAATGGTGTGGGTGGGGGTTAGAAAAAATATTCTCTTTAATAATAAGAAAACTGTTTATTTGGAAGCAAACGTTTCGACCCAAATTGCAGGCCTTCTTCAGGGCTAAATATACAAGATACTTACAAATTATGGTTATTCATAAGAATTGTATTATTATTGGAGATATATGTGGGGTATTTTATGCATTCTTGAAGAAGCCCTAAAATTCAGACCAAATCCCGCTGCGAGCAAGACTTTTATTTAGT
Organism: Arma custos; assembly: GCA_037127475.1. Taxonomy (NCBI): domain Eukaryota; kingdom Metazoa; phylum Arthropoda; class Insecta; order Hemiptera; family Pentatomidae; genus Arma; species Arma custos. The sequence goes on from CM073761.1 coordinate 49,362,577, forward strand.
CTATTTGCGGCCGGAGATGGATCATATAGGATCTAGAACCCTCCTGGGGCTTACCCAGTCTCTATAAAATATCAAAATAGGGTACCCAAAATGAGAGGGAAAATCTGGCGGTTGAGCGTGAAATAGGACAAGCACCTCCTTGCAAAACCGTTGTCCAGGGCTACAACCGACGATCTTCTGTAACATACGTTCTTATATTATATTTTCTTTTTTTTTCTAGTGTACTTTCGCTTTTAGCTAAGAACATCTGATATATAAAGGTGGAAGTGTTGCCGGGACAAGGAAGGATTCCCTCCTACTTAGCGAACGAACTAATTACAGTTAAATATCCGAGGTTAATCGGTTCACTAATTTAGTGTGTCACGGTTACTGGCGCCGGGCCAAGCCCGCTGAGTAACTGCCTGTAACGGTGACTTGAAACAGGTCCAAAGGCAGATACTTTTGGATAGTGTTCTCTTGGTACGAATGTTCCAAGGTCACCCACCTTCTGTAGTTCAAGTCAGTATGTAATGAGCATCATGTCATATCACACTTTTTAAAATAATAATAATAATAGAAGACGCGGTAATTAAACGAACAATGTTATATGCCATCGAAACCTTAACAGAAAAGCAGATAAGGAAAATTAGGAATATCCTGGGACCAAGAACGGCCGAAGAAGGGTATAGATTACAGGAAACGTCTAAAACTGAAGAATATTCTAACATAGAGATAGACATGAGGTAAGACGTCTTCATCCCTGGTTAATGGAGGCGAATGGATCCGAAATATTAAGAAAGGCCTGCAACTAAAATTTCTGATTAAGACATGAACACAAGAAACAATTTTTAACTTTATACAAATTTCAAAAGTTATCATTGCAAGTTGAAAAATTGAGACAAAACGACCGAGACCTAGAACAAAATGGAGCGAAGAAACGGAAAGCTGAATTCTTGTAAAGAAATAATAACAATAACAGAAGAAGTGAATAGCCCTGGTGAAGATAAAATAAATAATTGTTAAATAGTGATAAACTATTTATTATAAACCGAAGTAAGACCCACTTCCCAGGTCATTTATTTTTTTCAATTTAGAGATATATTTCACTATTACTTCTTAATTTACGGAAATCTGTAGTTTTTAGTTGAACAAAATTTAACCCTACCCAAAACGGGTTCGATTTATTATAATTATTGTTTTTCATAAATAATAGCTTATTTATATGGGGAAGAAAATGGTCCGGTTGGAGGTACAGAAATTAAAAAGGTCTGCAAAAAAAAGTGTTTTTAAATTGTTTTGATTTAGTTAACTGATCTTTATGCAGTTTTTGCGCTGATTTCAAAAATGACATTATTTTTTTCTATCACGGAAGGCTTGCCTAAACTTGAAGTTGATGTTTTTGGAAAAAGTACAAAAAACGGAAAAAAGTTATTATAAGTCTTTGTAAAAACGTTTCCCATTTCCATCAAAGCTTCTTTTGTTACTTTTTCGACTGTGTTCTTGTGAATTTTCCCTTTTTAACAACCAACAGTAGTCTGCCATCATGTTGACATGCCATCGACTTCGGTATCTGCGCTCCATTTCATTTATGTCTTGATGGGAAACTCCTTGTTCCTCACTTGCAGTCCTAAGATTTTCTGGAAAGTAGTCCAGATGCGAGTGAAGGAAATGAACTTCGACAGTTTTGTAACAATTCAGCAACCAATGTTTTGTAGTTTGGTCTTTTTTGTTTCCAAGAAAGCCTGTTACAACAAATTTAAATGAATTCCAAGTATTTTTTCTTCCATTTCCATTTTAGTGACAAAGCTTTCATATTTTAAATATTTTCTGATGTCAGGCCTAACAAAGCCTCCCTCTTTCAGCTTAGCATCGGATATACCAGGAAACTGTTCACAAAGATACATTAAACAATCACATTTTTTGGGCAATGCTTTCACAAACTGTTTCATTAGCCCCTATTTGATATGAAGTGGTGGAAGTAAAATCTTTTTAGGATCCACTAAACTCGTGTCTTTCAACATTTTTAACTCCAGGAATAAGAGCCTTTCTGATTGGCCACGCCTGCTTGACATACTGTTGTTTTCTGTCACGGCTATCCCATTCACAGAGGAAACATGGAAACTTTGTATAATCACATTGTTGACCTAGTAACATGGAAACATCATTCAAATCTCCACAAATGGTCCATTTATGGTCAGAGCAGCAGAGCTTATTAAGAACTAACTTAAGATTTTCGTAACATTCTTTCAAATGGACTGAGTGTCCACCAGGCAAAGAAGCATATCGGTTACCATTGTGAAGAAGTACAGCTTTCAAACACCTTTTTGATGAATCAAATAAGAAATTTTCAGATGAAATTTGTGACTTATCTAGGGGTGATGGAATTTTTTCACTTTTTAAAATTCCGTTAAACCCACTAGTTAAATATGCTACAATTTTTTCAAATTGTGTAATTTATTAAGTAGTAATACTAGTTATTAAAAGCAGACTTTTTGACCAACATTGCAGTTCATCGATGATGGACAAACAAGATACAAAAATATTATACATAAAAATGAAACTATTGGAGTAACCCATATAAAAAATTGGGAATAATTTAAGGTATAAAATATAATAAAAATATTTAAAACTTAATTAATTATATTTACTGATATTGTTTCTCACCATTACTGTCAGTAACTCATTTCACGATACTTTAGTTAAACATTTTAAATAATACTTCTATAATCGAAATTATGCCTATTTCTGTATCTGGGTTACACCAATAATTTAATTTAATTGTATTTTTTGTTATTATTTTTCCTTTCTAATTATGTCATTATTTAAATAAATTTGTATCTTGTCAGCCTTGAAGAAGACCTGCTATCTGAGTCGAAACGTCATTATTTAAGGAAGTTTGTTAGTAGAGATCAGTGGTATCGGTATCGATCCTTCGGGTCCGTTATGCCTTATAATTATAATGCATTGCATAGCAATAAAAGGAAAATTGGAATGTAATATACTATATTCTGTTTTCCTTAAATGTTATCCTCTCCCCTTAGAAATAATTATCCGTAAGACCGTTTTGCCTAATCGTTAGAGTTCGATCGTCCAGAGGAAAGTCCGTGCGAGGAAACTGCGTTTTCCAAAGCGAAGGTCTGGGCTAGGGTGTTTTCTTCACCGACGTGGGCCGGAAAAACTGTCAAAGGAGAAAAATTATAAAATTTACAAATTATGTTAAGTGTATTTGACTAAGTGATGGAGGAGGCGCCTCTGGCTCCTCGATAATTCTGAAGCTTCTTTTTTTCCCCCAAAGACCTCCGCTGTTAGTGGAACCTTATCTTCTGCTCCACCTTCAGGGATTTCGGACCATCTTGGAATAATCCATTAAAATATTGATTAAAGTTATTTTTACTCGTAAAATTGTGATCGCCGTTTCGGGCTACTGGCAACACTCACTAGACAAACGCCTTAAGCTCCCAATTAACTACAAAAGACTCATCTACATGACCATCATACGACCTATTTGGACTTACGGAGTAGAGCTTTGGGGCTCCACTAAGCCATCGAATTCCTCTTGTATCCAATCCTTACAATCCAAAATCCTTCGTAAAATCCTCAATGTTGCTAACTTTGTTATAAACGAAGTAATCCATAATGGCATTAATTTATCATTTGTTATATTCCAATGAATAAAATAAAAATTAAAAAAAACTTGTAAAAGAGTGCAATAGCTCGGTGAGTAGGTTAATAATGATGATTCAATTTTGTTTTAGATTATGTTATTGTTGTTTACTTGCTTTACTTAAAATCCGGTTCTATCTAAAGGCTGTCTGCCTGGGGCGATTCTCTCCCTTTCACAGCCCTTGCGGTGCCGACTCTGAGATTCAGTTTGTTGAATTCTATTCTGTCGTAAAGTCATCAAGACAGATTTTAGTCAGAGCTAGATAGCTTTTCAACAGATGTCTATCCTGGGAATGAGGCTATAAATATATATCCAGTATAAAAATATATAGGTACTAGATGACCCGGCCACGCGTTGCTGTGGCTGTCGTATTAATTATAAAAATATGCTACGTTAAAATTTGAATTTTAAAGAAACAATGAAAGAATGGAAAAAATGAATTAAATAGATTTACGATTTTACATTTTATACACCTTATATCTAAGTACAGTATATAATAAATTAATAATATACAAAATTCCTGACTGATAAAATAAAAAAACATTAAATTAATGAATGAGGTATATCATGGTTTATTTTTAATTATAACTACGAATATTTGTCTACTATTTATTTCAATTTATTATGCGCTAATCGATGACCAATATTCTTTTTTTAATCTGCCCTTTCCTAATACCAATAGATTAGATGGTTTAATAACACGTGAGCATGCGACATATAATTGTCCATGGGAGGAACAATTGCTCAAATTGTAGCAATTTCAATCTTCTTTAAAAATTGTTATTTGTACTTTTTCCCTAAAACGCACCGTTTAGGAGATAAAGGCCAGAAACTGAAAACAATCCGAAAATTTCGAAGTTTTTTAGTCACCCAAAAGTATTCACGTCCGTTTTTCCGGTTGCAAACTTGGATATACACTGTTCAGACGTGCCCTTACAACATATCAAAAATGCAGCATCATCAAGCTTCACTGCTACGATCGAGGCTTAATCGATAATAATGGCCGACACGTATCACTTAGGGGTATGAAAAATAGTTTACATCCTATTCTCAGACCTACTGAATATGGACACAAAATTTCATAAGAATCGGCCAAGTCGTTTCGGAGGAGTTCTGTAACAAACACTGTGACACGACAATTTTATATATTAGATATATTCAGAATGAACAACTTTTTAGTAATGTTATTTCAATATAAGGGAATCTAGTACTACTACTATACATTATCTATTAAATGTGTAGATATGCTTCCTTTATGATGAGGAAACTGCTGGAGGCCTATAAGGCAGGAGGCCTGGAAATCAGTGAAACAAAAAGCGAGTACATGGCATTAAATAATAGTGGAGACTCCTCACTGAATATTGGGGAATGGGATTTGACCCCAACTGAACAATTAAAATATTTAGGCAGGCGGTTTTCGAAGGGGAACAGCGAGAATTTTTCGAAAAATATATATAGAAACAGGCGGGAAAAACGAGGGTCTCCTAGGGAATGATGAAAGTTTGGAAAATAACATCATCCAACCCATGATACTATGATTGCAGAGAAGACTGGGATGAACAAGAGAGTGGCTGAACCCGTGGGATATGGCAGCCTAACCCAGTCCCAACGGACCGTCCCAATTAAAGCGATTGGTCTAGGCTTGTCAATTAGTAAGCTGTCGGGGTTGGAGCAATCCGCTCGAGCGATTCGGAGGAAATCCGATGGAAACCTTAAACACCGATCTGTAATCTCCGTAAAATTTAATGGTACTTGTCTGTTTTAACGTCCGTTGACACCAGCGCTCAGGTGTCACTTTTCTTAACTAATCTCCTACTGTTACCGTAACCTTTCCTAAGTGTATTGTTATCACTTATTGTATAGTTTGTTTAGTTGAAGGCGACTTTGTTTTTTCACACGGTCACTGATGAAAAATTAGCTCTCATATTTTTTCAGGAGTGGAATGTCATTCCTAAGAAAATGTCTTGTTCAAACGGGCATAATATAAATCTTCAAGTGGGGATAGAAATTAGATGGAAATGCCACGCTAAAGGGTGCAACAAGAGCCTCCTGGGTGTTCGAGTGAATACGTGGTTAAGGAAAAGTACTTAACATTTGAAAACTATGCATTTCATATATTGCTGGTCGGCAGAACTGACTTCCATAAAGTTCTGACAAACAGCTCAACATGTCTCACTTTACAGTAATTGATTATTTCAATTATATGAGAGAAGTGTGTGTTTTTAAATTAGAGAGAAGTTCATCAACCATCGGAGGCCAAGGGATGTATGTAGAAATTCTATATCCTAGAAGAAAAAACAACAGAGGATGGATTTTGCCTCAGCAGACAAATCTGTTCCATCATAATGAAAGGCTATGCCTATTTGAAATTTATTGTAGGCACCATAACCTGACATGGTCGAAATAGCTGAGGTAAGTGACACCTGAGCGGTGATGTCAACGGACGGCAAAACAGACAAGTACCAAGTACTGCTAGCATTTTCTAAGTATTCTTCAGCATATATTTTTTCAATAACAAACATGTTATTATTGGAAAATCCTCACCATCAATGCTGGAATATGGTTTTAATACACGTATACGAGTAAAATGACTTGTATTACACTTTTTTTGCATGTCCTACCAACTCTAATTTAAGGAGGTGAAAAGTGGACGCTAACTCTGAAGGATGAACAACTTTTTAATAATAATAAGGATTAGCGAACCCGAAGGTTCGATGCCGATACCACCTATACCGGCGTACAAACTTCCGCCCACTACCCAAACCCAAATCCGCTAGATCACCCTTAACACAATGCTCCCACCTACGCCTCGGTCTACCCCTCAGAAGCATCGTAGTAAGCACAACTTTTATTTACATTTTAGGAATTCAACAAATTTACAAATCCGTCTTAATCTTCGCGACGTTATCACTTCAATAATATTAATCGGGTACATTTTCCGCAATCGATTTTTTTGTTAAGCAAACAAAATTCTTTTTTTTTTATATTTATAAATGTTTGAAATATAGTATGTAAATATAAGGACATAATGTATAATGTACATTAACGGTCACCTGTGGTCAAGTGGTTAGCGTAACAAACTACTAAACCCAAGATCGCGGGTTCGTAGCCCGGCAGGTGGCCCTAGGATTTTTTAAGGAAGTAAAAAATCCTTAGTTACGCTGTCCTTCGAAAGGGACGTTAAACGGGGGTCACGAGCCTGTACGATGTCAGGTACTCGTTAAAAATCCCTATCCTAATTAAACCTGGATAGGCAAAATTTAGAACTCCCACTGTAGCATCGTCCGATTAGCTATAGCAGCATAAAGTGACGTTAAATGGACAAACAATTTAATGTACATTAGAGTTCCCTTGAGCTATAACTCGATGGACATAAATCGGGACTCCTTCCTGCTCAAGTAACGAACCGTATTACCCAATCCATTTCAGGACCCTTCAATCTCTAGATTCATCCACCCATTGACGTCTCACCCGTTGCGTGCTCAAGAGATCGCCATCTGCCGCTACATCTGCTCTAGGCCTAATGGAAACCTGTTGATCTGTGATGGAACTTCAAAATCCCTTAAGATGAGTCACCATCGTGATAGGAGAACCATACCTTCGACAAAACATTAATAGAAAATTGAGGACGTTTTCCCTTAACATTCACATGTGCCTAAACATGAATGTTCTTATTTTGAAAATATCTAGAGGCTTAATCTCCAATTAAGTCCAATTATTTGGATCCAAAAGTGATTCTGCTCTTCCACTTGCAGAAATCTATTCTGTTCAGTAAGTCTACCAATAAAATCTTAGGATTTTTTCCGCCAAACTTGCATACTTTGTAGTGTAACTATTTTTCTTTATTAATTTTCCGGCTTTCTCATTTTGTGGGTAAATTACTTCAATGTTTCTTCTTTTTATTATATTCAATTTTAAACTTTGCCGCTAGCTCTGGAGGATGAACAACGTTTTCAGGTATTCGAAAATAAGGTGTTACGTAGAATATCCGGGTAGAATTGATCTGGCGGGTTTGTAAACGGAGATTGGTGGTATCGGCATCGAACTCGGGTTCACTAAGCCTTTTATTTATTATTTATTATATTCAACACCTCTTTTTCCTAGCTCACAAGCAGTAAAACCGTTTTACACCTCACTCAATCCATCCACTATATCCAATTTCGGTTTTGGGTTTATGTCGTAATTCGTGGACGGTAGTTCGTAAGCTTGGTGGTATCGGCAACGAACCTTCGGGTTTACTAAACCTTATTATTATGATAACAAGGGACGTGATTTAAATGTTATTGCATCTCATTCGCTTGCGTGCAACAAGCTCGGACCCGATTAGATATCTGATTCATAATCTGTTGAATATTATATCAGAATTTATTATTCCACATAATTGAAGGTTTTAGTTTTTTGTGGGGCAAAATCCTACGATATTATTCGATCTATTTGCGAAAAAAACGTACATATATTTATGTACTTTAAAAACAGATACTTGTAGCACAAACTTCCATTTATTCGATAATTCTAATGAAAATAATTAGCTTTAGCAAATAGGGAGATTCTACAATAAATGGAAAATTAAAATAAATGAGGATAAAACCCAAGCTATATTATTTATAAAGAGACGACCGGATAATATCCCCCAATTGAAGATGAACAGAACTTCTGTACCTTGGGCAACGCATATTAAATACTTAGGACTTAACATGGACAAAAGGTTAACTTTTACTTTCCCCACTGATTATGTGCGCAACAAAGCTAACAGAGCTCTGTGTACTATATATCCTTACTTTAATAGAAATTCCAAATTAAGCGCAGATAATAAGTTATTACATATTATATAAAGCCTGCTTACGACCTATAATACACACCGCCCATATTTAGTTACATGTCTAAAACTAATTAAAAAAATTACAAATATTCCAAAACAAATGCCTTAGAATTGCTGGAAATTATGCATATGACACTTAAGTTAATATTATGCATACAGAATTAAGTATACCTTACGTTAATATATTTATCAACGAACTATGTCAACAATTTTTTAGAGTGTAAAAACAATAAAAACTCACTTATAAAAAATATTGGGAACTATAAAAAAAAAAAGTAAAAAACGGTATGTATATAAACGAACAAAACATTTATTATTGTAAAATACCAATATATATATATACCAATATATATATATATATATATATATATATATATATATATATATATATATATATATATATATAAGTTACTAAGAATGTATAGTTACAATTTTTGTTTATTTTATTATTATTAATTTTTTTCTCTCTCTGTTGGAAGTTTTTTATACATTTTTTCATTCATTGTAAATTATGATTCTCCACAGATATATTTAAATTTGTATAATTGTTTTTAATTTGAGACTGGTCTATTGGTACAGCATTTTTATTTTATGAATTGTAACAAATTATACAAGAAATAAATACAAAAAAAAAATAAGCCTTAGCGAACCCGAAGGCTCGATTCCGATACGACCAAACTCCGCTTAGAAACTTACGTCTACTATTAACCAAATCAAATCCGTTGCATCACTATTATCGCAATCCTCCCACTCACGCCTCGGTTTCCCAGTCGGCTCCACACTTATTAGGAATACGTTCGTTACTGAACTGAACAACTATACAAGTCCATCTCAACCTATCTCTTCATTAATTAATATTATTAGAGCTATTCACAATAAAATTAATCATTATCGAAATTAATTAAGAACACAACATGAATATTTAAATAATAATACGTGTAATTTTATCATTAGTACAGCTCTCCTTAACTTTCAATAATTATATTTTATATTACCATTTTATTATAAATATTTATATAACAAGATGATATCATGTATTCACTTATTTTTCCACAAGCCCATTATTATTATTGTAAATATACAAGATACATACCAATTATGGTTATTCATAAGAATTGTATTATTATTGGAGATATATGTGGGACATTTTATGCATTCTTGAAGAACCCCTAAAATTCAGACCAAATCCCACTGCGGTCAAGACTTTTATTTAGTCTGTTTGCAGCCAGAGATAGATCATATGGGATCCTTTCTGGGGCTCACCCAGTCTCTATAAAATGTTATAAAATAGGGTACCTAACATAAATAAGAAACAATCGCGGTTGAGCGTGATCAAGGACGTTACCTCCTTGCAGAACCGTTGTCCATGTGACAGTTGGTACAGTTTTTTTTCATTGTAACAGTCCATGTAGTGGGACAGTTTTTTTTTTATATATAAGAAATGTTTCCGCAAAAATTGGCTTACATTAACAAAATAAATTATTCTTGTTTATGATTATTAATTAAACAAAAAAATACATTAGCATGATTAATTGCAAATACAGAGTATTTATTGCACTTTTTATTACAGCAAGAAATGCCGATATCAAGTTTTATACCCACCCTCCCTAAATAAAAATAAATGAATGGCACATTAAGTTGTTTACACAAGTTTTTTTTTTTAATTAACCCTATAATTTTTTTTTTTAATACTCGTTAAGTGTTTTTAGGAGTTATTTTTTAATCGTCGTGTTAAATCTAAATCCCCAACTTGTAAATAATACGAAGGGTTTAAAAAAAAAATGATGTATCACACGCTGGAATGTTCACTTAGGTTTAAATTGATGTATGAGTTCTAAATATATCAATTCAAACATGTGCCGATACCTGATAATATTCCAGCAGTATTAATAAAACACTTCTCCAAGAAAACGATAATACATATTACCAAAATCTTCAATACCTGCCTCAGATTTAATTATTTCCCGAATATTTGGAAAAGAGCAAAAGTGATAGCCATTCCCAAACCACATAAAGACCCTGAAATTACATCCAATTACAGACCCATTAGCTTACTAAACATCCTCTCTAAATTGTACGAAAAAATAATAAAATACCGACTGGTCCAGCACATAACTGATAACAATATATTAATAAATGAACAATTTGGCTTTCGGCACTTTCACTCTACAACCGGCCAATTGGCGAGAGTGGTTGACATAATCACTAAAAATTTCAACCTAAGAAAACATACAGGCATGATCCTCATTGACATAGAAAAAGCATTCGACAGAATTTCTCCTCAATTCCTCATCTACAAATTAATACAATACAATATCCCAAGATACTTAATTCTAACAATATACTCATTCTTAACTAACAGAACATTCTTTATTTCATCAAACAATAGCCACTCAACAAATAGATACACAAACGCGGGTCTACCGCAAGGTTCCTGTCTCAGCCCTATATTATTTGATTTGTTTATTAATGACATCCCAAAAATCAATAATGTAGATATCGCACTGTTCGCTGATGATACAGCAATACTGTCATCATCGTATAAGATAACTGCAATAATTAAAAGACTACAGGAAGCATTTCGCAAAATTAACAAATATCTGAAAAAATGGGGACTCAATACAAATACTGACAAAACCGAAGCTATAATTTTCACAAAACGAAGACCTATACTCCCCTCTACCATACTACTTAACAATATCTCAATACCTATATCAAACCATATTAAATATTTAGGAATTTCTCTAGACCGCAAACTACTATTCAACAATCATATCAATAATAAACTGAATAGCGCCCGCAAAATATTATACAAAATGTATCCATACTTTAACAAAAAGTCAAAATTATCTGAAAAAAATAAAAAAATATTATATAAGGGAGTCATTAGGCCCATGATAACTTACGCATGCCCAGTCTGGAGTTTAGCTAGCAAAACACACATTAACAAAATACAGATCTTTCAAAACAAATGTCTAAGAATCATAAAAAACTATCCAATATATACTAAAATCACCAAAATGCACAAAGAACTGGACATCCCAACAATACAAAAATTCATACACCAACAAACCCTCAGATTCTTCACCTCATGCCAACTTTCAGACAACACACTCATACAAGAAATTGGAAATTATACAAAAACAACAACACAAAAATACAGACACAAACGAACAAAACACATACTATTATAAATAATATGCATTTTGTATTATATTATACATAAATTTTGTCTTAAGTAAATGTTATGTACTCTCATTTCTGTTGGTTTTTTAAATTTTACCAACAACAAAAACATATTAATCAGAAACCGTTGTAATGTGAACTCATTTTCATTGTAAGGGATTATCCCACCAATGTTTTTAAATTTGTACATATTTTAAAATAAAAAATAAAACAAAAAAAAAAAAAAAAAAAAAACATGTGCCGATACATTAATTTTTTACCATACAACACACATAACAATATGTCCATTTAAATTGCTTTCTGCTTTATAATATATTCATCGCAAATAGTAACAGAATGTCTAGTAAATAGAGAAATTAGGTATGATAGTTTTCTGCAAATAGTTTATATAAGAACATATTCTTCTTTGAAAAAAAAAATCATAATACTTACTTTTATTATTTTAATACAATCGTAAATTTCATTAAATAAATTAATTTAAAAAAATTATTATTCTTTAAAAATCCTCCAAACCATCATAACTGAACAAAATATTTTAATGTAAAGGAGATAGTAGGGGGGTGCAGTCAATAAGAACACAGAATAAGTGAAGTACTTATATTATGTGCCGACGTTTCGACCTACAGTGTAGGTCATCTTCAGGGCTAACAGAGAAACAAACAGAACAAAAAATGTAAAAAAATATAAAAAATGTACAGTAACAATAATATGGTGACAAGTAATGTAGAAAAATAAAATAGTGGCAGATATGAAGATAGAAGATAACGAATATTAAAAAAGAGCCAGATTATAATAAAATAAAGATATAGACAGATTTAAAAAAAATAATGATAATGAAAAGGAATTAAACTAGTGGCAGATATAATAAAATTAAGATAAAGACAAATATAACAAAATTATTGAAATAGTGACAGATATAATTATTGAAATAGTGACAGATATAATAAAATTAAGATAAAGACAGATATAACAAAATTATTGATAATGAAAAGAAAATAAAAATAATGGCAGATATAATAAAGTAAGACAGATTTAATAAAATTAAAGAAAATTAGCAGAAATGATAAATTATAAATAACGCATATAAAATAAAAAATAGAACATAAATGTACAGAATGGATAGTACAGTACAAAATAATAATATAAAGGAAAATCAAAAGGAGGAGTTAAACAAAAGAAACAAAAATGATGATATTTACATATACAGAAAGGTTGGAATATGAAGCATAAAGAAAGACTAGTAAAATAAAGGTATAAAATGTGTGATAACGGACTTGATGATGTTACAAGTTACAGAAAAGTATGGAACTATATGTACAATAACAAATGTGAATAATAGAAATACTATTGTACAGTAACAACAGTGTTTTGAAATATTTTAAGATTTACCGTAAATTTTCAAATAAAATAACTTTTTAAATAATAAATAATAATGACTGAGCCAGGGGGTTGGGATGACAGGCAAGGTGATGCATGGTACTATAATAAAATATTAAAATTTATTATTAAATATTCATGTTTAAAAAAAAAGGACTAGATAGTTAATAATAATGTAATCATTTGTTAATATTCATTACTATGTAAGGATAGTCCGAGCTGTATGTGGGAGGATTTGGATTTGGATAGTGGCCTGTGGACGGAAGTTTGTACATATAGATTGGTGGGTCGGTATTGAACCTTCGGGTTCCCAAGTCTTTATTTCTGATCAATTTTTCCTTGATGATATTCACATAATCAAGTAATACACATTGAAGATGAAATTGAATATTATTCTTTATTTTGTTGTTTTTTTACCTGATTTTCGCATCCTCTAACTTAAGGAAATGTTTAAGTAAAATGGCCATAGAGAAAACCGAGGTTCATTCAATCTTAAACATGCTGGCCATTGGATGAATGTCTTTTAGAGTGACCACTCCGCTACATCAAGGTCCGTAGCTTGGGGCCCTACACGCTTTGTAAATCGCCTTTTACATTTGTAAATCGTATGGTGTAAATAAGAAGAAATCACTGCGCGGAGGAGGGAATTATCCGAATCCTAAGGAGCACTTAACGTTATTAAAGTATAAAGTTTCCTTTTCATCTCACATGATACCTAATGTTCTAGCCCATCTGTTTATTTCCTCCCGAGCTAAGTAATTTTCTCTTCTGGAGCACGTAGGAGAAGTTGGGAAATATTTAACATGTTCCTAATTTAATCAGCTCTCGTCCTTCTTCTTTTGCCTTTCATCATTCTCAGTCTTAGCTTCCCGTTTCTTCTTTAAAATTTATAACTCTCTCACCCCCCTCAAGTATAAATCCCGGAAGGTATTCGCTACCTTGATTGTTCTAATCAGTTAATAGGTGAGGATATTCGGACAACGGTCTCCTCTATTTGGGAACCTTCGTCTTTTGGGATTTTCTCACGGAATCCAATAAAGAAGGAATATTACCAAGGAGTATGAACAGAACCATTGTTCCAAAATTCCAAAAATGTCAATAAGCAGTGCCACTACAAGCCATGCCTTGGGTTCAGTATGCGGTAAAGACTCTACTGTTTCTAGGATAACGGTTTTGCACGTATGTGATTTGTTCTAGATCGCGGTCAACCACTAGATTGAGGCTTAGGATCCTTATTATAATAATAATAATGTCTTTATTTATTCTGGGACACGTTCCTATAGAATAAAAATTCAGGTATTGTAAGCTATTATGTCTTAGAGTGTAAAATAATTATATTTAATTAATTATTACAATTAATATAATAAGTGAGAAATAATTAAAAAAATGAGTTACATACAATAACAGTATTTTAAGAACAGAATAGAAGAAAAGAAAGAAAAAAAAATTAAAATAAGTTAACAATAATTATATAAGAGAAACAAATTTATGTTCACATATATATCAAATTTATGCCAAGAAAAATAAAATGAAGAAAAATTAAACAATATTATCCGAGATTTACATTTCATCCCTTTTTGTCTTTTTTAACATCTATCTACATGACATGTTTAAATTCCACACACTCATATATATGAATACATAATAACACACACAAATTTACATAAAAACATCATTCATTCATCGAATAAAGAGAACATTAAGTCAAAACTGATCCACTACGATTTTCGATTTTTTGGGGAATTGTAGGGATAATAGGTGCTGGAATATACGGGATTTGAAGGTTGGAAGATTATTGGAACGACGAATGGAAGAAGGTATTGAGTTCCAAAGGCAGGAGGATCGGAGATCGGGATTATATCGGCTAGGTTAGCTCTTAGATCCCATAAAGTTCCAAATATCTCTATTGAAAACTTATGTTTTTTTTTTAGTTATGACATTGTACTTTAAAAGGAGCGATATGTATGCTTATTTTTAATTTTTAAAAAAAAGATTTCATTTTATGTAAATGAAAATAATGAAAAAGAATGTTAAATTACAAAAATTTTAATAACACTCAAGAGGTGTATATTAATAACCTTGCTTCTTTTGTCTCGAAATCTAAAAATCAGAATTTTTAACACTCTCCATCCGACTCTCCTTTAAGGATGTGAAACGTGGCTAAAGGATGAATAACGCCTTAAAGGTATTCGAAAATAAGGCATTGCGTAGAAAGTTCATGAAAAGAATGAAAACTCTAGGAGGTTGCACAACGCGGAAGCTATCATATCATCGTGTCTTCGGGTTTTCTAAACCTCATTATAATTAAAAACCTCCGATAGACCCTGTGCGATTTAGAGACCCTCCCGAGGCTCATCCAGCCTCTGTTAAGTGGGCACCCTTAATTGAAGAAAGCCTGGCGGTTGAGAACGATAACGAATTCTCTTTCATCCTTTTTTTTTTTATTGATATTTACAACTGTAATTATATTACATCAAGTAAATCTGCTGTATGAACAAAGGGCATGAAAAAAAAAACACTTGTTGAGAAACTACCCATTGATAGCACTCCAATAAAGTTCTATAGAAGAAGGTCTCGAGGCCATCTTCTTTTCAGACGCCTCGGAGGATTATCAGGAATATTATGGGAAGCAAGTTGAGAGACTAGCGGATTCAAGTTTGTAGCTTGTCATGGAAGGATAGGTATCTAGTTTGGGCCAAATCAGCAAAATATAGAATATTAAGATCATGATGGATGAGTTTGTTTGTGACATAATAAGGAGCATTGAGGATTTTACGAAGGATTTTGGATTGTAAGGATTGGATACGAGATGAATTGGATGGTTTAGTAGAGCTCCAAAGCTCAACTCCGTATGTCCAAATAGGTCTGATAACTGTCATGTAAATTAGTCTTTTGTAATTAATTGGGAGCTTTGAACGTTTGTCCAGTAAATGTTGAAGTAGGCGAAAACGTCGAGCAGTTTCTTGTCTTTTCAGTCTTCTATGATCTTCCATACTTAAACGTTATCTTGGAAAAAGCACAGTCTCTACCATGTACTGATGTCTATATTACTAACCTATCCTATCCCTTGATCTCATTTTGTTGTAGTGATACGGTTAAATATATTTTCTTTTCATCTAGCTGTTATTATGTTATAGTCTATGGAGCAATAATTTTTTATAATAATCATATCTTGATTCCTCGGAGTTGAGCTGTAAAAAGGTCGTTAAAGCATTTACAAAGCTCACAGAATTAAATAATGCTTGATTCAGACTAAGTTCCTGAAGGTGTTGGTAGTGCCTCTGACACCGGAATACAAATTACCTCCTATCCCTTGATCTCATTTAGAATATTAAAGACTCAACCATACTCTCTTTTAGCAATTAAACGAAAAAAAAGAGAGAAAATATACAAGTGACTGTTTTAAGCTCACTTTACTTAGCGTTTGGAATTCATATTATGTATCAATGTGTAAACAATAAAATAAAAAGTAAATAGCCTTGAACGGTGAGTGATGTAATGCATAATTAGGGGTTCTACAGGGTTTAAAATAATTTAATATTTTTATATTTAAGCCAAACGCTCTAAGCTCCCGATTAATTACAAAAGACATGATACTCGTAAGACCCATTTGGACTTACGGAGTAGAGCTTTGGGGCTCCACTAAGCCATCGAATTCCTCTCGTATTCGATCATTACAATCCAAAATCCTTCGTAAAATAAACGAACAAAGTCATCCATAAAGGTCTTGATGTCCTATTTGTTACTGATTTGGGCCGGATCCGATATCAATCTTTTCGTTACAAACTTTATTCCCACTCATACCCACTGGTTTCAAACCTAGAAACCTCTTCAATTCCAAATAGTCCTTCGAGGCGTCTGAAAAGAAGATGGCCTCGTGATATAAGTTGAATTTTATTATTCGAGTACTACCAGGGGGTAGTTTCTTAACTTGCAATTATATATCTTTCATTCTATTTACTTGATGTATTTTATTTTTTTCTACCAAAAGACCTTGAAGACCACGCGAACTCTAACGCTTCTTCTTCATCCGTTTCCTCTTCTCCCATATGTCCCTCATGAGCCCTGCTTGCCTAAGTTTTCTCACCTCAGACCGCGCAAGAACCTTTATTCCCTTGAGCGTACTTCTGTATCTCTGTCAAAACAATTTCGGTCTGTTAGCCCCACCTGGTCCATATCATCCTTTAGTTGTTTGAAATATCCTGTTGAATTTTGGTGATAGTGGATTCGCTGAACAATTTTATGGTTTAGTCTTTCAGGATTCATCCTCATGATATGTCCATAGAACCTTAGCCTTCCCACCCTGTCAGTTTCTAAGTCTGTTGTTTCCTTATAGAATTCTTGAATCTACCTCAACCTGTGTCCTTCAGGTGTTCTCCTAGGTCCTTAGATTCTTCTGAGAACTCTTCTTTCTATTTTCAGAAGCCAAGGCTGGGAAGACAAGGGGTTTCTGTTCCATAAAGTATCACCGGCTTGATGACTGTGTAATAATGTCGTATCCTAGCTTTAATAGATAAGTTCTTCTTGTTATAAAAATTACTGGTGGCGAAGCTTAATTTCTGATTTTTACAATAGTAAAATACAGAGAGAGTTTGGTTAGAAGTTTACAAAAATAATATTACATAAAAATAACATAAAAGTAAACATACAGAAAAAGAAAGTATATAATTATAATACTGAACATTGTAATGAAGGTAAAATCAAAAATATGGCCATGAGTCAACTCTACATCAAAATATGGAAAATTCTTGAAATATAATTCAAAAGTATTATTTTGTGGGTAAACAACCATATATGTATCAATGGGTCAGAGCTATTCTAATACTTAGAGCTTTATATTGGAAGTTACAGAAATTAATTACATCATTGTTGTGCTTGGGGTTCAGTACTGTATGAATAGTGTGCTCTTATGAACTAATATATTTATTTCTGGGTTATAAAACGGACAGTCGAAAAGGTTGTGGTTTAGATCATCACCTGATTCATTTACGCATAGAGGACAATTGTCTTCGGTATTTATTCTATGGGTATTTTTATTGTAGTAAACGACTATTTGTTTACTGGGGGAAACTCTAATTTGGCTTAGGAGTCTTATTCTCTCAACGGGCAAATCTAATGTCAGGTATGGCTGTACTGAATTTCTACGGAATAAATTTTTGTACAAAACATTGTACTGAGAGCACAGAACTCTATTTACATCGTGATCGTATTAAATTTTAATTTAAAAACAAATATTTTAAGCTACCTTCTGGACTTGCGAACCCCACTACACCGCAGATGACTTAGGGTCGATTGGTTATTTTTCCCAATCATGCTTACAATCCATTGATGTAGGTTTAATTATTATTATGAACCTCGCATACTTTTAATCAGGAATTGCGTAAAATTTCATGGTACGTAATACGAATTATGGATCGAATTGTAAAATTCCTAAGTACGCATATAATCCGACATACCGTAAATAATTTAAATCGTCGCTCATTACATTTTCCCGATCGTAAACGCGGAATTTCCCGCATAAAATAAGGGGGGCGTTGGATTTATTTACTGAATATGCAAAATTTTAATTCGGAAGGGGGGGGGGAGGAGGTGACCCTTTTTTTTATTAATAGGTTGTTGGACTATTTTAAACCCCTGTTTTTTTTTTGTTTAATTTCGGTCCGGACTAAGAGTGGGATAGGCTACGGCCAAAGAAGATAAATGGCAAATATACTAGGTAAATAAATCGTGACCAATAATTAATTAACAGTGACCTCATCCCTTATCCGCCATTAAAAGAGTCCAATTAAATTTTCTGCTGAGGGTGCCTTCGGAGGGGCGAGCCCTAAGTAAACATCTTTACTAAAGGGACACTTGAAGTTAGGCCGATAATCGCCAGGTTCCCGGAGCCAGAATTATCTTAAATTGGGCTGGAAGGGATTCTTTGTCTCCGTTTCTTCCCTTCGGGCTTGTTAATTTACTTTTGGTTTCGTAATCCCTTTTACAGGGACCTAGCTTCGAACAATGATATCGAACGGTTTTTGTTTAATTTTTAATTTATATCACACCTCAGAGCCTACCCAGACTGGAAGAACTAAAATACTCCACCATTATCAATGGTAACGGGGTAACTCAGTGATGTGCCGGATGTTTAACAAAGTATATCCGCGGCTACGGATCCGTGCGCGTTATCTTGACAGTTGTCGCAACTTGACGCTTTGCATGACAGACAGGAGAGGTTAGGTACATGTTTCCAGTTTTCGATTTGCACTGGGCGGCATTGATAACGTTTGTGTTTGGTTGTGAGTTATAAAATTTTCAACGAAGAAGTTTTTCCTAAAACCTTTCAAGGATTGCGTGAGTCAAATGTTAAATGTCAATAGTTTTCACTGCTACCTAATAACCTTTATTCAGGGTTATTTTAAATTTACTGAAAACCACTTAGGTACGTGTTAGTGACACTATAAACAGCAACTTTTGTTCTGGACAAACATCGAAAACGAAATAAAAATTTCGTTTTTCTATACTGATCAGCTGATCGGTTATTTGAATGGAAGACTGAATTATTAAAGTGAAACTTTTATTCTTTCGCCCCAAAATTTTTCGCCTATCTATCAGCATGTCGTGTTACAGCTGGAGAAGGGGTAAAGTGAAAGGCGCATGACAGAGCAGCCTAGGCCAATATGGCGGCGCCCAGTCAGCTCACCGTGTAGCATTTATATTCTCACTTATTCCTGCATTTATTTACTTTATCGTAAATGTTTTATTGTTCATTAACTTTAAATAAAATTAAATAAATAGAAACGATTTGTTTGCTAATAACAGATCTCTTCAAATACTTTCAAATCCTTTTATTAGTGTATATTAATTTTAATTTTGATATATAATAATATATTTAATTATTTTTATACTCTAAGGCATAATAGCTTACAACACCTGTATTGTTATTCTAAAGGGACTTGTTTCAGAATAAATAAAGACATTATTATTATTTTGTTCTTTTTCTCGGTTTCTACCAGATAATGGACCAACCCGGACATAAGTCAAGGGTTAGGCTAGAGTTTGTATAATGATAAAATACATCAATATATAATCATAAACAAACACTTTATTGTGAATATCCCTCTTATATAATGTTGCTCTTACTTTTTAATATGCGTTTATCATCTAAATGATTGTATTAATTATGTATTCCGTACTCTAGTACGCAAATTGAAATTAAATTTTATAATTGAATATTTTGTCTACTATTGATTTTCCATTATCATTCACATTTTTCAATAATTAAGTTAAGATTAAAAATGCAATTTTAATACCCTAAATCAAACAATTTTCCAAATTTTTTTAGTTAAATGCCAAAAAACCGAAAAAAAATTCACTTGCATCGTGGTTTCATAAAACCACACTTTTTTTTCATTTCGACTTTATTCAGAACAAATGTTGCTGTTTACAGGGTTACTAACACGTACCTAAGAGTTTTCAGTGATTATATAATAACCCTATATAGAATTTCATCTATGTATTGAAAATTGATAAGGTAAACCACCCGCCAA
This sequence comes from Arma custos, assembly GCA_037127475.1. Taxonomy (NCBI): domain Eukaryota; kingdom Metazoa; phylum Arthropoda; class Insecta; order Hemiptera; family Pentatomidae; genus Arma; species Arma custos. Next base: position 49,383,134 of record CM073761.1, read on the forward strand.
AAAATTCACAGATACGGATATCCGCAGATAAACTTCTTTAACTGTTAACAACTAGGGATGGCTCCTGAGATATCCGGATAACCTCATGTAGTTCTCCCAGCTTCTAAGTGGGCATTAAGGGGAAAACAAGGGGGAGGAGCGTGATCTCGGACAGTACAGTCTCTACCCAAGACCCTTCATGGTTTGTAGTGGTACAGGTTTTAAATTGGCCCACAACAATCAATTTATTAGGTAAAGTATAAGCCATTTCGCGGAATCGGCAAAAACGAGCCAGATGGACTCTGTAGGTTGCATCCTGTTCATCCTGGGGTTAAAATAATATTTCGCTTATATCACCTCCCTGCACAATCGTTGGCTTAGAAACAGTCCTGTCTCTAGCATATACTGAACCCAAGACTTTGATTGGTTGTAATGGTTTCGTTTTTTATATTATTATTATCATTTATTTTTGAAAAAAAAAATTAATACATATCCACAAAATGTTTTACTTTACTTTCCCGTACAACCAATGAAGGATCTGGGGTTCGGTACATGTTTCTTCGTTAACGGTTGTTCAGGGAGGTTATTTGTCCGTAATCAAACTCAATCGCAAAGTTCTTCCTTCAATGAAGGGTACCTAATTTATTGAGTGAGCACCACCCCAGTAGGGTCTGCAGTACAGGGCTGTACTGTTTCTAACCCAACTATTGTGATAACTGATTTTTATACTTTATTAAAAATACCATAAAATATATAATTAAAAAAAATTTGATAAAATTAAATGAACAAACAAACAAATAAAAAAAATTTAAATGATTTTAAAGATAAAAATAAGTTAAAACAATAAATGTGTTCAAATTAAATGATATGCCACGATATTGTTAATAAAGTATAAAGATCAGTTATCACAATAGTTGGGTCAGAAACAGTACATCCCATGCCATGTACTGCAGACCCTCTTGGGGTGGGGCTCACTCAGCCTCTATAAATTAGGTTACGGACAAATAGCTCCCTGAAAACCGTTGTCGAAGAAACATGTACCGAACCCTTTCCTTCATTGGTTGTACAGGAAAAGTAAAGTAAAACATTTATGGATATGTATTTACTTTTTTTCTAAAGGCATTACCCAATTTAGTTTTACTTGTTATTTTATTCTACTATCGCTGTTCGGTTTCAATTTTTTAATTTTTTTTTTTGTTTTGTTTTAAACCATAAGTAGCATTGTTGACCATAGGGCGGCGTGATATTCAGAACTGAATGGGTTAGAGACCCTGTTGAAGGAACAGTTAGTTGGAGAGGCACTCGAGAGCCAACCTCCCTGTCCAGTTGCCAACAACTGCCTGTTCGGAATTTGTTCCGAGTTTTTGTTAATTTCTGTTTGTTTTTGTTGTGTTCTTTTTTTTCTTTTGCCTCCCCCTCGCTGTTATATACTCCATCAGTTAGAGCTCTAAGCTCCTGAAACAACAAGGTTTTCCAGTTATAAATTCCAATTATCAATCCTATAAAGCTATAAATGGATGAACTGGTCATTCGCGTCTTTTGTTATTTATCGCAGCTACGGTTGATTTAGGGGGCGTAGGCTTAATGCATTTATAGCGTACTGGCTATGTCAGTTCAGGGATTTCGAAATCGAAGAAAACCGTCCGTATAAAATCAAATATATCGAAATAGTAATTAGAAATACATAAATATGTATCTATATGTACATTTCTCTTCCATGTTTCGATTGTCTATGTCGTCATAAATGGTATTGAGCAATCCTGAATATTATGTTAAACATAATTAACAATATTTCCTATAAATTTATAACTTATTAATAATTTATAGTACTTAATAAAATTTTTGCCTTTTCCAGTTTTACATTAAAGGCTTAGCACTAAAATAGAGCCAAAAACTCAAAAAGAAACACTATTATTTATTATAATGCAATTAAGAAAAACCACAATGGAAAGCCTTATGTTTCAAAAATACACCCACTTACCAGTCGACGTTTCGCCTATTCAGGCTTTATCAAGACACAAAAACAAAAAAGGGTTATGTGAATCACATCTCGAAGAAAAAGGTGCAATACATCCCAACGATCAACAGCCCAAACAGGCTCCAAACATGAGACAGCACCCCACTACCAAGACGTTCAACATACAACTGAAAAGAAGGTAATACGCAACCAGCTGGGAAGGTTATAGAATCAGCTGATCCACAAAACATATCAAGTAATACTAACCTATATAAATTTATACACATTAGCAAAGTTAGCCAATTTTTTCTTTTAAAATATTCAACGTTTCCGAATAATATTGGTTCAAATTTCTACAATCTGTTTTATAATTAACCGAAATGTCAATCTTTTGCGCAATCTGCATGGCCTCGAACAACTTCCTTCTAGAGCCATCACTCTCTTTGTAAATAACTTTAACATTCTCAAAATCAAATTGATGCTTACAAGTTTTGGGTGCTGTGTTAGGTTCCTTGCTACCAATATTTTTACAATCATATTGATGCTGATACATTCTTTTGTGTAGCAATTGTGATGTTTCACCAATATATATCTTAGGGCATTGTAAACAGCTAATCTCATACACTACATCCGATTGTTGCTGTGTAAGTATTTTATGAGATGAAAATGGTTGACTGGATGATCTTATGTAAAGGAGATGGTTGGGGGGTGCAGTCAATAAGAACACCAAATAAGTGAAGTACTTATATTATGTGCCGACGTTTCGACCTACAGTGTAGGTCATCTTCAGGGCTAACAGAGAAACAAACAGAACAAAAATGTAAAAACATCAAAGTTGTACAGTAACAATACTAGTGACAAATAATGTAGAAAAATACAAAGTGGCAGATATGAAAATAGAAGATAAAGAATATTAAAAAGGAATCAGATTATAATAAAATAAAGATATAGACAGATTTAAAAATTACTGATAAAGGAAAGGCAATAAACTAGTGGTAGATATAATAAAAATCAGATAAAGACAAATATAACAAAATTATTGAAATAGTGACAAATATAATTATAGAACATGTGATAGATTATAATAAAATTAAGATAAAGACAGATATAACAAAGATATTGATAATGGAAAGAAAATGAAAATAATGGCAGATATCATAAAGTAAGACAGATATAATAAAATTAAAGAAAATGAGCAGAAAAGATAAATAATAAATAACGCATATAAAATAAAAATAGAAAATAAATGTACAGACTGGATAGTACAGTACAATATAATAATATAAAGAAAAATCAAAAGGAGGAGTTAAACAAAAGAAACAAAATGAGGATATTTACATATAAAGAAAGGTTGGAATATGAACAATACAGAAAAACTAGTAAAATAAAGGTGTAAAATGTATGATAACGGACTTAATGATGTTACCAAATTACAGAAAAGTATGGAACTATATGTACAATAACAATGTAAATAAAAGAAAAACTATTGTACAATAACACCAGTGTACAGTGACTGTTTTGAAAATATAGTAGATAGGAATAGAATATGAAAAGATAAAATAGGTGAAAACGCTAGTACCGTAACAATAGTTTACAATGTATGTATGAAAAAAATTAGATGGGATTAATGAATTAGAAAAATAAAATAGGTGTTTAAAAATATGAACACATGATTACCAACATATGATGGATGCCAAAATGATAAGGGGAAAAAATAAGAAAATTAAAATTGGAGAAAGGATAAAGAGAAGAGTTTAAAAAAGAAGAAATGAAGAGGAGACATACCGAATGATGGGAAGCGTGACCGTTGCAGATCGCGGCTAGAGTGTACTGGGCCAATTTGTCCGTTGAGAACGAGGGAAGCGATGGGGGCGGAATCTAGTGGCCGGAAAGTTAACTACAGAAGGAAACTATACTGGAGTATAGGAAAAAAAGGATAAAAAATATAAATAAAATTAAAACAAAGAAAGAAATGTCGATAGAGTGATAAAAAAGAAAACATCAAAGTCGGAGTAACGGGAATTTATCGGATTCCAGCAAAAGAACGTTAAGACCGGGGGAAGAGATAGAGGCGAAATCTAGTGGCCAGAAGTTAACTATAGAAGGTAACCATGCTGGAGAATAGGAAAAAATGGGGAAAGGGAGTAGATGGATAAAAATAATATGAATACATATATTAATGTATTATGAATACAATAAAAATAAAAAATTGAAACAATGAAAGAGATGCAAACCTAGTGATAACAAAAGAAACGTAAATGACGAAGAAACGGAAATTTAAGGTCTTTTGAGTAAATTAAAAATTTGGGAGTAGGTAGAGGAAAGGTGATGGGAGTCAGACTTAAGATTGATAGAGGAGGAATCTAAATTTATGTGGATGGTTTCAGAGAGGATGCGTTTGTCATGGTTATGCGCTGTAGCTAGGATAGACGTATTTTCAAAATCAAAGGTGTGGTTTAAGGAAATGGCATGTTCGGAAAGTTTAGAGGAGGTGAGGTTATGGGAGGAAATTTTTTTATCAACACAAATATGCCATTTCCTCCCATAACCTCACCTCCTCTAAACTTTCCGAACATGCCATTTCCTTAAACCACACCTTTGATTTTGAAAATACGTCTATCCTAGCTACAGCGCATAACCATGACAAACGCATCCTCTCTGAAACCATCCACATAAATTTAGATTCCTCCTCTATCAATCTTAAGTCTGACTCCCATCACCTTTCCTCTACCTACTCCCAAATTTTTAATTTACTCAAAAGACCTTAAATTTCCGTTTCTTCGTCATTTACGTTTCTTTTGTTATCACTAGGTTTGCATCTCTTTCATTGTTTCAATTTTTTATTTTTATTGTATTCATAATACATTAATATATGTATTCATATTATTTTTATCCATCTACTCCCTTTCCCCATTTTTTCCTATTCTCCAGCATGGTTACCTTCTATAGTTAACTTCTGGCCACTAGATTTCGCCTCTATCTCTTCCCCCGGTCTTAACGTTCTTTTGCTGGAATCCGATAAATTCCCGTTACTCCGACTTTGATGTTTTCTTTTTTATCACTCTATCGACATTTCTTTCTTTGTTTTAATTTTATTTATATTTTTTATCCTTTTTTTCCTATACTCCAGTATAGTTTCCTTCTGTAGTTAACTTTCCGGCCACTAGATTCCGCCCCCATCGCTTCCCTCGTTCTCAACGGACAAATTGGCCCAGTACACTCTAGCCGCGATCTGCAACGGTCACGCTTCCCATCATTCGGTATGTCTCCTCTTCATTTCTTCTTTTTTAAACTCTTCTCTTTATCCTTTCTCCAATTTTAATTTTCTTATTTTTTCCCCTTATCATTTTGGCATCCATCATATGTTGGTAATCATGTGTTCATATTTTTAAACACCTATTTTATTTTTCTAATTCATTAATCCCATCTAATTTTTTTCATACATACATTGTAAACTATTGTTACGGTACTAGCGTTTTCACCTATTTTATCTTTTCATATTCTATTCCTATCTACTATATTTTCAAAACAGTCACTGTACACTGGTGTTATTGTACAATAGTTTTTCTTTTATTTACATTGTTATTGTACATATAGTTCCATACTTTTCTGTAATTTGGTAACATCATTAAGTCCGTTATCATACATTTTACACCTTTATTTTACTAGTTTTTCTGTATTGTTCATATTCCAACCTTTCTTTATATGTAAATATCCTCATTTTGTTTCTTTTGTTTAACTCCTCCTTTTGATTTTTCTTTATATTATTATATTGTACTGTACTATCCAGTCTGTACATTTATTTTCTATTTTTATTTTATATGCGTTATTTATTATTTATCTTTTCTGCTCATTTTCTTTAATTTTATTATATCTGTCTTACTTTATGATATCTGCCATTATTTTCATTTTCTTTCCATTATCAATATCTTTGTTATATCTGTCTTTATCTTAATTTTATTATAATCTATCACATGTTCTATAATTATATTTGTCACTATTTCAATAATTTTGTTATATTTGTCTTTATCTGATTTTTATTATATCTACCACTAGTTTATTGCCTTTCCTTTATCAGTAATTTTTAAATCTGTCTATATCTTTATTTTATTATAATCTGATTCCTTTTTAATATTCTTTATCTTCTATTTTCATATCTGCCACTTTGTATTTTTCTACATTATTTGTCACTAGTATTGTTACTGTACAACTTTCATGTTTTTACATTTTTGTTCTGTTTGTTTCTCTGTTAGCCCTGAAGATGACCTACACTGTAGGTCGAAACGTCGGCACATAATATAAGTACTTCACTTATTTGGTGTTCTTATTGACTGCACCCCCCAACCATCTCCTTTACGTAAGTATTTTATCTTTTAATGGCGTGTAAAATTTGCTCATCTTGTTTGTAATCCTATTTGCAAGCCTAATATCGTAAACATCGTACTCTTTAAATATATCCCTAGCACATTCTGTGTGTGGCTAACTTTGCTAATGTGTATAAATTTATATAGGTTAGTATTAATTGATATGTTTTGTGGATCAGCTGATTCTATAACCTTTCCAGCTGGTTGCGTATTACCTTCTTTTCAGTTGTATGTTGAACGTCCTGGTGGTGGGGTGCTGTCTCATGTTTGGAGCCTGTTTGGGCTGATGATCGTTGGGATGTATTGCACCTTTTTCTTCCAGATGTGATTCACATAACCCTTTTTTGTTTTTGTGTCTTGATAATGCCTGAATAGGCCAAACGTCGACTGGTAAGTGGGTGTATTTTTGAAACATAAGGCTTTGCATTGTGTTTTTTCCCAATTGCATTATAGTAATTAAAGGCTTAATTTTAATGCTTTTACGTTAAAAATTAATTACCTCATTGGTCACCTTGATCCCTTCTATCTTCTCTCTCCCGGCTGCTATCCAGAATATCCTGGTAAGTAATCTCCGTCTCTTGTAAAATCTTATCTACCTCTTCTTCTAGGCAGGTTTGGTCTTATTTTCTTTAAAGTAGGTAAAAAATCCTGTTGGCAAACCTTCACTCTTAAGTGGAGATGAAATGCATTCCTTTTTTTTTTTTTATTTTTTAACATCCGATGTTTTGTTAATATGAGTATACAAATCACTGTTTTGACGCCCTATATATTCATCTTGGTCTTATAAAGAGCATTTAAGAGGCTTTATTTTTATTATTTTATTTCTTAGACTTAAGACTTTATTTTTTGTATTTTTCCAATTGCATTCTGAAGGTTTGTTAATGTCTCTTCTTAAGTTTTTGCGTGTCTTTGATTATTTTTTTATCGCATTTAACGTTCTGTGTTATAGTACATTTTATTATATGTTATTATTTCATTTACTAAATATAATAAGGGAGGGATTAGAGAAAATATTTGTTTCATGAGAACTGTGAGCCGTGGGCGAAGTTGGTGCAGGCGGCCACTGCACTGCAGTAATCCTGTTCACTCTACCAATCTCGTAGCTATAGAAATAATATTTATATCATAAATAATTGGACAGATAATACTCCTTAAGAGCGTAATAGTGCTAATTGTAACTTAAACAAAGTATGATAAAGGAAGCAGTCATGGGATATCATGAAGGAAAATAATTCGAAACGCGATACACTTACATGTATAGATGTTACCGTTCCTGTAATGTATTATTTTAATGATTTTTATACTTATTTTGGAGATTTAAAGAGTGTTGGTAAAGTTTACAATTTTAGGTAAAGTTTATGAACACTCATCTTCAAGAACGGATATTGAAACTTTGTGAACAACAGTAGAAAAACAGATACCAATATATGCAAATTGCATTTATATACTTATTTTGCAGATCTAAATACTATTCAATACTTTAAAAATTTATTTATTTAAAAACAAATAAAATTACATATATGTATATATTTATTGCATTATATTGTATATTTTTCATATTGCATATTATTATTCTCTTCTGTAATTTTAAATATATATATTAATCGTTGTTAAACAATGGTTATTAGAACAGAGAACATGAATTGAAGGCTTTATTTCTCGATAAATGAATATTATAAATGTTTATGTCAACGATTG